>CM040122.1:147094738-148310930 GCA_022559845.1 Amorphophallus konjac
TAAGCTAACGGCGTTGAAGCTGCAGAGGTCAGAATATAAATCTGAGCTGGGGAATCTGACGCTTATGCTTGATGAACGCCGAGCCGAGCTACAAGGTGCTATTCAGCGGGAAGAAGCTGTGCGGGACCGGATGGCCATCTTGGAGACGGAGCTCTCTGGACTTCGAGCCAAACTGTAGCAATTATCCTTTATCCGGCCGCGGTCCGAAGAGGAGGTAGCCTCGCTGGAGGGACGAGTGATGTCTCTCCAAGACATGTCCATTGGACTTCAGGAGGAGGAGGCGCGCCTTCATGAGCTGGGGGCCGCTCCTTATGTGGGTCTTCTGGCCTTCGAGGATATATTCCGGCGGCCATAAATTGTCTATCCCTTCTTTTTCTTTTTGTTCTCTTTTGTGATATGGTGTCCCCTCGGGGCCCTTTATGTACTCCCTTTTTAATGGAAAGGAATCTCTTGGCTTCATGCGTCTCCATCTTATTCCGCATGTGGTTTTATCACTTTGGAAGGTGGGGTAGCGGTTTTGACAATCCCTCATGCGAATGGTTCGTACCTTGGCAGGAGAGCGTCCACCCCTTCAGAGAAAGGATGGGGAACTCGCTCCACCGCGTGACGGCATCCGAGGAGGCGCTTGAACCAAATTTTGTTGGTGGCAGCAAACGTCCTATTGGCCATGTGTGCCGTAAGGGAGACGATTTGTCGGAATGCAAATGAGGGGATCTCATCAGAGTAGACATATGGTCTAGGCTGGGTAGAGACTATTGCAGGTGGGACATTGGAAAGGATATGTGGTTCTCATCAGAACGGACATAAAGTACGAACTGGCCAGATTGTATCATCGGCCGGGCGATGTACCGATCAGCCAATGGTTGACTTCATCATCGATATTGAGCTTATATCGATGCAAGGGGGATTTTAGAATAGACGTAAGGTCTAAACTGGGTAGGGTTTCATCATTGATCGGGCACGGTGCCGGTCGATCAATAGCGGGTTTCATCATCGATATTGGATTTATATCGACGCAAAGGGATTTCATGAGTTTCATCAGAATAGATGTAAGGTCTAAACTGGATAGGGTATTATCATTGATCGGGCAAGGTGCCAATCGATCAACAGTTGGTTTCATCATCGATATTGGGTTTATATCGATGGAAAGGGATTTCATGAGTTTCATCAGAATAGACGTAAGGTCTAAACTGGATAGGGTATTATCATTGATCGGGCAAGGTGCCGGTCGATCAACGGTTGGTTTCATCATCGATATTGGGTTTATATCGATGCAAAGGGATTTCATGAGTTTCATCAGAATAGACGTAAGGTCTAAACTGGATAGGGTATTATCATTGATTGGGCAAGGTGCCAATCGATCAACAGTTGGTTTCATCATCGATATTGGGTTTATATCGATGCAAAGGGATTTCATGAATTTCATCAGAATAGACGTAAGGTCTAAACCGGACAGAGGATTTCATCATTGATCGGGCGAGGTGCCGGTCGATCAACGGTGGGACGTACGTGACGGCGTAGGTCTCGTCAGGACAAGCGTAAGGTCTATTCCAACAGGTTTTATCGCAGGTGGGGCTTGCCAAGAAATGCGTAGGCTTCATCAGGACAGACGTGAGGTCTGAGCTAGACAGGCTTCATCCGAATGGTGATGGGTTTCATTGTCGGTGGGACGTTTGAAAGAGGGTATGTAGATTTCATCAGGGTAAACGTAAGGTCTACCCCGGAAGGGTTTTATCATCGGTGGGGAATGGAGCCAACTGACCGACGGAAGGTTTCATCAGTGAAGGGGAGGTAAAGACAGCGTACTGGTTGACATGGAACTTCAAATTACCACATTACTGACCCAAGCGCCCTTTCGGGTTTTCACCGGAGCCAACCCCCTCTTGCTTTTGCCCACGCGCCCTTTCGGGTTTTCACGTGGCAGGGTACCCGATTTTGCCTGCAGTGCCCTTTCGGGTTTTCACCACAGCTGGGTTTTAGCCATTTTTGCCCTTGTTCAGAATGTCCGAACAAGTCTGACAGGGTATCTCTATTTTTAACCCCATCTTTTTTTATTATATATATATATATATATATATATATATATATATTTTGAATTGGGATTTTTAGCACGGATCAGGCGATGTGCTGCTTCATCAGTGGCTGCTCTTTATCATCGGTATTGGGTATATACCGATGCAAGGATTTCATAGGCTTCATCAGGATAGACGTAAGGTCCAAACTGGATAGGTTTCATCATTGATCGGGCAGGATGTCGACCGATCAACAGCAGGTTTCATCATCGGTATTGGGTTTATACCAATACAAAGATTTCATATGTTTCATCAGGATAGACGTAGGGTCTAAACTGGATAGATTTTATCATTGATCGGGCAGTGCGCCAATCGATCAACAGCAGGTTTCATCATCGGTATTGGGTTTATACCAATGCAAAGATTTCATATGTTTCATCAGGATAGACGTAGGGTCTAAACTGGACAGATTTTATCATTGATCGGGCAGTGCGCCAATCGATCAACAGCAGGTTTCATCATCGGTATTGGGTTTATACCAATGCAAAGATTTCATATGTTTCATCGAGATAGACGTAGGGTCTAAACTGGATAGGTTTCATCATTGATCGGGCAGGACGCCGATCGATCAACGATGAACTTCACCATGGCGGGACTTTGGACAAGGTATGGGGGTTTTATCAGGACAGACGTAGGGTCTATACTGGGCGGGTTTGATCGTTGATCGGACAAGGTGCCGGTCGATCGATGAGAGGTTTATGGCGGGAGGTGAGGCTTCTTTAGGATCACCACGTTACTGACTCAAGCGCCCTTTCGGGTTTTCGCTGGGGCCAGCCCCCTCTTGCCTTTGCCCACGCGCCCTTTCTGGTTTTCACGTGGCGGGGTACCCGATTTTACCTGAAGTGCCCTTTCGGGTTTTCACCACAGCTGGGTTTTAGCCATTTTTGCCCTTGCTCAGAAAACCTGAACAAGACCGGCGGGGTATCTCTATTTTTAACCCCATCTTATTTATTTATTTATTTATTTTCATTCTTTTATTCTCTCTTCCCCTCTTTTTTGGGAGGGTGACAAGTCGGAATGCCATTAGATCATGACGAGGGATGGCTTGGCTAGGGCGGAGTGCCGCTATACCAAGAAAGGGTGTAACTCGGCTAGGGCGGGATACTGCTAGACCAAGGAAAGGGTATATCTCAGCTAGGGCTAGACGCCACTAAGCTTAAGAAAGGTAGCTTGGTTAGGGCGGAGTGCCACTAATCCAAGGAAAGGGTGTATCTCGGCTAGGGCGGGATGCCGCTAAGCCAAGGAAAGGGTGTATCTCGGCTAGGGCTGGATGGCGCTAAGCCGAAGAAAGGTAGCTTGGTTAGGGCGGAGTGCCACTAATCCAAAGAAAGGGTGTATCTCGGCTAGGGCGGGATGCCGCTATGCCAAGGAAAGGGTGTATCTCGGCTAAGACTGGATGCCGCTAGACCAAGGAAAAGGTGTATCTTGGCTAGGGCTGGATGCCACTAAGCGAAAGAAAGGTAGTATCTCGACTAGGGCGGGATGCCACTAAGCCAAGGAAAGGGTGTTTCGGCCTGATTACTCGGGGAATATTGGTTGTGTAGCATGATACAGCTTGAGGTGTTTACCGTTGAGTGGCGAGAACTAAATTTCCCCTCGATGGTTAACAACTACGTAGGCCCCTCCTTCGTAGACCCTTTGTATCACATAAGGACCTTCCCAATTAGCATTCAGCTTTCCTTTTGGGTTGGACGCCATGACTTCTTTTTTCTTGACCATGACGAGGTCACCTTTCTTGAATTCTCGTCCTCTTACGAGTTTATTGAATGCAGTGGCCATGTGGACCTGATACATTTGGATATTCTTCTGAGCTTGGAGGCGCTTCCCTTCCAATTCAGTCAGTTCTTCTAACCTTCTTTCAGCATTTGTTTGTTCACCACGGGCCAGGCCATATTGGATTGACACTCTAAGCGACGGGACTTCCAGCTCTAGTGGGACAACTGCCTCCGAGCCGTATACCAATGAGTATGGTGAGCACCCTGTAGGTGTCTTAAAGACGGTGCGGTATGCCCACAGAGCTTCATACATCTTTTCTTCCCAGTCCTTTTTATTAGAACTTACAACCTTGGCTAGCAAGGTGCACAAAGTCTTGTTAAAAGCTTCTGCCAATCCGTTTGCCTGGGGATTGTAGGGAGTGGAGGTTCTCCATTCAATCTTATACTTCTCGGCAAGTCGATAGATTTTCTGATTTCTGAAATGACTTCCATTATCAGATATTATTCGGTTGGGGATCTCAAACCGGAAGATAATATTCTGCTTGATAAATCTGGCGACCAGTTCACCAGTCACTTCTCTTAATGCTACAGCTTCCGCCCATCGGGAGAAGTAATCTGTCATGGCCAATATGTACTTATGACCGGCCGAGGAAGTCGGCAGTGGCCCAACTACATCAGTTCCCCATTGTGCAAATGGCCAGCTAGGAACTGTAGGGTGCAGAGTTGTAGGTGGCCTTCTAGGCACGGTAGCATGCTCCTGACACTTCTGGCATGACTTTGCAAATTTACAGCAGTCTTCAAACATGGTAGGCCAATAGTAGCCCAGCTTTTTGATTTCTATCTTCATTTTGGGGCCAGCCTGGTGGGCACCTGCTGTCCCAGCGTGTATTTCTTTCATCGCTTGCCAAGCTTCCTCAGTGGACAGGCAGCGGAGTAGAATCTTTTTGCGTGCATCCGCCATTATTCGGAATAAAGTTCCATTTCTGAATTCATAGGAATTTTTGATTCTCAGGAGTTTCATCTTTTCCTCCCTTTTCTGTGGCAGTTGTTGGTGCAGAAACCACTGTAGCAAATGCTGTCTCCAATCAGACGCCTGTACTGCGCTGATAGTGGCAACTTCTTCCTCTTCGGGGCACCCTTCTAGAATACTGGGGACTTGCCGCTGGTTCATAACAACAATGTTCAGTGTTTCATCTGGCGGGACTGCTAGCGAGCTGGCCAGCTTTGCCAGTGCATCAGCCTGGGCATTATGTCCACAGCCCACATGTTTGAGTTCAATATGATAGAACTTTGCCATGAGGCGTACAGCTTTCTGGTGATAAGGATTTAGTTCTGGCTTCCGCACTTCGAACTCCCCTTGGACTTGCTTTATTATCAACATCGAATCCCCGAATACCTGAAGCATTTGGATACCCATGCTGAGGCTGATATTGAGTGCGATTATCAGAGCTTCATATTCTGCTTCATTATTGGTGCATGGCTTGTTTATAGAACAGGAAGTATGCACAACCTCCCCCTCTGGTGATTTCAGCACAATACCAGCTCCAGCCCGTATTCTGGTCTTTCCATCGGAATCTGTCTCCGTTCTGGATGCTCCATCAAAGAACAGTTGCCACATAACTGGCTGAGCTTGACAGGCCTCGAGTGTTTCATCATCGGGTAATTCAGTCCCCAACATATCATTCTCCGGCACAGGGTGCTCCGCGAAGAAATCAGCCACAGCCTGTCCTTTTATTGCCCTCTGGGGTATATATGTGATATCGAATTCCATCAGAATTACTACCCATTTGCCCAACCGGCCTTTCAGTACTGGCTGAGTCAATATGTATCTGAGTGGATCTACTGCAGATATCAATTTGATTTCATGTGACAACATGTAGTGTCGGAGCTTTTTGACAGCAAAGACTAGTGCCAAGCAGGTCTTCTCTATGTAGCTGTAGCTTTCTTCAGTTCTCATCAGCCTCCTACTTAGGTAGTACAGGGCTTGTTCTTTGCCCTCCTCATTTATCTGTGCCAGCATTGCCCCCAGGGAACAGTATGTGGCTGCGATATACAGTATCAAGGGCCTGCCCTTAATGGGTGCCCCCAGCACCGGAGGGGTCTTGAGGTATTCCTTCAGCTTCTCAAAGGCTTCCTGATAGCCATCGTCCCAGAGGAACGGCACATCTTTCATCATGAGTTTGTGAAAGGGGTGGCATCTTCCCGGTAGATTTGATATAAATCGTCGGATGTAGGCCAGACGCCCTTGCAGGGATCTCAACTCGTGTAGATTCCTTGGTGGAGGGAGCTCCTGGATAGCTTTAATCTTGGATGGATCAATTTCAATACCCCTATGTTGGACAATAAATTCGAGGAATTTTCCACTGGACACACCAAAGGCGCATTTCATAGGATTCATCTTGAGTTCATATCTGCACAACCTCTGGAATACTATCCTTAGGTCTTGCAAATGATCTTCTCTTTTGCTGGTTTTTACCACCAGATCATCAATGTAGCACTCTACCTTTTTGAAGAGTAGGTCATCAAAGATCTTTGTCATAGCTCTTTGGTAAGTAGCGCCGGCATTCTTAAGGCCGAACGGCATCCTTTTGTAGTGAAATATCCCCTTCGGTGTGTGGAATGCAGTGTGCACTCTGTCTTCTTCAGCAATCCAGATCTGATTGTATCCGGATGACCCATCCATAAATGATAGGGCCTCATGGCCAGTAGTTGCATCGATCATCACCTCAGTGATTGGCACCGGGAAATCATCTTTCGGGCAGGCCTTATTAAGGTCCCGGAAATCGACACATATTCTGATCTGCCCGTTCTTCTTCTTTACGGGCACTATATTGGCCAGCCATGTAGTATACTGGTTTTCTTCGACAAAGCCTACGTCAATCAGCTTGTCAACCTCTTTGTTAATCTGATTTATCAGTTCAGGACGTATTCTCCTGGAAGGCTGCTTTACAGGGTTAGCCTCTGGGTTTATTGCCAATCGGTGTTGTGCCACATCAGAGCTCAGTCCTGGCATTTCATCATATGTCCATGCAAAATAATCTCGAAATTCTATCAAGAACTGTATATATTGTTCCCTGACATCTGGCTCTAGCAGTGCGCTGAGGAATGTCGGCCTTTGCTCATCTGCGGACCCCAAATTTATTTCTATCAGCTCATCGACGGTGGCTTGGCCTCTGTCTTCGACTTCGGGCGGAGCTTCTTGCAAATCAATAAAGCCTCCCGGGATATAATCTTCTTCAGTTTCATGCTCCTCTGCTTCATCATACTGGTCATCAGCGGATGCTGGCGCATCATATAGGGCCAATACTACCGGATCCTGTTCAGTCTGCTCCGAGGGCGAGACTGGTTCAGCAGGAGGTTCAGAAGTGGACCCCTCCGTCCTTAGAGGCTCTTCTAATGTGGGCTCCCTTGAAAGGTCATCATTCTGTAGAGCCCGGAATTCTTCTAGGATGCGCCTGAACTCCAGACACTCCTCCAGCTCTCTGGCTATTTGATCTTCATCCGGGGTTCCCGTATCAAATTTTGCTTCAGCCTGGAATAGATCCTCTTTGGAAGATAAGTCCTCCCAGTACCAAGCTTTCTTTGTCTCATCAGATGTCTCTGTTTCTGGCAGGTTGTTTGGGGCTTCATTGCTCATTATGGATTGATAAATGATTTCTTCATCTTCCGAGGGGTATTTGTCATATCCTACCTCGGGAGGATCGTCATGCCGGTAGGAGACAGATATGATGTCTACCTCAGCCTCATGGTATTCTTGGAGGGTATAACCCAATCCTGGGTGTTGAGTGATCTTCCTCAGTTCTTTACTATCTCGAGGCGGATCCCACAGTTCCTTGAATGCCTTTTTCTGAGCAGCAGGCTGCATTGATGGCATTTGCATTTTGGAGAACATTTTTGAAACCCGTTGGGTAGTATAATCCAAGCCTGTAATCGGTACCATCCGGTTTGCAGCTCCTTCAGGGGCCATACAGTCTTGATCATCTTCTTCGACTTGCTCCCCGGTGTAGAATATAATAGGAGGCTCGCAGAAGCGAGGGATTTCCATAGTCTTCAGTGGTAGCACCGTTTGGTACTCAAGGCTGACGATGGGTTTAAATAAACCTTGCGGCACCTTCACCAGAGTGTACTTTTGCTTCATTTCTTCATCGGCATTATCCGAGTGGACGCTAGGAGGGGTAACCCGAGCAAAGTCACCGGCATAAGAGATGTGAGACACATTATGCTTTTTAACATAGCCCTTTGGTGGCGGTGGAGACCAGTTCCTTATCTCTGTCTCAGGCTTTTTCTGGTTGACCACAGTCTCTTTTCTTTCGCAGTTTTGCGACACCTCGGTGTAGTAGGATGCATCGAGCATATGGCACTCGAACACTTCGAAGGGATGCAGGTCCGCAAACACCCTTTCTTCTTTTCCTTCATGGCAGTATTTAATGCACTGATGTAGCGTGGATGGCACTATTTGATATTCATGCAGCCACGGTCTCCCCAGTAGGGCCTTATACATGGTGTTGGAGTCGATCACATAGAATCGTACCACTGTAGTGAGGTCTCCCAATGTGAGGTTGAAATCAGCTACCCCAAGAGGTGTCTCACACTTTTGGTTGGATCTTGCAATCTTCATGTCTCTGACCTTGGTGAGCTGCAGATCAAAGTAATATTTATGATAGATGCGGTATGGGAGAATGTTCACAGCAGCCCCGGGATCTATCAGTATTCTGCTTATCGGCTGACAGTTCAGGGAACCCCTCATATACAGCGGTCTGTTATGGCCGGAATTTGGGATTAGCATATCATCCTCTGTGAATGTGACTGATGGACCAGAATTCACTTCTGTCAAGAGTGCTTCATACTGTGCTGGCGACTGCAAGGCATCAATAATGGCTTGGCGAGCCTCTTCACTCAGAGAGAGGATTTCCCAGATGGAGAACCTGGTAGGGAGCTTCTTCAGCATTTTCATGATCCGGCTGCCCACCCGGACGTTAGACAGCTTCATCTCCTCCACCCAACGGGGTCTTGGAGGTTCATGTGGTGCCTGTGGCCTTTGCTGCCCAGTGCCGGTTTTACCCTCTTGATCGGTTCCCCGGGAGGCTTCTTCTGTAGTAACGACCCCTGTTTCTACTAGAGGGTTACTTCCTTTATTTTCTTCATGCTGCTTCTGCTTCCTAACTACAGTCTGCTGGCATTTATTGTTTTCAGCTGAAGCAGTGTGAGCCAATTGCTCATTTTCCAAACTGGACAAGAATTCCAGGAATGAAGGAGCCTCTTCTTTTTCTTGGTACAAGCTGGTAGGGGGAGGAACCTGGACACCTCGTACCTCTGGCTCGGGGATCTGATAGGGTTGCTCCCCTCTGAATATAATATTATGATTGGCTGGTGGCGGGCGCCCCCATCTTTTCCCAGAACGTGTTGCATGGGCTGAGGTAGAGGCCTCAGCATGGTTGGCTTCCAGCAGGGCATTTGATGCTTCATCCTCATCATTCTCCCCGGGCAAGGAAAAGAGTACCGACAGGGTGTTGCATTGTACTGTCGTGACTTTCTTTCCCCTTTTGGACTTGGGCCGTCTCTTCTTCTTCTGGGAATTTGGCTTTGCTGGCTCTTGCCCCCAGAAGGGCTCATTTTCAGCTTTTTCTTGTTCTGCCTCTGGTTGCTCTTTAATTTTCAATTCTTCGAGCTGCTCCCAGAGTATACAGTCTTTTATCAGTAGGTTTTTGGGCTTTTTCTGCTCATATTCATCGAGCTCATTGATATACTGCTGTAGACGCCCGGCTGCAGGACTTACTTCTTTATGTGCAGGTAGGGGAGTTTGTCTCCTCCGGTTGTGAGTAGAGATCCGGATGACTGGTCCGGTCTCAGCTGTATGCCACACTGGCCTTACTGGAGGCGGCTCAGGCCTTGGGGTGACACCCCGAATAGTTGCCCCACTGGTGCTGGCTGCAAGAGTCCTTTTCCTGTTCTTTATGGGCTTCGTCTGCCATCCTTCCTGATCTTTCAGTGGGGTGAGGAGGCAAGCTTCATAAGTATGCCTGGTACATTCTTCAACGGCTTCCTCCAGCAACTGCTGATAGACTGAAATCACATTGGCGGCCATCCTCCAGGGCGGAGGCTCATGCAGATGAGGTGGCTTCACCTGATAATCACCCAACTGTAGCTCACCCTTTTTGACCATTCCTTCCATAATATCCTTGAAGACATAACAATCTTCAATTGCGTGCCCCAAGCGCACGGTGAAATGGACAGAACAACGGATCATCTTTCTTTGTTGCATCCGCAGGTCTCTTCAGTTCGAGCAATGTTACCTTGTTGAACTTATATGCCCAGTTAAATAGTGCTGATGTCTTATCTTTGGGAAAAGAGTAAGCCCTTCTCATTCTGTCTCTCAGAGAGACCTTATCTTTTCTTTCTGTTGCACCCTCAGGCAGGGGAGCTTCATCTGCCTCCTTTTTCCCTTTCTGTTGCTCGAAGGTTCTGAAATCGACGGCGTTAGCCTCAGTATGTGATGGCCATCGATCATTGGTTTTACCCTTCGGCATAGTGGGAGCATTGGCGATCAGGCACTTGGATAAGAACGTCTCGACTTCCGCCACTGTATTGTTCAGCCGGTCGAATGTTCTGACATCTGCACCGATCATCTTTTCTAGCACCTCTCTCTTGAGGCTCTGTTTACATATCTACACTGCATCTTCCTGATGAGGAGGTCTTCGGCATCTCATGGCTAAGTTTCTCCACCTTTTGATGTAGTCCAGTGCTGTTTCATCCTGCCTTTGCTTGGTTGCATATAGCTCCGCTATTGTAATTTCCCTTTCAGTGACATGAAATCTATCGCGAAATTTTCTTTGCATATCAGGCCAATCAACCACTGATCCAGCGGGCAGGCTTGGATACCATTCAAAGGCTATCCCAGTGAGGGACGAGCCAAAGAACTTAAGCAGATAGGCTTCATCAGCTGCCAGGTCGCCCATAATTGTGGTGTAGTAAGCAATGTGCTCCCTGGGAGAGCCCTGGCCGTTGAATTTCTCAAATTTCGGTGGCTTACTGACGCCTGGGGGTAGTCTTTTAGCAGCATACTGGGGAGGATACGGTACTTTGTACACGTCATAGGTACTTACACCATCACCGGTCTTCTCAGACAGCTTCATCTCCACAATTCTTTCAATCATCAGCTTGTGGGCTAGGGCTGGATCTATCTCTTCTGGGAAGAAGTGAGCTTGTTGTTGGCTGTAGGGAGTCATCATCACAGTTGCGCGCAAGGTGGGCGTGGCGGGCTGCGTCTGAGATGTAGAGGGCTGAGCTGCTGATTGCTGCAAAACAGGCTGGCTCGGAGCTTTGCCCTTATCAGCTGGAAGGGGATTAGTTGGGACAGCCATTTCTGCTGAGCTGGAAGTCTGCCCCACAGGTTCGGCATGCTTGGAGATCGGTGTGGCTTCATGCCTCTCATTTAGCTGTCTTCTAAGAGCACTGATCTCTTGTTGATACCTTCTAAACATCATCTGGATCATGGGATCCAGAGTCGATGGGATATGTATATCTTCTGAAGTCCCTTCAGCATCATCAACGAAGGGATTGTCTTCTTCTTCTGTTGTCACCACATTGACTGTCATGGTGGTGATCTTGCGGGTTTCCTCATCATTCTTCATCTTATCTTTTGCAGCCTAACCTCTTCTTGTGACGGGGCCTGGTCTGGTAGCCAACCTGAGCAGTTCATCTGGCTGAGTTGGTAGCATATTTTGCCCCCTGGTGATTCCAGCCATGTTACAGGCGAAGATTTGCATTCTTCCCTTCTGCCTGCAAACTTTTCTTTTTGCCTGGTCAGGGTATTTGAGTCGGTCGAAGACCAATACTCTTTCTTCAGCTTCTTCCCTATACAGGTCTTCGTTATCATATCCGGCCTTGCGGCCTTCTTCATAATCATTTGAATCGGAGGAGGAGACTCCGAGCATCACTTCTTGAAGGGCTTCTCCTTCTTCTTCATCCACGGTGCCCAGAGCACGGGATAATCTTTGCTGACCGAGGGTAGAGTTCCCCAGGTAATGGAAGTAGTCTTGGACCACTTGTTTCATCTCCTCTGGATCGTGCCTTCGCGGCTCTAGTCAGAGTATCAATCTTTCCTGGCTTTTCTGCTGATGAGCCAGTCTTGTCATCTGAGCATTCAAATGCTCGGCTTTGGAATATTTGAATATGTCAGCCTGTCTGGCACAGGCTCTTGGTCTTCTTGGAATGGCAACCGTGACTGGTTCGCTCATTCCCATATCGCCATCTTGACAACAGTTGGCAGTGTCATCATAGTTCTTCCTTTGCCATCTTTTGCCTTTGGCCCTGGGATGGGTGACAGTAAGGTCTTCCTTCTTCTCATATCCTATGCCTCTCATCACGGGGCGAGTAGTAATCAGATTTCTTCGTTCATCATTTTTTTCATCTCTCCTCCCCAGAGCTTTGGGGTAAGCAGCAACATCATCTCTTCTGTAGTTTCTTTCTTCTCTTCTGCTTCCTGCCCTGAAGCGGGCAACAGCATCCTCAGTAGCCTTCTTCTCATATCGAGCTGGGGCCCAGCTCTGAATCTTCTTTGTTCGCCAGACCTATTTATATTTTGCTGGCTTGGGAGCCAGCGGCTTCCTTTCATCAGCTTCCTAGTTGGCCCTCCTAGTGGCCAGAACGCGGAACCTGTTGTCGGTCTGGACAGTCGGGACAATCATGTCCGGTCGGACTTCTCTGGGGCGACCGTTGAGGTTCACCCTAACATCTCCCATCATCATTGTCTTACCAGAATTGGAAAGACGACGCTCAGCAGCAGCATACCGGCTTCTCCGGTTATTTCTCTTTCCCCTCTGGGCAGCAGCGGGAACCGTATCCCTCCTTTGAACTTGGTGTACATAGTAGGCGACGGCCGTCGAGGTCGTCTTCTCCGGTAAGCCAGCCTTCTTACCAGTAGTCTTCATAGGGGCACCTGCAGCGGTGCCTTGCTCGTCGTTGTTGACCTGCAGAAGGTCGGTGAAGATGAGGCCCAGATAGTTGGGCAGCCCGACAGCAGGGGGCATTGCTCCGAATGACAGGGGTACCGCCAGGTAACCCTCTCGCACATGCATATCGATCGGTTGTTGGCCGAAGCGTATAGACATAAGTCCAGTAGTCATCTTCCTGAAAATAAGGAAAGCGCACAGGATCAGAAATTTGAGGGGGGCCCGCTGGGCCTCCTATTTTGGCGTAAAGATGAAGGGAGACTAAGTCCCACCGGGCGTGCCAGCTTGTGGAACGTGGATCTTTATCTTTTTTCGTTATATTATTTATTTATATATTTTTTTATTTTTTTGTTATTTAGATTTTTGATTTATTGATTTATTAGGCGTGCCAATCACGTGTGTGACGATTTTATTGTGCGCTCGATCTGACTTGGTCAGTCGATTGTGAAGTCCGAGTCGGGACCAGAAGTCCGTCATACCATAAAGGCTATGACGTTAATTACGCCCTTCCAAGGAAGGACAACCCTTGATTAAACGCCAAAATAGGAGGAAAGCAGCGGTGAAGATAAGGCTCAGAAGAGACGGGGTTGATTTATTTGCAGAATGCTAAATGGACTAGACAAAGCAGGGGGGTTATTAAGTACGGGACAAATCCGATGGCATATCCCCGCCATCTTGGACTATGCCAAGTGGGAATAGGAAACCACCCATGCAGCGGCAGGGTAGGATCCGTAAAAGATTGGGTATAATAGACCCGAAGTCCGAATAGGGACCGGCGCGACATGGCACGTCCCATGTGGGTGCGGTGCCGCATCTATATCCCCCTTCGAGGGACCATCGGAGAGCGTGCAAGGACATAACTTCGTGGGCCGGCGGGGCTGGGAGAGAATATCACATTTACCCGGTAGGGTATGTATGAATTTCGGCAGCATGTCCCCTCAACTTGGATTATGCCAAGAGAGAATAGGTCATCATCCACGGGATGCCGGGATGACGACCAGATAAGAAGGGCACCGGGCCTGGAGATGTTACTTGCGTCTATCTCATTGGTTAATATTCCCTTGGAACCCATCAGAACGCATATAATAACATGGCTCTTTGAGTTCGTAAGGTAGCAGTGAAATCCGGATCAGAAATGAGGGCTGTAGGGGAGGTCTTCCCGATTACTGTATCTTCTCAGGGCACATATGATGGTCTCCGAACATCCCCTAGACAGGTGTGTAGGGAGACTAAAGGATTGAAGGATGACAGTGCAGAGGAGGGCCTCAGACTAGGTTTCATTGGCCAAAGAAGGAGGGTCTCGGCGTGGGTTTCTATTGGCCAAAGGGAGAGCTCTCGGCATGGCTTTAATGGCAAGAAACAAGGGGGGAAGCTCCCGGCGTGAGGCTTCTCGGCGCGCTCCTCGCCACGCCGAGAACCCGGCGCCGGGAGGCCACAGGCCGAGAAGGCTGTGAAGGAACAGGGTTTAACCGGGGGGTTTTGTCGGTTTGCTGAAGGGGAAGGAAGAGGGAGGCCTCTCGGCGGCGTAGCTCTCGGCGTGGAAATTAGCACGCCAGGAAGGTGAAAGGTTTAAGGGTTTCAGGGCTTGATTACGGTACTCTATTTTTGGGATTTTGAGAGTTTTCTGGGAATTACATCAGAGTAGATTGGCTCTGGGGGCTAGAGATGGGGTTCAACTGGTTTTAGTTGTATATGCTTCAAAGGAGGCCGAGAACTGAAAGGGATTGGAGGGGAAGAGCCCCACACAGAGGTCCTTTTCACCATCACCATACGGAGCCCAGAGGACAGCTTCAGTATTATTTTTCATCGGCTGGGAGGATTTTAGCAGCACCTCCCCCGTACCTAGCGTATGCCAGGGAGTAATAGACGATCACCCACAGAGTGCCGGGGTGAAAGCCAGAATAAGGGGGGTATGGGACCCCTAGCCCGTGTATGTGATCACAGCACCAACTTAATATCCCTTTGAGGCCATTGAAACTTATGCAGTGGCAGAGTTTCTCTGGCTCGTAAGGTTATGTAGGGGAGTTATCCCCAATGATGTTTATCCCTTAGGCACATATGATGATCTAGAGTATCCTTCGACAAGATGCAAGGCTTGGTTGATCGGACTTCAGCGGGCATCCGTGTGGTTCCTTGGCCTGTAGCAGGAAGGCTTTCCTCCGGGGTTCAAGGAATGGGGGATTCACAACGTAAAGCAGGGGTGGCAGGAAGCATGGTTCCCGGCGTGGGTTTTATTGGCCAAGGGGGAATGCTCTCGGCGCAAGGGTTCTCGGCGCGGTAATGACCGCGCCGGGAGGCCCCCGGGCCGGGAAGGCTATATTGGGATAGGCTTTATTTGCCTTTGCCGAAGGGGCTAAAGCAAGGGGATCTTTCGGCAGAGTAGTTCTCGGCGGGGAAATGGCCACGCCGGGAAGGGGTTAAAAGGGGTTTCTGGCTTGGCTGTGATACTCTGCTCAGGAGATTTCTAGGATTTCTGGCTCGGATTGAGTCAAGATATGGCCTGCAGAAGGGGTTTACGCGGGGGTTAGCATCAGTCGAAGGGCAGATCATCCATTATCGAATCCTCATGGGACGTATGGCGTTTTCTATACTCACCTGCTGCTCAGACGGTCAAGAGATTGATGTCTCTGACCCTGAACGAGATGGGAGCTCGACAGACATCTGTGATATTCGGGGAAACCATGATTCGAGGGGGAGGAAGAGGAGGGACAGAGCCTAATAACCCACCGGATGAGGGTTGAGACTTCATCTTCGTCTTCCACCAGAGGACAGGCTAGGGAGGGGAGGTGGAAACATGGATCGGAAAGCTATAACATCTGGGCAAAACGACATTCAGAAGAACAGCCGATGCAAGGAGGGGAGAAATACAGCAGATATTTCAATCGATCGAATGCCCAAACGAGCCATGCTCATCTTTCATATTATTGCATCATCCCAAACCTGTACAGATCGTAGAAGGTAAACGAAAGATAGAGAGATGGAAATCGAGATCGGAATCCTCCGGCTACATTGATACATCGAGAAAGCCTCGCCAGATTACATCAGAAAAAGAAAATAAAAGAGGAAAGCATGGGGGGAGGGCGGAGCATTGACTCCTCTCCCTCCCCGGAGCAGCCCACCTGGAGCTTCTTCTTCCTCCTTTCTTCTCAGATATCTCTTCGCTTCTTCGAGTCACTTTTCTTAGGGCTCTCTTTTTCCTTTGGTTTCTGGCTATCCTCTCGATCTCTCTCGATCTCTCTTTTTTTCTTCGAAGCCCTTCTATTTCTTCTGGTGCTTCTCCCTCGGCCTCCTCTCTTTCTTCGAAGAAGTGGGTTTATATAGACCCAGGTTCTTCTTGCATATCGGCAGATGGTAATCGGCGCGCCTCATTCGTTCGCGATAGCTCCCGGCGTGCCAAGTGGCCTCCTGTTGAGGTTCTCGGCGCCACACTCGGAAGCCCATTTGGCCGGCCCATTTAGGACTTTTAAGCTTCGCACGTGCCTTGGCCTCTCTTAATCCTTTAAATTGATATTCATCAGAACCAGAGAAGGCCCTGTATTGGTGACATAGCTTCCATTGATATCATTGATATGTTTTCATCAGTTCGTAGATAGGGGTTTCATCATTATTGCCATCTGAATGATGACAAAACCGGGTATCATTTTATCGATATCGTCACCTGAATGGTGACGAGATCGGACATCAGCCTTAGTCTGGGAAGACCTCAGCCGGGCGTATAATCTGTGGAGACGATTCTTCTTCATTGATCTGACTTTGCAAAAGCCTTTACAATCTTCATCTGCCGGTACCGGCTTCATCTTTATCTCATATCACATCTGTCAATAAGCCGACATCTGACTTACCCTGACATGTCATCTGTGAATTCTTGGATGAGGCAGTAGTACAGCTCTCATTAAAGTGTGCTAGGAGGTCCCATCAGTCGAGTGATTGCTGCTTTATCAGTGTTGCCGTCTGAATGATATCGGCACCGGGCATCAGCTTGGCCGACAAAGGCTTCAACCGGGTAAATGGTTGACGGGCCTCATCATTGGTCTTTCACTGTTGGTCTGATCCTCTTTTCAATTGTGCTTTCACCCTTATTCATTTTCAAGGTGTCAACAGAAACCCAAAATCAGGACATACGAATTTCTCTCTTAGGGTTTTCATCCTCTGCAAGTTGTTATATAGGCCAAGGGTGGTCAAGGGATAGCCATGGGACAAGATCCACTTTTTATGGAGTGGATTAAGTACAGCCACACAAGTGTGGTTGGGCCATTTGGTCGAAATGCCAAGAGTCCACAATCACGGTGCCGCCCAGACCAGAAAGGGTCAACCCTTGGGGTCGACCCTCGTGAGAGGCCAGATGGGCCAGACAGCATGGGTCGACCCTTGGGGTCGACCCTTACAAGAACCCGTGCTGGTTTAACAATTCTGGAGATAGGGGTTTTCAGGGGCCAACCCTTGGGGTCGACCCTCAAGTGAATGGGTCGACCCTTGGGGTCGACCCTTGCAGGTCTGGTGAAGGACCCCGCCGGGTTCAAAAAAATAATCTCCAGGGGTCGACCCATGGGGTCGACCCTTGCGGCTGTAGGTCGACCCAATGGGTCGACCCTTTCAGCTGGAGATAAAAGATCCTCGTTTAACAGAACCAGGGGACCTAGGGGTCGACCCAATGGGTCGACCCTTGTTCCAGAACATCCAAAAGATTGATTGAAAGACCCACTAAGTCCAAGAACAAGTCTCGGGGTTTCAAGATGGTTTTTAAAGCATGAGAGGGAATGAAACTCAAACCATTTAAACTTAGATAAGTTCTAAACCAATTTAATCCTTGAGATCAAAATAATGAACTTCAAACCACATATTCAAAAGTCAATATGTTGAAGTCGATCTCACCAACCGTCCTCGAGTTCCTTAAGCACGTTCCTTGCCCTATAAAGACATATATTCTGAATTAGATTTAGCATTGTAATTTTACGTTCAAAAAGCCTTACCAGACGAAGTTACTCTTGTACCTCCAAAAACTCCAAGTCTACATCAAGGATGTGCATTTCCAAAGCTTTTCATGTTGGAACAACTCAATTTCAATTCAAACATAAAAATAGTGTTTGGTCATCATCAAAATCTATTTAGTAATACCCACAAGGAGGGGGTTCAACAGTTATTATGATAAAAGATTTGGTTTATCTCTACTTTTGTGCACTCTGTCTATGTGTTGAATACACTTATGCTCTGATTGACTCGTCACGCGTACTGCGTTCCTTCCACGCTCGGGGCTTGACATAAGCCAAAATCATTAACTTTTCTTATTAAGGACATGGTTCATGTATGCAAAAATAATTTAACTACGCAGTATAAATAAAACATGAAATTCGTCATATACAGAGCATGAAATCACATGAAACTAGACGGCTTTTATTCCTAACTTGTTAATTTAGCATTTTCATGAGATAACCTACCTTTGATTCGGTCCCTAAACTTCCAATTTATGACTGGCAGTCGACCCTAGTTTCTGCACATCTTGTGCTAAACTAGTAACTTCTCACCCCTCTATCTCCTGATCCTCTTGTCCCAAATTCATGAAATTTGAAGGGTAGGTAGAAGATATAAAGGGGAACAAAAAGTTCTAAAGACTCAACTCGAACTAACCTCGTTTAGGGCTTCTAATTTCCTGATCTTCACTGGATCGACGCACTGTTTCCTGTGCCACCTGTAGCAAACCAGAGACTTGCAGACGCTCTAACTCTCCAACGGCTGGATCTTCTAGTACGAAAATTGGAGGTGAGTAAGATAAAACTAAGGAAAACATAAAGTTTTAAAGAACCAACTTGAGATGAGGTCTCCTTACCGTCGAAGTACGCGGAATAAAGGTTCACGCAGGTCGAACCTGAACCCTATTTATAAGGTTTGCCTAGGGTTTGGGAATTAGATCAAACTTAGAGTCCTAAATTGGGGTAGGATCGAACCTTAGAGAGTTCTAGTGTAGGTTTCCATGCCAGGTAGCTTCGAATCATAGAGATTAGGATGGAAAAATTGGATCTTTCCATGCTTCTAACACCTTCATTCACGGAACCTAGTAGCGGTCATGTCGAGACCGCTATTGTATGAAGGCGGTCTCGCGATAGACTACGTTTAGGCAGTTATTCCAAAAATTTTGGATTTTTGGTTTTATCAACTATTTATCCACAAATTGATTTATTTATCCCATTTAAATCTAAAAACTACCCCAATTACGTTTCTATAATTGGGCTTGGGCCTAAAGGTCTTGGAATTAGGTCTTTGGGCCTATTTAAGTTGGGCTTAGCCGTTTGATTAATATAGGGCTTTTAGATTGATTTTATTAGCCCACACGTCTTTTAATAGCCTATTAAACCTCTTTAAATATTTAATAATTATATTTTCATTCCATAAAATTCCTAAAAGTTTCTTGGGCGTTACACCCTCCCCCACTTAAAAAAAATTTGGTCCCCAAATTCAATGCATGTGGTCTTTTAAGGGGAGTGTACTTACATTCAAATATCTCCGAAAATCTTTTGCACATAGCTTCTTCCGTTTCCCATGTCGCCTCGTACGGCTAGGATTTGCTTCATTAGACTTTGACCATGGAAATAGTTTTATTTTTAAGTTGACGTACTTCTTGTTCAATTATTTTGATTGGCTTTTACTCGTACGTCAAATCCCTTTCAATCTCCAAGTTGTCATAGCTTATAACATGGAATGGGTCAGGGATGTACCTTTTGAGCATTGAGACATGAAATACATCGTGGACTCTAGCTAATTGAGGAGGCAAGGCAATCCGGTATGCGACCTCACCAACCCTTTCGAGAATTTCAAAGGGTCCGACAAATCTTGGAGTGAGGTTGCCTTTAATGCCGAACCTTCAAATACCTCGACCCGAAGAAACCTTGAGAAACAAATGGTCTCCTACTCGGAATTTCAGATCACGCCTTCGATTATCAGCATATGATTTCTATCTATCTTGAGCCATATGAAGTCTTTCTCAAATGAGTTTTACCTTTTTGGTAGTATCTCGAATGATTTCTAGACCCAGAAGTTACCTTTCTCCAACTTCATTCTAGTATATTGATGAGTGGCAGCTTCTTTCATATAGTGCCTCGAATGGCGCCATTTGAATACTAGCTTGGTTGCTATTGTTGTAGGCAAATTCCACTAGAGACAGGTGATCGTGCCAACTCCCACCGAAATCAATAACACATGCCTTGAGCATATCTTCCACTACCTGATTTGTCCTTTCAGTTTGACCATCAGTTTGTGGATGGAAAGCAATACTGAAATTGAGTCGGGTCCCAAATGAGTGTTGTAGACCCGTCCAGAATTGAGATGTGAATCGAGGGTCTCGATCGGAGATAATGGTCACTAGGACACCATGTAGCTTGACAATCTCTTTCATGTATAAGGCTGCTAAAATTTCCATAGACCATCGACAATTTATAGGTAGAAAGTGTGTCGATTTAGTCAATCGGTCTATGATCACCCATATACCATCGTTGCCACCTCTTGTCTTAGGTAAACCCATGATGAAATCCATCTCTATGCTTTTCCACTTCCATTCGAGAATTTCCAAGGGATGTAGTTTACCAGCGGGCCTTTGATGTTCCGCCTTAACTTGCTGACAAGTGAGGCAGCGGGATACAAAGTCCGCTATTTCTCTCTTCATGTTGGGCCACCAAATTTTTTTTCTTCAGGTTTTGGTACATCTTGGTAGCACTAGGGTGAATAGCATACCTTGATTTATGATATTCTTCCATGATCAATTTCTTAGTGTCGGCATGATCTGGCATATAGATTCGATTTTTAAATAATAACCTTCCATCGATTGAGATAGAGAACTCTGGCCTTTGATCAATATTAACCTTAGTATCCATTAATGTGTGGTCATTTTCTTATAATTTGGCTAGATTCTCGATCAGTGTAGGTTGTGACCAGATATTGGCCATAATACCATTTTCTTCTTATGCATCCACATCCAGATTCAAATGACTAAAATTCTCTATAAGATAAGTCATACCTTTCCTGAGGCTTGCAAGAGTTGCCATTGGTCGTCTGCTAAGAGCGTCAGCTACGACATTTGCTTTGCCTGGATGATACTGAATAGAGAAGTCGAAGTCCTTAAGGTACTCCTGCCATATTCTGTGTCTCAGGTTAAGTTTCTGAAGAGGCGTGATCTCGCGCTTAGTCCTGAGCCACACGATGCTGGGCAAGCTTGGAATGCTGGTACCCTGAACGGGAATCTGTAGAGCAGGAAACGAGTCAGAGGAGCCTAGAGTTGAGACCTTGGGGAAAACCATCTGATGCCAAAGTCAGTAAAGTTATAAAGCTTAGGTGGGAGGAGACTAGGAGAAGGAATGAGGAGCACGAGATCGCTCTCCACCAGTGGGTGTGGTGTTAGGCGCTCAGGATCTACCTTTCTCTTGGAGGGTTTCCCTTGGTTTATATAGTGTTATTCTCCGTAAGGCGCTTGGAGGAGGCAGAGAGTATGGGGGGCATTACTCGGTCGTTTGTGGCATAGTCGCTTGGTCTCCCCTTTCAGTGAATCTCGACCTTCCCTCCTACCATTACGATTGGGCGCCGCTCGGGCTTTCCATGTTCGACAGTTGCTCAGAATTTCGGGCCAGGGAACGCCTAGGAAGTATTGGTCTGAGCTTCTTTGGGCTTCAAGCTAAATAGGCCCATAAGTGGGGCGGTTGCTTGGAGATTTTGGCCTGTTTGGGTCGAGTTAGACCTAGTTAGGCCGCTCTCAATCGTACATTTGTTAGGCCACAAATTTACCCCTCTCCACTTGCCCCCCTTATTCCCGAGCCCTATGCTCGGGCTCAGAGAGTAGGGTATAATCGGGTAGCAATTGTGGCTCGATTGGGGATAGACCTTTTGTGAGCTGTCCTGGTCTCAAAATTCAGGGGCCATTTATTGGGCTGTCTTGGCTCAAGGAGATGGGGGGCCCGGAACGTGGCGGCGTCGTATTGGCTCGGTGGTGCATTGGCCGATTGCGTTTAGGGGCCGAAGATACGGCTATCCTGTCGCATGGGGGCCCGAGCTTGATGATGACATGCTTCTCTTGAGCTCAAAAATCTCCCTTCTCGGAGTTCAAAATGTCACAACGACAGCACCTGGGATCGTTGGGACCTTATAAATAGGGGCTTGTGCTTGTGCCTTATGTTTTTTCCGCTTAGGGTTTTCTTCCACAAGTTCAGAAGATGGTTTATGCATCGGAGAAGCGGCCAGAGGGAGCGGACGATCACAGAAGCTTTTGCAGAGCTAGCAGAGATTACTGCGGAGGCCGTCTGGTAGCTTCCTCTTCCACCTAGCTCATCTGATTCAGGCATCCCATCCTCATCTTCCCTCTCTTCCATGGCGGACCACGATATCGTAGCCGAAATCTAGGAATTCGAGCAAGGAGTAATTGTGGAGTTAGCGTCTAGCGATCATCCTCGTAGCGAACTAACAAAGTCTGTGACGAAGGAGATTGACATCCGCTACAGGTTGCCATGGCGGTATTTCTTCTCTTCTGCCAAACCCCACGAGTCTTGCCTGGATACTCATTAGGGCATGTTCTGCACATTTCTTCTGGCTTGGAAGGGCGACTTCCGTCTTCCCCTCCACCCCTTTGTTGTCGGGCTTCTGAAGTTCTACCAGCTAGCTCCTGTCCAGTTGGTTTCGAATTCTCACACCTTTATTTTTTTTCCTCGCTCTCTACAGCTCGTGCGGCATGGACGTTTATGTAATGCCCTGGATTTTTCAGATCATTTATCGGGTCAGGATCCGTGAGTTTCGGATCACTTTCGTGGGTCCCGGATTAAGTTTAGCGGTTCACATGTGTTTTTGCCTGTCAGACCTTCGGAATCTCGTGTAGGGTGAACCGTTGCGTTCTCTTACTCCGCGACGTTACCATTGCGTTGTGCATTTCCCGAGGATCGTGGGGAGTATTTTTCCCTATTTTTGGTATTTTCCAAATTTTTGGATTTTCTATATATCAAAACCTCCTTTTCTCTCTCCCCATCTCTCATTTCTCTCTTCCCTCCCTCTCTCTTCTCACGCTCTCTCCTCTCTCCCTCTCTTCTCCGACAGCCGACGGAGGTGGACGGGGGAAGGCGGCGAGGATCATGGGGCGTAGAGCGGCGAGGATGGAGCGAGGATCCCGATGGTGGAGGCAGTTCGTAGGATCACGAGCCGGCGGAGCTTTAACGGCGTTTTCTTCACGGATCGACGTCCTCGGTGCGTCAAATCTTCTATGGAGGTAGGGGGATGGTTCCCTAACCCGAGTACTTCATTTCCCGTGAGTTTGGTAGCTCGAGGCGAGCCGAGTTGGTTTATTTCTCCGCCGGGGTTAAAATGTGTAATTTTGGGGTGTGAGCCAGATTTCGCATTTAGATGGTGTTTTTGGGATTTAAATGGGTCCTCTCGGTGCTAGAGAGGTTGGGGAATGTTTTCCCCTTCACATGGGACTGAACGGGGCGTGGAATGGGTTTTTCTGTAGTTTTTGCCATTTTCGGGCGCGGACTGAGAACGTGCTCGACGCTGAGGGCGCGTTCTTCAAGAAGGCATCGTATTGCGACGCCTCGTTCATCGGAGAAGATGAATAGTAAGGTGATTCTGAATGCGCTATAGGTGAGTGCCACGTTCTATTATGAATGTGCTATAGGTGAGTAGCGCGTTCTGAACGTGCTATAGGTGAGTGCCACGTTCTGAACGCGCACCTCGAGAGTAGCACGTTCATGTGGGCGACCAGTCGGGCAGGCCAGGGCATGTGGACTACAGCTAATCATGTTCCCCTTGACCCATGTGTGTCCCAGACATCCCGAGGGGTTCTATGACCGAGTTTTTGGGTGTCTGGAGGTACCATGTTACATCGATTAGCGTGCCCATAGGTTTGGAGGGTCCGAGTGACCCCATGTGTTCCGGGATTCCGTGTTCTCACTAGATCAAGTTATTGTATGTCGGTATGAGTGCGGTGGGGTTTCCCCACACATCGTGGGTTTCTTCAGAAGGTGGTTCCCGAGTGGGCCACGTGTGTGGCCTTGGACTGTGGGTCCAGTTAACCAGCCTGGGGCTGGAGGTTTCCCGTGTGTCCCTTGGATACGGAATTGTCTCGACGGCTTGTGAGCTACCTCGATATTCATGCTACCATGGTTTTAGACCTAGGGATAGGCTAGATTGATAGCGTGGAGTTGTCCTTGTATGATGGTCTTGACCCGAGTCATGTGACTCAAGGACCGTTGGGTTCATTAGGTCTAGTTGACCATCTAGAGTCTGGTGGCATCGTGCCACCTGTTACACCATGTTACTCGTGATGGGTGCGTGTGTGGCTTTTCGTGTTCACGTTGAGTGACCTGCCACTAGATGTAACTTTTCTATGCACGTGTGTGCGAACCCACTTGGGAGTGGTGGAGAGCGTGACTCAAGACAGACGATTTTTAGGCTGGTTACCGTAGGGCCCCCACGCGTAGCCGAGTCAAGGCTTCGGCAGAAGAACCAGCTAGAGGATCTGACCTAGGGCGCGTGGTATGTGTGTGCACACGTAGATGGGGGCTGTCGGACCCGCGCTGATGAGCGCGACCCCCGCTAGTCCTTGTTTTGAGTTCCTGGTTACTGCGTGTCTCTGTCTTCACCTGAGGCATGGTAGCGAGACACCTGAGGCTGTGGACTAAGTCGTCAGTGGATGCATCTGGCCTTGCTTCTGGTGGTCAGTGCTCCTGTCATGTGAGGTGAGTTTCTCATGAGTCGAGTTCCGCTTCACATCTGCGAGACGTGGTTTTACGTGTAGTTTCTGGGTGTGTTCCCGAGGTAGAGGTCTAGGGTTTTCGGTGAGCATCACCGAGGGTTTTTCCCTAGATGGTGTTGGTTTCACGACGGCGAGGTCATGAATGTGTTCCTAGATTGAGTGGTCTGGGGTTGGGCCTTTATCTGCGAGACAGGCCCCCGAGACAGGGTTGTCGGGGTGTGTTTTCTGGCAGCATAGCAAGAGGTCTTTTCCGTTACACCGATGTTTCCCCGACTCGACATCGGGGCGTGTTTCCATGTACAGTAGGAGTAGCTATAGTGCCGAGTTTTTACCGGCCACCGGTTTGCTGTTCCTACTATAGTTAATACTTTCCGTTACCGCCATTGTTTATGGTTGGGGTTTCGCAGGACCCCTATTGAGCCAATGACAGGAGGCTCACCCCTGTGTTTCTGGTGCGGCGATTCTTCCTCATGGTTCGATGGTGATGTGCGGAGGTCCTTAGTTGCCAGCTTACATGGCCGAGTGTTCACTTGGCGTTGGGTACGTTCTTCTACCTTAGACTGTACTTTCTATTGGACTGGACTCTGTTGTAGTTGTTTATTTATTTCTGTTAATTTTTGAATTATCCTGCTTTATTTCCTATTTCTTTGTACCTCCACACTCCTTATTATCCCTTCCGAGCCCCGGTACGTGGGCGGCGGGCCATGATTCGAATGGTATCGGGTTCCTTTCCCGGTATCCGGATCTTGGGTCGCTACAGTTTCTTTAGATCTTTTTTACTCCTTCTTCGAGCTGAAGGAACACGCCCATGCCGGGAAGGGCTTCTTCTTTGTTCAGGCGAGGAGAGGGAGGAGTTGTGTGACTCTCTCCCCTCAGGATTCCTAGCACAAGCGGTGGAAAACTTAGTTTTTCTGGGTAGGGTTTACCAAAGTTGGCTATATGTGGGAATTCCCTGTTGAGCTGAAGCTTCAGCCGGTTCTTCTTGAGAAGCCTCTAGTGATTTCACTGGACTTCGAGAGAGAAATTCAAATTGTACAGGATAATCGTCGATCGACCGCCGAGTTGTTGACTCTTGCCTTTGTCAAAGATTTCTCTTATCGAGCACTGCCTGATGGTAGGGACCTCAGAACCCTTTGCTGCATGTTGTGGAATCTTTATTGACGAGATGCCTTTGGTGAGCAGACACGAGGCACGGTGAGGATGAGGAACCGTCGTCAGAGCTGGAGGTCACCGAGCGAATGGAGGCCGCCGCCCCAGCTGCACCTAGGGCTCCTGAGGATTCTTCTCCTGCCAGAGATAAGGGCAAATGAGTCGCTCGGGAGGATGAGCCAGGGTGATGAGATCCAAATGGAAAGCTCCAAGGGCGCCGCTGCTGTTGGGGGCGATGAAATACTTGATCGCCGAGAAGAGTAGGCGTAAGAAGACGAAGGTCCCTCCTTCAACAGGGGAGTCTTTGGCCAGGGGTGCTCGTTGCTTGGGCTCGTTAGCAGCCGTGTCGGAGAGATACGATCCGTTCAAGGAGGTCGCCACCGATTCTGTGGGGGCGCGAGGAGCAGATGTCGGCTCTGAGGGTCTGCCCTAGCCTGCAGGGGCGTGCACGGAAGAGGTTGGTGCTGGGGTCTCTGCTGGGCCGAGTGTTGCTATGTCAATCTCGGGAGCCGCTGGAGAAGATACTCCCTTGCAGATTCAGCCTCGGAGGGGTTCTACTCCACAGTAGGGGCGATTTGTCATTCACGATTCCCTATACCAGCGGTGCTTAGAGCTGGGGTCTCTGTCTGTCCAGGGAGAGTTTTGGCGATGCCCCCCTTCGATGCTCCTCGGGAGGGTGATGGAGGGCGGCATGTTCATGGCCCAATTAGGGGCGGAGATCGCCGGTCACTAGATTAAAATGGAGAGCAGTGAAATGGCTTAGGCCAAAGGTCACGTGGAATCCGACCGGAAGGCCGAGTAGCTATCTTCCGAGCTTGGGGTCCTCCGGAAGGAGGTGGTCTTGCTTCGGGCGCAGGATCGAGCGCATCAGGAGGGTGTGCGGTCCATGTCTGAGCAATTGTCCCAGGCCTGCCATACTACCAAGCTAAAATCTCACCTCCTGGAAGAGGAGCGCCAGTTTCATGTATCAAGCTCGAGGCGGTGGGAGGCTGAGCGGGATGAGCTCAAGAGCCGTCACCTGGAAGCTGATCGAGTGAGGGAGGAGGCCGAGATGATGCAGGCTGAGGCCGAGGCCAGGCTTGCCGAGGCCAAGGCCAGGGCCATCGAGCGATATCTGAGCTCTGAGGAGTACCTCGAGGCCACAAAGAAGAGTGCCTTTGCTTACTACAAGTCGGGCTATCGTCGAGGGTTGCGGAAGGGTTTTGCTCAAGGCTTCGATCGGGCCGTCAGGGAGGCACGGTGACATGTCTCGGGTGAGCTCGTCTTCCTTCCCAATCAGTGGTATGACTAGGATGAAGGAGGCCCTACCCCCCCTCTTCTATGGCATCGAGTGGCGAGGATGACAGTGAGGATAGCTCTGCTCCCGAGGTTGAGGCGTCCACGAGTCAGGCAGCCTCGGGAGGGCACGCGACCGAGACAGTTCTCACATAGGTGGGGTCAGTGTCTGGGCCGGCCGTCACCGAAGGAGCCGAGGATGAGCCACACGTGTCCATGGGAGTGGGGCCGAACGCCACGGGCCTTCCGACTACTGGGCTTTTGGGACGATCGCCGACCTCCCTTTCTTCTCGCATCTCGGTCGATTAGGCCATCTTTGCTTTGCTGGCCCTTCCTTCTTTTTGTATGGGGCCCTCTTTTGGTAACTTCACCTGGCACGTTTCTTCTTTTGTTTTTGAAATACAATAGTAGTTAGTATATCGGGGCATACTTAAATGCTCCTTATCGTACTTGACTTGATCTGATATGCCATATCCTTGGTAAATCAAATATCTTACCCGATTCTTCTGCCGAAAAATCTGGTCGTCACGCTGATCGGCTAATCAAAGGGCACTTATCTGGCATTTTTTTGTTTTTCGTCGCTCTAAATGAGCCGTCCTTTCACGTATTCCCGTAGAGAGCTTTTAACGGCAGGGAGGCACAATTGCTCCTAGGGGAGCTATTCGCTTTTGCTTTGTAGTCCCTTGCATGTTTTCGAGGAGAGGTTCAATTAAGGTGGGGATTTCCCCCTTCGGCCTATAAAAGGTCCCGATGGGTGCCTCTTCCTCTTCACGCTGCAGTAGGGGTTTTGCTAAGTCTCCTACTCTTCTTTCTCTTTACGGTGAAAATCGACACCGCTTTCTTTTCCGTTGTCGTCTTCTGGTGAAGTATGGAGTCTGACGTTGATGAAGGCTTCGGTGATGGCGTCAGGACGACTTCGGTGTAGAAGAATGGACGGTGAATGGCGAGCGGCGTACAAGAAGGGACAGAGCATGGCGATGTGGTCCCTCTCGATCTCTGGACCGCCGCCCCACCTGGGGGATGATTTGAGGGGGGATGGTTTGAGAGGGAAGAAATCATTCCTCCTCCTTTCTTTCATCCCTGCTTCCCCTCTCCTTTTTTTCATTTCTTTCACTCTTCGGGGGCTCCTTTTGAAGAAGCCCTCTCTTACCTCTCCTCCATCGATCTTTGATGGGGTTTCTTTCTTGTTTTCTACCAAGTTGGTAGTTCGGGCCTTCCCCTGCTCTTCTTTTTCTTTTACTGATACTATCTCTTCCGAACTTCCCAAGCAGACAGAGTTAGCCGTCCCGTTATCCGAGCCAATTTCCACACTGAGTGAAGTAAGTGGCTCGGCTTGGAACCGCTAACCTCATCCACAACGAGTAATCAGTCCATGTTGTACCAAATATATATATTTTTTTTATATATGAACATTGTGCTGGCTACGGCCCATCTAATGTGCCAAAATTTTGACACTAATGAAATAGAGAGTTTACTGTCTTGATTGGTTTCTTACATGTATGGATGAGCTCAGAAATAGAACTTCCATATGGCTGCCATGTTCCAAGTCCGAGGGATTGGCATCCCTTCCATGGTGGATAGTCGGTATGCTCCCATCCCGTGCGTCCTGATCACTCGGTAGGGGCCTTCCCAGTTAGGGGCTAGCTTTCCCACCGCCTCCAGTGGTCGAGAGGCTCCGGCCTTTCTAAGGACGAGGTCACCTGGCTGGAACTACATGTCTCGGACCTGTAGATCCTATTAAAATCCACTTAATGAAAAATTAAGAATATGAATAAATAAGCACGAAATAGAACGAGGTGCTAAGAGGAGTGTGTGATCGCCAGAGACACGAGGTCTCAAAAATATAACAATGAAAGCATGGGAGAGATCACGAAAAATACCTTGGAGTGCGGTTGATTGTAGGTGCTCCTTTCTCTTCAAATCGGCCGGCCGATGAAGAGAGTTCTTCAATTAATTACCCTTGCAAATAAAGACAAACACCAATAAAGATATGGATTAGAAACATGGTGAGTGTAGCATCAATTCATAAAAAATATATGAGCATGAAAGCATGTGCAAGAACACACCTTAAGGGTGGTTGCTCTTAAACCCCTATGCAAAAGGGTGGGAGATATATGATGAATGCATGAAAATATGAATAAAAATTAAAGGGAAAGAGTGCAAGAGTTGCACTATGGGGAGATCTCAATATGATGATTGAGGAACATCAATATAACAATGAAACATGATGCATGTATCATGAACTAATGAAAAATACAAAATAAGGGGGAGATAAGATAGAAAAATCTTGTTTGGTGGCTCTTTTGGCTTGAATGCTCGATGGGGAGAAAGCTTCAAAAGGGATGAAGACTTGAACCGTGAAGAAGCCTCTCCTTAGCCAAGAACAACACCTGCGTGAGAAGAAAGAAAGAAAAAACTAACAGAAAAACAAAACAGAAGAAGAACAACGTTAGAAGGGAGAAGAAGAAAAAGAAGAATCCAACCTCATTAACAGAGCCGCAGAAGCTCTATAAAAAGGATTAGATCAAACAGATAAAAGGATAAGAATAGCAAGAGTCCAACAAGGGAAAGGATTAAGCTGGGCAAGAGCCCAAACGAAGCAGGAGTCTCTCTGGGAAAGGCTGCGTTCGTTCGGAGCACAAAAGTGAAACACGACTTGGTTCAGGGCGTCAATTGTTGAATTGACGACCTGCCCAGAGGGCGTTTCTTTAAAACACGCCCTGCACAAGGGCGTTTCTTTCAAAACCAATTTTAGAAATAAAAACTCCCCATATTTAAAAAAATGTAAAACACGCCTCAACCAAAGCCACTTTTAAAAACACGCCCCTGGGAAGGGCGTTAATTTCAAGTCTTGAAAACGGGAAAGTCGGTGAAACCAAAGAATTGACGCCCTCAGGTGTGGGCGTCCTTTCTCAAAGAAACACCCCAGATCAGGTCGTGTTTTGTTAAAAACACGCCCTTACCCAGGTCGTGAATTTTAAAAATGAGATAAATGCCCAGAAAATCCAAAAAAATAGGAAAAGGGAGAAAATAAGAGAAAAACAAGAGAAATTCAAGAAAAGTGGGAAAAATCACTCAAACAAGCTAATTTGAGGGTCAAATGGGGCATTACACGGCAATATGAAATATACTCAAAATAATGTCAATTTTAGCGTGTCTACAGCTGCCCCGCCTTGGCGTCTGCTTTGCAAGGGAGCGTAGCAAGCTGAAAAGTAGATGCCAAGGTGTGATGAGACACGCATTCAACATCACTTGATGAGAATCAAATCAAAAGTACGAGATGAAGCAAATCTCGGGAAATTCAATGAAACCAACGATGTTTGGATAAAACGGGGAGATGTGCACGCGGTGCACGAAGGAGATAAAATAAATGATCAACTTCCAGCGCGGTGGAAGTACCCCTGGTCACAAACCTGTAAGTTTCACCATTGGGGAGCAGTTACCAGCCAGTGGACGTGCTGCAGCCAAGGTGGATCAAAGGAAAGGATTGAAATGATGATAAAAATCCAAACAAGAAGCTTTCAAGAAAATCACCCAAAACAGCAACAAAACGAACTGAAGATTCAATCCGACATGGAATATCTCATATCTGGAAAGATTAAGATCAACTTCAACCCTCAAAGTCAGCTCATCAGAATGATTTTTCAACAATTGTTTCAAATTCCTACATGAATGCATGCTGGGTTTAAAAGGAAAAATTAAATCAAATGAAAATATAAGATAATCAAGGATAATATTACTAAGCTGCCAAGACTGGGTCAAGAAACCGATTTCACGAGCTGATACTAAGCCGAAGCCCGTTTATCCACGCACCAACTCATAAAAAGGAACCATCGTCCCCAGTCTCGGACGGCCCAACGGCCTATCCGTCTGACTAAGATGCCTCTGGAATCGTCATCGTTTTTGATGAAGGGGAACTCAAATTCCAGATTTACCAAAGCCACAAGGTCCTTGATATAATCTAGTAGCATATGTAACATATAGTAAAATGCATACAGGAGATGGTGGTGCAATGAGCATGGGAACTGAGCTGCAAGCACCGTGGGGGTTGGATGATGATGCCTAGTCGGTGGGACCAAGAGCTTCTTATCCTGCGCTCAAAAATTCATCAGCCAAGATATAAAAGATAACAAGCAATGAATAAGGCATTTAAGCGTAGCAAGCATAGCATGAATCAAAGTATCAATAGCATGTCACAACATAGTAACCATTATGAGTTGAATCATGATATTACAAAGCATCATTGTTTGTTATTTTGTCATGAGGATGCCAACTTGGCTAATCAAGATTTGGAGTTGAATGATCAAGATCTGATAATGCCCAGTGGCAGAATTGATATTAGCAGGAGTTGATTGAAAGATCTGGAGATGAATAATCAGGATGATAATCAGGAGATATGATAATGAAAATGATATAAGGAGGTGATAATCAAAAATGATGCCCAGGGTGGCATGTCATGAGAATATCGGGAGAATCAATAGATTGATAGCAATGAGTGGAGATAGGACTCATCCCGTGCTCTTGGTCCTTGCAAAGCTGTTCCTGCAAAACACCATCAGAAAATACAATGCAATCTTTATGGAGTTTTTTTTTTGAAATACACAAATTTTTATGTGATTTTTGAAAAAGATATTCAAATTTTTATGAATTTTGGAAAAATATGCAAATTTTTATGGGTTTTGGAAAAGATATTCAATTTTTTTGTGAATTTTTGGTAGAAATATCTGATTTTTTGTTTGATTTTTGCAATATTCAATTTTTTGTTTTGGTTTAGACATAGCTAATGCAACATCCTAGGGTGTTTCAAACCACTGACTAGGGGTCCTCGTTCCTTCCCCTTTTGCTTAAAACTGCCCAAAGCCGGGCGTGCATTGAAAGGTGGCGCCCTATAACCGACTGCCCTTGATCAACGGTGCCCCTACCAAGGCCATACCCGAGAAACATTCGGTCTTGGAGGGAGAAGAGAAGAATAATTAGAGATAAGCTTTATACAGGATGGGAGATATCGGGACTTGAATTCTTTTCCAAGGTGTTTCCCCTCAAAGAGGTAGTCTGTTGTGCCGGGGCTTTATGCCTTTGATTTTTAGACCCTTGACATGCATACGACTAGGATTTTCCCTGCGGGGATTTTGCCACTCTTGACATGCCATAATTCACAATCTTGCTTTTATCGAAATTCTGACTTGATTTTCATAATAGCCCTTTTGGCGAGATGTATATCATGAAAGCTTATTGAATTTGGGTCAAGACTGCCCCTATTTGAGACTCCTCTCGTATTGGGGATTACCAAGGTTGGTCATCTCATCCGTCAACCTCTTGTCCCTGCACGTGGCCGAGTAAAGAAGAGAAAAGACTTTCAGATATTCTCATGGCATGGCCAAGGTAGCAACGGTGTTTAACTAAAGGAGCCGGCTAAGGACGCCGTGAAGTGTGTGCGGTGCCCTGCTAAAGGTTGCTCTTAACAAGCGGGGAGAGAATGTTGAATTCCCAGCGCGGGTTCTTAAAAGGTGCTGCAAAAGCAAGCCTAAAGACTATTTTTTTAAACAAATGATTCAACAAAAGCCTAAGATAAAGGTTTAAAACACCACTCTTAATCTTGTTAAGAAGCACTTCATCTTGAAAATCATGCGTGAAGTAATGAGAAAATGATATCATTAAAATGCATACTTACGCCAATATGTTACCTTGCAACCTTTGTAGAAGTAGCTGTCAGAGGTGAGGTTGATCATCATGGGATTTGTCCTCTTTAGGAGTCAAAAGGATTGGAAGCAAAGGATTTTGGGAGTGGCTTAACAAGAATGAGTGGTGCTCAAACCAGACTCAGACGAATAAGGAGAAAAGGGAAGAGAGGCGAGGGCTAGAACTCCCTCACTAAGGCGCGGAGACCCTGATCACATGGAACAGTCTACAGAAGAAGCGAAGAATTAGAAGGATGAGTGAGGACTAAAGCCTCGGAAGCAATGTGAGAATGGGCAGATGCCCAAGGCAGTGGATGTGGAAGAAGTTGGGTCGGACCCAGAATCAGGAGGAATTAGAAGAAGAAATTGGTAGATAGAAAGAGGCGGATCCGGAGGGTCCGGAGGCAGAGGAGAATCATGAGAGGAAAAATCCGAAGGCTCCGGAGAGATGACAAAAGAAGGGACGCGATGCCCTGAGACGAAATAGGGAAAAAGATGATGGAAAAGGAAGAAAAAAATGAAGGATGTGATGTTCAGGAAGATTAGAAAGATGAATCGGAAGAAAGATGGAGGGTCCGGAGGTTCCGGAGGAAGCAAATGCCGAGGGACGCGATGCCCAGGGAGGAGAGAAAAATCCGGAGGTTCCGGAGGAATGAAATCAGGAAGGAGAAGGTGGAAAGGGGCGTCGTGCCTGAGGGGAAAGTCCGGAGGTTCCGGAGGAATGAAATCAGGAAGGAGAAGGTGGAAAGGGGCGTCGTGCCCGAGGGGAAAGTCCGGAGGTTCCGGAGGAATGAAATCAGGAAGGAGAAGGTGGAAAGGGGCGTCGTGCCCGAGGGGAAAGTCCGGAGGTTCCGGAGGAATGAGATAGAAAGGGGCGTCATGCTCGGGAAGAGAATAGAGAGAATAAAACGGAGAATCCGGAGGTTCCGGAGGAATCAGATGGAAAAGGTGGAAAGGGGCGTCGTGCCCGAGGGGAAAGTCCGGAGGTTCCGGAGGAATAGAATCAGAAAGGGCGAGATGCCCAAAGAAGAGGGATAAAATTCCTGGAGGTTCCAGGGAGATAGCAGGAAAAGGGACGCGATGCCCCAGGGATAGTGGATAAAAAGATGAAGATGAATAAGATGGAAGTGCGGAATATCCGGCGGTGCCGGAAGGCGAGGGAGATACGGGTTTGGAAACCCGGGAAGAAGGAGATGCAATTGTATGCAGAATGAATGCGATGAATGCTGTGAATGCATGAATGCAACAAAATGCATGAGATGCAACGAAGGTGGAGAAAATGAGGAATACGAAGGGTGAGAGGGCAAGATCCTCCTCCTAACCCTTGGAGTGGCCCACGAGGAAAATGTGATTGAAATGGATATGGATGGAGTTGAATGAACAAGAGTGGAAGAAATAGGGGACGGCCCCTTAAGACAATTGCCCCTCCACGGCAGTGAACATGTACGACCAATCGGCCCAATAAAGGAAGCTTCAATAAATGACAACCCCCTTGGAAAGCGAAGATCAATAAGGTGAGGGAGTCGTAGAGTTGGAACATGAAGCATCGACATGCCCATTGATGGTGATGAATATGGAATGTTGAATAAAATGGGCATTCGCCCCTTGTAAGGAGTAATGAATTCGGAATTCGGAAATTGGAACAAGGGGTGCCCTGCCCGGCCCTTAGACGGCATCAACGCCCGGCATGGCGGCGACTTGACTTCTTCGGCCGTGATTGGCACAATAACCCGGATTGGCATCCGGCAAATGAATTCTTGTATCTTGAATAGCGCGGCCAAATCCTTTCTGCCCAGCTCTTGATTATCTTCGGCACAAGTAGCTGCAGAAGCACGCCCCTTCCGAGTAACAAAGGGAGGTGAGGCGGAGGCGGAAGGCTCCGTGGACGGTGGAGTTATAATGGAAGGTGTTGGCAAATGGGTGAGCGTAAGCGGGGGTTCAAACACGTCGAGCTTCTCCTCTTGCTCGGAAGCAGTCGGGATTGGCTCGGGTGCAAAAAGAGGTGGATCCTGCTCAGGATTAGCCATGGGTAAGGGTAAAGGGTTAAGTGGTGGAATAGGCAAAGGGATAATGGAGGGCCGAGGTGGCGTAAATGTGAGGTTAATTGGGGAAGGTTCAATGGTGTAATTAATGGAGGCCGATGGTGTGGAGGTTAATTGTAATGCCCTGGATCTCGTTGGATCTCGTAGGATCTTTAATGGATCTTTCGGATCTCTTTCGGATTGGTTTCGTTGAGTTTCGGTTCGCTTTTGTGGCTTCCGAGTTGAGTTTGACGAGCCGTGTGGGTTTTTCTCACGTACTAGTTACGGAACCCTACGGTGAGTTTATTTGTCAATTCTCGAACTCGTGAATGCTACAGCGACGATGTACTCGTCGAGCCGGTCGTTTCGACTATTTTTGTGTATTTTTCTGAATTTGTGTATTTTCGGCGCATTTTCGGAATTTTCGGAAAATTAGGAAAATTTCCTAATTTCTTTTCCTTTTTCTTTTCTTTTTCTCTCTTCCTTCTCATTCGCGCGACCGTCTCTCTCTCCCGTTCTCTCTCGTTTCTCCCCCTCTTTGGCTCCGGCTGCAGACGGAGGCGTAGGTGGGTGAGGTGGCGAGGCCGTGGAGCTGTCGAGATGCGCGATGAGGCGAGGATCGGATCGATTCTGGCGCGATCCCGAACGGTGGATTCAAAGCCGGTGAAATTGGTTCGCGAGTGGTTTTCGGCGTGGTTTAGTCCCTTCGGGGCACGGTTTCTTCGGTGGAGGTAGGGTGACGGATCCTTGCTTCTTCACCTTCGTTTTCCCTGCCATTGCACGGCGTTCGGCTAGGAAACGAGTGTGTTTGGGCTTGTTTTGCCTAAACCGTGATTTTCATGGTTTTTAGGGTCGGCCGGTAAACGGTGACCGTTTGCGGTTCAGTTAGTTTCTAAATGACCGCAGGGATGTTAGAATCTCATCCACGTTGATTTCGTGCGATTCGGTGTTCATTCGAGGCCGGTAGAAGCCCGGGAACCTCGGTGACCCACTTAGGGTGGATTTGTCTAAATCGCCCGGATCGAGCGTTTTTGGTGTTGCATGTGGGCATTTTGGCCCTTGAATGTTGTTATTCGGTGTTGCGGTGTGTTTCCCCTGCGTTTCGGCGTGAATGGGGCGTGGAACGGGCCGATCCGGCCATTCCTATGTTTTCCCGCCGTAACCGAAGTAGCGGTCATGCCAGCGACCGTTACTTGTCTTTAGCGGCCCTACGACTGACCGTCGTTTGGTCTGCATCGTTTTAGCGCTTTGGCTTCTAGGTGAGTGACGGCCCTAGAGTGGCGCGTCGCTTCCTTGTAACGCGCCTAGGTTAGTGCGTTACTTCGCCTTCGTCGTTTTATGTTGGGGTTGAGTCGGTTGGTCTAACGCGCTTGACCCAGTGCGTTAGATGGAAGTGGCGCGCCTTGCCCAGGCCGTTGCTTGCCTGTTGACTGACGTTGACTCGTTGAGGCGGTGCCTCTAGCGGTCGTGCCCCTATGCGTTGTTTGAGTGTGACGTGCCCGCCCCTGGCCGTTACATTCTCTTTTGGTCGAGGTTGGGTTGACTGCACCGTTGGGTGTGACGGTGGGGACCCCGTGCGTCGTTTGTGAGTAACGCGCATGCCTCCGACCGTTGTTTGCTGTGGTGTTGGGTTGAGGGTGGCCATGCCGTCTGTGAGTAACGGATGGGTCCCCCGTGCGTCGTTTGGTTCTGACGGCCCTCCCCTGCCGCGCTGTTTCGTGAGTGACGCGCCTGGCTTAGCGCGTTACTTCGCTTTGGTTTGGGTTTGCTGCACCGTTGAATGTGACGGTGGGTGCCCTGTGCGTCGTTTGCTTGTAACGCCCCTAGTCCCGTGCGTTACTTGGCTTTTTTGTGTTTTGTAGGTTGTTAGGGTGGTGTGTGTGACGGCCTTGCGTCCGTCCGTCGTTTGGGAAATAACGGCCCTAACCTAGACCGTCGCTTGCTTGTAGCGGTCTAGAGCTGGTGCGTTACTTTCCTTGTGCCTTGGTTTTCCGCCCGATGATTCTGTGTGTCTTGGCTTGTCCTTGTGGTCTGCCCGTTGTCCCGTGGATGTCTCTTGATGTCCTATGAGGGTTAAGACTACGTTGTAAGGTAGCCAGGAGTCTTCTTGCTTGTGGTAGGGTTCCTTATCCTACCTTTGCATGTGCTTGTTTGGGTTTCGGTCAACCTGGTCTGACCCAATGGTTGACATGTGACCTTGTTTGCGCGTGTCTTAGCGGTTCTGTCCTGCCTAAGACACTGCTTCTGGATGCTTCGAGGTATTGTTCTACCTCGGTTTGCGTGTCCAGGTGTGCTGAGGGTTCTTGATGTCTCCCTCAGGTCTCCGTGTGTCGTTTTCTGCGGAGCGTGGTTTCTTTGGCTTAGGATTAGACCGATTGGCGGCTTGTTCCGCTGTTGTGACGATCTTACCTTTGAGTCGTTTGGCTCAGGATCGTTACGTAGGAGGTCTAGTGCTTGTCCTGAGTTGTCGGCAGTGGTGATACTGTCACTTGGTGCCTCGAAGTGCGTGTTGAGGGGCGTGGTTGCCCGTTAGTACTTCGGCACTTGTGTTTTGAGCTTCTGTGTCGTGTGAAGCCTCCACTTGTTCTTGCCTAAGGCCGCGGGCCGACCCGCTAGCGGATGGCGGAGGGTTTTTCCCAGTGAGCGGTTTTTAGTTAGTTCCGCGGGCTCCTAGTCAACGGTAGCGTCCTGCCGAGGGAGAATACTAGCTAGAGGACCTGGCTTAGACTATAGCCAGTGTGTGCACACGTGGTCAGGGGTTAGGACTTACGTCGACGGGCGTGACCCTGACTAGTTACTTGTTCTGTTGTTCCTGTGTGGTTCAACTTGTGTCTACATCTCTGCTGTTGTTACAGCAGTACTGTAGGTGAGACACTTGAGGTGCGGCGTCAGACGTCAGTGGACGCAGCTGGCTTTTTAAGGGGGTGCTTCCGTCACGTGATGCGTAGCTCTTCGCGTTTCCTTGCGCGTTGTGACCTTTGCGAGTTGCCCGTTCGTGGCCGTGCTCGGGGTCAGTGTTTTGTTGTCCGCACGGTGTTCTGATCGTGCGTGGGGCTTTGTGCACGACGTTCCCTGTCGTGTTTTGTCTGTTTCCCGGTGTCGGCGTTCGCCTTCGCCTTTGTTTGGGGCTGGTTGACAGACTGGTGTACCCTTCTGTGTGAGTTTAGGGTCATCCATCTGTTGCCTTTGTTTGGAGTAGTTTGGGATACCGAGGTTAGTTCGGTAGCCGCTTGTTTGGTGCGGGTTCTCACCCTCTCCTGCGTGTTCCCTACTCCTACTTCCCGTCTGTTCCTTTACAGCTTTGTAGTGTAGCTTTCCTGCTTTGCTACGTTGCTGTTCTTGCTGCGTTTGTTGCTGCTTCCGTTGCCTTCGCTTTGTGCGGTTTTCCAGTGGGGATCCGCGTGACCCCTACTGAGTTTCTGTTGAGACTCACCCCTGCTGCTTTTCAGGTGGGTTTCGCCGTCTGCCTCTGCTGTTCCTGGCGGAGTGCTCGCTTGCTGTTGTAGCTGCCAGCTGTACCTGCGGTCGGGCTTCTTCCGACTTCTGTGTACGTTTCTTTCTGTCGTACTGTACTGTGCTAGACTTGTTGTCTTTCCTTGGGCTAGACTCTGGTGTATAATTGAAAACTTGAATATTAATGAAAAGGTAATTTTATTTCTGCTACTTTAGCAATCCATTGTAATGAAATTTAATTGCTTACTGTTATATCTGCTGGCTTCAATGTATTCCACACACTCCTTTTTCCCTTCGGCGCTTTCCCGCGCTTGGGAGGCCTCGCGGGTCCCATGTGGTATCACGTGTATTCGGTATTTATACCGGGTGCACCGGGTATCCGGAATCCGGGTCGCTACAGGTGGTATCAGAGCAGTGTTCTGAGATGTTCGGAGTTCTTTTCTGAGCTATCAGATCATTGTCGTGTGAGATACATGGAAATCCAGATATACAGTTACCAGAGTCTTTAGGCCCAGTACAGTCTCTTGCTGGCGTAGGTGTTGCGATGGTTTATCGCGGTGCTTTTTGCGTGTGGTCTTGTACGTGCTTGGTTGGCACTGTGCGAGATGGTTTTGCTCTCGTCTAGATGAGACGATGTGCTTCGTTCGGTTTTGAAGTTGGTCTCGATCGTGGTGCACTTTGCAGTGTTTGTCGGTTGGCATGAACCTGCAGTGCCTTGTTCGAGCTATTTTCTGTATTTTGCTCAGGTGGCTTATGACTTTTAGCGTTGGTGTGATGGCCACACACGTTCTTACGTTGCTTGGGTTGTCCCAGCTTGAGTTTGTGTAGCTCCTGATGCTTCGTTGTTTTGGTTGCTTCGATTGTCGTGTTGCCTCGATTGAGAAGTTGCTCGAGCGAGCCTTGGATTTTCCCTTCCTGGTGAGCTGTTGTTGTTGAGCTTGTTGCTTCTCATCCCTCTTTGGTGAAGCTTTCCGAGGTTTGCCTTGGAATTGCTGTCTTGGTTGTGCCTTTGTCCTGTGTCTGCTTAAGTGTAGACAGCTTTGTTTTGAGCCTGATCTGCTCCTTGTTGTACGATTGCTTAGCTTTGGACCCCATGATGGTGTTAAGAGCTGTTGTGTACCGTAGTTGTCGTGCTGTGTCTAACGGCCGATGTGTTGTGAAGGCTCATTTATCGTGTCAGGACGTGATGGTGAGCTGAGATTGATGCTTTCCTTGTGCTTTGCGCTGAAGCTGGTGCTCTTCTTTGTTGCACTTAGGCTCTTTGTGATCGGTTGTTCGCCTGATCAGTGCTCGTGGCGTGTTAATTGCGATCTTTGTTGATTGCGATGACGCCTGATGTGTGCTGAGATGCGATTTCTGATGTTGTTCTGTTGCCTGTGCACGTTGTTGAGAGTACAGCTGGAGTGTGTGGGCTGGCTACCCATTTGTCGAGAGGTCTTGTTCCTTTCTCGATGTGGCTTTGTCTTGGCTTCTTGTGCCTTGACTTTGGTTGTTGCCGTGCCGTTGTTCGTGGTTTTCTTGTGTTGGCATCGGCATTGTGCGAGTATTGGGGAATTTGTCGGCATCTTTGCGGATTGAGTACCCTCTACTCTGTATTTTCTTCTTGGGTGTTGTGCTCTTGAGGCGTGTTGCTAGTCCTTGAGTTGCATTCCCCGAGATCATTGTTGTTGTTTTTCGTTGTTGTGGGTCTTTCTCTTGGTGAGCAGTCTGATGCGTGACCTGTCTCTTGTGGTCGTGTGTTCAGCTGTTTTTGTGCCTTGTTGTGACCCTGCTTGCAGTTGTGTTCCGTGGTTCTGCGTGTTAAGTAGAGCCGGAATTCTGCAGGTGTTGCCGTTGTGTTGTTTTGGCGCTGTTTCTTTATGATTTTGTGTCTCTGCCTTGGACCATGGTCTTGTCAGTTGGCTTGCTGTGCTCTCTTTCCCTGGTGGAGTTAGCTTGCGACTTGATCAGATGTGATGTCTGAGTGAGTACTGACTTGATTGTGTTTCGGGTCCAGCAGCGTTGTTGTTGTCGTTGGTGTCCTGTGTGCCAGGTGTTCCCTGTTGCCTTTGGCACTGGAGCCGATGATGTTGCGAGCTGTCAGCTGTGGGGACTGCGTTCCTTGTGTAAGCTGCCGCTTGCCGTGTTGTCGTTGTGTTTCTCAGTTGTCTGTTGTTGTGGCAGTCGTGTCTCTAATTCTGGTGAGACGTAAACGACGTTGCCCTTGCTTTGGAGGTGTCAGATGTATTCACTTTGGTGCCATACTCGTGCTGTAGACTTGCTGTCTTGGAAGCTGAGTGTGTACCTGTAATTGTGATCTGACGGTGTTCCTCTGAGCTGTGTTTTCCGAGTTTTGTGCTGTTGGGTTGTTCTTCCCTGCTTCTCCTTTACTAGTCCTGAATTTCGGGGGCGAAATTCTTTGAAGGGGGGGAGGATGTAATGCCCTGGATCTCGTTGGATCTCGTAGGATCTTTAATGGATCTTTCGGATCTCTTTCGGATTGGTTTCGTTGAGTTTCGGTTCGCTTTTGTGGCTTCCGAGTTGAGTTTGACGAGCCGTGTGGGTTTTTCTCACGTACTAGTTACGGAACCCTACGGTGAGTTTATTTGTCAATTCTCGAACTCGTGAATGCTACAGCGACGATGTACTCGTCGAGCCGGTCGTTTCGACTATTTTTGTGTATTTTTCTGAATTTGTGTATTTTCGGCGCATTTTCGGAATTTTCGGAAATTAGGAAAATTTCCTAATTTCTTTTCCTTTTTCTTTTCTTTTCTCTCTCTCCTCTCATTCGCGCGACCGTCTCTCTCTCCCGTTCTCTCTCGTTTCTCCCCCTCTTTGGCCCCGGCTGCAGACGGAGCGACGTGGGTGAGTTGGCGAGGACGTGGAGCTGGATTGGTGCGCGATGAGGCGAGGATCGGATCGATTCTGGCGCGATCCCGAACGGTGGATTCAAAGCCGGTGAAATTGGTTCGCGAGTGGTTTTCGGCGTGGTTTAGTCCCTTCGGGGCACGGTTTCTTCGGTGGAGGTAGGGTGACGGATCCTTGCTTCTTCACCTTCGTTTTCCCTGCCATTGCACGGCGTTCGGCTAGGAAACGAGTGTGTTTGGGCTTGTTTTGCCTAAACCGTGATTTTCATGGTTTTTAGGGTCGGCCGGTAAACGGTGACCGTTTGCGGTTCAGTTAGTTTCTAAATGACCGCAGGGATGTTAGAATCTCATCCACGTTGATTTCGTGCGATTCGGTGTTCATTCGAGGCCGGTAGAAGCCCGGGAACCTCGGTGACCCACTTAGGGTGGATTTGTCTAAATCGCCCGGATCGAGCGTTTTTGGTGTTGCATGTGGGCATTTTGGCCCTTGAATGTTGTTATTCGGTGTTGCGGTGTGTTTCCCCTGCGTTTCGGCGTGAATGGGGCGTGGAACGGGCCGATCCGGCCATTCCTATGTTTTCCCGCCGTAACCGAAGTAGCGGTCATGCCAGCGACCGTTACTTGTCTTTAGCGGCCCTACGACTGACCGTCGTTTGGTCTGCATCGTTTTAGCGCTTTGGCTTCTAGGTGAGTGACGGCCCTAGAGTGGCGCGTCGCTTCCTTGTAACGCGCCTAGGTTAGTGCGTTACTTCGCCTTCGTCGTTTTATGTTGGGGTTGAGTCGGTTGGTCTAACGCGCTTGACCCAGTGCGTTAGATGGAAGTGGCGCGCCTTGCCCAGGCCGTTGCTTGCCTGTTGACTGACGTTGACTCGTTGAGGCGGTGCCTCTAGCGGTCGTGCCCCTATGCGTTGTTTGAGTGTGACGTGCCCGCCCCTGGCCGTTACATTCTCTTTTGGTCGAGGTTGGGTTGACTGCACCGTTGGGTGTGACGGTGGGGACCCCGTGCGTCGTTTGTGAGTAACGCGCATGCCTCCGACCGTTGTTTGCTGTGGTGTTGGGTTGAGGGTGGCCATGCCGTCTGTGAGTAACGGATGGGTCCCCCGTGCGTCGTTTGGTTCTGACGGCCCTCCCCTGCCGCGCTGTTTCGTGAGTGACGCGCCTGGCTTAGCGCGTTACTTCGCTTTGGTTTGGGTTTGCTGCACCGTTGAATGTGACGGTGGGTGCCCTGTGCGTCGTTTGCTTGTAACGCCCCTAGTCCCGTGCGTTACTTGGCTTTTTTGTGTTTTGTAGGTTGTTAGGGTGGTGTGTGTGACGGCCTTGCGTCCGTCCGTCGTTTGGGAAATAACGGCCCTAACCTAGACCGTCGCTTGCTTGTAGCGGTCTAGAGCTGGTGCGTTACTTTCCTTGTGCCTTGGTTTTCCGCCCGATGATTCTGTGTGTCTTGGCTTGTCCTTGTGGTCTGCCCGTTGTCCCGTGGATGTCTCTTGATGTCCTATGAGGGTTAAGACTACGTTGTAAGGTAGCCAGGAGTCTTCTTGCTTGTGGTAGGGTTCCTTATCCTACCTTTGCATGTGCTTGTTTGGGTTTCGGTCAACCTGGTCTGACCCAATGGTTGACATGTGACCTTGTTTGCGCGTGTCTTAGCGGTTCTGTCCTGCCTAAGACACTGCTTCTGGATGCTTCGAGGTATTGTTCTACCTCGGTTTGCGTGTCCAGGTGTGCTGAGGGTTCTTGATGTCTCCCTCAGGTCTCCGTGTGTCGTTTTCTGCGGAGCGTGGTTTCTTTGGCTTAGGATTAGACCGATTGGCGGCTTGTTCCGCTGTTGTGACGATCTTACCTTTGAGTCGTTTGGCTCAGGATCGTTACGTAGGAGGTCTAGTGCTTGTCCTGAGTTGTCGGCAGTGGTGATACTGTCACTTGGTGCCTCGAAGTGCGTGTTGAGGGGCGTGGTTGCCCGTTAGTACTTCGGCACTTGTGTTTTGAGCTTCTGTGTCGTGTGAAGCCTCCACTTGTTCTTGCCTAAGGCCGCGGGCCGACCCGCTAGCGGATGGCGGAGGGTTTTTCCCAGTGAGCGGTTTTTAGTTAGTTCCGCGGGCTCCTAGTCAACGGTAGCGTCCTGCCGAGGGAGAATACTAGCTAGAGGACCTGGCTTAGACTATAGCCAGTGTGTGCACACGTGGTCAGGGGTTAGGACTTACGTCGACGGGCGTGACCCTGACTAGTTACTTGTTCTGTTGTTCCTGTGTGGTTCAACTTGTGTCTACATCTCTGCTGTTGTTACAGCAGTACTGTAGGTGAGACACTTGAGGTGCGGCGTCAGACGTCAGTGGACGCAGCTGGCTTTTTAAGGGGGTGCTTCCGTCACGTGATGCGTAGCTCTTCGCGTTTCCTTGCGCGTTGTGACCTTTGCGAGTTGCCCGTTCGTGGCCGTGCTCGGGGTCAGTGTTTTGTTGTCCGCACGGTGTTCTGATCGTGCGTGGGGCTTTGTGCACGACGTTCCCTGTCGTGTTTTGTCTGTTTCCCGGTGTCGGCGTTCGCCTTCGCCTTTGTTTGGGGCTGGTTGACAGACTGGTGTACCCTTCTGTGTGAGTTTAGGGTCATCCATCTGTTGCCTTTGTTTGGAGTAGTTTGGGATACCGAGGTTAGTTCGGTAGCCGCTTGTTTGGTGCGGGTTCTCACCCTCTCCTGCGTGTTCCCTACTCCTACTTCCCGTCTGTTCCTTTACAGCTTTGTAGTGTAGCTTTCCTGCTTTGCTACGTTGCTGTTCTTGCTGCGTTTGTTGCTGCTTCCGTTGCCTTCGCTTTGTGCGGTTTTCCAGTGGGGATCCGCGTGACCCCTACTGAGTTTCTGTTGAGACTCACCCCTGCTGCTTTTCAGGTGGGTTTCGCCGTCTGCCTCTGCTGTTCCTGGCGGAGTGCTCGCTTGCTGTTGTAGCTGCCAGCTGTACCTGCGGTCGGGCTTCTTCCGACTTCTGTGTACGTTTCTTTCTGTCGTACTGTACTGTGCTAGACTTGTTGTCTTTCCTTGGGCTAGACTCTGGTGTATAATTGAAAACTTGAATATTAATGAAAAGGTAATTTTATTTCTGCTACTTTAGCAATCCATTGTAATGAAATTTAATTGCTTACTGTTATATCTGCTGGCTTCAATGTATTCCACACACTCCTTTTTCCCTTCGGCGCTTTCCCGCGCTTGGGAGGCCTCGCGGGTCCCATGTGGTATCACGTGTATTCGGTATTTATACCGGGTGCACCGGGTATCCGGAATCCGGGTCGCTACATTAATGGTTTAAGGAGTGGAGGTGTAATTGGTGGAGGTTTAATGGAAGGTTTAGGGGAGGTTGGTGTGAAGGTTAATGGTATAAATGGAGGAGGTGTAATGTATGCGGTGTCAAGGATAGGAGGAGACTTACAATGTGCCGGTGTGGGTGATTGAAGTATCGACCCATCATCGTAACACCAATTAGTCTCATAAATGGGGGTTGGATCGGGGACGGTGGCTTCGTCCTGAGCAGGGGGTTCATCAAATGATAGTGGGGGAAACGAGAATTTAAGGAAACTCGGAAGGGGTGCTTGCGGAGCTTCATCATCATATACCGGCTCGGATTCTTCAAAGGCAGGCTCTTGCTCGCTTGGAATGCTGATGCCATAATCATCCATCCTGTCTTTCCATTCTCTCTCCATCTTTGTAATCTCGTCCAAAGCGGCATGGAGAGGATTGACTAGAGTAGGAGGAGCCGTGACCCTCTTTATGTGTTCCTCCATCAAAGTGATTTTATCAAGCAGAGATTGTTGGAGGGGTGTGACTTGAACAACTGAGGGTTGGCAGGGCCTTGAAGGAGGAGGGGAGTTGACGAGATGACCCGTAAAAGAACCCGGACGGGCCGGATTGCAAGGAGTAAATGGGCCTCGGGGCCTTGATGAAGGAGGAATAGAAGGAGGCGGGTGATGGGCCACCCAAGTAGAATGAACAGGAGGAGATGGGTAATGGGCTACCCGATCAGGATTGGAAGGAGGAAGTGGGTGATGGGCCACCCGTGTAGAATTGGAGGGAGATGGGTGGTGGGCCACCCGAATAGAATTGGAAGGAGGTGGGTGATGGGCCACCCGAATAGAATTGGAAGGAGGGGGTGATGCATAAGATGTACCCTCAACGGCAGCCTTAAGGGCTTGGATCTGTTGAGGGGTGAGATGATCTAATGCATGAATGATTCGGGAGACCTTCTCGTCATTGGGACGAGAGGATCCCGAGGGAGTAGTGGCTCGAAATTGAGGAGGAGGACCATTAGATTGGACATTGCCCATGGGTCGGGCATGACCATAAGAGTGAGGACGTGGTCCTTTGAAAGAATGGTGAGGATTTTGATGAACATGTTGAATTTGAGGAGTGTAAGAAGTGCTAGGTTGTTCACCCTCATGAACATTAATTGAATTGAACATGTTATTTTGTCTATCAAAGTAAGCCATTCAAGCAATCCAAATAATGTGCAAACAATTTGCAAAGAAACACACAAGTTGGAATGGTTACCTTGATTTTTATTTGTTTAAACCTTGGTGAATTAATGATTTTTAGCAAAGTTTGGAATGATTCACACAAGGGGGGAGGAACCTAGTTTCAAATGAGATTTGACTCCAATGCCAACTAGGAACCCTCTCTCACCGCGTTTAGGCCAACTAACTCGGGACTTCAAAAGGGTACAACCTGCCCGGCGTCCGTGAGGGAATCCACGGGTGCGGGGACTTATGGAGGCTTGGAAAAGGGATTTTCGGTCCAAAGAGACGGAATGCTCAATGGAGGGTCGTCCCGATTCCAAGAGAGTGTGTGGATCCAAATGAAGAGGAGGAGGCCTCCCAAACCAAAATGCAAATATGAAGGATGAATGCAACAGGGGAAATCAAGCTAATCACAGCAAATGATCAATCAATAAAGATAAGCATGAATCATGATGAAAAATCACAGCCGGGAGGGCTCTGTAAACCCACAGTAAAAACAAGCCCTGTCTGGGGGCGCTACTAAAAAATACACGACGATGTGACTGTCGTGAATCAACGTGAGGGGCCCAGGGGCTGGGTAAAAAGCGCCTTAGGGTGAGGCGCTATCAATAAAAGGACGCCCTATCAACAGGGCGTCAAATCAAGAGAAACGCCCTGATGTGGGGCGCTAATCAATAACAGAACGCCCTGGGGCAAGGCGTTAATTCACAGGCAGCAATATAAAGCATGAGAACCCGGAAGTATGCTGGAAAACGCCCTGTCAGAGGGCGTAGAATATGAATAAGACGCCCTTGGAGAGGGCGTGAAATCAATAAAAACGCCTCTTCCAGAGGCGTGAATTCACTTTATGCAGGAAAACTTCACAGCCGACAATATAAGCACTGACAGTCACAGTACGCAATCATGGCAATCAACAGGATATCATGCTCATTAAGATTTTATTTTTAAGAGGATAAGTGGAATTTCTAAAAAAAGATCTAATAAACTAGCCAATCACTAGTGGGGAAGTGCAAAAGCACAAAGGAGGGTGCCCGAGGGGCACAAAGGAAAGGGTACCGAGGGTACCAAAGGGAAAGGGGTAATCAAAGAAAAACAAAAAGGAGTCCCACCATGATCGCCAATTTGTAGATCCTATTAAAATCCACTTAATGAAAAATTAAGAATATGAATAAATAAGCACGAAATAGAACGAGGTGCTAAGAGGAGTGTGTGATCGCCAGAGACACGAGGTCTCAAAAATATAACAATGAAAGCATGGGAGAGATCGCGAAAAATACCTTGGAGTGCGGTTGATTGTAGGTGCTCCTTTCTCTTCAAATCGGCCGGCCGATGAAGAGAGTTCTTCAATTAATTACCCTTGCAAATAAAGACAAACACCAATAAAGATATGGATTAGAAACATGGTGAGTGTAGCATCAATTCATAAAAAATATATGAGCATGAAAGCATGTGCAAGAACACACCTTAAGGGTGGTTGCCCTTAAACCCCTATGCAAAAAGGTTGGAGATATATGATGAATGCATGAAAATATGAATAAAAATTAAAGGGAAAGAGTGCAAGAGTTGCACTATAGGGAGATCTCAATATGATGATTGAGGAACATCAATATAACAATGAAACATGATGCATGTATCATGAACTAATGAAAAATACAAAATAAGGGGGAGATAAGATAGAAAAATCTTGTTTGGTGGCTCTTTTGGCTTGAATGCTCGATGGGGAGAAAGCTTCAAAAGGGATGAAGACTTGAACCGTGAAGAAGCCTCTCCTTAGCCAAGAACAACACCTGCGTGAGAAGAAAGAAAGAAAAAACTAACAGAAAAACAAAACAGAAGAAGAACAACGTCAGAAGGGAGAAGAAGAAAAAGAAGAATCCAACCTCATTAACAGAGCCGCAGAAGCTCTATAAAAAGGATTAGATCAAACAGATAAAAGGATAAGAATAGCAAGAGTCCAACAAGGGAAAGGATTAAGCTGGACAAGAGCCCAAACGAAGCAGGAGTCTCTCTGGGAAAGGCTGCGTTCGTTCGGAGCACAAAAGTGAAACACGACTTGGTTCAGGGCGTCAATTGTTGAATTGACGACCTGCCCAGAGGGCGTTTCTTTAAAACACGCCCTGCACAAGGGCGTTTCTTTCAAAACCAATTTTAAAAATAAAAACTCCCCATATTTAAAAAAATGTAAAACACGCCTCAACCAAAGCCACTTTTAAAAACACGCCCCTGGGAAGGGCGTTAATTTCAAGTCTTGAAAACGGGAAAGTCGGTGAAACCAAAGAATTGACGCCCTCAGGTGTGGGCGTCCTTTCTCAAAGAAACGCCCCAGATCAGGTTGTGTTTTGTTAAAAACACGCCCTTACCCAGGTCGTGAATTTTAAAAATGAGATAAATGCCCAGAAAATCCAAAAAAATAGGAAAAGGGAGAAAATAAGAGAAATTCAAGAAAAGTGGGAAAAATCACTCAAACAAGCTAATTTGAGGGTCAAATGGGGCATTACACGGTAATATGAAATATACTCAAAATAATGTCAATTTTAGCGTGTCTACAGCTCCCGAGCATTGTAGTACTGAATCATGCACCGCTGATATTCCGTTGCTCGGATTCTTGGGACTTTGCCTACTTCGTCGGTCAGTTCCAGGTTCTCCAGCAATTTCTGGTCAATAGACTCGGATGGGGAGTGGATAACCCGAAGGGATGGTCTGCTGACCTCTAGCGAGATGACTGCCTCGGTGCCATAGACTACCTGAAATGGAGTTTCGCCCGTGGCGGTTCTTGGAGTGGTTCGGTACGACCATAGTATGCTAGGCAATTCCTCGAGTAAATTACCGTTGGCATTACCGAGCCTGGTCTTTATACCTTTGAGGATGGTTTTGTTGGCATTTTCGACCAGTCCGTTGGCTTGGGGGTGAGCTACCGAAGTGAAGTGGTTGCAAATATATAGGTCAGCGCACTTATTCTTAAATAAGCGCTATCAAACTACCGACCGTTATCGCTCACAATCACTCGGGGATGCCAAAATGACAAATGATCATCCTCCACATGAAACTCCTGATCACCGCTTCCGTTATCTTGGCAGTAGCTTCGGCTTTGATCCATTTGGAGAAGTAGTCGATGGCGATGATAAGGAACTTTTTCTGAGCCCTGGCCACTAGGAAGGGCCCAAGGATACCACCGAGCAAAAGGGTATGGCTCGGTTAGAGTTATGAGCTCCGAGGCTGGCTGGTGGATCAGGTGGTCGAACCTTTGGCAGCGATCATACTTCCGAGCATATGTGGAGAAGTCTCGCTAGAGGGTGGGCCACCAGTAACCTCGGGGCAGCAAGATTCTCGCTATCGACCTCCCCCCTTGGTGTGCTCCGCAGATCCCTTCGTGAATTTTTTCAACGGCTTGCTGGGACTCTAGTGTGCTAAGGCACTTGAGGAGGGGGCCGGCGAAGGATCGTCGGTAAAGATTTTCGTCAAATAAGATGAATCGCCGAGCTTGGTATTTGAGTCTCCTGGCCTCCCAAGGGTCAGTGGGCTCTCGAGAGTCAGTTAGCCAGGCTATATATGGGGTTCTCCAGTCGTCAAGAGATGCCTGCACGGTTGCTACAGTTTCAGTTTCTACGTTCTGTCAGTCCCACTCTTCGAGTAGGACGGACCTGGTCGCTTCTGTGGTGTTGGAAGAGGCCAATCGAGAGAGGGCATCTGCTCGGGAGTTTTCTTCCCGGGCTATTTGGATTACCTGAAAGCTCTCGAATGATTGGGCTATCTCTTTCACCAGGTGAAGGTATTTGACCATCTGTGGGTCCCGAGCTTCGTAGTCTCCATGGATCTGGCTAGCGACCAATTGAGAGTTGGTGTAGATGTTCACTCACTCGGCTCCTAGGCGCTTTGCCATCATAGCCCCGAAAATTAAGGCTTCGTACTCGGAGGCATTGTCAGAGGCCTGAATGTTGAATTTCAGGGCGTACTGGAGCTCGACACCTCCTGGGGATGTGATAAGGATGCCAGCTCTACTGTCGGTTGAATTGGAAGATCCATCCACGAAGAGATCCCAGGCCGGGCTGGACGTAGGCTCGGACGCTTCTCCCGGAGGGATAACGGTCTCTTCGATAAAATCGGCGAGAGCTTGTCCTTTAATGGCGGCGCGGGGCCGGTAGGAAATGTCGTAGGCCCCGAGAAATATTTTCCACTTGACGAGTTGACCCGAGGCTTCTGGATGGGCCAGAATTTTTTTCAGAGGCTCACTAGTCAGCACCACAATGGAGTGTCCCCGGAAGTATGCCCGGAGGCGCTTGGCCGAGGTAACCAAAGCTAGCACAAGTTTCTCAGTTGCAAGGTACCTTCTTTCGGCATCCAGGAGCACTTTGCTGGTGTAACAAATGGGCCTTTGTCTTCCTTGGTCGTCTCGAATGAGGACCGAGCTTACCGTGGACGGTGTTGCCGAGAGATAAAGGTATAGAATCTCTCCCGGCACTGGCTTGGATAATACAGGAGGTGATGCCAGAAGCTCCTTAAGCTCGGTGAATGCCTTCTCACACTACTCGTCCCAAGCGAACGCGGGGGTTGCCAACTTCGGCCCTCTCAGTAACTTGAAGAAGGGCAGGCAGCGTTCTGCCGCTCGGGATAGGAAGCGGTTTAGCACGGCAATCCAGCCGGTCTGTCGTTGCACATCTTTGATGCAGGTGGGTGGCAGCATATCTAGGATCGCTTGGACCTTGTCGGGGTTGGCTTCGATCCCTCGTTGGGTCACCAGGAAGGCCAGGAATTTTCCAGACTTGACCCCGAAGGTGCACTTGGCAGGATTGAGCTTCATCTGGTACCTCTGGAGGGTGCTGAAGGTCTCTACTAGGTCGGCAAAATGATATTCGGTCTTCTGATACTTTACAAGCATGTCATCAATATAGGCTTCGACATTCCGCCCAATCTGATCTTCGAAGATCTGATTGACCAGCCTCTGGTAAGTAGCTCCGGTGTTTTTTAGTCTGAATGGCATTCGGGTATAGCAATAGACGCTGAAGTCAGTCATGAAGGCGATCTTCTCTACGTCTTCGGGACTCATTTGGATCTGGTGATATCTAGAGTAGCATCTAGGAAACTGAGAAGTTCATTGCCCACAGTTGAATCGACGAGCTGGTCGATGCTTGGCAGCGTGTAGCAATCTTTCGGGGTAGCTTTATTGAGGTCGGTGAAGTTGACCCGCACCCGCCATTTACCCGAGGTTTTGGGTACCAGGACGACGTTGGCAAGCCAGGTAGAGTAAAGGACCGGGTTAAGTAACCTAGTTTTCTTCCCCTTGTTGATCTGCTCTTTAATAATCGCATGTTTCTTGGGGGCGTGCTTCCTCTTCCGTTGTTGTACCAGCCTTACCGCGGGGTCAAGGTTGAGGTGGTGCATCACTGTCTCCTCGAGAATGCCAGGGAGATCCTCGTCAGACCACGTGAAAATGTGCACATACTCTGAAAGAAAATCTTTGTATTAAGCTTGTAGTTCGAGTGGTAGATCTGCCCCGATTTTTACTTCGAGGGCCGGATCATTTCTGAGAAAAATAGACAGTAGCTCTCCCCCGGGCTTGCTTGCCGTTTTGTCTTCAATCGTTTCGAGCTCTTTGCCTTTGTCCTCCGGCCTTACGGTTTCCACCGAGATCGTGTAGCACCTTCTAGCCATTGCCTGATTACCTTGGACTTCCCCGGCACCGTATTTAGTGGGAAACTTCATTTTTTGGTGGTATGTGGAGGGCACTGCCTTGATTCGGCCGAGGATGCCTCGGCTGAAAATGGCATTATAGGCCGATATCTCCTTGACCACTATGAAGTTTGCCATAAAGGTTATGGCTTTGGGTGGGGTACCAAGGGTAACAGGTAGGTTTAGGGCTCCCTCAAGGTAGGTCACCTGGCCATTGAACCCATAGAGGGGGGTTCGGATCGGACGTAGTTTTGACGGGTTTTCACCCATCTTTAGCAAACACTCGTACGATAGAATATCGGGGGCACTGCCATTATCCACTAAGATCCAGTCCACGTTATAATGGTTTATCATGGCCGAGATAACAAGGGCGTTATCATGTGGGGTGACCACTCCTTCAAGATCCTGGTCCGAGAAGACCAAGGACTGCTGGTCGGTCACCGAGGGAGGAGCTTTAGGCGGCTCGGAAGCTCGACTGGCTCGCTCGGCATGACGCTTTCTCCCTCGACTGGTATCTCTGTCTGAGGCCGGTCCACCTGAGATGACGTTTATGTGGACTCCTCGGGGATGATTGTCAATTTCTTCAGGAGGAATTCCACGGTCTTCCCTCTGCTCGGCCACATACTTGGAGAGGTGCCCCTGGCGAATGAGACTTTCGATCTCGTCCTTGAGCTGGTGGCAATCTCCCGTGTGGTGGCCATGATCATCGTGGAACTGGTAGTGCTTTTGGCGACTCCGATGCTTGGGGTCAGCCTTCATCGGCTCGGGACGATGGAGTAGCCTTGAGTCCTTTATTTATTGATAAATTTGGTAGACGGGGGCAGAAAGAGGAGTATAGCGCTCGAACTTGAGCGGGGGTTCCTTTCGGTCGCCCTCTTGATTTCTCCTCTTCCCCCGCCCTGAAGATTGGTCGGATGACCTCTTTTTCTCCCCCTCTCGCCCTGAGCTTGCGGGGTCTCGGTAGGCGTTGAGAACCGCTTCGCACTCCGCTTGATGCAGAGCTAAGGTCACAAGATCGGCGAGGGAGGAGGGAGGAGGGAGCACCAATTCTCGCCGAAAATTTCCATCGTAGGTACCTCCGGTTAGTGCGGTGATGGCGGAGGACACATCCAGGCGGGGGATGCACATAGCTTTCGCTTTGAAGCGGTTAATGTAAGCTCACAGCTTTTCCCCCTGCGTCTGCTTAAGGGCCAGTAATCCCGCTATCGACCTTAGAGGGCCGCTGTCGGTGAAGCTCTCCTTGAATAGTCACCCGAATTTTCAGAAGCTGGTGACGCTCCCGGGGGCCAGCGCTCGGAAACATGCTTGTGCGCCTTGGACTAGAGTAGTCACGAACGCTCGGCATTTGACCGCCTCGGACACCCCGTGCAAGGTCATGAGGGCGTCGAAGCTATCGTAGTGGCCGGCTGGGTCGCCCTGGCCGTCGTAAGGTTTGAAGGCCAGGAGCGATACTCTTGGGGAGACCTCAGCCTTCATGATTTGGTCAGAGAACGGGGATTGCTCCTCGTCTTCCTGGGTGGAGTTTTTCTGGAGGGCGCGAAGGGCGCACTCTTGCTTGGCAAAACATCGCTTGAAGTCTCGCAGTCGGAGAGATAGTTCTCCCTATCATTGGGATGGGGCCGGGGGGTTCCGAGTGTTCTCGTGGCATTCCAGGTTTGGAACATCCTCCTTCATGCGTTGTTGATTGAGGTCAAACTCCCTCTTTCTTGGGCTGGAGGAGACCTCTTGCTCCCGAGGTGGGGGCTGCGAAGGTCCACCCCGCTCGCTCTGGAGGATGCGTCCTCCTTGAAAGATGAATCGGCCTCCGGCTGTCATCCAGGAGGCCTCCGCGCGGGGGTGGTTTGTCCGAGGAAGCACCTTTCCTCTCCAGCTATTTCGGTCCTCATAAAGTCGACGAGGATGCCCATTTTAGCGTTGAGGGCTTGGAGGGCGTCCGGGTTCCCAGGAGCAAGTTGTCCCCCTTCGACCGGCGGAGGTGGGTTGTTAGCTTAGTCATTCGAGGGGGTGCCTGTCGGAGAATGCGAGTGCTCCGGCTCCCTTTCTTTGACCGTTGGTGCCTTCCCTTTTCTGCCGATATTTCTCCTACTAGAGCTTCTTCGCACCATGTTGGCGCTTCGTTCATTTCCCACAGACGGCGCCAGATGAAGAGGCATGATCTCGCGCTTAGTCCTGAGCCGCACGATGCTGGGCAAGCTTGGAATGCTGGTACCCTGAATGGGAATCTGTAGAGCAGGAAACGAGTTAGAGGAGCCCGGGGTAGAGACCCCGGGGAAAACCCTCCGATGCCAAAGTCAGCAATGTTATAGAGCGTAGGTGGGAGGAGAGTAGGAGAAGGAATGAGGAGCACGAGATCGCTCTCCACCAGTGGGTGTACTATTAGGAGCTCAGGATCTACCTTTCTCTTGGAGGGTTTGCCTTGGTTTATATAGTGTTCTTCTCCATAAGGCGCTTGGAGGAGGCAGAGAGTATGGGGGGCGTTACTCGGCCGTTTGTGGCTTAGTCGCTTGGTCTCCCCTTTTAATGACTCCCGATCTTCCCTCTTACCGTTACGGTCGGGCGCCGCTCGGGCTTTCCCCGTTTGACGGTTGCTCGGACTTCCGGGCCAGGGGCCGCCTAGGAAGTATTGGTTAGAGCATCTTTGGGCTTTAAGCTAAATAGGCCCATAAGTGGGGCGGTCGCTTAGAGATTTCGGCCTGTTTGGGTCGGGTTAGACCTGGTTGGGCCGCTCTCAATCGTACATTCGTTAGGCCGCTAATTTACCCCTCTCCAGTTCCTTTTGGGTAAAAAGGTATTTCAGACTTTTGTGGTCCAAAAATATAGTGAATTTCTCCCCATAAAAGTAATCTCGCCAGATTTTTAAAGCGAAGATAACAGCAGCCAATTCTTGATCATGGACGGGGTAGTTCTCTTCATGACGCTTCAATTGCCTCGAAACATAACATATCACATTGCCATGCTGCATGAGGATGCACCCGAGGCCAATGCCAGATGTATCCGTGTAGACATCAAATGCACCACCTTCAACAGGTAGTGCCAAGATAGGGGCAATGGTTAAATGATCTTTAAGGGTTAGAAAACTCTCTTTGCAATCCTTCGTCCATATGAAGGGATTTTCTCTTCTTGTAAGCCTAGTCAAGGGAATGACGATTTTGGAGAAATCCTTAATGAATCGCCTATAATAGCCAACCAAACCGATAAAGCTTCTAACTTCGGATACGGTCGTTGGTTGGCTCCAATTCTTGACAGCTTCCACCTTTGAAGGATCAACAACGATACCTTCTTTTGAAATAATATGGCCAAGGAAAGAAGCCTCCTTTAGCCAGAACTCGCACTTGCTGAGCTTTGCGTAGAGTTGATGCTCTCTTAGAGTTTGCAAAGATATTCTTAAATGTTCTTCATGTTCTTCCTTCGTTTTATAATAGATGAGAATATCATCAATGAATACCACCACAAATCGGTCGAGATAGGGCCTAAACACATTGTTCATAAGTTGCATAAATGATGCCGGGGCATTTGTTATCCCAAATGGCATCACCACGAACTCATAATGTGCATATATGCTTCGGAAAGTAGACTTGTAGATGTCTTCATCTTTGATCCTTAGCTGATGGTAGCCCGACCAGAGGTCAATCTTGGAGAAATATTTTGCTCCAGAAATTTGATCAAACAATTCATCGATATACGATAACGGATATTAGTTCTTGATGGTGAGTTGATTAAGTCACCGGTAATCGATACATAGCCTGAGGGATCTGTCTTCCTGACGAATAAGACCGACGCACCCGAAGGGGATGTGTTGGGATGAATTAAGCCCTTGTCTAGCAACTCTTGAAGTTGCCTCCCCAGTTCCTTGAGTTTGGTAGGGGACATCCTGTAGGGAGCTATTAAAATTGGTGCTGCTCTAGGAATGAGTTTAATGGAGAAGTTTACTTCCCTTTCAGGTGGTAAACTGGGTAAATCCGATGGAAATACATCAGGGAACTCTTTGACAATAGGAATTTCTTCTGTGGAGATTTCTTTGGACTCGGTGACAATCACGGAAGTAAGAAAAACTTCACATCCTTGCGAAATGAGTTTGCAAGTATGAAGAGAAGAGATGATGGTGGGGTGCTTCCTATACTTGATGCCAAGGAAAGAGAATCATGGGAGACCTAATTTTCAAAAAGAAATTCTCCTATTACGACAATTTATATAGGCGTCATGGTCAACAAGCGAATCTACACCTAGGATGGCATCGTAGCCTTCCATGTCATGGCATATGAGGTTTGCGGGAAGATTATGACCTTCTATAGTTACGTCACTATCTGGATAGTGGGTTGTGAGTTTTGTTTCGGGACCTTAAGGTGTTGTAATTTCTAGGTCTGATGGTAGAGGAACAGGTGAAGTTGGTAAAGTTTTTCTAAAGGTAGTAGATATAAAAGAATGAGAGGCACCAGTATCAAATAACACAAATGTAGGATGCAAATAAATTTGAATGGCACCTTCCATTAGCCCATCATCCTTGGGCGTTTCTTCATCCATCACGGCATTGAGGCGAGCTTGGCGCCTACGTCCGCCATTAGAGGGTTGTTCCTTCATAAGAGGGCAATCGAGCATACGGTGCTCCTGACTTCCACATCGTAAACAAGCGCCAAGGTGCTTCCAGCATTCTTCGGCTGAGTGGCCGAACTTTTCACATAATGTACAAGTAGTTGCGATAGCTCCTTCTTCCACCTTGATCTTTTTGCCCTTGCCGTTACCACTCTTATTGCCATTATGGGATCACTTCTTGTTGTCACGGGACTTGTAGGGTTCCGTGATGCTGAATCTCTCTCCTTTCCTTCCTCGCCGATCAAACTTTCGGCTAGACTCCTCTTCTTTACCCTTAAATTTTCCAACCTTTTCCAAGGTCCTTTCGCATAAATGCGCCCATTGGACCATTCTGCATAAGTACGGATATTCTGGGGTCCAAGTTGAGTAATAAAAATGGGCCTTAAGCCATACATAAATAGGGTAGCCTTCAATAGATCGATACTAACCAGGTGAGGAGGATATGGACCAAGATGAGAGAATTGAAGCTCATATTCTGCCACGAACATCATGCCTTGGCAAAGAGAGGCAAATTCAGTGGCTTTTCTCTCCTTGACGTGCTCAGAGAAGTATTTCGCTCGAAAGAGTGTAAGAAATCCATCCCACGTAAGCTGTGCATTTTGTGGTTGTGCCTTCCACCACTTACGTGCATCCTTGTTCAGTTGAAATGTGGCAAGACAGACCTTCTCTTGGTCAGTGCATTACATGACCTCATATATGGTTCATGTCGTCAATCTAATTGTCTGCTTTGTCGAGGTTGATGGATCTAGAGAATCGGGAAGGATTTAAGCTCTGAAAATTCCTGTGTAAGTTTCCCGCGCCTACTCGAGCGCTAGCTTGGGCCATAGTTTGGAGAGCTTGGATGAGACCCACAACAGTTTGTTGCATCTCATCCTTGTTGACACGGTGAGCCATTTTGGGATGGTACTTGAGAAGAAGAACAATTTGATAATTCCTATAGAATCGATAGAAATTAACCTAGAGGTAATTTCTAATTAATTATCTCATCCCGGGCTCTACCCAATTCTGACATGGGTTGGAAATTTTTTTCCTTAGTTCATAGGTGTGGGTCCTTAATCCTTGGACTTAGCCTATGACATGACATTTTCCTAGGACTTACTTATGCCTAGGCTCTGATACCACTTTAACTGTCACGTCCCGAGATATAAGTACCAAGGAAGATATTCGGGAACGTGAACAGCGGGCTAGTATGCCACAAGCGAGCAATATATTCAGAGCGCTAACACATCCACATATAAGTATGAATGCACAATAATTGAACAAAACCATTACTTTTATTGGATAATAATCAAAGTACATGATATTGACTCTTGACTCTTTGACTGACTAGATTCAATAAAAATGAAAAGTACATAGGATGACTCAATAAAATAAAAATTACATCGTATGACTCCAAACTAACATAAGGACTTATAACACGCTAAGTCTTCTCTCGAATCTTCAATCATCACTCTCGGACCCATCATCGGAATACTTAGAATCCGATCCACTAGAGTTTCCTGGGAAGATTTGAAAAGTATGGTAATGAGGACACTTGTCCAGTAGGTATCTTCGTATCAACATGAAGGCAATGTTTAAGTAATTAACATTTTAGCTCTAGAAAATAAGATAAAAGGAATGTGGTAAATCATACGTATAAAATCCAAGTAACATTGATAACGAGATATAGATCATAGATATATGAAGAATGCGAATGGATAATAGAGCATGATCAAGCAAGATATAAGGTAAAGTGACCTTTCATGAACTAGAATGTACTTTTCATAACCATAAAGGCTATGCACTAGAAAGTCATGTAACAAGATTATACTAGCAAGCATGTAAATTTAACAAGATTGCCTCGTGGTTTTCACCCGTTTATAAAAAAAGTACTACCGGCGCAATGCGACGCCAGTAAACATCATACCCCATGGTTTACAGTATGTTTTCGGCTATCTGCCGAGGGGGCTAGCGTGGAGAGCTTGGACACTGTCTACGCCCGCTCTTGCATCTTCAAGTTATAAATCAAGCTACTTCCACGAGAAATAAAGTAGGCCAATAATGTACAGGTTCAAACTATAGTTTCATGATAACAAATATCAAGGTGAGAACGTACAAAAATTGAAATCATGAGGTCAAGGATGATTTAATGACAAGGTCATGCTACGGAAGAAATTTGGCAGCATAACGGCATATTCCTTAACTTTCATAATTCATTAGGTAGCTTTTGAATAAGGTATTATATTCTAGATAATTAATAGATCATCTAGGAACTTAGAAAATCAACCCTTGGGTCAAACCTCGAGTTAGACAGGAACTGGGTAGAAGCGGTCATTACTGGACCGCTTCTGGACAGAGGCGGTCAAAACAAGACCGCTATAATGAATTTGGTGGTCAGGTAAGGACCGTTTCTATAGAGAGTCGACGCATGAAGACAAAAGGTCGACGCAGTGGTGAAATCTAGACTAACGCGGTCACACGATGATCGCTACTTGATAGTAGAGGTCGCCTGAGGGCCTATACAATTCAGAACACAGAAAACGCCGATAAGTGCTTTCTAGACGATTGGGCTTTGAGGGTACAACCAGCTCGGTGTCCTAGTGGGAATCTCAGGCTCGCAGAGACTTATGGAGGCCTTGAAACAAGATCACCTAGTCCAGTGGAAGGAATATCTAACGGAGAGGGTCACAAGTCCAAGATTATGTGCCTATGAGTGCAAAGTGTAACTAATGACATCGTATCGGAATACATGCCATGTACTTAAGAAAAGACTGTAGATGAGAAGGGATCGTGGTAACATAGTGATCAAATCATCACTAAACAAGTCCATAAATCGCATGAAAACATGATCATTAATACAAGAGTATATGTTTTGACATGAAAGTAGCATAAGCTAAAAATAGGTTTAAAACGCATAAAGAACATGAAATCTATTAAGATGGGTAGCCAATATAACTAAAATTATGAATACAACATCATAATAAAGAGTAGAACCTAACTATCTAGGCCTAACATATGATAAATAGGGTTGTTCTGCAATCTGTTTCGTGTTAACAGCATTCAGAAAATTGAAACATAAAAGCGGCCTACTTAGGACCGTCTCTATCCCTATGCGGTCATTTGGGAACCGCTAAAAGACATTTGGCAGTCTCTGCGTGACCGTTTCTATCCTGTCAGCCAGAAGGGTAAGAATAGAGCAACTAAAGCCTATTCTAAGGCAATAAACTTCATGAAAAATGCAAGATAGAGAAATAAGATAGGATAACTCATGAAGATGCAGGGGTTACATGAATTAAACCAAAATAATTAACTTTTCTTATTAAGGATATGGTTCATGTACGCAAAAATAAGTTAACTACGCAGTGTAAATAAAACACGAAATTCGTCATATATAGAGCATGAAATCACATTAAACTAGAGGGCTTTTCTTCCTAACTTGTCAATTTAGCCTTTTTATGAGATAACCTACCTTTGATTATGTAACACCCGGGAATTTTAAATTAGAAATGTACGAATTAAAAATATATATATATATATATACATATTTAAACTATTAAACTCATACTCCAATTCTAATTGAGTAACCATTTAAAACATTTAAGTAATAAATCAAAAACCAATAGATACTTTAGAAGAGGCCAAATTATATTTTTGGAAATGCCAAATTATAATTATATTCACTTGAGAAATTAATAACATATCTTATTACACTATTCTAAAGAAATAGGAAACCTGTTATATATATAGGGTTTTAAAGGATAAACATCATTTTTACAAGATGGCAAATCACATTTTCATAATTTAAAATTTTCATATTCCAACTTTTACATTACAGCATTGTTTTAAAGAATTAAGGATATATAGATGAAGTGTTAAAGGATAAACATAATTTAGGAAGTGAGCAAGGGTATATAGATAATTTTGGTTAGTGTAGAGTGAATATAAAAATCTTCGTTCAAAATAACGACCGTTGTTAAGTCGTTACTTATGAAATAACGACATGTAAGTTATCGTTATTCAAATAAAGTAAAAACACAAGGCATATCTACAATTTCGGTCCTTTAAAGGGGATGGAAAAATGCTCCAAATTGAATCATGACCAATGCACGGTCGTTATTCACAAATAACGACATAGGTTAAGTCGTTATTTCTTAAACATGAATAGTGCCATAAATAGTATAACTTTTTATTTAAAAAGATTTTTTAAAAAAATGTTATATGTAAAAATAGAGAAAAATGTAAGGATCTCACCCATGAAAATTCCTTACACTAACTCCATCAAAATATAGAGATAAAAATCCTGGAAGTTAAGTGGGAAGTTTAACTCATGCAAAATCACGACTAAGTCATGGGCGCCAATTTTTAATAAGAGTGTGAGGCAAGGGTGCCTATTAAAAGAAGGTGTCTGACCCCCAATCGCCTATTAAAAGAAGATGGCAGAGCCTAAGGTGCCATTTCTTATTCGAAAACTTTTGCAAACCTGTTATCACAACAGCCTGTATAAGTTGTCATCCCACTTAGATCCTATTATTCCAGATCTTGTTTCCCCTCCTGTCGACTAATACCTTATATTATATCTCCCTAATGAAGCAAACCTCCGTTGGTTCGAAGGCTTGCTGTTGAGAAGGGGAGACACTCTCTGAAGGTTGCAGAGAGGCTCTGAAGGTTGCAGTGGGTTGTCTGCAACTCTATCATCGCAAAAGAGGTAGGTGTTCTCAGGCTTTAACCAAACCATAGCTAATCTAGGTCATATTAGCATGTAACAATTGTGATTAGCTCCTCTCCATGCGATATTAGTGTTTATACAACTTGTTTTGGCTAGATCTATCATGTATTAGCCTTAACTAGCATGTAATTAGCAAGTATTATCCAAAATAATTAGCATGTATTAGCTTCAATCTAGGGTAATTAACATGAATTAGCTTCAATCTAGAGTAATTGGCATGTATTAACTTCATATCCATGCGATATATCCTATGTAACACAAGTTTATCGTGTTTTTACGGAACCTGTTAAGTTAAAGCTTTTAACTAAACCTGTTAGCATACCTAAATAACCTGTTAGTTTATCTACTCACCAATTAGCATGTCTAATTAACTTGTTAGTCTACCTAATCTATATACCAGATTAGATATAGATAGAGTTCTATCTAGCTAGAAACTATGTCTCTATTTAGTTCTTGTAAACTGTGAACTTAGTATGATACTTAGCATTCAAAATTTGATATTTGAGCAACTAAAACATGAAATAAGTGCATGAATACAGATCTGTAATCCTCATAACTTCCTCTATCTATCCATGTCATTAATTTTAGCTAAATCAGCTTAAGTTGAAGGGCGCCCCGAACCCGGACGCTATTCACTGAACAACGACTGTACAACAGACGCTTACTCTAAACAAGGAATGGGCAAAACTGCCCCTGTGTGAAGGGCCCCCCCCCCTTGGGCGCCTATTACAAATTCATGGCAGTCCCTAGGGCGCCTTCTACTAGAAGATGGCAGACCCAGGGGTGCCTTCTTCTAAGAGATGGCAGCCCCATGGGCGCCTTCTAACTGCATGCTGTTAAACTAACCCGTTCAATCTTAATGAAGAATTAATACCTTAAGCCATTTTGTCATTAGTCAAAACTAGATTAGTTAAACTCTGTTTTAGTTAAAACTAGTTTAGTTAAATCACTGTGTAAACCAGTAGATCATTTAGTTAAACCCCTATCGTCATTAGTCAAGCCATTAGCTAAACAACGGTCACTAAGTAACCTGGTGTAAACAGTATCTTGATTGATAGGCGCCTGGCCCACGGGCACCTATCACTAGAAAATGGCAGCCCCTAGGGTGCCATTTACTAAGAGAAGTCTACACCCAGGGTGCCAATTTCAATGAAATGGCAGACCCCTGGGCGCCTTCTATTAGTTGTGGTTAAACCATTAAGTTAAGCCCCCAGCCATCAGTTTGATAGGCGCCTGTCCCTGGGGCGCCTATCAGTAGGACATGGCAGCCCCATGGGCGCCATTTTCAAGAACATGGCAGCCCCTTGGGTGCCTATTAAAATTGGCCCTATAAACCCTTGTAAAATGTGGCTGACCCTCGGGCACCTATCACTTAAGACATGGAAGGGGTATGGGCGCGAATTTTAAGAAAATGGCAGCCCCCTTGGCGCCAATTTCAAGAAGATGGTAGCCCCCTGGGTGCCAATTTCAAGAAGATGGCAGTGACCCAGGCACCTATTAAACAGACCCCAAGTTTTGGTTTTTTCGAGACCGTAAACCCCTGAATGACACGCCCTGGTTTCAGGGCGCCATTCACTGATAAATAATCACGTCCCGAGCGCGGAAGATACTCAGATGCGTGACGCGTCTATATAGATCGTGTCATTAGAGCGATAATTTTTTTGATATACATAATTTTGGAGTGTGCAAAAGACTAATACAATCTAATAATTTCCAATAATCCAAGTGATGTTTATTACATTATCCAAAGGAATTAAAGATAGTCTATGACAATTCTTAATTTAAAAGACAACATTAGGCTAAGTGCCTTAACATGGTTCGGACAATTAGACTGACATACTGGAATACAAAGTAGGACACAAATAAATTCAAGGACGCGACTAGCTAATGATAGGTGACTGGCGTTCTAGCACTCTTCACTCGGTGTCAACCCCATTCTTGTCGCTATCCGAATCACCTGAAAATTTTAGGAAGCAACTGGATAAGCGAATCGCTCAGTAGGAATTACATCTCAAATACGAGCAATCTTTACGTGATTTACAAGTTGCATGTATTATTAGTATGGCTATGCATGATGTACGTATAAGAAAAATCAGGTATACAGGTAAATTTAGGCATGATAAACAGTAAGAGATCAAGAACTGTATAAAGAGAGTATATCCAGATTTCAAGTATTCGACAAGCAGTATTTCAAGAATTTACAGATGTAAATGCCACTTCGGGCAAGTAGGGATTCGGGTACAAGTATGAACGCAAGTATGAGAATGAACTCATGTACAAGTATATCAAGTAAAAATTCAATTCAAGTAAGTATTGTCAAGTACGTATCAGTAGAATTGGCTATTATCAAGTAAGTATTTGCCCTTTCTCGGGCCACAAGTCAAGTATTGCCCGTTTTCGGGCCACGCAAGTCAAGTAAGTAAGAAGAGAGAGAGTAGGGGTGGAGTGTCTCAAGTCAAGCAAGTACTCCGGTGCAATGCTAAATATCGTGGTCAATAAACTCCCATGGGCACAAGTACCTTCGGGTGCTCCTCCCAGCACCAGACCGGTCCCTATATGCACAACATTTCATGTATTACCTTTGACATCCACTCTCATTTATAGTCAATATGGAATTTCAAGAATTTAGAAACGTAGTATTTCAGACGAGATTAACTAGTCATTTGGTTATGGAGGATTCTAGAGGTGGCCCCTACAGGCTCAAGAGGTGGCTCCCGTCGTGTAGCACTTTGCGCCGTACGGCCTCAAGAGGTGGCTCCCACAACGTAGCACTTTACCCTGCATGGCACTTAGCTCCTACACTCCCAAATGATAGTTTAAGAGATTCAAGGTTTGACCATGTAGGGTATACACAAGTAGATTTTTTTTTCATGGAACGGAATTTCAAGAACTCATCATACGCAGGAGTATGGATTAGGGTTGTGTTTGCATAATTTTCAAGACAGATCAAGATCAGAAGTTGTAATTACTGAGTTGGCATCTGAGGGTTTGCTAATCCTTCAAATTTTCAATTTTTTAAATATATATATATATATATATATATATATATCAAATTGGCGCCCCTTTACCTAGTCTTCAATTAATTGAAGACTTGAGGGCCGTCTTCAATTCTGAAATTGAAGACTTAAGGGCCGTCTTCAATTCAGTAATTGAAGACTTGAGGGCCGTCTTCAATTTTCTGAAATTGAAGACTTAAGGGCCGTCTTCAATTCAGTGATTTTCACCTGGCAGATACGTTTTGTGACTCAATTCATTGTTAATTTCGAAAAAGTTTCTCGAAATTCGAAAGTAAGGATATGAATACTTAGTATAATTCCTCGAGAGTCCAGAAACATGTACAGATATAATTACTGAGTTTTAGTTTCACAGATATGAATTTTCTAATGTTATAACTTTAATTCCTCAAGAAACGGAATTGACGCCCCTGTGAGCAGTCTTCAATTAATTGAAGACTTGAGGGCCGTCTTCAATTCTGAAATAGAAGACTTAAGGGCCGTTTTCAATTCTGAAATTGAAGACTTAAGGGCCGTCTTCAATTCAGTAATTGAAGACTTAAGGGCCGTCTTCAATTCTGAAATTGAAGACTTAAGGGCCGTCTTCAATTCTGAAATTGAAGACTTAAGGGCTGTCTTCAATTCAATAATTTTCACATGGAAGATACGTTTTTTGACTCAAATCACTGTTCATTTCGAAAAAGCTTCTCCGAATCAGAATCCGAAGACATGGTCAGGTGGAGAAAAATCTCAGGGTCACAAAAGTATATTCTGTCAAAATTTTAAAGGTTCCTTTTATTAGTTATAGATTTTTGAATGCGTTGATTTACTGATTCCTGAAAATTACAGAAAATGGAATTGACGACATGGCGCATGTCTTCAATTAATTGATGCCTTCTCGGGCAGTCTTCAATTCTGAAATTGGCGCCCTGGTCAGGGGCGCCAATTACAGTGAGGTGTCCACTATTCATCAGTGTGAAAAAGCTCCGAATCAAGAAGTAATGGTACGAATATGTTGAGAAAAATGCCAGGATTCCAGAAACATGTTTATACAAAAAGTTCGTGCTTTAGTTCGATAGTTATGGATTTTTTAATGTGTTGAATTATTAATTACTGAAATTTCTAGAAATTGAATTGACGACATGATGCATGTCTTCATTTAAATGACGACTGCGTACGCAGTCTTCAATTTTGAAATTGGCGCCCTGGTCAGGGGCGCCAATTACAGTGAGGTTTTTGAATTATTAATTACTAAAAATTTCAGAAATCGAATTGATGACCTTGGTGGTGTCTTCATTTAAATGACGATTGTGTGAACAGTCTTCAATTTTGAAAATGGTTCCCTGGTCAGGGGCGCCATTTACCAGAGGGCTGGGAGCCTCCGTGCCTTTAAACCATGAACATATTATGTTAACAGAGACTATATATTAAGGTTTAAAACATGGTTATTAATACTGTAAAACTAGTGTGATAAAATATGTTCAAAAACTCATAAAAATCATGCAAACAAACTAAGTTTAAACTCTTAAAGATCATGGTGGTATGTAACAGGCTATCAAAATAACATGATACATACATGATTATTGTTTGATTACGATAAAGCCAGATGATATATGTAGCATGGTTGACTAGTTGATTGAACTCTAAACATGCATCAATTAACCTATTAGCTACTAGTTAGGCATGGATTTGAGAACACATACCGCTGTGAAGTGATAGGAGTTGACAGGAGAGGAAGAAGCAGCCCTTCCCTCTTCTGCAACTCTTCAGAAGTTGTTCACGTATCTAGCCGTCAAACTAACCAAATAAGGAGAAAATAGAGTGTATTTTATAACCTTAGGGTCGACAGGATGGGAGACAAGATCCAGAATTATAGGGTATTTAGTGGGTTGACAGCCTACACAGGCTGGAGGGATAGAATGATAGTGATAGTTGTCGAAAAGAAATGACGCCCAAGAGGGGGTCGTGTATTTCATAAGTTAAGATTTCCATGTTAACTTCAAAGATTTTTATCTTTAACAATTGATGGAATTTGTTTGTGAAAGTTCAGGGGTGAGACCCTTACATTTTTCTCTATTTTTACATATAATTTTTTTTAAAAATTCTTTTTAAATAAAAAGTGGCACTATTCATGTCACTATTCACGTTTAGGAAATAACGACTTAACATATGTCGTTATTTTGAACGGAGATTTTTGTATTCACTCTACACTAACCAAAATTATCTTTATACCCTTTCTCACTTTCTAAATTATGTTTATCCTTTAACACTTCATCTATATACCCTTTTTTCTTCAAAATAATGATATAATGAAAAGGTTGAAATATGAAAATTTCTAATTTATGAAAATATGAATTGGCATCTTGTAAAAGTGATGTTTATCCTTTAAAACACTATCTATATAACATATTTCCTATTTCTTTGGAATAGTGTAATATTAATTTTCTAAGTGATTGAAAATATAAATTAGCATTTCCTAAAATATAATTTGGCATCTTCTAAAGCATCTATTGGTAATTAAATATTTTAAATGGTTAAATCAATAGAATTAGAATATGAGTTCAATAATTAAATATATATATATATAATTTTTTTATATATTTCTATTTTAAAATTCTCGGGTGTTACACCCTCCCCTACTTAAAAGAATTTGGTCTCCAAATTCAACTGTATAAGGATATTATGGAAAGTATAAAATACTTACAGTTTAGAATAATTCTGGGTATCTTCTTTTCATAGATTCTTCGGTCTCCCAAGTTACTTCTTGTTCCGCGCATCGATTCCATTGGATTTTCACCATAGGGATCGTCTTGCTCCTTAGAACTCGGACTTCGCGGTCGAGGATCCGCATTGGCCTTTGCTCATAAGTAAGATCTCTTTGAATCACCAAATCAGCATGGTCGATGACGTGAGAAGGGTCGTGCACATATTTCTTCAGCATAGATATATGAAATACATTGTGCACTTCCGAGAGTTGAGGAGGTAAAGCAATACGGTAGGCCACCTCGCCCACTCTTTCCAATACTTCGAATGGACCGATAAACCTCGGTGTAAGCTTGCCCTTAACACCGAATCTTCTAATACCTCGGCCAGGAGATACCTTGAGAAATACATGGTCACCAACTTGGAACTCCAAATCTCTCCTTCTATTATCAGCATAAGATTTTTACCTGCACTGAGCTACCTTGAGTCTCTCTCTGATAAGGTGTATCTTCTCAGTCGAATCTCTAACCATATCTGGGCCTAGAATTTTTCTTTCACCGACTTCTTCCCAGCATATTGGAGAACGACAACTCCTGCCATAAAGCGCCTCGAAAGGTGCCATTTGAATACTAGCTTGATAGCTGTTATTATAGGCAAATTCGGCTAGGGATAAGTGGTCGTGCCAGCTTCCGCCGAAATCTATAATACATGCCCTTAACATATCTTCAACAACCTGATTTGTCCTTTCAGTCTGACCATCTGTCTGGGGATGGAAAGCAGTGCTGAAATTAAGTTTCATCCCCAGAGAGTGTTGTAGACCCTTCCAAAAATGAGAGGTGAAGCGCGGGTCTCGGTCAGATACGATCGAGACGGGAACTCCATGCAATCTAACCATCTCCTTAATATACAGGGCAGCAAGTACGTCGACTGACCATCGGCTTTTGATGGGTAAGAAATGGGCCGATTTAGTTAGCCGGTCGATAATTACCCAAATTCCATCATATCCGCCCCTAGACTTGGGCAAACCCATGATAAAGTCCATGCCAATGTCTTCCCACTTCCACTTGGGAATATCCAGCGGATGTAGCTTTCCGGCGGGTTTTTGATGTTCCGCCTTCACTTGTTGGCATGTGAGGCAACGAGACACAAAGTCTGCTACCTCCCTTTTCATGTTAGGCCACCAGAAAGTTCTTTTCAAGTCTTGGTACATCTTAGTGGCTCCAGGGTGGATCGTGTACCTCGATCTATGAGCTTCTTCAAGAATCTTCTTCTTCAATTCGGGACAGTCGGGCACACATGTCCGTTCATGAAATAGCAATCTGCCATCAGGTGCCAGCTTGAAATCCAGTCTCTCGTCCAGCTTGCTCTTTATCTCCACTAGTGAGGGATCTTCTTCCTGTAGCTTCTTGATTTCAGGTAGCAAATCTGGATGTAGGCTCATATGAGATAGAATAATACACATGTTCTTCTCATCTGTGCTGATATCAAGCTCAGAGAATTTCTCCAGCAGCTTCCATTCTTGTATCATGCAGTTGGCCAATATTGTTCTCGGCTTTCGACTAAGGGCATCAGCTACGGAATTACCCTTACCAGGATGGTACTGTATAGTGAAGTCGAAATCCTTGAGATACTCGAGCCAACGCCTTTGCCGCATGTTCAGCTCCTTTTGGGAGAATAAGTACTTGAGGCTTTTATGATCGGAGTACACAGTGAATTGTTCTCCGTAGAGATAGTGCCTCCAGATCTTCAAAGCGAATACTACCGCGGCCAGTTCTAAGTCATGAACCGGGTAGTTCTCTTCATGTTTCTTCAATTGTCGGGAAGAATATGCAATGACTCTTCCATTCTGCATCAATACACATCCGAGGCCAATACCCGAAGCATCGGTATATACCTCGTATTTTTCTCCTTCAATTGGTAATGATAAGACTGGAGCAGTGGTCAAGAGATCCTTCAAAGCTTGGAAACTCTTTTCACAGTCTTCATTCCACTCATGAGGCACTTCCTTGCGGGTTAACCTGGTCAGAGGAACGGCAATCTTGGAGAAGTCCTTGATAAAACGCCGGTAGTAACCAGCTAGACCCAAGAAGCTTCGAATTTCCGTTGCATTTGTGGGTCGTTCCCAGTTCTTCACGGCTTCGACCTTGGACGGGTCAACAACAATTCCATTCTTCGAAATAATATGGCCTAAGAAGGATACTTCCTCGAGCCAGAACTCGCATTTGCTGAATTTGGCATATAGCTTGTTTTCCCTTAATATCTGTAGTGCCTTCTTGAGATGTTCTTCATGATCATCTTCGGTCTTGGAATAGATCAGAATATCATCAATAAAGACCACAATGAATTGGTCTAAATAGGGCCTGAATATGCTGTTCATTAACTGCATAAAAGCTGTGGGGGTATTTGTTAGTCCGAAAGGTATAACAGTAAATTCGTAATGCCCATACCTACTTCGGAATGCAGTTTTATGAATGTCTTCTTCTTTGATCTTCAATTGGTGGTAACCAGAACGAAGATCAATCTTGGAGAAATATGAAGCTCCTGATAACTGATCGAACAGCTCGTCAATCCTCGGCAGCGGGTATTTGTTCTTGATTGTAAGGTTATTTAGCTGCCGATAATCGATGCATAGTCTCATCGATCCATCCTTCTTTTTGACGAACAGCACGGGTGCTCCCCAAGGGGAAGTACTCGGCCTGATGAAACCCTTTTTCAATAACTCCATTAGTTGTTCCTTTAGTTCCTTCAGCTCAGCAGGGGACATTCTGTATGGTGCCCTAGAGACAGGACCAGCACCAGGGACAAGGTCGATTGTGAACGACACTTCCCTTTCCGGGGGTAAGCCGGTTAAATCTTCTGGAAAAACATCAGGAAAATCCGAATTACACGGATGTCTTCAAGTTTAACCTTCTCGACTTCCGTGGCAGTCACGAATGCTATGAAAGCCATGCATCCCTTATTCATAAGTTTACTAGCTCGGAGTGCTGATATAAGAAGTGATTTACTCCGAGGGCTATTGTAAACTAGCTCTGGGAAATCCACGAAAGTTACCTTGCCATGCCGGCAATCTACAGTTGCTTGGTATGTGGATAGCCAGTCGGCACCTAGTATGACGTCATAACCCTTCATATCTAGGCATATCAGGTCAGCAGGTAAATTGCTTCCCTTAATCATCACTTCACAATTTGGATAGTGATAAGTGATATCAGACTCATTCCCAAGAGGTGTAGATATGACCAAATCTAACAGTTCATGTTTCTTAGAAAATGAAGCAGCAAAGTTCTTGGAAACGAATGAATGAGTTGCTCCGGTATCAAATAAAACTTGAGCAGTTTTTGAACAAATAGTGAGAGTACCTTCCACAATTCCGCCTTCAGTGGGTTCCGTCTCTCGGAGAGCTTGCAGACGGCCTTGTTTCTTTACCGGACGCTTCTCGTCTTTGGTGTCTTGCTCCTTCATCAGTGGGCAGTCTGGGATCGATGCTCTCGGCTCCCGCATCGAAGACAAGCTCCTAACTTCCTTTAGCATTCCTCGGTCTTATGGCCAGCTTTATCACAATACTTGCAAATTTCCTTTGATGGTGTGGTGGTGGAGAATGGCCTGTCATTCTTCTGGAATTTCTTTGCCTTGGAGGGCTCCCCTCCCATGAAGAACCGCTTCTTGTTGAAGGATTGTTTGAATTTTCCCAGGCTTGTGACGGGTTCCTTCTTGTCTCTTCCTCGGATTCTCTCGGATAATTCGGTGGTGTCTTCTAGCAATTGGGCACACCGAACTATCTCCGAATAGACTTGGATGTCCATCGGGGCAAGTTGTGTGATATATGGGGCGGAAGCCCGTTGAGGAATCTTCTCGCCTTCATCTTTTCCGTACACACCAAGTGGGGTGCATACCTAGATAATCTGGAAAACTGGGCCTCATACTCAGCCACTTTCAAGCCCCGTTGTTTTAGAACGGCGAATTCCGCGGCCTTCTTTTCCTGGATATGATCGGAGAAATACTTGTTATTAAAATGCTCCGTGAATTCATCCCATGTGACATGGTATTTAGGCGGTGTTGCTTCTATGGATTCCCACCAGCATCGAGCATCCCGCTCTAGTTGGAATACGGTCAGTAAAACCTTCTCTTCGTCAGCGCATTGCATCACACGGAAGATTCGTTCCATCTCCTTCAGCCAATTCTCGGCATCCTCAGGGTCGGACGAACCCGTGAACCTCGGTGGGTTCATGTTACGGAAACTTTGATGTAGATCTCCCGCTACCCAGTTTGCTCCGCCTTGGGCCACTTGCTGCAGTGCCTGTGTGAGGCCTTGCACGGTGCGCTGCATCTCGCGCCATTTTGCTCTTTCCACAGCCATGATCCTACAAAGAGTTAGGTATGATAAAGATCGGGTTTACTTGTAAGGTCAAAAGTCATTATAAAATTTAACCCATGGCTCTATCCATCTCACCGGGTAAGGTATATCTATCCTTGGACTCAAGTTTTTACTTAGATTTCAATTTCTAACCTTTTATTTCTTCTAGTTCCCTAGGTTTGAAAACCTAGGCTCTGATACCACGAAGACTGTCACGTCCCGAGCGCGGAAGATACTCGGATGCGTGACACGTCTATATAGATCGTGTCATTAGAGCGATGAAAATTTTGATATACATAATTTCGGAGTGCACAAAAGACTAATACAATCTAATAATTTCCAATAATCCAAGTGATGTTTATTTCATTAACCAAAGGAATTAAAGATAGTCTATGACAATTCTGACTTTAAAAGACAACACTAGGCTAAGTGCCTTAACATGGTTCGAACAATTAGACTGACATACTGGAATACAAAGTAGGACTCAAATAAAATTCAAGGACGCGACTAGCTAATGATAGGTGACTGGCGTTCTAGCACTCTTCACTCGGTGTCAACCCCATTCTTGTCGCTATCCGAATTACGTGAAAATTTTAGGAAGCAACTGGATGAGCAAATCGCTCAGTAGGAATTACATCTCAAATATGAGTAATCTTTACGTGATTTACAAGTTGCATGTATTATTAGTATGGCTATGCATGATGTACGTATAAGAAAAATCAGGTATACAGGTAAATTTAGGCATGATAAACAGTAAGAGATCAAGAACTGTATAAAGAGAGTATATCCAGATTTCAAGTATTCGACAAGCAGTATTTCAAGAATTTACAGATGTAAATGCCACTTCGGGCAAGCAGGGATTCGTGTACAAGTATGAACGCAAGTATGAGAATGAACTCATGTACAAGTATATCAAGTAAAATATTCAATTCAAGCAAGTATTGTCAAGTACGTATCAGTAGAATTGGCTATTATCAAGCAAGTATTTGCCCTTTCTCGGGCCACAAGTCAAGTATTGCCCGTTCCGGGCCACGCAAGTCAAGTAAGTAAGGAGAGAGAGAGTAGGGGTGGAGTGTCTCAAGTCAAGCAAGTACTCCAGTGCAATGCTAAACACCGTGGTCAATAAACTCTCATGGGCACAAGTACCTTCGGGTGCTCCTCCCAGGACCAGACTGGGCCCTATATGCACAGCATTTCATGTATTACATTTGACATCCACTCTCATTTATAGCCAATATGGAATTTCAAGAATTTAGAAACGTAGTAGTTCAAACGAGATTAACTAGTCATGTGGTTATGGAGGATTCTAGAGGTTGCCCCTACAGGCTCAAGAGGTGGCTCCCGTCGTGTAGCACTTTGCGCCGTACGGCCTCAAGAGGTGGTTCCCACAACGTAGCACTTTGCCCTGTATGGCACTTAGCTCCTACACTCTCAAATGATAGTTTAAGAGATTCAAGGTTTGACCATGTAGGGTATACACAAGTAGATTTTTTTTTCATGGAACAGAATTTCAAGAACTCATCATACGCAGGAGTATGGATTAGGGTTGTGTTTGCACAATTTTTTGAGACAGATCAAGATCAGAAGTTGTAATTACTTAGTTGGCATCTAAGGGTTTGCTAATCCTTCAATTTTTCAATTTTTTTAATATATATATATATATATATATATATATATATATATATCAAATTGGTGCACCTTTACCTAGTCTTCAATTAATTGAAGACTTGAGGGCCATCTTCAATTCTGAAATTGAAGACTTAAGGGCCGTCTTCAATTCTGAAATTGAAGACTTAAGGGCCATCTTCAATTCAGTAATTGAAGACTTGAGGGTCATCTTCAATTCTGAAATTAAAGACTTAAGGGCCGTCTTTAATTAAGTAATTGAAGACTTGAGGGCCGTCTTCAATTCTGAAATTAAAGACTTAAGGGCCGTCTTCAATTCAGTGATTTTCACCTGGAAGAAACGTTTTGTGACTCAAATCACTGTTCATTTCGAAAAAGTTTCTCGAAATTCTAAAGTAAAGATATGAATACTTAATATAATTCCTCGGGAGTCCAGAAACATGTTCAGATATAATTACTGAGTTTTGGTTTAATAGATATGAATTTTCTAATTTTATAACTTTAATTCCTCAAGAAACAGAATTGACGCCCCTGTGAGCAGTCTTCAATTAATTGAAGACTTGAGGGCCGTCTTCAATTCTGAAATTGAAGACTTAATGGCCATCTTCAATTCAGTAATTGAAGACTTGAGGGCCGTCTCAATTCTGAAATTGAAGACTTAAGGGCCGTCTTCAATTGTGAAATTGAAGACTTAAGGGCCATCTTCAATTCAATAATTGAAGACTTGAAGGCCGTCTTCTATTCTGAAATTGAAGACTTAAGGGTCATCTTTAATTCAGTAATTTTCACCTGGCAGATACCTTTTGTGACTGAAATCACTGTTCATTTCGAAAAAGTTTCTCTGAATCAGAATCCAAAGACATGGTCAGGTGGAGAAAAATCGCAGGGTCACAGAAGTATATTTTGTCAAAATTTTCAAGGTCCCGTTTATTAGTTATAGATTTTTGAATGCGTTGATTTACTGATTCCTGAAAATTACAGAAAATGGAATTGACGATATGGTGCATGTCTTCAATTAATTGACACCCTCTCGGGCAGTCTTCAATTCTGAAATTGGCGCCCTGGTTAGGGGCGCCAATTACAGTGAGGTGTCCACTATTCATCAGTGTGAAAAAGTTCCGAATCAGGAAGTAATGGCACGAATATGTTGAGAAAAATATCAAGATTCCAGAAACATGTTCATGCAAAAATTTCGTGCTTTATTTCGATAATTATGGATTTTTGAATGTGTTGAATTATTAATTACTGAAATTTCAAAGAAATCGAATTGACGACATGATGTATGTCTTCATTTAAATGACGACTGCGTACGCAGTCTTCAATTTTGAAATTGGCGCCCTGGTCAGGGGCGCCAATTATAGTAAGGTTTTTGAATTATTAATTACTGAAAATTTTAGAAATCGAATTGATGACCTTGGTGGTGTCTTCATTTAAATGACGACTATGTGAACAGTCTTCAATTTTGAAAATGGCACCCTGGTCAGGGGCGCCATTTACCAGAGGGCTGGGAGCCTCCGTGTCTTTAAACCATGAACATATTATGTTAACAGAGACTATATATTAAGGTTTAAAACATGGTTATTAATACTGTAAAACTAGTGTGATAAAATATGTTCAAAAACTCTTAAAAATCACACTAACAAACTAAGTTTAAACTCTTAAAGATCATGGTGATATGTAACAGGCTATCAAAATAACATGATACAAACATGATTATTGCTTGATTACGGTAAAGCCAGATGATATATATAGCATGGTTGACTAGTTGATCGAACTCTAAACATGCATCAATTAACTTATTAGCTACTAGTTAGGCAAGGATTTGAGAACACCTACCTCTGTGAAGTGATAGGAGTTGACAGGAGTGGAAGAAGCAGCCCCTCCCTTCCTCTGCAACTCTTCAGAAGTTGTTCCCGTATCTAGCCGTCGAACTAACCAAATAGGGAGAAAATATAGTATATTTTATAACCTTAGGGTCGACAGGATGGGAGACAAGATCCAGAATTATAGGGTATTTAGTGGGTTGACAGCCTACACAGGCTCGAGGGATAGAATGAAAGTGATAGTTGTCGAAAAGAAATGACGCCCAAGAGGGGCTCGTGTATTTCATAAGTTAAGATTTCCATGTTAACTTCAAAGATTTTTATCTTTAACAATTGATGAAATTTGTTTGTAAATGTTCAGAGGTGAGACCCTTACATTTTTCTTTATTTTCACATATAAATTTTTTAAAAAATTCTTTTTAAATAAAAATTGGCACTATTCATGTCACTATTCACGTTTAGGAAATAACGACTTAACATATGTCGTTATTTTGAATGGAGATTTTTGTATTCACTCTACACTAATCAAAATTATCTATATACCATTTCTCACTTTCTAAATTATGTTTATCCTTTAACACTTCATTTATATACCCTTATTTCTTCAAAATAATGATATAATGAAAAAGTTGAAATATGAAAATTTCTAATTTATGAAAATATGAATTGGCATCTTGTAAAAGTGATGTTTATCGTTTAAAACACTATCTATATAACCTATTTCCTATTTCTTTGGAATAGTGTAATATTAATTTCCTAAGTGATTGAAAATATAAATTAGCATTTCCTAAAATATATTTTGGCATCTTCAAAAGTATATATTGGTAATTAAATGTTTTAAATGGTTAAATTAATAGAATTAGAATATGAGTTCAATAAGTAAATATATATATATATTGTATATTTCTATTTTAAAATTCTCGGGTGTTACATAAATGGCAGCGTGAGAGGCGCCATTTAAACCACTGACATGGTCCTTTAAACCCTGTATAGTTCACAAGAAGGGCACTCCATTGTGAGGGTGTCATTTCTGAACATGTCAGGTAGCCTACGAGACACCGAACTCACCCAATTTTTCCATGTATCAAACGTTGTTGGTTTTACTCCTAGTTCATCCCTACATATCAATTCACCATTGGATTCCTTTCCATAAATCCGCCTTATACATCCTACTGGTCAAACCTTGAAATTCCATATTGGCTATAAATGAGAGTGGATGTCGAAAAAAATGACCAATGTTGTGCATATAGGGCCCGGTCTGGTCTTGGGAGTTTCTTGACCACGGTGTCTGGCATTACACCGGAGTACTTGCTTGTTAGACTTTAGACATTCCACTCATTTACGTGATATTACTTGATTGATTGACTTGAGGCCCGCAGAAGGGTAAAAGTATTTGCTTTAATGAAATTGATAAATAGCCAATTCCAGTTATACAAGTTTGAAATTACGTTGCTTATAATTACTTGCTTGATATGAGTTCTTACCTTCTTGGAAAACTATTGTTAATTCTAGTTATTGCTTGCTTGATATCTCTTGCTACTGCTGTATTGAAGTTGGAATCTATCTACTCTTACTTGTTAATCTTATCCTGCTCTTGTCGATTTTACAATTCCTCGATATCTACCTGTCAGCATGCATAGTTTTACCTACATTAAATAAACTTGTAATTCACTTAAAGCATGTTAGAACTTGAGATGTAAATCCTACTGAGCGATTCACTCATCCAGTTGTTTCTAACATTTTCAAGTGATTTGGATGACAACCAACACTCGGAGGGGAATGAGACAGAGTGATGAGTGTTAGCACTGAGTTATCATATTGTCATGTTAATTATGTTATTGTAATCCCACTTATCTCAGTTGTATCCAGTTATGTCAGATGTAAGTTGTATTAGTTCACCATGTCAATTGTATTTCCTTTGATTAAAATTAATAAATGAGTGAGGACTAGTAGTTGATTCTACGAACTTGACATTTTGGTTAGTTGTAATAATTGATAGCTCGAACTATTTATGTTAAGTTTCAAGTCTAAGCTTAGTAAATTGCTTAGTCATTTGTGCACTCTTTAAATTGTCTAAGGAATATCTCCATCAAATAGCTAGCTCGCTTTGGTTCTATATGAAGAACTGTCGCATCGCGGGTAAGCTTCCGCACTCAGGACGTGACAGTTTTTTCTTAGTATCAGAGCCTAGGATTACAACTTCCTAGGTAAAATCCGAGTCTAAAGATGGAGATGTCTAATAGAAATGTCTAAGGATAGGTTTAGACCTTACCAGGTATGATTCCTAGGTAAGTCTAACGATAGGATTGCTTAAGCATTGGTTTAGATATTACCTGGTGAGATGGGTAAAGCCATGGGCTAAGTTTAATAACGACAATTGATCCTTAACCCTAAAACTCAATATTTAGTACACCTTATTAAACCTTAATTATTTTGCAGGATTATGGCCGTTGAAAGAGCACAATGGCGCGAGATGCAGCGCACTGTGCGGGGACTTACGCAAGCGCTACAGCAAGTGGCACAAGGCGGTGCTGGCGGTGCTCACCGTGGAGCTGGTGACCTTCACCGGGATTTTCGCAACATGAACCCACCAAGATTCACGGGTTCGGTGGATCCCAATGATGCCGAGAATTGGCTGAAGGAAATTGAGAGGATCTTCCACGTAATGCAATGCACGGATGCAGAGAAGGTTCTATTGGCTACGTTCCAACTAGAACGAGATGCTCGATGCTGGTGGGAATCCATAGAAGCAACACTGCCCGACAACCATGTCACTTGGGCGGAGTTTGTTGAACATTACAACAGCAAGTATTTTTCTGACCGTGTTCAAGAGAAGAAGGATGCAGAATTTGCCGCGTTAAAGCAACGGAGCCTGAAGGTGGCCGAATACGAGGCCCAATCCTCAAGACATTCCCGTTATGCACCCCACTTGGTGTGTATGGAAAAGATGAAGGCAAGGAGATTCCTCAACGGGCTACGGCCCCAATATAGTACACAGCTTGCACCGATAGACATCCAAGTCTATTCAGAAATAGTTCGACGTGCTCAATTGCTAGAAGACGCCATTGAATTCTCCAAAAGGATTCGAGGCAAAGACAAGAAGGAACCTGTCACAAGTCCAGGAAACTTCAAACCACCATTTGGAAAGAAGCGATTCTTCAATGGAGGAGAATTTTCCAAAGAAAAGAGGTTCCAGAAAAATAACAAGCCCTTCTCCACTATCGACAATAAGCCTTCCTCCGCCATTACACCTTCCAAGGAAATATGCAAGTATTATGACATGGCTGGTCATAAGACTGAGCAATGCTGGAGGAAACTGGGAGCGTGTCTCCGATATGGGAGTCGAGAGCATCGAATCCCCAACTTCCACTTGATGAAGGAACAAGCCAACAAAGACGAGAAGCGTTTGGTAAAGAAACAAGGCCGTCTGCAAGTTCTTCAAGCGACGGAACCCATGGAAGGAGGAATCGTGGAAGGTACATTAACTGTTTGCTCTAAACTTGCTAAAGTTCTATTTGATACTGGAGCAACTCATTCATTTGTTTCCAAGAGAATTACTGCCTCATTTTTAAAGAATAGAGCAACTAAAGCCTATTCTAAGGTAATAAACTTCATGAAAAATGCTAGATAGAGAAATAAGATAGGATAACTCATGGAGATGCAGTGGTTACATGAATTAAATCAAAATAATTAACTTTTCTTATTAAGGATATGGTTCATGTATGCAAAAATAAGTTAACTATGCAGTGTAAATAAAACACTAAATTCGTCATATATAGAGCATGAAATCACATTAAACTAGGGGGCTTTTATTCCAAACTTGTTAATTTAGCCTTTTCATGAGATAACCTACCTTTGATTCTGTAACAGCTGGAAATTTTAAATTAGAAATTTTTGAATTAAAAATATATATATACATATTTAAACTATTAAACTCATACTCCAATTCTAATTGAGTAACCATTTAAAACATTTAAGTAATAATTCAAAAACCAATAGATACATTAGAAGAGGCCAAATTATATTTTAGGAATTGCCAAATTATAATTATATTCACTTGAGAAATTAATAACATATCTTATTACACTATTCTAAAGAAATAGGAAACAAGTTATATAGATAGGGTTTTAAAGGATAAACATCATTTTTACAAGATGCCAAATCATATTTTCATCATTTAAAATTTTCATAGTCCAACTTTTACATTACAACATTATTTTGAAGAAATAAGGATATATAGATGAAGTGTTAAAGGATAAACAAAATTTAGGAAGTGAGCAGAGTATATAGACAATTTTGGTTAGTGTAGAGTGAATATAAAAATCTCCGTTCAAAATAATGACTGTTGTTAAGTTGTTACTTATGAAATAACGACATGTAAGGTGTCATTATTCAAATAAAGTAAATACACAAGGTGGAAAAGGGCATATCTACAATTTCGGTCCTTTGAAGGGGATAGAAAAATGCTCAAAATTGTATCACGACCAATGCATGGTCGTTATTCACAAATAACGACATAGGCTAAGTCGTTATTTCTTAAACATGAATAGTGTCATGAATAGTACAACTTTTTATTTAAAAAGAATTTTTAAAAAAAATTATATGTAAAAATAGAGAAAAATGTAAGGATCTCACCCATGAAAATTCCTTACACTAACTCCATCAAATTTTAACGATAAAAATCTTGGAAGTTAAGTGGGAAGTTTAACTCATGCAAAATCACGACTAAGTCATGGGCGCCAATTTTTAAAAGGAGTCTGAGGCAAGGGCGCCTATTAAAAGGAGTCTGACCCGCAGTCGCCTATTAAAAGAAGATGACAGAGCCTAAGGCGCCATTTCTTATCCGACAACTTTTTCAAACCGGTTATCACAACAGCCTGTATAAGTTGTCATCCCACTCAGATCCTATTATTCCGGATCTTGTTTCCCCTCCTGTCGACTCAAACCTTATATTATATCTCCCTAATGAAGCAAACCTCCGTTGGTTCGAAGGCTTGCTGTTAAGAAGGGGAGACACTCTCTGAAGGTTGCAGAGAGGCTCTGAAGGTTGCAGTGGGTTGTCTGCAACTCTATCATCCCAAAAGAGGTAGGTGTTCTCAGGCTTTAACCAAACCATAGCTAATCTAGGTCAAATTAGCATGTAACAATTGTGATTAGCTCATCTCCACGTGATATTAGTGTTTATACAACTTGTTTTGCCTAGATCTATCATGTATTAGCCTTAACTAGCATGTAATTAGCAAGTATTATCCAAAATAATTAGCATGTATTAGCTTCAATCTAGGGTAATTAACATGTATTAGCTTCAATCTAGAGTAATTGGAATGTATTAGCTTCATATCCATGCGATATATCCTATGTAACGCAAGTTTATCGTGTATTTACGGAACCTATTAAGTTAATGCTTTTAACTAAACATGTTAGCATACCTAAATAACCTGTTAGTTGATCTACTCACTAATTAGTATGCCTAATTAACCTGTTAGTCTACCTAATCTATATACCAGATTAGATATAGATAGAGTTCTGCCTGGCTAGAAACTCTGTCTCTATTTAGTTCCTGTAAATTGTAAACTTAGTATGATACTTAGCATTCAAAATTTGATATTTGAGCAACTAAAACATGAAATAAGTGCATGAATACAGATCTGTAATCCTCATAACTTCCTCTATCTATCCATGTCATTAATTTTACCTAAATCAGCTTAAATTGAAGGGCGCCCCTGACCCGGACGCTATTCACTGAACAATGACTGTACAACAGACGCCTACTCCAAACAAGGAATGGGCAAAACTGCCCCTCTGTGAAGGGCGCCCCCCCCCTTGGGCACCTATTACAAATTCATGGCAGCCCCTAGGGCGCCTTCTACTAGAAGATGGCTGACCCAGGGGCACCTTCTTCTAAGAGATGGCAGCCCCATGGGCGCCTTCTAACTGCATGCTGTTAAACTAACATGTTCAATATTAATGAAGAATTAATACCTTAAGCCATTTTGTCATTTGTCAAAACTAGATTAGTTAACTCTGTTTTAGTTAAAACTAGTTTAGTTAAATCACTGTGTAAACCAGTAGATCATTTAGTTAAACCCCTATCGTCATTAGTCAAGCCATTAGCTAAACCACGGTCACTAAGTAACCTGGTGTAAACAGTATCTTGATTGATAGGCGCCTGGCCCATGGGCGCCTATCACTAGAAGATGGCAGCCCCTAGGGCACCATTTACTAAGAGAAGACTACACCCAGGGTGCCAATTTCAATGAAATGGCATACCCCTGGGTGCCTTCTATCAGTTGTGGTTAAACCATTAAGTTAAGCCCCCAGCCATCAGTTTGATAGGCGCCTGTCCCTGGGGCACCTATCAGTAAGACATGGCAGCCCCATGGGCGCCATTTTCAAGATCATGGCAGCCCTCTGGGCGCCATTTTCAAGAACATGGCAGCCCCATGGGCACCTATTAAAACTGGCCCTATAAACCCTTTTAAAACGTGGCTGACCCTCGGGCGCCTATCACTTAAGACGTGGCAGGGGTATGGGCACGAATTTTAATAAGATGGTAGCCCCCTGGGCGCCAATTTCAAGAAGATGGCAGTGACCCAGGTGCCTATTAAGCAGACCTTGAGTTTTGGTTTTTCCGAGACCGTAAACCCCTGTATGACACGCCCTGGTTTCAGGCCGCCATTCATTGATAAATGACAGCCTGAGAGGCGCCATTTAAACCATTGACAGGGTCCTTTAAACCCTGTATAGTTTACAAGAAGGGCACTCCATTGTGAGGGTGTCATTTCTGAACATGTCAGGTAGCCTATGAGGCACCGATCTCACCCAGTTTTTCCGCGTATCAAACATTGCTGGTTTTACTCCTAGTTCATCCCTACATATCAATTCGCCATTGGATTCCATTCCATAAATCCACCTTATATATCCTACTGGTCAAACCTTGAAATTCTATATTGGCTATCAATGAGAGTGGATGTCGAAAAACATGATCAATGTTGTGCATATAGGGCCCGGTCTAGTCCTGAGAGAAGCACCCGAAGGTACTTGTGCCCATGGGAGTTTATTGACCACGGTGTCTGGCATTACACCGGAGTACTTGCTTGCTAGACTTTAGACATTCCACTCATTCACATGATATTACTTGATTGATTGACTTGAGGCCCGCAGAAGGGTAAAAGTATTTGCTTGAATGAAATTGATAAATAGCCAATTCCTGTTATACATGTTTGAAATTACATTGCTTATTATTACTTGCTTGATATGAGTTCTTACCTTCTTGGAAAACTGTTGTTAATTCCATTTATTGCTTGCTTGATATCTCTTACTACTGCTGTATTGAAGTTGGAATCTATCTACTCTTACTTGTTAATCTTATCCTGCTCTTGTCGATTTTACAATTCCTAGATATCTACATGTCAGCATGCATAGTTTTACCTACCTTAAATAAACTTTTAATTCACTTAAAGCATGATAGAACTTGAGATGTAAATCCTACTGAGCGATTCGCTCATCCAGTTGTTTCTAACATTTTCAAGTGATTTGGATGACAACCAACACTCGGAGGAGAATGAGACTGAGTGATGAGTGTTAGCACTGAGTTATCATATTGTCATGTTAATTGTGTAATTGTAATCCCACATATGTCAGTTGTCTCCAGTTATGTCAGATGTCAGTTGTATTAGTTCACCATGTCAATTGTATTTCCTTTGATTAAAATTAATAAAGGAGTGAGGACTAGTAGTTGATTCTACGAACTTGACATTTTGGTTAGTTGTAATAATTGATAGCTCGAACTATTTGTGTTAAGTTTCAAGTCTAAGCTTAGTAACTTGCTTAGTCATTTGCGCACTCTTTAAATTGTCTAAGGAATATCTCCATCAAATAGCTAGCTCGCTTTGGTTCTATATAAAGAACTGTTGCATCGCGGGTAAGCTTCCGCACTAGGGACGTGACAGCTTTTTCTTGGTATCAGAGCCTAGGATTACAACTTCCTAGGTAAAATCCGAGTCTAAAGATGGATATGTCTAATAGAAATGTCTAAGGATAGGTTTAGACCTTACCTGGTATGATTCCTAGGTAAGTCTAACGATAGGATTGCTTAAGCATTGGTTTAGATCTTACCTGGTGAGATGGGCAAAGCCATGGGTTAAGTTTAATAACGACAATTGATCATTAACCCTAAAACTCAATATTTAGTACACCTTATTACACCTTAATTCTTTTATTGAATTATGGCCGTTGAAAGAGTACAATGGCGCGAGATGCAGCGCACTGTGCGGGGACTTACGCAAGCGCTACAGCAAGTGGCACAAGGCGGTGCTGGCGGTGCTCACCGTGGAGTTGGTGACCTTCACCGGGATTTTTGCAACATGAACCCACCAAGATTCACGGGTTCGGTGGACCCCGATGATGTCGAGAATTGGCTGAAGGAAATTGAGAGGATCTTCCACGTAATGCAATTCACGAATGCATAGAAGGTTCTATTGACTACGTTCCAACTAGAACGAGATGCTCGATGCTGGTGGGAATCCGTAGAAGCAACACTGCCCGACAACCATGTCACTTGGGTGGAGTTTGTTGAACATTACAACAGCAAGTATTTTTCTGACCGTGTTCAAGAGAAGAAGGCCGCAGAATTTGCCGCGTTAAAGCAACGGAGCCTGAAGGCGGCCGAATACGAGGCCCAATTCTCAAGACTTTCCCGTTATGCACCCCACTTGGTGTGTACAGAAAAGATGAAGGCAAGGAGATTCCTCAACGGGATACGGCCCCAATATATTACACAGCTTGCACCGATTGACATCCAAGTCTATTCGGAAATGGTTCGGCGTGCTCAATTGCTAGAAGACGCCACTGAATTCTCCGAAAGGATTTGAGGCAAAGACAAGAAGGAACCCGTCACAAGTCCAGGAAACTTCAAACCACCATTTGGCAAGAAGTGATTCTTCAATGGAGGAGAATTTTCCAAAGAAAAGAGGTTCCAGAAAAACAACAAGCCCTTCTCCACTATCGACAATAAGCCTTCCTCCGCCATTACACCTTCCAAGGAAATATGCAAGTATTATGACAAGGCTGGTCATAAGACTGAGGAATGCTGGAGGAAGCTGGGAGCGTGTCTCCGATATGGGAGTCGAGAGCATCGAATCCCCAACTTCCACTTGATGAAGGAACAAGCCAACAAAGACGAGAAGCGTCTGGTAAAGAAACAAGGCCGTCTGCAAGCTCTTCAAGCGACGGAACCCATGGAAGGAGGAATCGTGGAAGGTACATTAACTGTTTGCTCTAAACCTGCTAAAGTTCTATTTGATACTGGAGCAACTCATTTATTTGTTTCCAAGAGATTTACTACCTCATTTTTAAAGAATAGAGCAACTAAAGCCTATTCTAAGGCAATAAACTTCATGAAAAATGCTAGATAGAGAAATAAGATAGGATAACTCATGGAGATGCAGTGGTTACATGAATTAAATCAAAATAATTAACTTTTCTTATTAAGGATATGGTTCATGTATGCAAAAATAAGTTAACTATGCAGTGTAAACCAAACACTAAATTCGTCATATATAGAGCATGAAATCACATTAAACTAGGGGGCTTTTATTCCTAACTTGTTAATTTAGCCTTTTCATGAGATAACCTACCTTTGATTTTGTAACAGTCGGGAATTTTAAATTAGAAATCTATGAATTAAAAAAATATATATATACATATTTAAACTATTAAACTCATACTCCAATTCTAATTGAGTAACCATTTAAAACATTAAAGTAATAATTCAAAAACCAATAGATACTTTAAAAGAGGCCAAATTATATTTTAGGAAATGCCAAATTATAATTATTTTCACTTGAGAAATTAATAACATATCTTATTACACTATTCTAAAGAAATAGGAAACAGGTTATATAGATAGGGTTTTAAAGGATAAACATCATTTTTACAAGATGCCAAATCATATTTTCATCATTTAAAATTTTCATATTCCAACTTTTACATTACAGCATTGTTTTGAAGAAATAAGGATATATAGATGAAGTGTTAAAGGATAAACATAATTTAGGAAGTGAGCAAGGGTATATAGACAATTTTGGTTAGTGTAGAGTGAATACAAAAATCTCCGTTCAAAATAACGACTGTTGTTAAGTCGTTACTTATGAAATAACGACATGTAAGGTGTCATTATTCAAATAAAGTAAATACACATGGTGGAAAATGGCATATCTACAATTTCGATCCTTTAAAGGGGATGGAAAAATGCTCAAAATTGTATCATGACCAATGCATGGTCATTATTCACAAATAACGACATAGGTTAAGTCGTTATTTCTTAAACGTAAATAGTGCCATAAATAGTACAACTTTTTATTTAAAAATAATTTTTTAAAAAAATTATATGTAAAAATAGAGAAAAATGTAAGGATCTCACCCATGAAAATTCCTTACACTAACTCCATCAAATTTTAAAGATAAAAATCTTGGAAGTTAAGTGGGAAGTTTAACTCATGCAAAATCAAGACTAAGTCGTGGTGCCAATTTTTAAAAGGAGTCTGAGGCAAGGGGGCCTATTAAAAGAAGGAGTCTGACCCCCAGTCGCCTATTAAAAGAAGATGACAGAGCCTAAGGCGCCATTTCTTATCCGACAACTTTTTTAAACCTGTTATCACAACAGCATGTATAAGTTGTCATCCCACTCAGATCCTATTGTTCCGGATCTTGTTTCCCCTCCTGTCGACTCAAACCTTATATTATATCTCCCTAAAGAAGCAAACCTCCGTTGGTTCGAAGGCTTGCTGTTAAGAAGGGGAGACACTCTCTGAAGGTTGCAGAGAGGCTCTGAAGGTTGCAGTGGGTTGTCTGCAACTCTATCATCCCAAATGAGGTAGGTGTTCTCAGGCTTTAACCAAACCATAGCTAATCTAGGTCAAATTAGCATGTAACAATTGTGATTAGCTCATCTCCACGCGATATTAGTGTTTATACAACTTGTTTTGCCTAGATCTATCATGTATTAGCCTTAACTAGCATGTAATTAGCAAGTATTATCCAAAATAATTGGCATGTATTAGCTTTAATCTTGGATAATTAACATGTATTAGCTTCAATCTAGAGTAATTGGCATGTATTAGCTTCATATCCATGCGATATATCCTGTGTAACGCAAGTTTATCGTGTTTTTACGGAACCTGTTAAGTTAAAGCTTTTAACTAAACCTGTTAGCATACGTAAATAACATGTTAGTTGATCTACTCACTAATTAGCATGCCTAATTAACCTGTTAGTCTACCTAATCTATATACCAGATTAGATATAGATAGAGTTCTGTCTAGCTAGAAACTCTGTCTCTATTTAGTTCCTGTAAACTGTAAACTTCGTATGATACTTAGCATTCAAAATTTGATATTTGAGCAACTAAAACATGAAATAAGTGCATGAATACAGATCTGTAATCCTCATAACTTCCTCTATCTATCCATGTCATTAATTTTACCTAAATCAGCTTAAATTGAAGGGCGCCCCTGACCCGGACGCTATTCACTAAACAACGACTGTACAACAGACGCTTACTCCAAACAAGGAATGGGCAAAACTGCCCCTCTGTGAAGGGCGCCCCCCCCTTGGGCGCCTATTACAAATTCATGGCAGCCCCTAGGGCGCCTTCTACTAGAAGATGGCTGACCCAGGGGCACCTTCTTCTAAGAGATGGCAGCCCCATGGGCGCCTTCTAACTGCATGTTGTTAAACTAACCCGTTCAATCTTAATGAAGAATTAATACCTTAAGCCATTTTGTCATTAGTCAAAACTAGATTAGTTAAACTCTATTTTAGTTAAAACTAGTTTAGTTAAATCACTGTGTAAACTAGTAGATCATTTAGTTAAACCCCTATCGTCATTAGTCAAGCCATTAGCTAAACCACGGTCACTAAGTAACCTGGTGTAAACAGTATCTTGATTGATAGGCGCCTGGCCCATGGGCGCCTATCACTAGAAGATGGCAGCCCCTAGGGCACCATTTACTAAGAGAAGTCTACACCCAGGGTGCCAATTTCAATGAAATGGCATACCCCTGGGTGCCTTCTATCAGTTGTGGTTAAACCATTAAGTTAAGCCCCCAGCCATCAGTTTGATAGGCGCCTGTCCCTGGGGTGCCTATCAGTAAGACATGGCAGCCCCATGGGCGCCATTTTCAAGAACATGGCAGCCCTCTGGGCGCCATTTTCAAGAACATGGCAGCCCCATGGGCACCTATTAAAACTGGCCCTATAAACCCTTTTAAAATGTGGCTGACCCTCGGGCGCCTATCACTTAAGACATGGCAGGGGTATCGGCACGAATTTTAATAAGATGGCAGCCCCCTGGGCGCCAATTTCAAGAAGATGGCAGTGACCCAGGTGCCTATTAAACAGACCTTGAGTTTTGGTTTTTCCGAGACCGTAAACCCCTGTATGACACGCCCTAGTTTCAGGGCGCCATTCATTGATAAATGGCAGCCTGAGAGGCGCCATTTAAACCATTGACAGGGTCCTTTAAACCCTGTATAGTTCACAAGAAGGGCACTCCATTGTGAGGGTGTCATTTCTGAACATGTCAGGTAGCCTATGAGGCACCGATCTCACCCAGTTTTTCCGTGTATCAAACATTGCTGGTTTTACTCCTAGTTCATCCCTACATATCAATTCACCATTGGATTCCATTCCATAAATCCACCTTATATATCCTACTGGTCAAACCTTGAAATTCTATATTGGCTATCAATGAGAGTGGATGTCGAAAAACATGATCAATGCTGTGCATATAGGGCCCGGTCTAGTCCTGAGAGAAGCACCCGAAGGTACTTGTACCCATGGGAGTTTATTGACCACGGTGTCTGGCATTACACCGGAGTACTTGCTTGCTAGACTTTAGACATTCCACTCATTCACGTGATATTACTTGATTGATTGACTTGAGGCCCGCAGAAGGGTAAAAGTATTTGCTTGAATGAAATTGATAAATAGCCAATTCCTGTTATACATGTTTGAAATTACATTGCTTATTATTACTTGCTTGATATGAGTTCTTACCTTCTTGGAAAACTGTTGTTAATTCCATTTATTGCTTGCTTGATATCTCTTGCTACTGCTGTATTGAAGTTGGAATCTATCTACTCTTACTTGTAAATCTTATCCTGCTCTTGTCGATTTTACAATTCCTCGATATCTACCTGTCAGCATGCATAGTTTTACCTACCTTAAATAAACTTAGAATTCACTTAAAGCATGTTAGAACTTGAGATGTAAATCCTACTGAGCGATTCGCTCATCCAGTTGTTTCTAACATTTTCAAGTGATTTGGATGACAACCAACACTCGGAGGCGAATGAGACTGAGTGATGAGTGTTAGCACTGAGTTATCATATTGTCATGTTAATTGTGTAATTTTAATCCCACTTATGTCAGTTGTATCCAGTTATGTCAGATGTCAGTTGTATTAGTTCACCATGTCAATTGTATTTTCTTTGATTAAAACTAAAAAAGGAGTGAGGACTAGTAGTTGATTCTACGAACTTGACATTTTGGTTAGTTGTAATAATTAATAGCTCGAACTATTTATGTTAAGTTTCAAGTCTAAGCTTAGTAAATTGCTTAGTCATTTGCGCACTCTTTAAATTGTCTAAGGAAGATCTCCATCAAATAGCTAGCTCGCTTTGGTTCTATATAAAGAACTGTCGCATCGTGGGTAAGCTTCCACACTCGGGACGTGACAGCTCTTTCTTGGTATCAGAGCCTAGGATTACAACTTTCTAGGTAAAATCCGAGTCTAAAGATAGAGATGTCTAATAGAAATGTCTAAGGATAGGTTTAGACCTTTCCTGGTATGATTCCTAGGTAAGTCTAACGATAGGATTGCTTAAGCATTGGTTTAGATCTTACCTGGTGAGATGGGTAAAGCCATGAATTAAGTTTAATAACGACAATTGATCCTTAACCCTAAAACTCAATATTTAGTACACCTTATTACACCTTAATTATTTTACTGGATTATGGCCGCTGAAAGAGCACAATGGCGTGAGATGCAGCGCACTGTGCAGGGACTTACGCAGGCGCTACAGCAAGTGGCGTAAGGCGGTGCTGGCCGTTCTCACCGTGGAGCTGGTGACCTGTGGACGTCAAAAAATGATGACAATGATGATCATACGACACTCGCGTCTACGCGTTCAAGCGCAAGTCGAAGACGAGAGGGCCGAACAAACCCATACCTCGCCCAACTAGGACGAGAACTCACTTGGTGGTCCGCCATCTGTTAAGGAGGCCCTCGGACAGAAGATACGGCTACAACTCTCCGACTGGCCATGGCGAGAGCAGAATCAAAGAAAAGTCAGGAACTCCGACATAGCCTCGGCATGCACCGAAAGTCACGCAAAGTCTGGGACCAAGCCCCAAAGGCTGCAAATGGAATATTATAGAGGCCATGCATCTCAACTAAAATATTCCTGGAATGCCAACGTTCATATAAATGACTGTGACTATGAAAAGAATCCATTTGAGGCTTAAAACGGCGCGAAAGGGCCTTAAACTGGCGCGCTCTAAACCGGCGTGCCCCTTCAACATCTTAATCGGGCGTCCCCAAAACCGGCGCACCCCATTTTCCCATCTGCCCCTCCTTCCCTTGTTAAACTGGCGTGCTCCTCCTTTGGCCTTAAACTGGCACGCTCGTGCTTGGCCTTAAATCGGCGCGCCCCTCCATCAAGCTTTAAACCGGCGCGCCCCCCCTTGTGTGCTGCTAATCCGGCGCGCACAACTCTGTGCCGTTTTAACCGAAGGGCCATCCCATCTATACTTTGATGCTCTGTTTCCTGATGAATCTCACGCGAAGTCCAGAGAGGAGAAGAACAGTGCATTCAATGCCCGTCCCATAGCCATTTAAAGACCACGGAGCTGTGCACACCCCAACTCGACAGCGCAATGGTGGTAGCAACAGAGGCCAGCAGCGACAGTGGCAGCATCAACAGATCTCCCGGCAGACCTGCGAACATCCCGTCCTCGGACGAATGACAGGGTATGGCTCAAACTAGCAGTAGCTAGCACGACGAGTCGACTCCCGATGATGATGCAAATGATGCAGAGGTGGCGGGAACCCTCCCCCCACTGGCCATTCTTCGAAGAAAATGCAACCCGCCCTATATATAGGGAGCCTGTTCCACGGAGCAGGAGGTTGGAACCCCCGTTGAGCGATTGACCAGAGGAGGCCACCCGAAGAGAAGGAGAGCTTCGTCCCCCGACGCCAGAAAGGTGAAGAAGAAGGGAGGGTGAGAAAGAGAGAGGGGAGAGAGGGGGTAGAGCTTGTGCTCTCTTCCTCCTTCTCCCCCCACCGGTGTATCTTCTTCTCCCCCCCACCTCAACGCCTAGTTCTTTTTCTTTTATCTTCTCCGTTGTATTCTTCCCCATGCTTTGGGGGTAGATCTCCTTTTGTACCTCTCTTCCCTCCTTTCCCTTGAGGATGAATAAAAGAGTGACTCTTGTGGGAGTAAATAGTGTTCTATTGCTCTGGTCCCTTCCCCTTTTCTTCCGTCTTCCTTCTCCCAGTTTTCTAAATCACCTGGGGTCCTCGGAAGCTTGCTCTTCTGTGGCATGAACTCTGAGGGAACCCGTTCGAAGGGTGAACATTCATGGCCACCTATGGCCTACATCTGTCCCATTCTGCGAAATCATCACCCGTGAGTTGTGAGAGCTCTTGAAGGCTAGTCCTCGAGCTTTCCAACACTCACATCTGGGTTATTGGACCGCCATGAGATCTAGATTTGAGGTGCACCCTGGAGTTATGTGTTTGGTGTTCCTTATTTTCTCTGGCAACTCCCAGTCCAGGGGAGATGCTGCCCAAACTTCGCCAGGACAAGAACAGACAAGAACAAATGAACAGACCAGCTTCTTTGAGCATAAGAACAGCGTGTGTCCGAAGCCTCTGAATCAAAACTGAACTCATGAGTCCCTGCATAACAAACTCTTCCAATAAAACATTCAATCATACGTACTCATTCACCTCAACAAATGTTAAGAAGCATTCCATTGATTTAAAGTGTCAATTGATCAAACAATCTGCCCATTTGATCAATCTGCAAGTTGAAGAAACAAGAACAGAAGCAATAAGAATCGAACAGAATGAAATAAAACCCACAGAAGCTATCCCGGCGCACCCCTAATCCGGCGCGGGCTAATCCGGCGCGCTGACCCCCCGCGCCGGTTTAACTCTACACTCAAAATCACTTTCAAAATCTTAGGATGAATAGTGCCCCCCTTTACTATTCACCTTGATAATCCGGCGCCCCATCCTTCTTGAACCTAATCCGGCGCGCCCCCTGAAGACCCATTAAACCGGCGCGCCCCCCTTGCACCTCCAATTCCGGCGCGCCCTCCCTTGTATCATGCTAAACCGGCGCGCACCCCCCCTCTCTTCCTTCATACCCATTCAACCGGCGCACCTCCTTAACACACAAAAAAGGGGATAAACAGCCAATAAGAATGGAGAAATGTTTAAAACTAAAAAATGAAAAGATCAATCTTAATAAAAAAAATGAAACAAACACTATCACCTTTTCTATAATCAAATTTTGTTCCGGGGGCGCTGCCCCCGGAAACCCCCGCAAGGGGCACTGCCCCCTTGACCCCCGCGACCTGACCGGGCAGGTCGAACCCTGCGACTTGACCGCGCAGGTCGATCGCGTGTGAGGGCGCACGTTAGTGAGCTCGGGCTACGGACTTAATAATTCACTCCCTCGGACTGGGTGCAATGAAAAAATCAGCGACGCCTTATGGTATCGGACGTGGTTTACGGAATTTCTGACATGGCCATAGTACGAAATCATCTCCAGCCAACAGTCTATCAACTTGACCCGTCCCTACCGAGATCCAATCCCGCATTCTCATTAAACTTTCCTTGTTTGTGGCAGACATCTGCGCGATTTTGTTACCGTCTTTTATACTACAAACACGGACCTTCGTTCGAACATGAAGTGGCCTGTGAGTGGCCGACATAGTCTTAACATTCACGTCCCGATACGGGTTTCTAGCATAGTTTGTCTTTCACTATCCTCCTGCATTATTGGTATTCTCTTTAGGCCGTAGGGCCCTTATTCCCGACAATCAATCAAGGGTGTTCCCCCGTATGGGGGATGTAAATAACGCCGTGGCCTTTACGGCACGGTGGATTTCGGTCCCGACACGAACTACACAATTGTCTGATTAGTCAGATCGCGCGCACCATGGGCATCCATGAAGCCCGAATAAATCGTCACTTTGTGACTGGCACGCCCACGCACTTAATAAACGCCAATGAACAAATAAACAATGATTTTAAATAAAAAGTGCGTGCACATGACCTTCATCGGGATTTTCGCAACATGAACCCACCAAGATTCACGGGTTCGGTGGACCCCGATGATGTCGAGAATTGGCTGAAGAAAATTGAGAGGATCTTCTGCGTAATGCAATGCACGGATGTAGAGAAGGTTTTATTGGCTACGTTCCAACTAGAACGGGATGCTCGATGCTGGTGGGAATCCGTAGAAGCAACACTACCAGAGAACCATGTCACTTGGGCGGAGTTTGTTGAACATTACAATAGCAAGTATTTTTCTGACCGTGTTCAAGAGAAGAAGGCCGCGGAATTTGTCGCGTTAAAGCAACGGAGCCTGAAGGTGGCCGAATACGAGGCCCAATTCTCAAGACTTTCTCGTTATGCACCCCACTTGGTGTGTACGGAAAAGATGAAGGCAAGGAGATTTCTCAACGGGCTACGGCCCCAATATATTACACAGCTTGCGCCGATAGACATCCAAGTCTATTAGGAAATGGTTCGGCGTGCTCAATTGCTAGAAGACGCCACTGAATTCTCCGAAAGGATTCTAGGCAAAGACAAGAAGGAACCCGTCACAAGTGCATGAAACTTCAAACCACCATTTAGCAAGAAGTGATTCTTCAATGGAAGAGAATTTTCTAAAGAAAATAGGTTCCAGAAAAACAACAAGCCCTTCTCCACTATCGGCAATAAGCCTTCCTCCGCCATTACACCTTCCAAGGAAATCTGCAAGTATTGTGACAAGGCTGGTCATAAGACTGAGGAATATTGGAGGAAACTGGGAGTGTGTCTCCGATGTGGGAGTCGAGAGCATCGAATCCCCGACTGCCCCTTGATGAAGGAACAAGCCAACAAAGACGAGAAGCGTCTGGTAAAGAAACAAGGCCGTCTGCAAGCTCTTCAAGGGACGAAACCCATGGAAGGAGGAATCGTTGAAGGTACATTAACTGTTTGCTCTAAACCTGCTAAAGTTCTATTTGATACTGGAGCAACTCATTCATTTATTTCCAAGAGATTGACTGCCTCGTTTTCTAAAGAACCTGAATGGTTAGATTTAGTAGTATCTACACCTCCTGGAAATAAGTCTGATATCATGCATCACTACCCAAGTTGTGAGGTTACGGTCCAAGGTAACAATCTGCCAGTCGACCTGATATGTCTTAATATGGAGCATTATGATGTCATATTAGGCGCTGACTGGTTATCCACCTACCAAGCAACGGTAGATTGCTAGCACGGCAAGGTAACATTTACGGATTTTTCTGAGTTGGTTTATGTTAGCCCTCGAAATAAATCCCCTCTCATCTCGGCTCTTCGAGCAAGCAAACTTGTAAGTAAAGAATGCGTGGCTTTTATAGCTTTTGTGACTGCCATGGAAGTCGAGAAGACTGAAATGGAAGACATACCGGTAATTCGAGACTTTCCCGATGTTTTTCCGGAAGAGTTACCTGGTTTACCCCCGGAAAGGGAAGTGTCGTTCACTATCGACATTGTTCCTGGTGTCGGTCCTGTTTCTAAGGCACCCTACAGGATGTCTCCCGCTGAACTGAAGGAGCTAAAGGAGTAGCTGATGGATTTATTGAAAAAGGGTTTCATTAGGCCGAGTACTTCCCCCTGGGGAGCACCCGTGCTCTTTGTTAAAAAGAAGGATGGAACATTGAGACTATGCATTGATTATCGGTAATTGAACCATCTTACAATCAAGAATAAGTACCCGCGGCCGAGAATTGATGAGTTGTTCGACCAATTATCTGGAGCTAATTATTTCTCCAAAATTGATCTTAGATCTGGTTACAACCAATTGAGGATTAAAGAAGAGGACATTTATAAAATTACATTTCAAAGCAGGTATGGACATTATGAATTTACTGTTATGCATTTTGGACTAACAAATGCCCTCGCAGCTTTTATGCAGTTAATGAACAGCATCTACATGCCTTACTTAGACCAATTTATTGTGGTCTTTATTGATGATATATTGATCTATTCAAAAATTCAAGAAGATCATAAAGTGCATCTCAAGAAGGCATTACAGATATTGCGAGACAACAAGCTATATGCCAAATTCAGCAAATGCCAGTTCTGGCTTGAAGAAGTGTCCTTCTTAGGCCATGTCATATCAAAGAATGGAATTTCTGTTGATCCTGCGAAGGTCGAATCCGTACAAAATTAGGGAAGACCAAAAAATGCAACGGAGATTCGCAGCTTCTTGGGTCTAGCTGGCTACTACCTGCGTTTTATTAAGGACTTCTCCAGGATTGCTATCCCTCTTACCAGATTGACTCGCAAGGAAGTGCCTTATGATTGGAGTGAAGACTGTGAGAAGCCCAACTTTGAAGGATCTCTTGACTACTGCTCCGGTCTTATCTCTACCAATTGAAGGAGAGAAGTACACGGTATATACCGATGCATCTGGTATCGGCCTCGGATGTGTATTGATGTAGAATGGAAGAGTCATTGCATACTCTTCCCGGTAATTAAAGAAGCATGAAGAAAACTACCATGTGCATGAATTGGAACTAGCCGCAGTGGTATTGGCTTTAAAGATATGGAGACACTATCTCTACGGAGAGCAATTCACAGTATACTCTGATCATAAAAGCCTTAAATATCTATTCTCTCATAAGGAGCTGAACATGCGACAAAGGTGTTGGCACGAGTATCTCAAGGATTTCGACTTCACTATACAATATCATCCTGGTAAGGGTAATTCCGTAGCAGATGCCCTTAGTCGAAAGCCGAAAGTCCTAGTAGCCAACTGTATGGTTCAAGAGTGAAAGCTGCTGGACAAATTCTCTGAACTCAATATAAGCATGAATGAGAATGAAGGATGTATTACTCTGTCACATATAAGTGTGCATCCGGATCTGCTAGCTGAAATCAATAGGTTACAAAAAGAAGATCCTACCCTAGTGGAAATAAAAGTGAAGCTGGACGAGAAATCTGATTTCAAGTTGGCACTTGAAGGCAGATTATTATACCATGAACGGACATGTGTACCAGACAATCCTGAGCTGAAGAAGAGGATTCTCGAAGAAGCTCACCGATCGAGGTATACGATCCACCCTGGAGCCACTAAGATGTATCAAGACATAAAAAGAACCTTTTGGTGGCCCAACATGAAAAAGGAGATAGCAGACTTCGTGTCTAGATGCTTGACATGCCAACAGGTGAAGGCGGAATATTAGAAATCCGCTGGAAGACTGCATCCACTAGATATTCCCAAGTGGAAATGGGAAGACATCGGCATGGACTTTATCATAGGTTTACCCAAGTCTAGGGGCGAATATGATGGAATTTGGGTAATCATTGATCGCCTTACTAAATCGGCTCATTTCTTGCCTATCAAGAGTCGATGGTCGGTTGATGTTCTTGCTGCCTTATATATCAAGGAGATTACTAGATTGCATGGGATTCCTGTGTCTATAGTATCTGATTGAGACCCGCGCTTTACTTCTCATTTTTGGAAGGGTCTACAACACTCTCTGGGAACGAAACTCAACTTTAGCACTGCTTTTCATCCCCAGATAGATGGTCAGACTGAAAGGACAAATCAGGTTGTTGAAGACATGTTAAGGGCATGTATTATAGATTTCGACAGAAGTTGGCATAACCACTTACCCCTAGCCGAATTTGCCTATAATAATAGCTATCAAACCAGTATCCAGATGGCACCTTTTGAGGCGCTTTATGGCAGGAGCTGCCGATTTCCAATATGCTGAGATGAAGTAGGTGAAAGACAACTTCTAGGCCCAGACATGGTTAGAGATTCAACTGAAAAGATATATCTGATCAGAGAGAGACTCAAGGTAGCTCAGTGCAGGCAAAAATCTTATGCTGATAACAGAAGAAGAGATTTGGAATTTCAAGTGGGTGACCATGTATTTCTCAAAGTATCTCCCGGCCGAGGTATTAGAAGATTCAGTGTTAAGGGCAAGCTTACACCAAGGTTTATCTGTCCATTTGAAGTATTGGAAAGATTGGGCGAGGTGGCTTACCGTATCGCCTTACCTCCTCAACTCTCGGAAGTGCATAATGTATTTCATGTTTCTATGTTGAAGAGATATGTGCATGATCCTTCTCACGTCATCGACTATGCTGAATTGGTGATTCAAAGGGATCTTACTTATGAACAAAGGTCGATGCAGATCCTCGACCGAGAAGTCCGAGTTCTAAGAAGCAAGACGATCACTATGGTAAAAATCTAATGGAATCGATGCTCGGAGTAGGAAGCAACATGGGAGACCGAGGAATCTATGAGAAGAAGATACCCAGAACTATTTTAGACTGTAAGTATCCTATACCTTCGACGATATCCTTATACAGTTGAATTTACCCTTACCCTTATACAGTTGAATTTGGGGACTAAATTCTTTTAAGTAAGGGAGGGTGTAACACCCGGGAATTTTAAATTAGAAATGTATGAATTAAAATATATATATACATATTTAAACTATTAAACTCATACTCCAATTCTAATTGAGAAACCATTTAAATAATTAAGTAATAATTCAAAAACCAATAGATACTTTAGAAGAGGCCAAATTATGTTTTAGGAAATGCCAAATTATAATTAAATTCATTTCAGAAATTAATAACATATCTTATTACACTATTCTAAAGAAATAGGAAATAGGTTATATAGATAGGGTTTTAAAGGATAAACATCATTTTTACAAGATGTCAAATCATATTTTCATAATTTAAAATTTTCATATTCCAACTTTTACATTACAACATTGTTTTGAAGAAATAAGGATATATAGATGAAGTGTTAAAGGATAAACATAATTTAGGAAGTGAGCAAGGGTATATAGACAATTTTGGTTAGTGTAGAGTGAATATAAAAATCTCCGTTCAAAATAACGACCGTCGTTAAGTCGTTACTTATGAAATAACGACATGTAAGGTGTCGTTATTCAAATAACGTAAATACACAGGGTGGAAAGGGGCATATCTATAATTTCGATCCTTTGAAGGGGATGGGAAAATGCTCCAAATTGAATCACGACCAATGCATGGTCGTTATTCACAAATAACGACATAGGTTAAGTCGTTATTTCTTAAACGTGAATAGTGCCATGAATAGTACAATTTTTTATTTAAAAAGAATTTTTCAAAACAATTTATATGTAAAAATAGAGAAAAATGTAAGGATCTCACCCATGGAAATTCCTTACACTAACTCCATCAAATTTTAAAGATAAAAATCCTGGAAGTTAAGTGGGAAATTTAACTCATGCAAAATCACGACTGAGTCATGGGCACCAATTTTTAAAAGGAGTCTGAGGCAAGGGCGCCAATTAAAAGAAGGAGTCTGACCCCCAATCGCCTATTAAAAGAAGATGGCAGAGCCTAAGGCGCCATTTCTTATCCGACAACTTTTGCAAACCTGTTATCACAACAGCCTGTATAAGTTGTCATCCCACTCAGATCCTATTATTCCGGATCTTGTTTGCCCTCCTGTCGACTCAAACCTTATATTATATCTCCCTAATGAAGCAAACCTCCGTTGGTTCGAAGGCTTGCTATTGAGAAGGGGAGAGACTCTCTGAAGGTTGCAGAGAGGCTCTGAAGGTTGTAGTTGGTTGTCTGCAACTCTATCATCCCAAAAGAGGTAGGTGTTCTCAGGCTTTAACCAAACCATAGCTAATCTAGGTCAAATTAGCATGTAACAATTGTGATTAGCTCATCTCCACGCGATATTAGTGTTTATACAACTTGTTTTGCCTAGATCTATCATGTATTAGCCTTAACTAGCATGTAATTAGCAAGTATTATCCAAAATAATTAGCATGTATTAACTTCATTCTAGGGTAATTAACATGTATTAGCTTCAATCAAGAGTAATTGGCATGTATCAGCTTCATATCCATACGATATATCCTATGTAATGCAAGTTTATCGTGTATTTACGGAACCTGTTAAGTTAAAGCTTTTAACTAAACCTGTTAGCATACCTAAATAACCTGTTAGTTGATCTACTCACTAATTAGCATGCCTAATTAACCTGTTAGTCTACCTAATCTATATACCAGATTAGATATAGATAGAGTTCTGTCTAGCTAGAAACTCTGTCTCTATTTAGTTCCTGTAAACTGTAAACTTAGTATGATACTTAGCATTCAAAATTTGATATTTGAGCAACTAAAACATGAAATAAGTGCATGAATACAGATCTGTAATCCTCATAACTTCCTCTATCTATCCATGTCATTAATTTTACCTAAATCAGCTTAAATTGAAGGCCGCCCCTGACCCGGACGCTATTCACTGAACATCGAATGTACAACAGATGCTTACTCTAAACAAGGAATGGGCAAAACTGCCCCTCTGTGAAGGGCGCCCCCCCCCCTTGGGCGCCTATTACAAATTCATGGCAGCCCCTAGGGCGCCTTCTACTAGAAGATGGCTGACCCAGGGGCACCTTCTTCTAAGAGATGGCTGCCCCATGGGCGCCTTCTAACTGCATGCTGTTAAACTAACCTGTTCAATCTTAATGAAGAATTAATACCTTAAGCCATTTTGTCATTAGTCAAAACTAGATTAGTTAACTCTGTTTTAGTTAAAATAGTTTAGTTAAATCACTGTGTAAACCAGTAGATCATTTAGTTAAACCCCTATCGTCATTAGTCAAGCCATTAGCTAAAGCACGGTCACTAAGTAACCTGGTGTAAATAGTATCTTGATTGATAGGCGCCTGGCCCATGGGCGCCTATCACTAGAAGATGGCAGCCCCTAGGGCACCATTTACTAAGAGAAGTCTGCACCCAGGGTGCCAATTTCAATGAAATGGCAGACCCCTGGGCGCCTTCTATCAGTTGTGGTTAAACCATTAAGTTAAGCCCCCAGCCATCAGTTTGATAGGCGCCTGTCCCTGGGGCACCTATCAGTAAGACATGGCAGCCCCATGGGTGCCATTTTCAAGAACATGGCAGCCCTCTAGGCGCCATTTTCAAGAACAAGGCAGCCCCATGGGAGCCTATTAAAAGTGGGCCTATAAACCCTTTTAAAACGTGGCTGAACCTCGGGTGCCTATCACTTAAGACATGGCAGGGGTATGGGCACGGATTTTAAGAAAATGCAGCCCCCTGCGTGCCAATTTCAAGAAGATGGTAGTGACCGAGGTGCCTATTAAACAGACTCTGAGTTTTAGTTTTTCCGAGACCGTAAACCCCTGAATGACACGCCTTGGTTTCAGGGCGCCATTCACTGATAAATGGCAGCCTGAGAGGCGCCATTTAAACCACTGACAGGGTCCTTTAGACCCTGTATTGTTTACAAGAAGGGCACTCCATTGTGAGGGTGTCATTTCTGAACATGTCAGGTAGCCTACGAGGCACCGATCTCACCCAATTTTTCTGTATATCAAACATTGCTGGTTTTACTCCTAGTTCATCCCTACATATCAATTCGCCATTGGATTCCATTCCATATATCCGCCTTATATATCCTACTGGTCAAACCTTGAAATTCAATATTGGCTATAAATGACAGTGGATGTCAAAAAACATGACCAATGCTGTGCATATAGGGCCCGGTCTGGTCCTCAGAGGAGCACCCGAAGGTACTTGTGCCCATGGGAGTTTATTGACCACGGTGTCTGGCATTACACCGGAGTACTTGCTTGCTAGACTTTAGACAATCCACTCATTCACGTGATATTACTTGATTGATTGACTTGAGGCCCACAGAAGGGTAAAAGTATTTGCTTGAATGAAATTGATAAATAGCCGATTCTAGTTATATATATTTGAAATTGCGTTACTTATTATTACTTGCTTGATATGAGTTCTTACCTTTTTGGAAAACTGTTGTTAATTCCAGTTATTGCTTGCTTGATATCTCTTGCTACTGCTGTATTGAAGTTGGAATCTATCTACTCTTACTTGTTAATCTTATCCTGCTCTTGTCGATTTTACAATTCCTCGCTATCTACCTGTCAACATATATAGTTTTACCTACATTAAATAAACTTGTAATTCACTTAAAGCATGTTAGAACTTGAGATGTAAATCCTACTGAGCGATTCGCTCATCCAGTTGTTTCTAACATTTTCAGGTGATTTGGATGACAACCAACACTCGGAGGGGAATGAGACTGAGTGATGAGTGTTAGCACTGAGTTATCATATTGTCATGTTAATTGTGTTATTGTAATCCCACTTATGTCAGTTGTATCTAGTTATGTCAGATGTCAGTTGTATTAGTTCAACATGTCAATTGTATTTCCTTTGATTAAAACTAATAAAGGAGTGAGGACTAGTAGTTGATTCTACGAACTTGACATTTTGCTTAGTTGTAATAATCGATAGCTCGAACTATTTATGTTAAGTTTCAAGTCTAAGCTTAGTAAATTGCTTAGTCATTTGCGCACTCTTTAAATTGTCTAAGGAAGATCTCCATCAAATAGCTAGCTCGCTTTGGTTCTATATAAAAAACTGTCGCATCGCGGGTAAGCTTCCGCACTAGGGACGTGACAGATTCGGTCCCTAAACTTCAAATTTATGATTGCAAGTTGACCGTAGTTTTTGCACATCCTGTGCTAAACCAGCAACTTCTCGTCCCTATATCTCCTGATCCACTTGACTTAAACTCATGAATTTGGAGGGTCGGTAGAAGATATAAAGGGGAACAAAAAGTTCTAAAGACTCAACTCGAACTAACCTCGTTTAGGGATTCTAATTTCCTGATCTTCACTGGACCGGCATACTATTTCCTATGCAGCTTGCAGCGAACTAGAGACTTGCAGATGCTCTAACTCTCCAACGACTGGATCTTCTACCACGAAAATTGGAGGTGAGTTAGATAAAACTAAGGAGAACATAAAGTTCTAAATAACCAACCTGAGATAAGGTGCTCCAAAACAAAGGTTCATGTAGGTCGAACCTGAACCCTATTTATAAGGTTTGCCTAGGGTTTCGGGATTAGATCGAACTTAGAGTCCTAAATTGGGGTAGGATTGAACCTTAGAGAGTTGTAGAGTAGGTTTCCCAGCCAGGTAGCTTCGAATCATAGAGATTAGGATAGGAGAAATTTGATCTTTCCACGCTTCTAACACCTTCATTCACGGAACCTAGTAGTGGTCGCCTCGAGACTGCTATTGTATGAAGGCGGTCTGACGAATGACTTCATTTAGGCTGTTATTCCAAAAGTTTCAGATTTTTGGTTTTATCAACTATTTATCCCCTAATTGGTTTGTTTATCCCATTTAAATCCAAAAATTGCCCCAATTATTACATTTCTATAATTGGGCTTGAGCCTAAAGGTCTTAGAATTGGGTCTTTGGGCCTATTTAAGTTTGGCTTAGCCCTTTGATTAATATAGGGCTTTTAGATTGATTTTATTAGCCCAAAATTATTTTAATAGCCTATTAAACCTCTTTAAATGTTTAATAATTATATTTTCATTCCATAAAATTCCTAGAAATTTCTCGGGCGTTACATCTAAGGGTTGGCCAAGGCTCAGGCTGACCCCCGGAGGGGTTGGGACTCCCACGCTTCGTGGGCGGCTAGCACGCCAAGGGCGTGGGTTTATGTGGAGTTTCGATCGACTCACGCCGTGGTGGGGTTCACAAAGAAAGTAAGTTGGGGACGGGCGCTCTCTCACAATCCGACGGCCGTGGAATATGATACTAAATCAGCAAAAGGAACGGACCAGGAGATGGGCACCGAGTGCTCACCTAATCGGTTTGAAGTAACTGATTCCGGTCGGAGACGAAGGCGAGTGGGGAAGCATAGGAACGCAACCCGCACGTTGCGCCGATGCCGCTTGACCTGCGATAATTGGATACACCACTACACCTCACGCAGGAGGAGAATCGTGGGGTGGGAGAAATTAACGTTACAACCAAACACTACCTCCATGCAGGGAGGAGGGAGGGGAGAGGGAGTTTTCCCTAGTTTGAATATTCCCTAATGGGCATTCAATGGAGGGGCCTTGGAGATGTGAAAGGGTGTCTTGGATGGTGAAGGCGTGTGTTAGGAGTGGGATTCTTCCTTGGGAGAGGGGAAAGATTCTTGGGGCTGTGGGAGAATTAATGGAGGATTGATGGTGGGGTGAGGAACTTGAGGAGACACGAAGAGGTGGCAGATGATGTGGCAAAGGATGGGTGATGTGTGATCGGATCGAAATGTGCATCGTTAAACACAATAGTCGTCAATCTAAAATAATTTACCAAACTCGCAATAAAAATAAATAACGTAGCACTACGGCGAGTCCGAGTTGAATCCACGGAGAGGTTTAGATTTTACGAATTGAAGATCTTGAGTTCCAAACGGAACGAGTGTTTAGAAGATCATAAGCAACTTAAAATAGAAATGAGATTAAATAAATTTATCTAATGAAATTTGGAGGGTTGTAGAGAAAGAAAGAAGAGAGGGAGACGCAGAAGAAGAGAGAGGAGATAGAGATCTAGAGAGAGAAATTACATGATTTTCACTGAATTAAAAAGACAAGTTTTACAACATGAAGTGCGAAAATAAAAATTATAGTTCTAAAAAGAAAATAAATTCTAAATAACACCGAGGAGGACGATGAGCAAGGATAGCGCGGCCGTGGTGTCAGGGTGACGTCGTCTCCTTGAGTCTCTGATCTTTACTCATCCCGGAGCTGGTGATGCCTATCTTGCGCCATCTTTGGCGGGGTTAGAGAGAGAGAATAAGGAGAGAGAAAGTAGAGAGATATATAGAGAGAGAGAAATAGAAGTGGGGGAGGATAATTAAAATACAAGAAAGAAAAGAGACAAAAAAATAAAAAAATAGAAATGACGTGTGTGCATGTGTGTGGTAGGGAGATAGAGAGAGAAAGAGAGATCGTGAGGGATGAAGGGAGAGAGAGATAGAGAGAAGAGATTGAGATATAGAGAAGAAAGAGAGAGAGAGGGGTAGAGACACAGAGGATAAGAGAGAGAGAGAACTAGCAAGAGGAGAGAGATGTGTGGGTGTGAGGGTTAGAGCGAGAAAGAGAGAGGGAGACAACGGCGGCTATGGTTTGTGGGATGAGGGAGGCGAGAAAGAAATACGGAGGAGGGGAAGCCGTCCGGTGCTGTTAGGTGTGCCGCGAACGGTGAGGGGAGGATAAGAGAGAGCGGGATAGACGGAGGGCGAGGCAAGGTCCACACCGGCGAGGGTAGGCAGGGAGATCGTCTGGTGCGGTGGCTAGAGAGAGAAAGTGGGAATAGGAGATAGGCACAGACGGGGGTCGAGGAGAGATATGGACAGGAGAGAGCAGGGAGAGGGTTCGGTGCGGTGGTGAACGAGAGGTGGTTACAGTGCAGCGGGGGGAAGCTGCGGGGCCGGACGGCTGCGGTGTAGGTGGAACGCGATGCGGAGGTGTGAAAGAGGAAGGAGAGGCTGTGGTTAGTGTCTGTCTGTGTGGTAGAGACGGGAAGAGGGTGAGAAGAGACTGGCCGTGTGTGTAGTGGGGATGGGGGTGCCGCGGGTGTGTGTGGTGCATGAGAAACGGAGGGGCGAGTGGAGGAGAGGGAGACGAACGTGGAGAGGGGACAGTGGGAGAGAACTGAGAAGTGTAGAAGGGGGAGAGAGGACGAGAGATGTGAGTGCAGTGGCGTCCAACGATGCTTAGCAGGTGAAGGCGGGAGGTGCATGGAAGAGAGAAAGAGAGAGGGGGAGGTAGAGAGAGACACAGGAGGTGGAACCGGACGTGGAGGCCGGTGGGAGAGAGACAGGATGAGGGAGAAAGTGTAGTGAGGGAGAGGAGAGATAGAGGGGGGGAAGGTGCTAACCGGTGTGGCTAGAGAGAGCGGACGATGCCGACAAGGAGGCAGTGCGTTTGTGTGTGTAGGGAAAGGGACCACCGGACGGTGATGCCATGTGCAGAGAGAGAAAGGGGAAGAGAGTAGCTTGCGGGGCACGACGCTACGTGGGTTGCCACGGCGGAGGGTTCATGCATGTGCAGTGGCGAGGAGATAGAGAGCAATAGCGAGGGAGGGGGTGACGCTACGTGGCCGGCGGTGCTGCAGTATGTGAAACGGCGAGGGGAGTGAGAGAGGGAATGAGAGAGGGAGAGGAAGAGAAGAGAAACGAGAAAGAGAGAGGGAGAGGTGAGAAGGGAAGCCGATAGGTGAAAAGAGAGAAGGGAGAGTGTGTGTGAGGAGGGACATAGAGAGAGGAGGAGAAAGGAGAAGGAGGGGAAGGGGGGAGGGGACGAGAGTTGGAAGATCCCTGGAGGGGGGGAAGGCATCACGCTTTGTAGAGGTTGGCGAGGCCACAAGATCCGGCACACCCGCCATGATCTATGCTCTGCCCATGCTCCTGCCTTTAATGCCCACGCCGCTGCCTTGAATGCCCCGTGTCAATGCCTGCACATGGGAGAAGGGAGCTGCATTCACAAAGTAGTAAATTGATGAAAAATATTATATAAAAGACCCTCCATCAACAAGGTTAAAATAAAAGTATTCATGCTTTGTCATTTTGTCTTCTCATTTATTCATACAAAGTGAATTTTTTAGGAAGTGATTATAGAAGTCTCTCTTATAAATTTTTCTTTCATCAAAATTTTAATTATGTATTTTTTTATTTTAAAGAAAACATCTCAAATCTCATTAATTTTGAACAAAACTTTATTTTGCGTGAGATTGAGATTATCATATAAAATTACATAATTATCTTCTTTAAAGTCCAAAAAAATAGTGTGTGTGATATGAATAAATATAAACAATTGAGCACTTATCACACCCCCCAACTTACTCATTGCTAGTCCCTTAGCAATGCAAACAAGTTTAAAATTAGGGATGAACGAGAGTTTAAAAAGTTCATACCTCATGTAAAGATATTCCTTCTTGGAATCGACTAAGGATTAGGACTTTGGGATTATTAAAGCGTACTAGCCATAGGATTAGAAAATGATGCTCCTAACTCCCTTAGAACATTCCGAAAGTCTCATAGCACTTGTGCTCGTGAAATCTAAATCCACAGTTTGGATAATTGTGTCCTCCATATTATCATTTCAATTAGGTATCTTTCAACTCTACACCGCTTAGATCAGAGCATTCAGTACAATCGCTTTATGTTACCTTTTTTTGCATCATCTTTTTTTTAACCCATGGTGCTGCACATCCTTTCACCGTTTGACGTGAACCCTAACTCTTGTCTTAGGAGAAGAAGGCCTAATTACTATGATCCAGGGCATTTTTCATAGTTTTTCCTTTTTTTCCAACAATGTGCTTTGCACATATTTGATAGATAACTGGGCAGATAGCGTTTCAAAAATGTCACTTCACTAGTTGTTGTAGAGTATCAGACATCATATCAAAATAACAAAAGACTTGTCCTACTTGCTTCATTAGTGTGCAAGTGATGCTTTTTTTTAAAGTGCTAAGAGACCTTAGAGAATTCTAAATTAGTTCCCATGACTAGATACTAAAATTACTCCATCATCCATCTCCATGGTCTTCTCCAGTCCAGAGTCTCTTTTATAAAAGCACGAATCATGAAAACTCAGTTGGGGCTCCCCCTTTTTTTTAACAACATGCGGCATCAAGTTGAACGAGATTTGCACATTGATTACCCTTACCCCCCAACTTGAATAGCATTGTCTTTGATGATATGAACAATATATGAACAGAACAATGTGCACATGAATGCTTGGGAAGGAAAGGTACAACCTGGGGCGGGCAGACGTGGTTCTCGCCAGACATCCTCCTGGTGCTACAGCTAACTCCTACAAACACACAACAAAGGAAATGATTTATTAAAACGTTAAAGACAAAATAGGGTTGCCCCCAACAAGCCATTTATTATCACATAGAAATTACAAAAAACTTTGGGTTACCTCCCAAGAAGCGTTAAGTTTAACGTCTTCAGCCAGACGTAATGAGCCTAATAACCAACAAGTTGATTTCATGATTAGCCACCATAAGATCTCATCCTCCCTCATATTCCAGCCCTTATGCCATTGGAGAACAAGATGAAAGACAGAAGCGTGGGGGCCAGAGGTATGCTGGTCTCGCACATTATGGATTTTAGCTTTAACTATATATGTGAGCCAATTATCTTCTTTAGGGATCATGTACTGATCAATGGCCATTAATCTTTCAAGATCGGGGTGAAACCTCTGCCCAGAATCTATCCACTGGCCCCCTTGTTCTGTACCTACCCACCTAACTACCCCTTTATTCCCTACTTCCTCCTTGGTTACTTGTTCAATCAACTGTGGCTTATGAATAAGATCGGCATTCTTAGCCACATTCCTCTTGTTAATAGCCTCATGTCCATTAAGGGCATTAATCAATTGGTCTTCCTGAGGGGAAGTCAAATAAAATATGAATATCGATGGCACATCCCCCTCAGGTTCCAGAATGTCATATTGGAGAGGCTCAACTTGTAGGGGAATCAAATTAGAAGGAAGCATGAGCCCATAATCTAACTCATCTAATGATTCAGACATTGTAGGATAGGGCTTAGGGGTCCGATCAAATGTGAAATTTTCTAATAAGGCCCCTTCATCTAACTCATCACTCAACTAAAGATTATCAATCAAAAATTTCAATAATGGGGTGGGTAAATGAAATGTAAATTTTTTGAACAAGGCCCCATCATCATGTTCTTCACGGGGATAAGGATATTTAGAATTTATTTTCATTAAATCAACAAGATTATTAATCATAGAGCAATCTACCTCTTCATGTATATCCTTAATTGAGTTTTTTGGGCCACTATTCTTTACAGTGATATTCTCAATCTCAAAACATTCATAGAATGGGGTGGTGATATCAATATGATCATATTTATCCTTCAATCCACCCCCTAATTCCTTCCCTTCCTTCATCATGGTATTGCTGGTGCACTCCCCCTCACTCTCACTATTGATATCTTGAGCCAAAATAATAGGCATTAGATCATCATCATCATCATTCACGTGTTGAGGGGTTTGGTGTAATATTAAAGGAGGGTCATGGTAAGTAGACTGAGAGTACATGATTTGAGGTTTGAAGTAGTGGCATGATGAATCACGCCTAGTATTGATGTTGCTTTCGAAGTTAGGGTGAGATGAGTTGGGCTGAAGTTGATTATACATGGGCCACTCGGGGGCTTTTTGGGGTGAAAGGTTAGACAAATGAGCTTGGATTGTTTGATCTATCCAAGGTAAATTTGGGTAATTACTCTAGCCAAGATTACAATCATCTAAGAATGTATCACACTTGAGCTGAGAAAACCCTAGGGCATTTTGGACTTGCGCTTGGATGATTGGCGGGAGTTGGGCTATAGTAGGACACTCACTCACATGGTGAGTGGGACTGGCACAGAAATCACAGGCTTCCTTGGTTGAATTTTCAGCTTGTTTGAAAGCTCCTATAGATTGTTTATGAGATGAGGCTGAAGCACGATTCATCGAATTTTCACTCAAAATTTCAAACAGATCATAAGTCGCATCTTCACCCTTGTTCATGAATGTCCCTCCGCAACATGTGTCCACCATTTGTCTATCAGAATTATATAACCCCTCATAAAATGCAAACACAACTTGCCATTTGGGCAACCCATGATGTGGGCATTAACGTAACAAATCCTTCAACATTTCCCAAGATTCATGAATTTGCTCGCCTGGAAGTTGAGTAAATCTCATAATTGCCCTTCTCATAATATTGGTCCGGACTGTGGGGTAATTTTTTTTTCAAAAATTCTAATTACATAACTTCCCACATCTTAATGATCTTTCTAAAACTCCTTAACCAACATTTTGCTTTATCTTTTAATGAGAATAGGAATAAGATCAACCTAAGGGCGTCATCACTAAAATTTCAGATTTTGACCAGGGAGCAAAATTCTAAAAAATCATCTAGATGCCTATAAAGATTTTCATTGGGATTCCCATAAAAAGATGGGAGCATCTGGATGAAACTAGGGCCAATCTCATACTGATCCACAAGAATATCAGGTAGTTCAATACAGGTTGGAGGTTTATAAGTAGAAGGAATAAAGTATTCCTTCATGAGCGTGGGTTTCCTTCTAAGATGGATGGCCATTGATTAAAATAGATTAGATCCCAGAAAGATTTTTTAATTTTTTTTCATTTATTGATCTCTTCTTTTATTTTATTTTTTTTCTTTTATGTATTTTATTATTTTTTTGAGGTTTTTAATTTTTTTCTTTTTTTTTGGTTTTCTCCCTTCCTTTTCCCTTTATTGATCTTTTTTTTAAATTTCTTTCTCTTTCTCTTTCTCTTTGTTTTGTTTTGTTTTGTTTGTTTGATTTATTTTTTTAATTTCTCTTTTATTTGAGATTAAGTTTTTTTTATTAGAAACTTACCATCTCTCTCTATTTTTCTTTTTTTCCCCTTTTTTAAAGATTAGAAACCCACCATATTTTTTGTTAATTTTTTAATAATTTTCTTTGGCTAACAATAACTAAGACGAAGAGATAGAGGTTGATGTTTTTTTTACTTTATTTTTTTTCACATACACAAACAAGTTAATACGTAAATTACCTGATGACCTAGATGTGACTTAGACCTACAAATGAGGTTTCACAAAATGACTAAAGTACAACTTAAGTTCACCCTCAATATTTCCACCGGCCAAGTAAGGGGTGGAGTAGTGAGAGGCTCCCCTTACTTTCACAAGGTCCTAATTGAAAACCACTAGCCTGCTTAAGGCGTTTATCATTCGACCGTCTTGTCTTAGGCACCGGTTTCCACAAGACGGTAAACCCAAATAGCACAAGAATCACAGTGTGAACCTATGGCCAATGTCTAATAAATTTTATTTAGGGTTTAGGATATGCACAGATGAAAGGGAAATGCGGTTTGTGGGCTAAGGAAGGGTGATGAAATCCCCACCTTATGTTATTTTGGGGTAGTGCCCTTTGAATGTTTTAGAATAATGAATGCAACAAACAATTTCAAATAAGGGGTTTAAAATGCAATATGAATGAGCAATTATTTTCTAAAAAAAAGAAAAATAAATGCAACCTACGTGATGCATGACCTAGAACATGGTGTATGGTTTCTAATCTTGGGATGATGTCTTTTATTTGAGTTCAAATATTTTTAATTTTTTTGTGAACCTATCTAACCAATAAAAATATAAAACTAATAAAATAGAATCAAATGAAACGAGGGGAATTTAGGATACTTACTTGGAGCGTGTTCCTCGTTCTTAAGAAAAAAAAGACATAAAAAGAAAGGGAATAGGAAAGAGAAGGCTTACTTTGTTGGTAGAAATTCTTATTTTTTCTGCAAAAAAAATAAAAGAAAAATTGTTAGTGCCTAATTAATATACAAGAACACAAGATAGTTAATTCAAAAATCATAAACCTCCCCGACAACGGCGCCAAAAATTGATCGGACCGAAATGTGCGTCGTTAAACACAACGGCCGTCAATCTAAAATAATTTACCGAACTCGCAATAAAAATAAATAACGTAGTACTACGGAGAGTCCGAGTCGAATCCACGGAGAGGTTTAGATTTTACGAATTAAAGATCTTGTGTTCTAAATGGAACGAGAGTTTAGAAGATCATAAGCAACTTAAAACAGAAATGACATCAAATAAATTTATCTAATGAAATTTGGAGGGTTGTAGAGAAAGAAAGAAGAGAGGGAGAGGCAGAAGAAGAAAGAGGAGAGAGAGATCTAGAGAGAGAAATTACATGAATTTCACTGAATTAAAAAGACAAGTTTTACAACATGAAGTGAAAAAAGAAAAATTATAGTTCTAAATAGAAAATAAATTCTAAATAACACCAAGGAGGATGATGAGCAAGGATAGCGCGGCCGTGGTGTCAGGGTGGCATCGTCTCCTTAAGTCTTTGATCTTCACTCGTCCCAGAGCTAGTGATTCCCGTCTTGCGCCGTCTTTGGCGGGGTTAGAGAGAGAGAAGGAATAAGGAGAGAGAAAATAGAGAGTAAGAGAGATAGAAGTGGGGAGGATAATTAAAATACAAGAACGAAAAGAGACAAAAAAATAAAAAAATAGAAATGACGTGTGTGCATGTGTGTGGTTGGGATATATAGAGAGAGAGAGAATAAGGAGAGAGAAAGTAGAGAGATGTAGAGAGAGAAAGAGAGATAGAAGTGGGGGAGGATAATTAAAATACATGAAAGAAAAGAGACAAAAAAATAAAAAATAGAAATGACGTGTGTGCATGTGTGAGGTAGGGAGATAGAGAGAGAAAGAGAGATCGTGAGGGATGAAGGGAGAGAGAGATAGAGAGAAGAAAGAGAGAGAGAGGGGTAGAGACATGGAGGATAAGAGAGAGAGAGAACTAGCGAGAGGAGGGAGATGTGTGGGTGTGAGGGTTAGAGCGAGAAAGAGAGAGGGAGACGACGCCGGTTGTGGTGTGTGGGGCTAGGGAGGCGAGAAAGAAAGATAGAGGAGGGGAAGCCGTCCGATGCTGCTGGGTGTGCCGCGAACGGTGAGGGGAGAATAAGAGAGAGCGGGACAGATGGGGGGCGAGGCGAGGTCGACACCGGCGGGGGTTGGCAGGGAGGCCATCCGGTGAGGTTGCTAGAGAGAAAAAGTGGGAACAAGAGATAGGCATAGACGGGGGCTGAGGAGAGACACGAACGAGAGAGAGCAGGGAGAGTGTCCAGTGCGGTGGCGAGCGGGAGGTGGTTACAGTGCAATGGAGGGGAAGCCGCGAGACGCGATGGCTGTGGTGCAAGTGGAATGCGATGCGGAGGTGTGAAAGAGGAAGGGAGAGGTTGTGGTTAGTGTCTGAGTGTGTGGCGGCGATGGGAAGAGGCTGAGAAGAGACTTGTCGTTTGTGCAGTGGGGAACGGGGGTGCCGCAAGTGTGTGTGGTGCGTGATAAACGAGGGGGCAAGTGGAGGAGAGGGAGACGGATGTGGAGAGGGGAGAGTGGGAGTGAACTGAGAAGTGTAGAGGGAGGAGAGAGGATGGGAGATGTGAGTGCAGTGGCGTCCGGTGATGCTTAGCAGGTGAAGGCGGGACGTGCATGGAGGAGAGAAAGAGAGAGGGGGAGGTAGAGAGAGACACAGGAGGTGGAATCGGACGTGGAGGCCTGTGAGAGAGAGAGACGGGATGAGGGAGAAAGTGCAGTGAGGGAGAGGAGAGACGGAGGGGGGGGAAGGTGCTAACCGATGTGGCTAGAGAGAGGGGACGACGCCGGCATGGAGGGGAGTGCATGTGTGTGTGCAGGGAAAGGGACCACCGGATGGTGATGCCATGTGCAGAGAGAGAAAGGAAAAGAGAGTAGCTTGCGGGGCACGACGCTACATGGGCTGCCACGGCGGAGGGTTCGTGCATGTGTAGTGGCGAGGAGATAGAGAGCAACAGCAAGGGAGGGGGTGACGCTACGTGGCCGGCAGTGCTGTAGTGTGTGAAACGGCGAGGGGAGTGAGAGAGGGAATGAGAGAGGGAGAGGAATAGAAGAGAAATGAGAAAGAGAAAGAGAGAGGGAGAGGTGAGAAGGGAAGCTGACAGAGTAAAAGAGAGAGGGAGAGAGTGCGTGTGAGGAGGGAGAAAGAGAAGAGAGATAGAGAGAGTAGGAGAAAGGAGAAGGAGAGGAAGGGGGGAGGGGACGAGAGTTGGAAGATCCCCAGAGGAGGGGAAGGCGTCGCGCTTTGTAGAGGATGGCGAGGCCACAAGATCCGGCACACCCGCCACGATTTATGCTCTGCCCATGCTCTTGCCTTGAATGCCCACGCCGCTGCCTTGAATGCCCCGTGTCAATGCTGCTGCACATGGGAGAAGGGAGCTACATTCACAAAGTAGTAAATTGATGAAAAAATTATATAAAAAACCCTCCATCAACAAGGTTTAAATCAAAGTATTCATGCTTTGTCATTTTGTCTTCTCATTTATTCATACAAAGTGAATTTTATAGGAAGTGATTATAAAAGAGTCTCTTATAAATTTTTCTTTCATCAAATTTTTAATTATATAATTTTTTTATTTTAAAGAAAACGTCTCAAATCTCATTAATTTCAAACAAAACTTTATTTTGCGTGAGATTGAGATTATCATATAAAACTACATAATTATCTTCATTAAAGTACAAAAAAATAGCATGTGTGATATGAATAAATATAAACAATTGAGCACTTATCAATGTGGCAAGAAGGGAAAGGAGCTGAGGTGGAAGTGGAGATGAGGTGGAGCGGTGAGGTGGCAGGGGCAGCCTAGAGAGAGAAGGGGGTAGGAGAGAGAAAGGGACGCACCCCTTAGAGAGAGAGAGAGAGAGGGAGAGATAGGTGGAGAGTCTCACTCCACAAGGGGGGGAGAGAAAATTCTCAAACGGATTTTCTTCTATTCAAATATCATCAAAGGTGTTCACAATGGAGGGGGTTGGATCCTTTATATAGACATCCAACGTTTACAGGACCAAACTAACCTTGACAAATCAACAAAAGACCAAGTAGGACCAAGAGGGGGCGCGCCAGGGCCAGCCCACATAATTGAGCCCAATAGAATAATTAGGCTATCCTATTAACCCATTAACCTATTCAACTGACTCAATTAAAGAAAAAAATTACATAGATAAGACTCAAATAAAATGAAAAATTACATTATATGACTCAAAAAAATAAAGGGTAGTGAGTGATGTCCTCATCATACCCCCGGGGTGGGGAAAACTTGACCCCATCAAGTATGGGTACGTCAGGGTAGTGATCCAGTGTGTCCCGGTCCAGCACTGCAGGTCCTCCCGGCTCAACCACGCGTCTTCGGTCGGAGGATGGCTCTTCCACCTCATAGGGTAGCGCTGGTGCGCCCTATTCCTGGTAGTGGTGCTCTGCTCATCTAGTATCACCTGCACCTACTCACGTCGGTCGCTCAGGCGGCTAGGTGGATGCTCACCGGGGGTGTCTCTCGCAAAGGTAGGTGTAGGCTCAAAACTGTCACTAGGGTCCACCGTGGAGCCCTTGTGGGGTGCTGGATCCGCCACATTGAAGGTACGAAGTAACCCATAGTCTTCTAGTAGGTTCAAAAGCAATACTGCCACACCATCTCAGAAGTCAGAAAGGTCCAGATCCCTATGCCCTCAGCTTGTAGGCAGCGCCGGGGAGGAGTCGCTCCATTCTCACCATCACGGAGTTGCCTACTTGGAATTCCAAGTGGCACCTATGAGCATCAGTCCGCCTTTTGTAAGCCTTGTTGCTCTTCCCTATGTGCTCGCAATAGACATCATGCAACTCTGGGAGGTGTTGTGCAAAGTACCTTGTGAATGTTGACCTCCTAGTGGATATCGGGGGTCCCGGACACCCAAAAGTGGACATATCGTTCCTAGACTGGATTGGTATGGGAGGACCTGGGCATCCAAATGTGGCCCTATTATGCCTAGGTTTCCTACCGTAGGTTGGAGGACCAGGGCATCCAAATGTGGTCCTAACATGCATAGGCTTTCTACCAAGTTGGGTGGTTGTCAGAGGACCGGGACATCCAAGCACATCTACTTTGTCTCCCCTATGTGATGCCAGACATTGTGATGCATGCAACTCTATCCACATGACGGGGCTCTTTCTAAGTGAACTCATGTATGGGGGTGTGATAAGTTCTATATTTCATATCATAATTTACATCACATTCATCACTTTTGAGCATTTATTGAACATAGTTATGCATTAATATGAACAAATCTCATTCTTACTATTAATTAGAGCTTTCATGATTTTATCATCAAATTTTGAGTCAACATGACCATGTAAGAAATATTTAGGAAAATGCTCAACTATTACAATTTATTTTTTGTTAAAGAATGTTGATATTTTGAATTTTTTAAATTTTCAGGAAATTACGACCAAGCTCTAGTCGCTAATTAATAAACGCCCTTCTGAGAGGGTGCAGATTCAAGAAACTGTAACGCCCCAAAATTTTCTATAAAGTATGTGAGAATTTTCTAGAATTATCTGGAAATTTTATAGATTTTATAAGGGCTAAATGGGTTATTAAAAGAATTAAGAAATTGTTAATTAAATTATAAAGGCCCTATACTAATTAATGTACCAGACCCATTTAAATAGGCCCACATAACCTAAAAAGGCCTAGCCCATATTCTAGAAGCATCATTTTCAAAATTTTAAAAGGATAAATAGGCTAATTATCAGATAATGGGAGATAATATCAAAAGAGTTTGAAATAATTCAAATTTCGCCCCCAATGATAGAAATGGTCTATCGAGGGACCGCCTGAGGAGTGAAACGGTCTTCAGGCGACCGCTTATCTCTCCCGATTCCGTGAATGAAAGAAGGCATGAAAAGATGGGAACTTTGGCATCCAAATCACCTAGGATCGATGCTATCCCTTAATTAGAAGAGTCTAGAGTGGTGAGGATCGAATTAGAACCCTAAATGGGACTCTAGGTTCGTTCTAATCCATGAAACCCTAGTTAAACCCTATAAATAGACCATAAGTTCAACCTGTGCGACCCTTACTTTTGGCTCACGTGGAACTAAGGTAAGGAAGCATTATTTGAGATAGGTTCTTTAGAATATTTTGTTCACAATACTAAGGTCTAACTCCCCTCTGAATTTCATCCTTGGAGATCAAGTCATCTGAGAGATAGAAGATTGCAAAGTCGCATGTTCAGTACAAGCAACCCAGGAACCAGTACGACCAGGCCAGTTTGAGCATCAAGTTAGAAGCCCTAAACAAGGTAATTAGATATAGGTTTTTTAGAGTTATTTATTCATGTTAGTACTATCTTCTTACCCTTAAAATTTTGTGGTCATAGGTGAAGGGGATCAGAAGTTAGAAGGCCACGAAGTTGCTGGTTCGATTCAGAACGAGCAGGAACTAGGGTCAACTTCCAGCCCTAAATTTGAAGTTTAGAGTTCTATCCAGAGGTAGGTTATCTCATGAAAGGCTTAAACAAGATGCTAGGAGTAAAAGTCCTCTTCTTGCAGTCAATTTCATGCATTATACGTAGAGAATTTAATGTTTTATTGTTACTGCGCAACTAGTGGCTATTTCATGCATGGGCCTAACCCTTTAATGAAAAAGATGAAATTCTTGTCTGAATCACATTCCCCTATGCATATTCTTGGCCTACTTTTCTTCTAGCATGCTTTACTACATGTTTTACGTCATTTCCATGCATAACATGACCTAGGTTAGCATTTATTTTACTACCCTATAGCTTCTGTCAGCAGACAGAAGGCGGCCTTAAAAGGACTGCATAGGAACCTTAAAGGCTTATTAGACGGCCGTCTGTACCTTTTGCAGCGGTTTATCGTGTGACCATTTTTCTCACCTTTGCGGCCAGACCCTGACCGCTATTTGGTTCTTTGAACCGATCCGAGCCTAGTTGAATTTTGCATATTGGAAACCCTATAATTATGTTGTTTTCACTAAATATTATGTTTATTTTTCTATTAAAAGCCATGTTACAGTATGAGCATGTTTTAGAACTTTACTTTTATCATTATGTAATTTCATGCCAAATGTTATAACTTTGTAATTAAATGATTTTCTATGGTGTGGACATGATTTTTGAGGTTTTAATATCATGGTTTTGTCCGTATATTTCATCGTTCTACTCTCATCTCTTGAGTCATTTTCATAAGTACATGGCGTTTACTCTGGGATGCGACCATTAGATACACTTGCACTTATAGTACACTCTCTTGGACTTATGAACCTCTCCGTCGGATATTCCTTCTGTCGAACTAGGAGATTATGTTTCAAGGCCTCTGTAAGACTCCGCGAGCCTGGGATTCCCACTAGGACGCCAAGCTAGTTGTACCCTTAAAGCCCAAATTGTCTAGAATGCACTCACATGACCGATGTTTTATAACTTGAAGATGCAAGACCGGGCACAGATTCTGTCCAAGGGCTCCATGCTAGCCCCCACGGCCGATGGTCGGAAACGTGCTATAAAGCATGGGGTACGATGATTCTGGCGTCGCATTGCACTGGGAGTACTTTCTTTTATAAATGAGTGAAGAACCACGAGGCTCCTTATGGAAATTACATGCTTGTTAATGAGATTGCCTTTATAAGGTTGTGTAAATACTTTATAGTTACATGATCGTACATTCTTGTTCATGAAAGGCCAACTTACATCTACAAGATTAATTCTTACTTGTTCACATACTCGATCATGTCTACTTGCTCAGATATCTCATGACTCTATATTCTTGTTTACTTTGGTTTATACCGAATGATTATCGAACTCTCACTTATATCGTAACTCTAGAGCTAAAACATTAACCACTTAAATATTGCCTTCATGTTGATACGAAGATACCTACTGGGCATGTGTGCTCATACCCACTTTCTCAATTTTCCAGGAAGTACAGGTGAATCGGATTCGGAATATACAAGTAGCGGGTCCGAGAGTGATTGAAGGTCAAATGGATTGAGAGAAGACCTAGTTAGCTAGTATCTAGTGGAGTCACATTGTAATTTTTGATTTTCTTGAGTCATAGTGTTGAAAGGATGTCAAGTAGTGACTTTATGTAATTTTGATTATGATTATCAAATAAAGTTGGAGTTTTGAGAAGATTACATGTGCAATTACTTTTGTGTGATTGTCTTGCGCTCTGATTTTCTTGCTTGCAAGAGGCTTACCATGCCGGCTATTCACGTTCCCAAAATTCCTTCCGCTGTATTAAAAAGCTCGGGGCATGACAGAAACTGCGACTGCTTGGCGGCCTTCTATTCATTTTGATCGAAAATAGAAAAAAAGGAAAAGATTGAACGACGGTTCGAAGTGTCGCCCATTGAAGAAACTGCGACTGTTTACACGCGCGCTAATCCCTGATGTACGGAAAAGATAACAATATTGGGAAAATATTCAAATAAGGAAAAAAAAGGAATGTGCGCCCAAGTGAAGAGTCGCTCATTAAGGAATTAACGCCCACGTAAAGGTCGCCATTTCAAGTTGAACCAGAAACAGAAACGGAACATTCCGAACGAAGCTATCTTTCAATATTCAACTTTATATCCTCTTGTTTGAGGAAAGGAGGACTCTAAACATGGCAAGCTACCTCCTTTGATCAATCCTTGATGCTGAAAAGCCAGATTTGAAGCTAATCTCAAAGTCACGATGGTTGGAATATAAATAGATGCCATGGCCACCATGGGAAGGAGTTAGATTAGCCAGCCTTTTTAGCCTATTTTTACATGCTTTCTGCTCATCCTTTCAAATTTCTTCCTTCTGTAATTTTCTTCATTTTTAAGTTCTCTTCAAATCTCTCTTATTCCTCTTCCTCTAATTCTTTCACGTTTTAAAGTTATAATTTCTTTTCTAAGGTTCTATTTTTAAGCTTTTCTCACTATTCATCCACGCACCACCCTCTGTTCTTCCTTCTTTTGCACCTTCTTCCTCACGTTGTATCCCTCTGTACTCTTCATCAATCTTCTTCATCTTCCTCTGATCTACAAATTTCTCTTCTTCCACCTTTTACAATTCCCTGTAGTTCTTAAGTTATTCTTCTTTTAATCTCCTTCTATTTTTATTTCATTTTTACTGTGTTTTTATTTCTCCTCCACCGTAACCCCTCTCTACCTCTCTTCCTCTCTCTCTATTCAAAGCATACACGCACACACAAGTTTTCACTTCAAGTTTTAAAGTTTTCTTCCTCCATTCTTTTATCTCCCTCTTCTAAATTTCTTCCTACATCCCTATGGCGGATCTTCTTCCCTTGGTGCTCTAAAGGCGGTGTCATCTCCACGGCGGGGCGGTTCACTCAAAAGTTTGGCAAGGAGACGGCGGCACACTTCATCCAAATTTCTTGACTCTTATTTCTCCCTTTTCTCTTATTTACAAGTTGTATTTTCATTTTTTATAAAGTTGTACTTGCCACCATTCTTAGTAATAAAATTCAGATTTTGAGAAATTGTGTTCTTCTCTTTCTATCTCCTTTCAATTTCTCTCCTCAACCCTCTCATATTCTTCACTTAGTTTATTTTCATGCAAATTTCCTTTTCATTAGTTTAATCTCACTCAAAATTCGGATCTTCTCAAATATAAGAAATTTTCATCTCATGCTTAATTGAAAATATTTCTTCTCCGTGGGATCGACTCGTTCTTACCACTTTACTCTAATTCCAATCTTTTTAAGTGAGTGAGTTCGGTTATATTTTAAATTGTGACACGACTTTTCAACAACGAGTTTTGTGGCTATCAAGGTGTAAGCAAAGATGGGATCTGATCGCCCCTTGTGTAACCGATGTGGGGAGTGGTAACATGGTGGACCTCTTTGAAGTGTTGGATTGGGGTTGGTGGCTTTAGGGTTCCCAATAGAATGGATCAAAGGGATCACAAATGGGTAGGATCTTGGTGTGGTAGGTCTCTTCTATCCCTTGACAAAAGAAAACCCACTCAACAAGTTCTCCCATGTGGGTTAGGACCTCATCAACTAGGGGAATGAATGGTATTGTTGGTGAAGTGTACATCATCTAGCCCATGATAGAAGAACACCCACTCTACCATTTCCTTAATGTGAACTAAGTCCTCTTCTATCAAGTAGGTAGAAGGATTGCTGGCCTCCTTTGGCTGATTATATTCCCCATGTGGGACATCAATGATCTGGGATTGGGGCGGGTTAGGCTCATCAGGAGTGGGAAGAAATAACAGGATTTCACTGGTGTAACATCCCATGGTACAGATAGCGGTAATGGAGCCAAAACATGGGAGGATGAACCTAATGTGTTTGGGTCAGTTGGTCCCCAGGGCTAACATCGTAGTCAACTCCAATTGCCATCCTAGACCCTCAATAAGATCATCCATGGTCTCTATGATGTAGTAGGATTGGAAAGTGGTGTGAAAGGAGTTGATGGGCACAACTTGGGAATGGTGCGCCATGGGTGGGTGTTGTGGGTTCAAGATATGAGGAGTGGGATTTTGTTTGAGCCACTTTACTATGGACCCATCTATAGTCACCACTTTCTGGGTGAGGTCGAGTGGCTCGGGGAGGTCAGGGTCAACTTGAATGAATGGGGATGATTTGATGTCCTTCCTCCTCTTTGGTTTGAGTATGAATTTCCTCAAGGGTGGGGAGAGGGTCTGGGGTGTTCTTCACTTCCATGTGGTCGGGTGTGACAGTAGTGGCCAAAGGAGAGTGCATCCGAGGTGGTGGGTTATGGTAGGGTTGGATTGGGGTAGGGAGTGGGAGGTGGGATGGGTGAGGGAGCTTGGGTTGGCTGGGGCTGAGGGATGTGCCCTCCATGGGGGCAGGTGGAGGGGTAGAGGTGGGGCCAACTTGGTTTTGTGAAGAGTTGGTTTTGGTGAGGGCTAGGTGACAGGGTGGGGATAGAGGGATTGTCACGCTCGTTAGGCTGTGGCGACCCAGGTAGGGGGGGGAGTGTCAGGGAGCGAAGACCTTCCTAAGCTCGATCTTCATGTTCTCCAAAGTGTTAACCAGATCTTGATGTTTCATTCTCCTTAAACCCTCGACAATTAGCCAATAAGCTTTGGCATGCTTGGTGAGTTGCATTTTGGCGAGCTGGATCTTCCTCTCCTCGGTCATGGGATACCAATCGAAGTATTGGTCCATTGTGGCCTCCCAATCTAGATAGACACTAGGGTTGTAGGATCCGTCAAAGGCGGGGGTTTTGATTTTCATGTGCTTAAAGAGGTGGTCACCCATACTTTCCCAGGGGTACTCATCATTCGCCCTTGGTGCGGGCCCACTTCCCTAAAGTTGATCGAGTTGGATAGCTATGTCATCAAGCCGCCCAAAAATGTTTGGCATGGCCTCCATGAGGAAGTTGATGCAGTCAACCGTGTTGGCAGCGGGGCTTCCATGGGGTTTGGGATCCACTGGGAAAGGCGAAGAAGAAGGATGTGACCGGTATGAGGTAGCCATTCAAACGGGGAAGTGATGATGCACGGGGTTGCCCGATGATGACTCTAATGCAAGCGTTCCCTAGGACTTGACTTGTGAGAACAAGTCAATGACTTGCTCTAATACCACCTGATGTGGCACACCCTAAAGATGCAATGTCACTCTGATACCAATAGATGTGAGACGACCTAGGGGTGCAATGGGAATGACTGAATGTGCCTCGGACCTAGACTCGCAAGCACATAGATAAGCAACGGACTCGATGTGGACGGTAGCGCTCACGCAGTGCACACTCTCTCCAGAAGGCAATTCAAGGATGATCGTGGGGTCCGAGGTGGGACCTCACTGATGTAAGGGTTGGCCAAGGCTCAGTCTGACCTCTGGAGGGGTTGGGACTCCCACGCTTCGTGGGTGGCCAGCACGCCGAGGGCGTGGGTTTATGTGGAGTTTCGATCGACTCATGCCGCGGTGGGGTTCACAAAGCAAGTAAGTAGGGGACGGACGCTCTGTCATAATCCGACGACAGTGGAATATGATACTAAATCAGCAAAAGGAAAGGACCAGGAGAGGGGCACCGAGCGCTCACCTAATCGGTTTTAAGAAACCGATTCCGGTCGGAGATGAAGGCGAGCGGGGAAGCATGGGAACGCAACCCGCATGCTGCGTCGATGCTGCTTGACCTGCGATAATTGGATACACCACTACACCTTACGCAAGAGGGGGATCGTGGGGTGGGATAAATTAACGTTACAACCAAACACTTACTCTATGCAGGGAGGAGGGAGGGGAGAGGGAGTTTTCTCTAGTTTGAATGTTCCCTAATGGGCATTCAATGGAGGAGCCTTAGAGATGTGAAAGGGTGTCTTGGATGGTGAAGGGGTGTGTTGGGAGTGGGATTCTTCCTTGGGAGAGGGGGAAGACTCTTGGGGTTGTGGGAGAATTAATGGAGGATTGGTGGTGGGGTGGGGAACTTGAGGAGACACGATGAGGTGGTGGATGATGTGGAAAAGGATAGGTGATGTGGCAAGAGGGGAAAGGGGCTGAGGTGGAAGTGGTGATGAGGTGGAGAGGTGAGGTGGCAGGGGCGGCCAAGAGAGAGAAGGGGGTAGAAGAGAGAAAGGGGCGCACACCTTAGAGAGATAGAGCGAGAGAGAGGGAGAGAAAGGTGGAGAGTCTCACTCCACAAGGGGGGGGGGGAGAGAAAATTCTCAAAGGGATTTTCTTCTATTTAAATATCATCAAAGGTGTTCACAATGGAGGGGGTTGGATCCTTTATATATGTATCCAACTTTTACAGGACCAAACTAACCTTGACAAATCAACAAAAGACCAAGCACGTCCAAGGGGGGCGCCCCTGGGCCAGCCCACATAATTGAGCCCAATAGAATAATTAGGCTATCCTATTAACCCATTAACCTACTCAACTGACTCAATTAAAGAAAAAATTTACATAGATAAGACTCAAATAAAATGAAAAATGCATTATATGACTCAAAAAAATAAAGTGTAGCGAGTGATGTCCACATCATCCACCTTGCATTGGGCCAGCGCTTGGAAGGTATTGCGCACCGTCACTATTGAAATCACCCTATCGGGTGTAAATCTGGCCTGCCGGCCATTCAGGAATACGCGGACGCCTCTGAAGTGCATGGACTTGCCCAAACTGGATAGCCTGCTCCGCGGTGTGCTGACATTCTTCTTGGCCGCCCTCCTGGCAGTCGGGGTGCACCCCTTGGTATCAGACGCACGGGAATCAATGTGGCAGACGTGCCAGCCTATCACCTTTGCTATCCTTGGTGACTTTGCGACGTCAGAGGCTTCTGGCTTTATCTCTTTGGTGGCCAAGAGCTCCTCAAAGGTGACCCCCAGGAAGTTGGGGAAGCCTACGACAGTAGGAAAATTACCGAACTTAGTCGGCACCGCCAAATAACCATGCTCAGCATGGCTCGCGACGACAAGGTGTCCAAATGTCACCGCCATCACAACTGTCGGAATGCAACCTACAAGGTTAAATTAGACAGTTAGAATTTTAAGAAGAGGCCATACGGCCCCTAATCCTGGCAAGGAGATGAAGGGAAGTTCTTGTCCCACCGGGCGTGTAGTGCCCCAAAATTTATATAAATAATTTCTGGATTATTTTTAGAATTTTTTAGAATTTATTAGGAATTTATAAAGCTTAAACTGATTATAAGGCCCAATTATGTTAAAATATTAATTCAGTTCTGATAAATAAAACCCAAAAGGTTTAAAGACCAAGCCCATTAAGTTTGGCCCATATTCTAGAAGGATATTTAGCTTATTCATGAATTTTAAGGATAAATACGCATTTATTAGATAATTATATAGATAAAATAATTAAAGAGTTTGAATTAAGTTAAATTCTACAAACGGTGGATGTAGCGGTCTATCGTGCGACCGCCACAGGCATGTAACGCATCAAGCTTAGACCGTTACGCTCTGTAAGTTCCGTGAATAGAAGAAAGAGCAAAAAGAATAGATTTTTGCTAGTCTATCACTTCGGGATCGAGATGGGAGGACTAGTAAATGTATTAAGAACTCTCAGAAGTCGATCTAAGCCTTAACAAGGACTCTAGAATCGATCTAATCCACAAACCCTAGCAAAACCCTATAAATAAACCATGGTTTTGACCTGCGCGACCCTTACATTGGCTCGTGTGGAACTAAGGTAAGGAGATAGTATTTCGGGTAAGTTCTTTGAAACTTTTTATTCCTTATACATAGGACTAATCTTCCTCAAAATTTCGTGCTAGGAGATCAACTACACAAGAAGTTTGAAGCTTCCAAAGTTGCTGGTTCGACCATAGCAACCCAGGAATCTAAGTGGAAGTCTGCTGAAGATCAGGAGATTAGAGCACCAAAACGAGGTAATTAGCCTAAGTGTCTTTAGAACTTTCTGTTCCCCTTAGTTTCACATTCTTACAGTCAAAATTTCACGTCCTTAGGTCAAGAGATTGAGAAGTTAGAGCGATGTGAAGTTGCTGAAAACTCACTAGAAGGAAAGAACTAGGGCGTGCCTTGCAGTCCCAAATTGGAAGTTGAAAGCCCAGTAAAGAGGTAGGTCATCTCATGAATGGCAAGAATATCATGTTAGGGATAAAAGCCCTCTGGTTTTGATTGATTCCATGCATCATAGACTTTGAATTTCATGTTTTAGTAAGTCTATACATACTTGCATGTCTTTAGCCTTAAATAAAGATAAAAGATATTCTCTTGTTTATTCACTGCAACCTATGCATCTAGATGGACTATACTTCATTTTATCATGACTAGATTAGTTAAGTCTTTTTAAAGCATGACATGTTTCAAGGCATAGTCTTTTATCTTTTTACTTTCTTGTCAACAGGACTCTAACGGCCTTTAGTTAGACCGTCAAAGGGACGTAACGGCCTTATGATAAGCCGTCACACTCCCTATTATACTTAAGCTACTCTATTATCTCTGACGGACCATAACCGGAGCATTACAACACTCTAACGGTTCCACGATAAACCGTCACAGCCCTGTGATGTGCCCATGTTCGACCGTCAGATTAACTGTGTTCTGTCAACCCGAGACAGAATTAAAAATAGTCAAATTTACTTATGAATAAGCCTAGTTATCTATGTTTTGACCTATTTTTCATAACTTTGAGTTTATAAATTGATTCATGTATGTTTCAAGCACTTTATTTATTTTTAAAGTACATGTTAATTTCATTGCTTAAACTCTATAGTTTTGTATTAAAACATGAATTTTACTGATGTATTGACGGAGTTTTATCATGGTTTCACTTTGTTACACATTCTTCCTATCTATAGAGTCAATTCTCTACGTACATGGTATATATTCCAGTATATGACCATTAGTTTACACTTTTGCACTATAGGGACATATTCCTGAATTTGAAGACCTCTCTATTGGATATTCCTTCCAATAGACTAGGAAATCTGGTTTCAAGGCCTCCGTAATTCTCCGCGAGCCTGGGATTCCCACTAGGACGTCGAGTTGGTTGTACCTTTAAAGCCCAATTGATTAGAAAGCACTATCAATATTTTCTGATTTTTACTATGTAACGGCCTAATTCTAGACTGTCAAGCTCATCTAACGGTCCAGTATACAACCGTCACATTCACTGAATCTAATTATTCTTTTTGCATTCAATCCATTGTAATGGCCCAATTATAGACCGTCACAATCATGTAATGGCCCATTAATTGACCGTCATCGTTCTTGAGTACTTTAACTCAAGGGTTGATATTCCAAAGTTCCTAGATGGATTATTGATGGTCTAACAGTTGTCATATTATTCAAAGATACTTAATCTTAAATTATGAAAGTTAAGAAATGAGCCGTTATGCTGCCGATTTATGTTCATGGCATAACCTAGTTTTAATATGTTCATTGAAATTCTTTAATTCAAATAGAAGCATTCTTATGATGGATTACTTTATCTTGAACCTATCGTTGAAATTGTACATTCTTGGCCATATTGTTTACATGTGTGGAAGTAGCTTGATTTATACTTGAAGATGCGGACCGAGCACTAATTGTGTTTAAGGGCTCTATGCTAGTCCCCTCGACTGATTGTCAGAAACATACTATTATAAACTATGGGATATGATGCTACTGGCGTCGCATTACGCTGGGAGTACTTTCTCGATAAATCAGTGAAGATCCACGGCTGGTGAAGTGAAAATCCATGACACGTTGATGCGGGACGGACACGGGAGACAACACTATATGGTGCCACCCTCGGACTCTAGATGAAGACACGACCAGCAACACACACCAGGGAGACACTAAGCCCGACACTACGAGCTCCTAGTGGCGAAATGTCGCTAACAGAAGTGGAAGCTCACTTATCATCCCAAGCGAGGGAAAGCGCGGACCGTGCGCGGTTAAGGAACCGGCGGAGGTCAAGGGTAGTCCGACTCAACCTCCGGACTCGGATCGAGTCGCGGGACGGTCACTCTCACACTCACAGCAGTGACATGAACACATGGGCTAGTACCTATTGCTCTCGGCAGTGGAAAAAGACCATATACTAAACTAGCAAGCGAATGCTGAGAAGTTGAGACCTTTACCTCCACGCACCCGGCGTGGCGAAGACAACCCCGGCCGAATTACGGACTCCCGGTTAACAATGATTACATCAATACACTAAGTCGACCCACTCCACGCAGGGAGATAAAAAGTCACATGTGGGGTCCGGGAATCACGCAACTCGGGTTGACGGGCAGCATCTTGATGTCGCCCGGCAGTGCCGAACTCCGCGTTTTCATGCTTTCCGAACGGCGGCTTCTACGGGCCCACGGGGCCCACGGACGGCGCTGTCCTCCGGATCTGCAGGGGTGGGACCCACTGTGATGGGGACCCCTGGTGGCGTGCCTCCCCGGACGGCGGTCGGCCGGGAACACCTATCGGGGGTCGATCGGCCCCGATTCCCAACTCTTGAACTAATAACCCACGGATTTTGGTTGCTGTCTTTCGGCGCGCGCTCCGGCAAAAACGGCCGCTGCGATCAATCCCGACGTCGGATCGGGACGCATGAGCTATCGTTGGAAAGCTCTCTTCAAATGCTTCAATCTAGATCCAGAGAGATCTGCTGGATCTGGTCGGATCAGAACTTTATTGAATTTACAAGTCCCTATTGTACAGTAACCGAAATCTCAGATCTGCAGGGCACTTGTCTGAGAACCACCGTTGACCGCCTAGTAAACCTCCGATTCAGCTCTTGAGCTCTTCTTAGGAGTTGTAGAGAATCAAACCACGGAACGGGGACTATTTTTATAATTTGATTTGGAGATGATGCGATTTTTTAGATTTTTGGGGTGACTGGTGGTCGGATCTGGGAATAGGTGATAGAACTGTAGATGGGTCTGAGAACGAATTTTAGAAAATATGAGATGGGTGAATAAAAAATTGATAAAAATTGTGGATGAAGGGGTGGATGGATGGAACCCCCAGTAAAATTGGGCGAACCAACAGAAATCAAAAGGTGGCTCTAAGACATGAAACACAGGACGGAGGTGAACCTGGACAGAACTCTGGCAGAACTTAAATGGAAGAGTGGACGAAAATCAAAAATTAGCAAACGTGATCTGAATGCTGGCCTGATTTTTGTGGGTGGAGAGGAACATCCCAGGAACAACTCCTCCAAATTTGGTAGCCAAATGAGCTCAGAAGACCTGTGAATTTCGAACAAGCTGTTATGGTACTGCGCAGGCAGAACTCCGTTGATGGCGTTAGCGGTGCGATAGCGGCTCGTGGCGGCGGCGGCGATCGTCGGAACTGATACACGAGGAGTCACACCTCAGAATGGATGCCTTCACAGCTTCAAGGGGGAGAGGGAGGAGAGAGGAGGGGGCGCACCAGCCCTTGCTCTTGAAATTGTTTGATTCAAATGGCATTAATTCATGAAAATGGGAAAATACAAGCATATATAGGTCACCCATCTAATCCATCCTCCACCGTTGGATCTAGGGGTGTGAGATGGAGGGCTGGGATGGCATGTGACCATTCCACAAAAATTAAAATAAAAAATAAGGGGAAGGGGGCGCCCTATTGACTTTGGTGGCAAGGGGGGGACAAGTTGGTAGCCACCTTGGACTTTGAAGTCCACTTGTCTCCCATGTGCCTTTTACCATTCAAACTTCTAGATGCCTCCATTTGACATGTTGACTGACCCCACATGGGGCCCATGGCTGAGGTGGATCAATGGGATGGGGCCTGGGGGTCCCGTGGGGCCCAGGGGTCCCATTTTACAAATAAGCCCCTCGTACACTCATAATTACATACCGAATACAATGAAATAAACACAAATTACACACACATAAAGGCTAACTAAATATGATAAATGGGGAGGCTCAAGGCGGAGTCTCCAGGCTGTCTCCGAGCCAGATGGACGCTGAGGTGGCTCGAGTCGTGCTCCGTGTGCGGTACCGGTGGCTCGGCGTATCACGCCGCTCAACTGCTCGGGTGTCCGCACCAATTCTCCCCGAGTGGGAGAAACTCGACCCTGTCGAGTAAGGGTCTGCATCGCTCCTGTATCGCTCCAGAAGGTCCGGATCAATCTACTGTAACTCGCCATGTGTGATCCATGTGTCCTCGGTAGCGGGCCGTCCTCTCCATCGCACTAGGTAGCACGGGTAAGATCCACTCCTGGTAACTGTCACTTGCTCGTCCAGTGTACGATCTATATGCTCACGCTGCCGTGAAAAAGGGGCTGGAGGTGGAAGTGGACACTCAGGTGTGGGATCACTCTCAAGGGGAGGAGATGGCCCAAAAGGCTTACTAGGGATCACCGCTGGGTCCCTATATGCAACAAGATCTGATACATTGAAGGTAGAGCTTATACCATATTCCTCGGGCAGGTCCACAACATACGCATTGGATCCAACGCGTTTCAAAACTCTAAAGGGACCGGCTCTGCGAGCTTGCAACTTCTTAACAGTTCCAGAGGAAAACCGTTCATATCTTACCCTGATCATGACATATTCACCCTCTTGGAACTCTCGGTGGTGTCGATGGCCATCGGCTAGCTCTTTGTAACGTGCATTGCTGGCCTCACTCATGCAGACTCCTAACATGCCTAGCACTAGACTCGGCAGACTCACTATGCACTCCTAAAATGCTTAGAAAATAAAAACACACGGATGCACACACAACGCTAAACAAACCTAATGTTAGTTCGACCCAATCATATGCAAGGTGGTCCAGGACATCCGAAGGTGTGCCATGCATACCCTAAGTGTGATTGAATGTCGGTACAACCATAAGACGGTCCTTTGGATTTGGGAGGTTTGGGTGGAACAGGAGGGTCGGGTGTCTCTCGCCCGTGAACGGACTCGGTGGGTGCCGATGGCCCGGTCCATGGGGGAGGGGTATAATGGTGACCTCCCCTAAAGAAGTGGAATGGAGATTGTGGACCAAGGGGCCCACTAAGAAAGGGATCGAAGGGATCAAAGAATGTGTGACCCCTCGATATGGATTCCCTCATCTCAAGATCCCATGTGTGGAAGTCTAGAAGGTGTTGTTGATCTCCTTCATCCATGAAGGGAGATGAGACGGTGGGGGTATGATGGTGGACTCTCTCGAAAAGGTGGAGTAAATATGGTGGGTCACGGGGTCCACAAGAGAATGGGTCGAAGGGATCAAAGAAGGTATGACCCCTCGGACTAGGCTTCCACAAATCACTGTCCCACATTTGGAAATCTTGGAGGTGTAAATGATCACCTTCATTCATTGTGAGAGATGGGACGACAGTCATAGGTAGAAAGTAAGATTCCTCCCTTGGGCAAAGGGGAATGAAGTCGGACTCGGCCGGCATAGGGAGGAGTAGAAGATCCTCCGTGGTAACATGACCCACGGTGTACACGGAGGTGATGGACCCTAAAGCGGGATGAGTGAAACTACGACCTGTGGGTCGGTCGAAGCCTGGAGCCAACAAGTGCGTAAATGTCCACTGCCGGTCTAACCCTTTAAGAAGGTCATCCAATGTATCCACATAGTGACTAGACTGGAAAGTGGTATGAAATGAATTGATTGGCACCAGAGGTAGGATAGGGTCTATAGATGGGAAGGGAAGAGGGACCAAGCCCTTCTTGAGCCAGCTAAGAAGCGGCTCGGCTATGACAAGCATACCCGTTAGAAACACGGGTGGCTCGGGCTGAGGTGGCTTAGAATAAAGATCGGAGAGTGGGGCTTCTCCAACCCTTTTGTCCCTTATGGCTAGAGATGTCCGAGTGGGACATTGTCCGGTGTAGTGGCCGAACCCTGGCAGCGATAACACTGCTGTCGTGACCCACTACCCTCCCTGATAAGGGTCCCTACCCTTATCCTCCTGACGGACAGGGGGTGTAGGCAATGGGGCTCTCGTGGGTGGGAGAAGAGGATCCACTATGATGGGAGAGGGCTTGGGGACTCCGTTGATGGGGCCGGGTTAAGACTACCGGCGATGACCTCCTTAGGCTCGGGTTGGAGTACATCACTAGGAGTACGTGTCCTATCCACCCCATCGAACCGGTCCAAAATCATTTGCATAAGTTCGGCAACGGAGTGGGTTGGAATAGGGATATCATGGTGGACTCGCCCGTAGTCAACCGTCCTAGGATTGGGTCTTGGCTCATCTACATGTGGGACTCTTTGCCTCCGACTAGAACCCACTTGGTTGGAAGTGATTGGGTGGGGCCGGTTGGAGGTGACCGGTTGGGGCACGTAGACCTTCCTAAGCTCTCTCTTCATGTCCCACCATGACTCGATGGGCCATTGCCCCCTAACTTCTCTCATTCTTTCGATGTAATCCCACTTTTCGGCAGCCTCATGAAGAAGCCGCTCTTTGGAGAAAGAGAATTGCATTGCCCCGGACATAGTATAACAATCAAAGTAGGTGTCCATGGTGGCCTCCCACTTGAGGTAGGTGCCCGGGTCATTGGAGCCAAAAAAATCTGAGGCTTCAGGCCTACAGAAGCGGAGAGGATGGTTTCCAAGCCCATGGGTGGGCCAACGGTCATATCGCTCGGGTGATTGGGACTCCATGAGAAACTGGGGAACTACATGTTAGACATGCCGACACTTGGACCAGACCTACTGACTCTTATAGGACTACACACGAACTAGAAGACACCGACTAATGCAAACACTCACTAAAGGATGCACTTAGACCTAACCAATATCCGGTACGTGGCGGAGAGAAGCAACCCGAAGATCACTCACGCAAGTACGCTACCCTCCCGATAGGCATAACCTAATGTTCGGGCAACGCCTTTTAATATACCGAGCTATTGTGTGAAATGCAATTTGAAAACACTTTTTTCTTTGTTGTTTTGAAATGATGATCCTGGACTCGACTTATGCTATGCAAGACATATGCAACGACTACCCTAGACTCAACTCGCTCTAATACCAAACTGATGCGGGACGGACACGGGAGACAACACTATATGGTGCCACCCTCGGACTCTAGATGAAGACACGACCAGCAACACACACCAGGGAGACACTAAGCCCGACACTACGAGCTCCTAGTGGCGAAACGTCGCTAACAGAAGTGGAAGCTCACTTATCATCCCAAGCGAGGGAAAGCGCGGATCGTGCGCGGTTAAGGAACCGGCGGAGGTCAAGGGTAGTCCGACTCAACTTCCGGACTCGGATCGAGTCGCGGGACGGTCACTCTCACTCTCACAGCGGTGACATGGACACACGGGCTAGTACCTACTGCTCTCGGCAGCTGGCAAAAGACCATATACTAACTAGCAAGCGAATGCCGAGAGTTGAGACCTTTACCTCCACGCACCCGGCGTGGCGAAGACAACCCCGGCCGAATTACGGACTCCCGGTTAACAATGATTACAGCAATACACTAAGTCGACCCACTCCACGCAGGGAGGTAAAAGGTCACATGTGGGGTCCGGGAATCACGCAACTCGGGTTGACGGGCAGCATCTTGATGTCGCCCGGCGGTGCCGAACTCCGCGTTTTCGTGCTTTCCGAACGGCGGCTTCTACGGGCCCGCGGGGCCCACGGACGGCGCTGTCCTCCGGATCTGCGGGGGTGGGACCCACTATGATGGGGATCCCTGGTGGCGCGCCTCCACGGACGGCGGTCGGCCGGGAACACCGATCGGGGGTCGATCGGCCCGATTCCCAACTCTTGAACTAATAACCCACGGATTTTGGTTGCTGTCTTCCGGCGCGCGCTCCGGCGAAAACGGCCGCTGCGATCAATCCCGACGTCGGATCGGGACGCATGAGCTATCGTTGGAAAGCTCTCTTCAAATGCTTCAATCTAGACCCAGAGAGATCTGCTGGATCTGGTCGGATCAGAACTTTATTGAATTTACAAGTCCCTGTTGTACAGTAACCGAAATCTCAGATCTGTAGGGCACTTGTCTGAGAACCACCGTTGACCGCCTAGTAAACCTCCGATTCAGCTCTTGAGCTCTTCTTAGGAGTTGTAGGGAATCAAACCACGGAACTGGGACTATTTTTAGAATTTGATTTGGAGGTGGATGCGATTTGTTATGATTTTTGGGGTGACTAGTGATCGGATCTGGGAACAGGTGGACAGAACTGTAGATGGGTCTGAGAACGAATTTTAGAAAATATGAGATGGGCGAATAAAAAATTGATAAAAATTGTGGATGAAGGGGTGGATGGATGGAACTCCCAATAAAATTGGGCGAACCAACAGAAATCAAAAAGTGGCTCTAAGACATGAAACACAGGACGGAGGTGAACCTGGATAGAACTCTGGCAGAACTGAAATGGAAGAGTGGACGAAAATCAAAATTAGCAAACGTGATCTGAATGCTGGCCTGATTTTTGTGGGTGGAGAGGAACATCCCAGGAACAACTCCTCCAAATTTGGTAGCCAAATGAGCTCGGGAAGACCTGTGAATTTCGAACAAGCTGCTGTGGTACTGCGCAGGCAGAACTCCGTTGATGGCGTTGGCGGTGCGGTAGCGGCTCGTGGCGGCGGCGGCGATCGTCGGAACTGATACGAGGAGTCACACCTCAGAATGGAAGCCTTCACAGCTTCAAGGGGAGAGGGAGAGGAGAAGGGGGCGCACCAGCCTTGCTCAAGAAATTTCTTGATTCAAATGGCATTAATTCATGAAAATGGGAAAATACAAGCATATATAGGTCACCCATCTAATCCATCCTCCACCGTTGGATCTAGGGGTGTGAGATGGAGGGCTGGGATGGCATGTGACCATTCCACAAAAATTAAAATAAAAAATAAGGGGAAGGGGGCGCCCTATTGACTTTGGTGGCAAGGGGGGGACAAGTTGGTAGCCACCTTGGACTTTGAAGTCCACTTGTCTCCCATGTGCCTTTTACCATTCAAACTTCTAGATGCCTCCATTTGACATGTTGACTGACCCCACATGGGGCCCATGGCTGAGGTGGATCAATGGGATGGGGCCTGGGGGGCCCGTGGGGCCCACGGGGTCCAATTTGTACATAAGCCCCTCTTACAATCAAAATAGCAAACCGAATACAATGAAATAAACACAAATTACACACACATAAAGTCTAACTAAATATGATAAATGGGGAGGCTCAAGGCGGAGTCTCCAGGCTGTCTCCGAGCCAGATGGACGCTGAGGTGGCTCGAGTCGTGCTCCGTGTGCGGTACCGGTGGCTCGGCGTATCACGCCGCTCAACTGCTCGGGTGTCCGCACCAATTCTCCCCGGGTGGGAGAAACTCGACCCTGTCGAGTAAGGGTCTGCATCGCTCCTGTATCGCTCCAGAAGGTCCGGATCAATCTGCTGTAACTCGCCATGTGTGATCCATGTGTCCTCGGTAGCGGGCCGTCCTCTCCATCGCACTAGGTAGCGCGGGTAAGATCCACTCCTGGTAACTGTCACTTGCTCGTCCAGTATACGATCTATATGCTCACGCTGCCGTGAAAAAGGGGCTGGAGGTGGAAGTGGACACTCAGGTGTGGGATCACTCTCAAGGGGAGGAGATGGCCCAAAAGGCTCACTAGGGATCACCGCTGGGTCCCTATATGCAACAAGATCCGATACATTGAAGGTAGAGCTTATACCATATTCCTCGGGCAGGTCCACAACATACGCATTGGATCCAACGCGTTTCAACACTCTAAAGGGACCGGCTCCGCGAGCTTGCAACTTCTTAACGGTTCCAGAGGGAAACCGTTCAGGTCTTACCCTGATCATGACATATTCACCCTCTTGGAACTCTCGGTGGTGTCGATGGGCATCGGCTAGCTCTTTGTAACGTGCATTGCTGGCCTCACTCATGCAGACTCCTAACATGCCTAGCACTAGACTCGGCAGACTCACTATGCACTCCTAAAATGCTTAGCAAAATAAAAACACACGGATGCACACACAACCCTAAACAAACCTAATGTTAGTTCGACCCAATCATATGCAAGGTGGTCCAGGACATCCGAAGGTGTGCCATGCATACCCTAAGTGTGACTGAATGTCGGTACAACCATAAGACGGTCCTTTGGATTTGGGAGGTTTGGGTGGAACAGGAGGGTCGGGTGTCTCTCGCCCGTGAACGGACTCGGTGGGTGCCGATGGCCCGGTCCATGGGGGAGGGGTATAATGGTGACCTCCCCTAAAGAAGTGGAATGGAGATTGTGGACCAAGGGGCCCACTAAGAAAGGGATCGAAGGGATCAAAGAATGTGTGACCCCTCGATATGGATTCCCTCATCTCAAGATCCCATGTGTGGAAGTCTAGAAGGTGTTGTTGATCTCCTTCATCCATGAAGGGAGATGAGACGGTGGGGGTATGATGGTGGACTCTCTCGAAAAGGTGGAGTAAATATGGTGGGTCACGGGGTCCACAAGAGAATGGGTCGAAGGGATCAAAGAAGGTATGACCCCTCGGACTAGGCTTCCACAAATCACTGTCCCACATTTGGAAATCTTGGAGGTGTAAATGATCACCTTCATTCATTGTGAGAGATGGGACGACAGTCATAGGTAGAAAGTAAGATTCCTCCCTTGGGCAAAGGGAATGAAGTCGGACTCGGCCGGCATAGGGAGGAGTAGAAGAACCTCCGTGGTAACATGACCCACGGTGTACACAGAGGTGATGGACCCTAAAGTGGGATGAGTGAAACTACGACCTGTGGGTCGGTCGAAGCCTGGAGCCAACAAGTGCGTAAATGTCCACTGTCGGTCTAACCCTTTAAGAAGGTCATCCAATGTATCCACATAGTGACTAGAATGGAAAGTGGTATGAAATGAATTGATTGGCACCAGAGGTAGGATAGGGTCCATATATGGGAAGGGAAGTGGGACCAAGCCCTTCTTGAGCCAGCTAAGAAGCGGCTCGGCTATGACAAGCATACCCGTTAGAAACACGGGTGGCTCGGGCTGAGGTGGCTTAGAATAAAGATCGGAGAGTGGGGCTTCTCCAACCCTTTTGTCCCTTATGGCTAGAGATGTCCGAGTGGGACATTGTCCGGCGTAGTGGCCGAACCCCTGGCAGCGATAACACTGCTGTCGTGACCCACTACGCTCCCTGATAAGTGGGTCCCTACCCTTATCCTCCTGACGGACAGGGGGTGTAGGCAATGGGGCTCTCGTGGGTGGGAGAAGAGGATCCACTATGATGGGGAGAGGGCTTGGGGACTCCGTTGATGGGGCCGGGTTAAGACTACCGGCGATGACCTCCTTAGGCTCGGGTTGGAGTACATCACTAGGAGTACGTGTCCTATCCACCCCATCCAACCGGTCCAAAATCATTTGCATAAGTTCGGCAACGGAGTGGGTTGGAATAGGGATATCATGGTGGACTCGCCCGTAGTCAACCGTCCTAGGATTGGGTCTTGGCTCATCTACGTGTGGGACTCTTTGCCTCCGACTAGAACCCACTTGGTTGGAAGTGATTGGGTGGGGCCGGTTGGAGGTGACCGGTTGGGGCACGTAGACCTTCCTAAGCTCTCTCTTCATGTCCCACCATGACTCGATGGGCCATTGCCCCCTAACCTCTCTCATTCTTTCGATGTAATCCCACTTTTCGGCAGCCTCATGAAGAAGCCGCTCTTTGGAGAAAGAGAATTGCATTGCCCCGGACATAGTATAACAATCAAAGTAGGTGTCCATGGTGGCCTCCCACTTGAGGTAGGTGCCCGGGTCATTGGAGCCAAAAAAATCTGAGGCTTCAGGCCTACAGAAGCGGAGAGGATGGTTGCCAAGCCCATGGGTGGGCCAACGGTCATATCGCCTGGGTGATTGGGACTCCATGAGAAACTGGGGAACTACATGTTAGACATGCCGACACTTGGACAAGACCGACTGACTCTTATAGGACTACACACAAACTAGAAGACACCGACTAATGCAAACACTAACTAAAGGATGCACTTAGATCTAACCAATATCCGGTACGTGGCGGAGATAAGCGACCCGAAGATCACTCACGCAAGTACGCTACCCTCCCGATAGGCATAACCTAATGTTCGGGCAACGCCTTTTAATATACCGAGCTATTGGGTGAAATGCAATTTGAAAACACTTTTTTCTTTGTTGTTTTGAAATGATGATCCTAGACTCGACTTATACTATGCAAGACATATGCAACGACTACCCTAGACTCAACTCGCTCTAATACCAAACTGATGCGGGACGGACACGGGAGACAACACTATATGGTGCCACCCTCGGACTCTAGATGAAGACACAACCAGCAACACACACCAGGGAGACACTAAGCCCGACACTATGAGCTCCTAGTGGCGAAACGTCGCTAACAGAAGTGGAAGCTCACTCGTCGTCCCAAGCGAGGGAAAGTGCGGACCTTGCGCGGTTAAGGAACCGGCAGAGGTCAAGGGTAGTCCGACTCAACTTCCGGACTCGGATCGAGTCGCGGGACGGTCACTCTCACACTCACAGCGGTGACATGAACACATGGGCTAGTACCTATTGCTCTCGGCAGCGGCAAAAGACCATATACTAAACTAGCAAGCGAATGCCGAGAAGTTGAGACCTTTACCTCCACGCACCCGGCGTGGCGAAGACAACCCCGGCCGAATTACGGACTCCCGGTTAACAATGATTACAGCAATACACTAAGTCGACCCACTCCACGTAGGGAGGTAAAAGGTCACATGTGGGGTCCGGGAATCACGCAACTCGGGTTGATGGGCAGCATCTTGATGTCGCCCGGCGGCGCCGAACTCCGCGTTTTCATGCTTTCCGAACGGCGGCTTCTACGGGCCCGCGGGGCCCACGGACGGCGCTGTCCTCCGGATCTGCGGGGGTGGGACCCACTGTGATGGGGACCCCTGGTCGCGCGCCTCCCCGGATGGCGGTCGGCCGGGAACACCTATCGGGGGTCGATCGGGCCCGATTCCCAACTCTTGAACTAATAACCCATGGATTTTGGTTGCTGTCTTCCGGCGCGCGCTCCGGCAAAAACGGCCGCTGCGATAAATCCCGACATCGGATCGGGACGCATGAGCTATCGTTGGAAAGCTCTCTTCAAATGTGTCAATCTAGCTCCAGAGAGATCTTCTGGATCTGGTCAGATCAGAACTTTAATGAATTTACAATCCCTGTTGTACAGTAACCGAAATCTCAGATCTGTAGGGCACTTGTCTGAGAACCACCGTTGACCACCTCGTAAACCTCCGATTCAGCTCTTGAGCTCTTCTTAGAAGTTGTAGGGAATCAAACCACGGAACTGGGACTATTTTGAGAATTTGATTTGGAGGTGGGTGCGATTTTTTATGATTTTTGGGGTGACTAGTAATCGGATCTAGGAACAGGTGGACAGAACTGTAGATAGGTCTGAGAATGATTTTTAGAAAATATGAGATGGGCGAATCAAAAATTGAGAAAAATTTTTGATGAAGGGGTGGATGGATGGAATCCCCAGTAAAATTGGGTGAACCAACAGAAATCAAAAAGTGGCTCTAAGACATAAAACACAGGATGGATGTGAACCTGGATAGAACTCTGGCAGAACTGAAATGGAAGAGTGGACGAAAATCCAAAATTAGCAAACGTGATATGAATGCTGGCCTGATTTTTGTGGGTGGAGAGGAACATCCCAGGAACAACTCCTCCCAATTTGGTAGCCAAATGTGCTCGGGGAAGACCTGTGAATTTCGAGCAAGCTGCTGTGGTACTGCGCAGGCAGAACTCCGTTGATGGCGTTGGTGGTGCGGTAGCGGCTCGTGGCGGCGGCGGCGGCGGCGGCGACCGGAACTGATAGGGTGGAGTCTCACCACCTGAAAGAAGCCTTCACAGCTTCAAGGGGAAGAGGGAGAGGAGAAGGGGGCGGCCTAGGCCATGCTCCAACAAATTTCACAATTCTTATGGCATTAATTCATGAAAATGGGAAAATACAAGCATATATAGGTCACCCATCTAATCCATCCTCCACCATTGGCTCTAGGGGTGTGAGATGGAGGGTTGGGATGGCATGTGACCATTCCACAAAAATTAAAATAAAAAATAAGGGGAAGGGGGCGCCCTATTGACTTTGGTGGCGAGGGGGGGACAAGTTGGTAGCCACCTTGGACTTTGAAGTCCACTTGTCTCCCATGTGCCTTTTACCATTCAAACTTCTAGATGCGTCCATTTGACATGTTGACTGACCCCACATGGGGCCCATGGGCTGAGGTGGATCAATGGGATGGGGCCTGGGGGGCCCTGTGGGGCCCACGGGGTCCAAATTGTACATAAGCCCCTCTTACAATCAAAATAGAAAATCGAATACAATGAAATAAACACAAATTGCACACAAATAAAGTTTAACTAAATATGATAAATGGGGAGGCTCAAGGTGGAGTCTCCAGGCTGTCTCCGAGCCAGATGGACGCTGAGGTGGCTCGAGTCGTGCTCCGTGTGCGGTACCGGTGGCTCGGCGTATCACGCCGCTCAACTGCTCGGGTGTCCGCACCACACGTACATGACTTTCTGGCTTGTTACATGTTATTCCATAGAAATTCACGAAGTACTTGCTACTAAGTGAAGAGTACATTCTTGATTGTTACATGACTATCTACTACATTCTTACTCATGAAAGGCCATATCATATTCTTGTTACATTCATACTTGCTCATTCTTTCTTACATGATCATCGTGTTACTTCGGTTTAATCGCATGATTGATCGCATTCGCATGATTTTATCTTATTTCTTTAGAGCTAAAATGCTAATTACTTAAATATTTCTAATCATGTTGATGCGAAGATACCTACTGGGCAAGTGTGCTCATTACCTATTTTCCAATCTTTTTAGGAGATGGAAGTGATACGAATTCGGATTCGAGTTATACAAGTAGCGGGTCCGAGAGTGAGTAAAAGTCATATCAAACTGAGAGTGAAGACTTAGGAAAGTCAATGATGTTTAGATCAAGTCTTTGTAATTTCCTTTTTCCTTGAGTCTGATAGATTAGTAAAGGTTGAAAGCTATTGTATTTGGGTATTTTGATTATTAATGAAATAAAGTTGGAGTTTGATTAAATTATTGTGCGATTGCATTCTTATGTGTGATTGCCTTGCGCTCTGATCGTTCTTTCTTGCAAGAGGCTTACCATGCCAACTGTTCGCGATTCCCTGAGTTAGTCTTCCGCTGTAATAAAAGGCTCGGGACGTGACAGTTAAGTTGGTATCAGAGCCTAAGTATCAGGATTTAGGGAAAAGAGTCATGTCATAGGATAAGTCCAAGGTTTAAGGACCCCTACCTATGAACTAAGCAAGAAATTTCCTCACCCACGTGAGAATTGGGTAGAGCCCAGGAAAGGATAGTTAATTAGTTTTAAGATTAATCTCTTTCTAATTCCATGAGAAATAATAATTTGTTATTTCTCTCAAGTACCTCATTATTGCAATGGCACATCGTGTAGATTGGGGTGGCATGCAACAAACCGTTGCCGACCTTACTCAGGCATTACAAACTATGGCCCAGGCAGGCACATGGGCGAGGGCTAGTGACTTGCATCGTAATTTTTGGAGCTTAAACCCTCCGCGGTTCTACGGTTCTTCTAATCCGGATGAGGCAGAAAACTGGATAGATGAGATGAATCATATTTTTGATGTTATTCAATGCACGGACCAAGAAAAAGTGTGTCTCGCAACCTTCCAACTCAATAAAGATGCACGCACATGGTGGAAGTCAGTACCTACACCTCCGACTGATGCACCTCATACATGGGACAGTTTTCTCACTTTATTCTGTGCCAAGTACTTTTCTGAACATGTCAAAGAAAGAAAGGCTATGGAGTTCGCCTCTCTTCGTCAAGGAATGATGACAGTCACAGAGTATGAACTTTAATTCTCTAGGCTAGCACCTTATGCACCGCATTTAATTAGTACCAATTTATTGAAGGCCAATCGGTTTATGGATGGGTTACGACCCGATTTCATTCAGCAGCTCGGGACCCAAAATATCCGTACCTATGCGGAGATGGTTTAGCGGGCGTATTTATGCGAAAGGACCTTAGAGAAGGTCGAGAAGTTGAAAGGAAAAGAAGAAGAGTCTAGCCGACGATCTGATCAGCGTTATAAGAAGGAGAAGTTCAGCATCACGGAACCTTACAAAAGCCATGATAGTAAGAAAAGATCCAGGAGCGGGAACGGTGGAAGTCCCCAGAAGCACAAGAAAGCCAAAGAGGAGAAGGAGCAAGTCATGGCGGCTTGGACATTTTGTGAAAAGTTCAGCCATTCGGCTGAAGAATGTTGGAAGCGCCTTGGTGCATGTCTACGTTGTGAAAGTAGGGAGCATCGTATGCCAGATTACCCCCTTATGAAGGATCAACTATCTGGTGGAGGACGTAAGAGGCAAGCTCGCCTCAATATTGTTCTAGAAGAAGAAGAAGCACCCAAGGATGGTGGACTTATGGAAGGTACCCTTCAAATTTGTTCCCGTCCTGCATTTGTGCTATTTGATACTGGTGTCTCTCATTATTTTATCTCCACTACTTTTGCAAAAATATTACCAATTGTATCAGTTCCCTTACCTTCAGATCTTGCTATTACTACACCTTTAGGTTCTGGAACAAAGCTTACCGAGTATTATCCTGATAGTGATGTAATAGTGGAAAATCACAATCTCCCCGCAAATTTAGTATGCCTTGACATGAAAGGTTATGATGCCATTTTAGGGGTAAATTGGCTTATAGAGCATGATGCTGATATTAATTACCGAAATAGGATTATATCCTTTCGAAAACCTGATCTTCCAAGATTTTCTTTCCTTGGCATCAAGTATAGGAAACATCCCACTATCATATCTTCTCTTCACGCTTGCAAACTTATCTCGCGAGGATGTGAAGCTTTTCTTTCTTCTGTCATTGTTACCGAGTCCAAGGAAATCATCATAGCAGACATCCCTATTGTAAATGAGTTCCCAGATGTGTTCCCATCCGAATTACCTAGTTTACCACCCAAGAGAGAAGTAAACTTCACCATTGAACTCATTCCAGGAGCAGCACCTATTTCTATAGCCCCTTACAGGATGTCCCCCATGGAACTCAAGAAATTAAAAAGGCAGTTGTAGGAATTATTAGATAAGGGTTACATCAGACCTAGGACATCCCCCTAGGGTGTGCCAGTTCTTTTTGTCAAGAAGAAGGATGGCTCTCTCAGGCTATGCATAGACTTCCGGCGACTGAATCAACTCACAATAAAAAATAAGTATCCGTTGCCGCGTATTGATGAGTTCTTCGATCAGCTTTCAGGAGCAGAGTATTTCTCCAAGATTGATCTCAGATCAGGTTATCATCAGCTTAGAATTAAAGAAGAAGACATTTATAAATCAGCTTTTCGAAGTCGTTATGGCCACTATGAATTCGTGGTAATGCCGTTCGGATTAACAAATGCCCCAGCAGCATTTATGCAACTTATGAATAATATTTTTCAGCCATATCTAGACCAGTTCATCGTTGTCTTCATTGATGACATCCTGATATATTTCAAGACAAAAGAGGAACATGAATAACATCCGAGGATAACTTTGCAAACACTTAGAGAACATAAACTCTATGCCAAGCTTAACAAGTGTGAATTCTGGCTCAAGGAAGTTTCATTCCTAGGCCACATTATTTCAAAAGAAGGTATCGCTGTGGATCCTTCTAAAGTGGAAGCTGTCAGAAACTGGAGCCGGCCAACGACTGTATCAGAAGTAAGGAGCTTTTTGGGTCTAGCTGGTTATTATAGAAGATTCATTAAGGACTTCTCAAAAATTGATGTTCCTTTAACTAGACTCACAAGAAAAGAAAATCCTTTTGTCTGGTCAAAGGAATGTGAAAAGAGTTTTCAAACTCTTAAGAACCATCTTACTACAGTTCATATTCTATCACTACCGGTGGAAGGTGGTGAATTTGAAGAATATACGGATGCGTCTGGCATTGGCTTAGGGTGCGTCCTCATGCAGAATGGAAAGGTAATATGTTATTCTTCAAGACAATTGAAACGTTACGAGGAAAACTATCCTGTGCATGATTTGAAATTGGCTGCAGTCATTTTCACCTTTAAAATTTGGCGTCATTATCTCTATGGAGAGAAATTCACGGTCTACTCGGACCACAAAAGTATGAAATACTTATTCTCTCAAAAGGAGTTAAATATGAGGCAGAGGAGATGGTTAGAATATCTCAAAGGCTTTAATTTTGCTATTCAATATGATCCTGACAAGGCTAATGCTGTAACAGATGCACTTAGCAGAAAACAAATGGGAAAGCTATCAAGTCTCATGATTAGTATGATAAATCTTATTCCTCAATTTGCTCAGTTGAACTTAGATATTGACATGAAGGAAGAAGATTGTTTCGTCACTAATATTCAAGTTCAACCTACATTAATAGAAGATCTGGTCAAGCTGCAAAATGATGATCCCGTATTACTGGAGATTAAAGCCAACATAGAACAAAGGCCGGATTTTTCTATTTCCAACGATGGAAGATTGCTATTTAAGGGCTAAGTGTGTGTACCAGATCATGAGGATACGAAGAAATTGATCCTAGAAGAAGCACATAAGTCCAAGTACACCATTCACCCTAGTAGTACCAAAATGTATCAAGATCTTAAAAGAAATTTCTGTTGGCCCAATATGAAGAGAGAAATAGCTGATTTTGTGTCTCGCTGTCTCACTTGTCAATAAGTAAAGGCAGAGCATTTTAGACCTGCAGGTAAATTACATCCCTTATATATTCCAGCATGGAAATGAGAAAGTATAGAAATAGATTTCATTATGGGTTTACCAAAGACAAGAGGTGGACACGACGGTATCTGGGTAATCATAGACCGATTGACAAAATTTACACATTTCATACCAATCAAAAGTCGATGGTCTGTGGATATTCTAGCAACCTTATACATAAAAGAAATTGTCAAGCTACAAGGTGTCCCTATCACTATCATATCTGATAGAGATCCTACATTCACATCATAATTTTGGAAGGGTCTACAACATTCATTAAGGACCCGACTAAATTTTAGCACGGCATTCCATCCACAAACTGATGGTCAGACTGAAAGAACAAATCAAGTGGTGGAAGATATGCTCAGGGCTTGTGCTATTGACTTCGGAGGAAGTTGGCATGATCACTTGCCTTTGGTGGAATTTGCATATAACAACAGTTATCAGGCCAGTATATAGATGGCACCTTTTGAAGTTTTATATGGAAAAAGCTGTAGATCACCGATATGTTGGAATGAAATGGGAGAAAAGCAAATTCTAGGCCCCGACATTATCAGGGATTCTTCAGAGAAAATTAAGCTCATTCGAGAAAGATTGCAGGTGGCACAAGATAGGCAGAAATCTTATGCTGATAATCGAAGGCGCGACTTGGAGTTTCAAGTAGGAGATCATGTGTATCTGAAGGTTTCTCCGGGTCGTGGTATTCGAAGATTTGGCATCAAGGGTAAGTTAACTCCAAGATTCATTGGCCCATTTGAAATTCTTGAAATGGTCGGTGAAGTGGCTTATAGATTAGCCTTACCTCCATAATTAGTAGGAGTTCATGACGTATTTCACGTCTCTATGCTGAAAAAGTATGTATATGATCCTTACCATGTTATCACTTACGATAGTTTGGAGATTAAGAAGGATATGACGTACGAGCAAACACCAATAAAGATTATGGATCGGGAAGTGCGTCAACTAAGGAATAAAGCTATTCTATGGTCAAAATTCAATGGAAGAAATCATGGCCATCCGAAGTAACTTGGGAAACAGAAGAAGCTATGCGAAATTTTTTTTCAGAATTATTCAACTGTAAGTACACTCTGCATATAATCCATGTGTTAAATTTGGGGACCAAATTCTTCTAAGTGGGGGAGGGTGTAGTGCCCCAAAATTTATATAAATAATTTCTAGATTATTTTTAGAATTTTCTAGAACTTATTAGGAATTTATAAAGCTTAAACTGATTATAAGGCCCAATTATGTTAAAATATTAATCTAGCTTTGATAAATAAAACCCAAAAGGTTTAAAGATCAAGCCCATTAAGTTTGGCCCATATTCTTGAAGGATATTTAGCTTATTCACGAAATTTAAAGATAAATACTTATTTATTAGATAATTATATAGATAAAACAATTAAAGAGTTTGAATTAAGTTGAATTCTACAAATGGTGGATGTAGCGGTCTACCGTGCGACCGCCACAGGCATGTAACGCGCCAAGCTTAGATCGTTACGCTCTGTAAGTTCCGTGAATGGAAGAAAGAGTAAAAAGATTAGATTTTTGCTAGTCTATCACTTTGGGATCAAGATGGGAGGACTAGTAAACGTATTAAGGGCTCTCAGAAGTCGATCTAAGCCTTAATAAGGACTCTAGAATCGATCTAATCCACAAACCCTAGCAAAACCCTATAAATAGACCTTAGTTTTGACCTGCGCGACCCTTACATTGGCTCGCATGGAACTAAGGTAAGGAGATAGTATTTTGGGTAAGTTCTTTAGAACTTTTTATTCCTTATACATAGGACTAATCTTCCTCAAAATTTCGTACTAGGAGATCAACTACACAAGAAGTTTGAAGCTTCCAAAGTTGCTACTTCGACCATAGCAACCCAGGAATCTAAGCGAAAGTCTATGGAAGATCAGGAGATTAGAGCACCAAAACGAGGTAATTAGCCTAAGTGTCTATAGAAATTTCTGTTCCCCTTAGTTTCACCTTCTTACCCTCAAAATTTCACATCCTTAGGTCAAGAGATTGAGAAGTTAGAGCGACGTGAAGTTGCTGAAAACGCACTGGAAGGAAAGAACTAGGGCATGCCTTGCAGTCCCAAATTGGAAGTTGAAAGCCCAGTAAAGAGGTAGGTCATCTCATGAATGGCAAGAATATCATGTTAGGGATAAAAGCCCTCTGGTTTTGATTGATTCCATGCATCATAGACTTTGAATTTCATGTTTTAGTAAGTCTATACATACATGCATGTCTTTAGCCTTAAATGAAGATAAAAGATATTCTCTTGTTCATTCACTGCAACCTATGCATCTAGATGGACTATACTTCGTTTTATCATGACTAGATTAGTTAAATCTTTTCAAAGCATGACATGTTTCAATGCAAAGACTTTTATCTTTTTACTTTCCTATCAACAGGACTCTAACGGCCTTTAGTTAGACCGTCAAAGGGACGTAACGGCCTTACGATAAGCCATCACACTCCCTGTTATACTTAAACTACTCTGTTATCTCTAACGGACCATAACCGGAGCGTTACAACACTCTAACGGTTCCACGATAAACCGTCACAGCCCTGTGACACGCCCATGTTCGACCGTCAGATTAACTATGTTCTATCAACCCGAGACAAAATTAAAAATAGTTAAATTTACTTATAAATAAGCCTAGTTATCTAAGTTTTGACCTATTTTTCATAACTTTGAGTTTATAAATTGATTCATGTATGTTTAAAGCACTTTAGTTATTTTTAAAGTACATGTTAATTTCATTGCTAAAACTCTATAGTTTTGTATTAAAACATGTATTTTACTGATGTATTGACGGAGTTTTATCATGGTTTCACATTGTTATACATTATTCCTATCTATAGAGTCAATTCTCTAAGTACATGGCATATATTCCGATATATGACCATTAGTTTACACTTTTGCACTATAGGAACATATTCTTGAACTTGAGGACCTCGCTATTGGATATTCCTTCCAATGGACTAGGAAATCTGGTTTCAAGGCCTCCGTAATTCTCCGCGAGCCTGGGATTCTCACTAGGACGCCGAGTTGGTTGTACCTTTAAAGCCCAATTGATTAGAAAGTACTATCGATGTTTTCTGATTTTTACTATGTAACGGCCTAATACTAGACCGTCAGGCTCATCTAAAGGTCTAGTATATAACTGTCACATTCACTGAGTCCAATTATTCTTTCTGGATTCAATCTATTGTAACGGCCCAATTATAGACCGTCACGATCATGTAACGGCCCATTAATTGACCATCACAGTTCTTGAGTACTTTAACCCGAGGTTGACCCAAGGGTTGATATTCCAAAGTTCCTAGATGGATTATTGATGGTCTAACACTTGTCATATTGTTCAAAGATACTTAATCTTAAATGATGAAAGTTAGGAAATAAGCCGTTATGCTGCCGATTTATTTTCATGGCATAACCTAGTTTTAATATGTTCATTGAAATTCTTTAATTCAAATAGAAGCATTCTTATGATGGATTACTTTATCTTGAACCTATCGTTGAAATTGTACATTCTTGGCCATATTGTTTACATGCGTGGAAGTAGCTTGATTTATACTTGAAGATGCGGACCGAGCACTGATTGTGTTCAAGGGCTCTATACTAGTCCCCTTGAGTGATTGTCGGAAACATACTATTATAAACCATGGGGTATGATGCTACTGGCGTCGCATTACGCTGGGAGTACTTTCTCGATAAATAAGTGAAGATCCACGGCTTGTGAAGTGAAAATCTCCGACACGTACATGACTTTCTAGCTTGTTACATGTTATTTCACAGAAATTTACGAAGTACTTGATACTAAGTGAAGAGTACATTCTTGATTGTTACATGACTTTCTAGTACATTTTTGCTATTGAAAGGCCATATCACATTCTTGTTACATGCATACTTGCTCATTCTATCTTACATAATCAACGTGTTACTTCGGTTTAATCGCATGATTGATCGCATCTGCGTGATTTTACCTTATTTCTTTAGAGCTAAAATGTTAATTACTTAAATATTTTTAATCATGTTGATGCGAAGATACCTACTGGGCAAGTGTGCTCATTACCTATTTTCTAATCTTTTCAAGAGATGGAAGTGATACGAATTCGGATTCGAGTTATACAAGTAGCGGGTCCGAGAGCGAGTAACAGTCATATCAAACTGAGAGTGAAGACTTAGGAAAGTCAATGATGTTTAGATCGAGTCTTTATAATTTCCTTTTTCCTTAAGTCTGATAGATTAGTAAAGGTTGAAAGCTATTGTATTTGGATATTTTGATTATTATTGAAATAAAGTTGGAGTTTGATTAAATTACTATGCGATTGCATTCTTATGTGTGATTACCTTGCGCTCTGATCATTCTTGCTTGCAAGAGGCTTACCATGCCGGCTATTCACGATTCTCCGAGTTAGTCTTCCGCTGTAATAATAGGCTCGGGGCGTGACAGGGCATACTAGACTTGTGGACACACTTTTTGGATCTTATTTTATTTTTGTTCGTTTATTCAATCATTTATTTGGTTTGTTTAGTACGTGGGCGTGCTAGTCACAGAGTGACGATTTATTCAGGCTTCAAAGAAGCCACAGGTGTGCGCCGTCTGACTGATCAGACGATAGTGGATATCGTTTCGGGATAAAAATCCGCCGTGCCGTGAAGGCTACGATGTTAATTACATCCCCTCGGAGAGGGGAAAATCCTTTATTGATCGCCAGGAAAAGGAGCCCTATGGCCTAAGATTATCATTAATAACAAAAATGAGATAACGAAGATCTCGGATTGCATTAAAATGTCCACAGATTGGGGTGTAAACGTTTAAATCATGTTGGTCGCTTATCGACCATTTCATGTTCGGACAGAAGTCCGTATTGAAAGCATGACGAAGACGGTGACAAATATGTGCAAATGTCTATCGAATGTACGGCGAGTTTAATAAGAATGCGGGATTAAATCTCAATTAGAACGGGTCCAGTTTATTAAGCTATCAGCCCAAAGCGATGCCGTTTCATGGCCATACTGGGGTGATCCCCGAGGTCCAAACATGGCTTGCCGAGGCGTCATTAATATTCCTTCACTCCAGGTCTAGGAGGGTGAGAGCCTTAGATCAATCACCATTAATTTTTTTAGGATGGTGTTCTTGTTCATCATTTGTTTATTGTTATTATCATGTTTTCAAGGACCACTTTCATCATTGTATTATCATCATTTTCATTCATTTTTTGTATCACCATTTTCATTCACTTTTTTGTTCATTTGTTTCATCATTTTTTTATTTTTTTTATTTGTTTCGATTTTGTTGTGTTATTCTTTTTTATCGTTTGGGCTTTCTTATATATATTTATTTTTTAAAATTGTCTTGTTATTATTTATCAATTTATTTATCTATTTTTTATTTTTTTACATTATCTCATTTTTTGATTTTTTTAAAGTGAACATAATGCATAAATAAAAATAAAAAAATGAAAAAGGGGGTTAAACGAAAAGGGGGCACAGTGCCTGCCGATTCACATCTTGGGCGTTGTTGCATTTGTATCATTGTTGCATTTGTGTTGTGTAAGTTGAACACGTGTATTACGAGAGAGTGTGTGTGTTGTAGAAATAAGTGTGTGTTTATGTGTTGTGCATTATGAGAACATGTGTGTGTATTTGGTTTTTTTTGTTTTAAAAGAGGGGGATGGGAGTTGAAACGGCGGGGGGAGAGGGATCTGGTATGCCCGCGTGCGTGCCGGATCATCTCTCCGCCCCCTTTGCTTTGGTTTTACCTTGTGTTTTTTTTTATGTAATGGGGAATGAATCGGCGTGAGAAGGGTACGTGAGGGGGTGATTCGGCGTGCCCGCGTGTGCGCCGGATCACTCCGCATTTCATTTTTTAAAAAACGTGGAGTTCCGTCGACCAAATTGTGAGGCTGGTCGGCCGAACCTCCAAAACGCAAGGAGACATTCCTGACGGGTCGACCCCTGCAACGCAGGGGGTCGACCCCACCGCCAATTGGTCGATCCAATGTTCAGTTCGGTCGACCGAATTGGCGGACAGACTTAGATTTTAATTTTTTTGTTATTTTGTTTTGATTTTTTGTTTGTCTTTTCTTCTTTTTCTCTTTTTTCGCATTTAATAATGGGGATTGAGGGGCTGTGATATGCTGCTCAAAAAATCGTTGGGTTTAGAAATATAGATGTGAGGGCTCAGAGGGGATGCATGCATCCAACTCGAAATGTGTAAGGGGGTTGCAGAGATTCATTTGTGTAGTTTCATGCATTTGGTGGCGCCATGCCTTAACATATATGAGAGGGTGGTGCTCAATATGTGTTTAGGCTCAGAAATACAGAGATTCCCACATGGAGCCCAACGAATGCATGGGGCTACAGAGATTCTTACTCTTGGTTCATGTGAGTTCAGGAATGCAAGGGTGTTTTGTTTGTTGGGCATGTATGTAACATGCTTAATTCTATTGTTTTGATGATGTCTGACTATGACTCATTGATGGATCTGACTTGCATTTTATGAAGCTTAACGTGCAATCTGACACACTCTGAGTCAAAGATTAAGTCAAAGTCAACTGAGCAAGGGTCAAAGGTTAAGTAAAGTCATGAAAAAATCAGTGGAGCTGAAAAAGGCAAGTTGACAAATTTGACTGAGCATAGACACAAGGTCGGTGCACCTTTCGCTAGCACAAGCCAAGGTCGGTGCACCTTTCACCATCACAAAACAAAGGTCGATGCACGTTGTTGAAGGTCCGTGCACCTGTGAAAGGCAAGGTCGGTGCACATGAAGAACTAAGAACTAAGGTCGGTGAACATCTTGCCAACGAAGAACAAAGATCGGTGCACATGCTAAACTAAGGTCGGTGCTCATGACTAAAGATCAGACTAAGGTCAATTCACATGCTAAAGACCTGAAGACTAAGGTCAGTGCACATGCTGAAGACTTGCAACCAAGGTCGATGCACATATGCAGTCTAGCCCATTAAGGTCAGGGCACATGCTGAGGACTTGCAAGTAAGGTCGATGCACATGCTGAAGTCTTAAAGGAAATGTCGATACCTTGTTCCAGCATGTCAACACTATGGTCGTCCAGAGAGCATTAAAGATAGGATTCCTTAAAGAGGATGTGTCGACACATTTGTAGATGTGGAAAATGTGGATGTGTATATGCGTGCCGATCCCACAAATCACATGAATAAGCATGAAGGCATATGTTCACCAATCAAGTGAATAAAATGAATCTGTGGCTATGTAAACATGGTAGCATGATCATACAATCAAGACAAAGGCGATAAAAGATGTAAAAGAATACCGTGATCGCCACCAAGGAATGACAACGCCAAAAGAATATAAAATACTAAGTGCGTTGTGTACCTTGGAAAAAGAGGATGATCGCGCTCAATATCAAGATGCGGGGACTATGTGGATTACCCCTCATTGTCTTCCAGTCGGCTAGAAGGTAAGGGCCTCACTTTCCATGCTTTCCTGCGAAACAAACACAAAACAAGAGGCAAAACCCATTAGAAAATGTCAAGTGTAGAAATCTGCCCAAGTGCATAAAGTAGCATGAAAGATTGAGGGTAAATTTACTGGGGGAGGGTTTTTAACCCCTATGGAAGTGTGCAAACAATAGGTGTGTATATTGTGATGAGATGAACATGAAGAAATTGACTTAATATGTCATGATGAACATAGATAAACAAGGTGCAAAAGTGCATGCCACAAGAAAAATTGTGCAAACAGTGTAAAGTGGGTGAAAAGACTGACGTAAACAGTAGGGTAAATGAAGTCCAAATGAGGAGAAATTTGAGATGACAAAAGACTTGAGTGTTCTAAAGAAGCGGGAACAAGAATCACTCAAAAAGGAGGTCAGGACAGAAAGTTATGACACCGGAGATTTAGGAAAAATATGGACTGTGTAGAAAATTCAGAACAGTGCACAAAATGGACTCAAAGAATGATGAATATCTCACAAGATAGAACATCAAAAGAGGAAAGAGAGGATGCTATGGAAAGATGGGAGTATTGTGGTGAAACTAGGGTAGAAAGGAAAGTTTAAAACGGGAAAGATAGCAGTGAAAAATGGGGTGGAAAACAAAAGAAAATAGAGGGGTGCAGAACATGGGAGAAAAATGACTAAGTATAAAAACAGAATGAAAGTGCAAAATTCATAGACAAAAATATGAAGGAAGATGATGAGGTAATGAGGCCAAAAGTAAGGAAAAGAAAGATTATACTTCCCACTAGTGCCTGGAGTTGAAAGGGCAGATAAAGAGTGCCCCACGGCCTCGCACCGGCGACGCAAACATGCCCCCATCGCAAGAAATCTGAGTTTCAGCAAAGTGCAGAACAGTGTGGTGAAACCTCAAAAGTAGGGGCTTAGAATAGGGGGAAAAGATATGAGAAATAAGGCAAACATATAATCAACGTGAAGCTAATACTCCCCTCTTCAAGATGGAGTTGAGGGAGGACGAAAAGGATGAAGCATGACTCCGCACCGGCTTGATGAACAGGCCCCCGTCGTGGACTTTGTAGCAGAAATCAGCAAACTGTGATGATTTGCCAAAAGTAGGGGCGAAGTTGAGAGGGCAAACGTTAACTCAACCCTTTGACCCTAGCCTAAAGAGGGAAGTATCGGGACATAGGTGAACAGTGCAGTCTGCCAAAAAATTATAAATAACTTGTCGGTGCAGAACTGGCCAATGACGTAGAAGAAGAAATTGTAAGGATTTAAAAGATGAACAACTTTGGTGCAGGACACATTTTGAATAGAGGAAAGGAAGGGGGCGAAAAAGGATCGTTTTCAAGACTACGCAACGAAAGGGGGCTGAATGCTTGAGGGAAGCCAGCCTAAATGGGCCGTAAGGTGACTTTGAAGGCCGGAAGGTGCCAAATAGGCTCCAGGGCTCTATGAAATAATGATCTCCAGGGTTCAAAGGGAATGGAATAATGAAATGGGCTCGAAATCCATCTAAGAAAAGCTCCAAAATAATGGGTAATTCGGGACATCAAAATGATGAATAAGAGAAATGACTCAACTTGCAGGCTAAAAACGGGTGTCAACAGATGCCCCTCCTTGATGTCCACTTTGCAAGGGAGCAAGCGAAAGCGACGCGGAGGTGAAATGGAATGGAGATGGAGCGAAAGCGACAGCGACGTGAAATGGAGATGAAGCGGAGATGAAGCGGAGAGGACTAAAAAGTGGGCGTCAAGGCAAAAAGACACCCGTTTTAACCAAGAATCGATAGGAATTCTCCCAAAAATGCCAAACTAACCACCCGGAATGGCTGACAAGGATGAGACATCTCTGGAGAACTAAACTAATAGGAAAAAAAGGAAACACGACCAGGCTCATCGGGGGCACAATCCACAGACAATGAGGGGGTCGAAAAGGAGCATAACGTAAAAAGTAGGAGAAATATAATTAAGATAAAATACAGACAGGAATCACACTGGGCAACCAGACCGAGCGAAAAGATCAGAGAAATCGTTCAAATTCAGAGTGGAATGAAGATCTCTTATCCAAGAGACATGAAGTGCAACTAGCCATTATTGAGGAGAAACCTTGAATGGATCACGAGACGTTAATGCTCAAAATGACATTATGCATGCTGGGCTAAAATAAAGAAATTATCAAAATGAATGCAAAGAAATCATAAAATAGAAAGTACTCGAGAATAGTATTGCTAGATTGGAACAATCAGGGTCAAGACACTATCCGCAACCACGGCGTGCGTGATATAACCATCATTCCCTAATTTTCCCAACTTAACGGCCTATCCGATGGTTAAACATGTGCACCTAGATCATCATCGTTTTTGTTAGAGGGGAACGTCAGATCTTGGAACACGTGAATGACTAGCCGATTCTCGAGATAATATAACAATATAGATACCATATAGTAATACAACAATGAGTAGGGATAGAGAGCCATACCTGACTTACCTATGCAGGCGAAAATGGCATTTTTTTGATTTTTATTTTCTAATTTTTATGGATTTTCATGTATAGGATAAATATGATAAGCAAGTATAAACATAGCGTAGATAACATAACGAGTAACTGAACGACAAACAACACGACATAACATAACGATCAAATGAAATGGGAGACAATGCAACATAACATAACAAAGGCAAATGAGCACATATGCAATGGCATGAACAGACAACATGCATGCATGAACACAGTGTGACAAGACAACAACGCGGTGGGATAACACACGGTTGGGACAAGAACATGACGGACGACCACACGGTTGGGACAAAACATGGGACATAAAGGGGTGACTAACAACATGTGCAAGACAACTAACAACACTCGGTGAGGGATAAAATAACATGTGTGGGACAACACGAAGGGACATAAACACGTGACAAGGACACGGCGGGATAAAAGACATAAACAAATACGCCCTTCAATCAAAACCCAATATCAGAATGAAGCAGAACCGCCAGGTTCATAATCATGAGGCAAAGCCCTCTCATAAAGATATGATCATTGCAAACAAAAGCTGAGAAGGACATGAGCTTCAGAACAGATCGAGAGAGTGGATCGAAGAAGAAAAGAACAGATCAAAGATGTGGACAGGAGGCAGAGCATAAAGATATAGCGAGAAATGCCTGAGTACTTGCAACCTGCACACTTAGCAAACAGATTACGTATCTATCCTTTAAAAAAATGCAAATGTATGAAAAAGACACATTTTTTTTGAATTTTTGTGATTGTTTTAGATTTTCAATAGTATTTCATTTTTATGGATTTTTTTGAAGTATTTGATTTTTTAGATTTTTGAAATATTTAATTTTTTTTTGAAATTTTGAAGTATTTGATTTTTTTGGATTTTTGACAATGTTTACTTTTTTTTATAGAAATTTTGATTTTGACATAGCAATCCGCAGCACCTAAAGACGGGCTCAAACTACTGTCCAGGGATCGTCGTTCCTACCCCTTTCATTAAAGGCTTCCCTTTAGCAAGGCGTGCATGTGAGGGTGGCTTACCACAACCAACCGCTTCTAAAGAAGGTGCCCCTACTAAGGCCATACCCAGGATACAACCCAGCCTAAGAGGGAGAAGCAGAAGAAAAATTGGAGACAAGCTTCGTGCAGGATGGGAGATATCAAGGCTCGAATTTCTTCCAGGGCACTACCCCTCAAAGAGATAGCCTGTTGCGCTAGGACTTTGTGTCTTTGATTTTTAGACCCATATTTATTAGGCACGCATGCGACCGGGCTCATGACATCCCGTGGGGAATTGTACTGTCACTCTTGCCATGCCTTTGATTCATAATTTTGCATTGATTCATTTTGGTAGCCCTTATTGGCCAAATATAGTTTGAAAGCTTACTTTTGAGGGTCAAGACTGCCCCTATTTGAGACCTCTCTCATATTAGGGAGCACCTAGGTTAGTGATCTCATCCATCAATCTCTTGCCCCTACACTTGGCCGAGCGGAGAAAAGAAAAGACCTTTGTGCATACCCAAAGTATGGCCAAAGCAGCAACGTTGTTGCACTAGAGGGGTCGGCTATGGTTCGCTGTGTTGTGTGTGAAAAACCCATACTCAAAGGTCACCCTCAACGATCAGGGAAGGAAACTAGACTCCCAGCGCGGAGCTATCACTAGCCTAAAGATGCTGCAGAAGCGACTTATTTGACTAAGCAAACTAACTAAAGCCTAAGGCCACTCAACCATGTTTTAAAGAACCAACATTATAAGCGCGTGCAGAAATAACAGAGTAATAGCAATGATAACATGTTCTTGCACAAAATAAAAGATACCTTTGCAAATCCATGGCGTGGAAACCGACACCCTGAAGCGATTTCGATCATCGAGCTTTGAGGAGTGCGAACTTTGTTTTCCTTACTTGTCAGGATAAAGGATGAAAGGAGAGCAAGGGATTGGGTTCCTCGACATAGAGGAGTGGCAGACATCATACTGGATGAAGGAGGGATAAAAAAGGAAGAGAGACGAGGGCTAGAACTCCCTCGTTAAGGTACTGAGGCCCTGATAATAAGGAACCAAGTACATAATAACCAGGGATTAACTGAGATCAAGGCGGGCTAAAGCCTCAAAAATAGTATGAAAAGGGGTAATGACCCCGAAAGGGTGAGGAGGAAAGAATAGAGAGACCAAGAGAAGATTGTGGCAAAGATAATGGAGAAGAGGAGTAATCATCCGACGTGGTCGGAGAAAAGGAATTAGAATCACTCGACAGGGTCGGGGAAAGAAAATGATTGACACCTGACAGGGTTGAGGAAAAAGACTGATGGTCACCCGAAAGGGTCGGGGAAAGATCAGAAGCAGAGCCCGGGGATACCGGAAGGGAAGGATCAGAAGAAGTCCCGAAAATGTGATGAAAGGATGACATAGGCTGAGGCCTAAAATCATGAGTGAACGGAGGATCCGGAGACTCCGGATGAGTGGGGAAAGAAGAATGGGGGTTTACAGACCTGAAAAGAGAGGAGAAGATCATAGATGTGGGATTGGAAGAAGGGAGGTACACCACCCAAAGGTGGGAGCTGAGCAATATAAAGGATGAACGAAAGGAAGAGGAAGAAGTGGACCCCTTAGTGCACTATCGACGGCCCTTAAACTTACGCCGCCGCTTCTTCTTAGTAACAATCTCTTGAACACAGGTATGCCTGGTGCTGACCCAGACCTTCGACCTTGTTGATATGCAATGTCTCCTCAAATAACGGGCCCATCTGGCGGACAACCTAGCCCGGTCATGGATATGCAGCTTCATCGGGGCGGTTGCCCCTAGATACCCAGTGCTAACCATAGGCAGACATTCTCGGATAGATGACTCCTTCGGATGAACATCAAAAAACCGTGGAGTTTCATCACTCGGTATTAGCAGCATAAGATTCGGCATCTTCACTCGGCAATCGGGCATGAAGCATAACTCCCTTACCAGAAGAGCAGGACAAAACTGAGGGAGAGTAATGCGCGGCGTTGACGTGGCCGATTCACCAATAAACCAAGGCAGATTGCATAAGATGTGCAGAATGCTCTTGGAAAATGTAGAAGATATGGCCAATTGCCCCTTGAATAGGGAATCCATCAGGCTCTTGGCAGCCGCATGGGTTAACACAATCTGAGTAGAGAACCCTTCTTGGCCAGTGAACTGAACAGCAATCGAGTGAGGAGTAATAACAACATTAATGGTGAATCCTCCGGTGAGCAATGAGATTGCCACCGGCCTCACTCGAGAAGAAACTGGCACTAGTGCGAGGGAACTCTTCTTAGCAACCGTCTTTGAATATGTAGGCTCATCATCCCCAAAATAGCCAAGGGCTAGGACTTGGATCGGCATGCAGGAAATAACATCATGGATCTTGAAATGCACGATTGAAACCTGGATTGGCTCATCATCATCATCATGTGGACCTGACCCAAGAGGCATCGGAGGTATTGCACATCCGCTCCGTGGGGTGGAAGTGGATGGAGAAGTAGAGGGAATATGTTTGGGTGGCTTAGGCGATGGTTTGGAAGGCATGGGGGCTTCAGTGGGAATGGTGATGGAAAGTGAAAGCGCAAGTGATGTGGCGATGATAGGCTCAGGTGGTGGCGAAGGTGAAGGTGAAGGCGTGGCTGAGGGTAAAGGTAAAGGCATGGCTTGCTCAGGCTCGGGCGAAGGTGATGGCAGAGATGAAGGTGAGGGTGGAGATGGAAGTGGTGATGGAAGAACTGGCAGTTGAGATGGAGATGATGGCGATGGCAATGGAGATGGCGAGAATGGTGATGAAGGCGGAGGGGGTGAAGAGGGAGATTGTGGTGTCCACCGTCGACGTGTCGACACAACGCGTCGAGCCGTGTTAGGGATAGAAGTAGCAGAGGTGGCGGCGGGAGAAGAAGGGTAGGCACTAGCCTGAACAGAGGCTTGGGTTTGTGGCGGCGATGGAGTCAGAGTAGGAGATGGCGATGGTGCTAGGGTAGGTGATGAAATAGGTGAGGGATCAGGTGGTGGAGTGGGTGACGGAGCAGGTGCAATGCCCTATAAAGAATCATGGGGGTGCCCCTGGTCTTGTAGAGACGGCTGCCTAGGTGTCGTTGTTTGTTGTTGCTGCTGCTTGCGGAGATATAGAACAACCTTATGCATGGCGGCCCAATCAATCCTCTTGTCATCTTCTAAGCCATAAACAGAATCTCAGAATTCGGGGCAATTCTCAACCAAATGCCCCTGTTGGCGATGGTAATCACAAAATTGAAGCATATCTCCAACCGCGGGTTCGCAAGGCACAACTGGAGGGAGCGGCAATGCGTGAGCGGCCATCAAAGCCTTGAAAATTGCTTAAAAACACTCCGGCAACGAAGGACGATGAGGAGCCCGCTTCGGGCAAGGTGGATGTCGAGGGGTATGGGAAGGTAATGGAGATGGAAGTGGAGAAGGAAGTGGGGGTTGCATAGGTAATGGTGCATGGTTAGGGGAAGGATTTGGTGGAGGCACGTGTGGAGCGAAAAGTGAGGTGGGAGGTATGTGGACGACATCTACCTGCTCGGGGTGTAATGTTCCCTTGACCGGAGGTGGAGGTTCATGTGGGTATAAAGAGGTGGAAGGTTGACTCGTGGAGGTTTGATATGTGGAGGGATATGTCTGGGTATATGGGTGTGGGGGAGCGGAAGGCTGACTCGCGGAAGGATATGTAGTGGAGGGCTGACTCATGGAAGGCGATGGATAGGAGGCGTATGTGGGCGTAGAAGGTGGAGGAGACTCTGGGTCAAGAGAAACTAGGAGTTGTTGGTGGATAAAGCGGGCTCGGCTATACAATTATTGCCAAGAGGTGATATCATTCAAGGCTAAGATAAAGTGGTACACGGGCGTTGCATTAGAAATGATCATTTTGATCTGCTCTCCCTCCGAAATATGCCCCAGGACTTGCGCGGCCAAGTGACGCCAGCGATCAGCAAAGGTAGAGAACTCCTCGTCGGGCTTCATCTTCTCATGGGCCAGATGAACCATAGAATACTTGGGCCCAACCTGGTCTTGATACTGTTGAAGAAATCTCTCTTGGACGACTTGAAAATCCACAACTTGCTCTTGCGGAAGAGAAAAGAACCAATCCCGAGCCGGGCCTTCCAACGACAAACCGAATAAATAGGACATCAAGCGTTGGTCATGTCGAAATTGGGCCGACTCATAAATGAAATCCTTTAAGTGCACATAGGGGTTACCAACTCCACCATAGTGATGATAGGTAGGAATTTGTGAACGCGGTGGAAGCTGAAGACCTTGGAATGCAAACGGGACACTCAAAGAAGATTGGGATCAATTCGATGTTGAAGTTCATCAAGCTGACGTTGGGCTTGAGCAATCATCTCCTCAATGAAGAGAGATCGGGAAGGACGCAAGCCAGCCTGAGCAAGAGATTGTGGATTTGGACCAGGGTTATGATATTGGGCCGGATAAAGAGATCCGGACTGAGAAGAAGGAAAGCCGATTCTAGGAGTGGAAGGATATGTAGAACGGACTGCGGGAGGATGACGGAGCCCCTACGACTCATGGGTACGAGTGAGAGGGCAACTGTCACTCCCATGGTGGGATGCTATACATTAATGGATCAAGGTAAAACACATCTATGGAGATGGGGGAGAAATGCTAGAGCTGGGAAAAAGGGGGGGTAGGATGGAAGCCATACTAGCTTAACAGAAATGAGTGTTTATTCATTACAAAATCAAAGTGTACACAAAGGGAGAATACATCATTGCAAAGGAGGAAAAGAAAATAGAACAAAGAAAACCTCCCTCACTCTTCTAGGCTCTGCCGACATAGGTGTGAAACTCTTCTCTCTTTTTCTTAAGTTGGCCCCTCTTCTGGTCGCCCACCTTCTCTATTAGCCAACCAAAAGCCTTCAACAGTAGCTGTTGCCTTCCTTTTAGAGGAGTGGAGGTGTGAGCCTTCGAACCCCACTCCTCCTTCTTTTTCTCTTCTCTTCTCCCGTTTTCCCGCTCGAAGTCATTATGATCCTGCATGTAGGGGTGCAGAGGATAAGCGGGGTGCCCGCCTGGGATTGGTTGAAGGTGACAAGTTGACATCTCGTAACGGCTTTCAAACATTGCCATTTTTGGCGCCTGGGCAAGTCTTCTCACTGGTCTACTGGTGGGTGAAGGGCTTTGCCTGTTGGTTATCGCCAAAGAAGATCCTCTTTAGGCAGAGGCCCCCCTGTTAACCATCAGTTGTAGAGATTTCCCGTTGGATGGGGCCTCAAACCCTTTCTTATTTTCTTCCCTTCATGATGTTCTTCTTGCAGTGGTTTGGCGTGGAAACAGAGTCTCGTCTGGGGACGGGAGTTTTCTCACGCCGGTTCAAGGGGAGAGTGCCGCGCCATTTCAAGCCTGCTAAAGGCGCCAATTCAAGTAGGTTGGAGGAGGCTTCTCATGCCAGTTCAATAGCCATAAGGGCACGCCGGTTCAAGGGGCCAAGGGAAGCTTGCTTGCGCCGATTCACCTAGAGGGTGGTGGTGCCGGTTCACATGTGGCATTGAGGGGGGAAACCTGTGCGCCGGTTCAAGGGCATCTTATGCCTTGTGCACCGATTCATCATGGGTGGAGCTTGCGCCGGTTCAAGTCCATGAAATGCCTTGGCTGGCTCATGTCCTTTCTTTTCTTCATTATATGTTTTATATCATTCTCATCATTCATCATTTTTCTTGGCTATCCCCATTTAATTGCCCTTATTAGCTTAGTGGGCTCATTGCCCTTGATGATAATTTTAAGGTGTCAACATGCCCCCAGTGAATATTCGGTGGCGGCTATGTAGAGAATCAATGGTCGCCCTTTGAATGGTGCCCCCAGTACAAGCGGGGTCTTCAAATATTCCTTCAACATATCAAAAGCCTTTTGGTATTCTTTATTCCAGCCGAACGACGTATCTTTCATCATCAGCTTATGGAATGGCTGCCATCGCCCAGACAGGTTGGAGATGAATCTGCGGATATAGGTTAATCGGCCCTGCAGTGACCATAGTTCCGTTAGGTTCTTCGGAGGAGTCAAGTCCTGAATGGCCTTTATCTTGGAGGGGTCTATTTCAATTCCCCGATATCGGGCTTTGAACCCCAGAAATTTTCCACTGGAAATGCCAACGGTGCACTTCAACGGGTTCATCTTCAGCTCATATTGTCGGAGCCTTTGAAATATAACCCTGAGGTCACTCAAGTGATCTTATTTCTTCCTGGTCTTGACGGCCCAATCGTCAATGTAGCATTCGACTTTATCATAGAGCAGTTCATCAAATATATTTGTCATTGCCCCTTGATAAGTGGCACCCGCATTCTTGAGGCCGAAAGGCATCCTTTTATAGTGAAATATCCCCTTGGGTGATCAGAAAGCCATATGAATTTTGTCATGCTCGGCTATCCATATCTAGTTGCATCCGGACGACCCATCCATGAAAGATAAAGCTTCGTGGCCGGTAGTGGCATCAATCATGACTTCAGTGATGGGCACTGAGAAATCATCCTTCTGGCATGCTTTGTTTAGGTCCCAAAAGTCCACACATATCTGGATCTGGCCATTCTCTTTCTTGACGGGCACAATGTTGGCCAACCAAGTGGTGTATTGGTTTTCTGCTAGGAAGTCAACATCCATGAGCTTGTCGACCTCTTTGCAAACCTGGCTTATCAGTTTCGACCTCATTCGCCGGGGTGACTGCTTCATTAGTTCAGCCTTGGGGTCGATGGCCAATATATGTTGAGCAATTTTAGGGCTGAGGCCTTGCATTTCTTTGTAGTTCCAAGCAAAATAGTCTTGAAACTCCTGGAGGAGTTGTATATATCACTTTCTTTCTTCTAGGAGAAGGAGGGCGTTGAGGAAGGTTGGCCTAGGCTCATCTTCTGTGCTGAGGTTTACTTCGACCAGCTCATCAACGGTGGCCTGACCGCCATCTTCTATTTCTGGGGGCGCCGACTGTAAATCGATGTTGAAGATTTGGTTGATTCAAGAATGTGATTGAATGGTTGAGCTTCCATGTTATTATATTTGATTGAATGACAGATTCATGATTATCATTTCAAAACCTTGTCATTTGGTCAAATGTATTTTTGCTAAGTGATTTGAGAAGCAAAACGCATGTTTGAATAGGTTCAATGATGTATTTCATTGTGAACATGTTCAGATTGTTAATGCATAACTCATATATTTTTATTCTCAACTAACCTCTTGGTTTATCATGTTTTTCAGGATGCAAAATCATTTTTGATCTTCATGGGATTATGGTAACATTTAATCAATTGTTTCCCTTTGATTTGATGAAGGTTTTAGTTGTTTTTCAAACTCAAACTATCTTACAGTCTTCACCATTTTCAATCCGATCGTTGGATCTCCGCTCTAAAACTTTTATGTTGTAGCTCTGGGAGTCCTCTTTCCAACGCCTCCAGTCTCGCTTCGATCGGAGTTCGGAGCTAGGAGAATTAATTCCTGCCGCCGAAGCGCGCAGAGTTATTTTTTGTGTGCCCAGCCACTGCATGTATGAGAACCCTAAGGGCAAAAGAGTCAAGTTTGGGAACAAATGGGATAGTTTTAATGGGTTTCGAAAACTATCCGAAAAACCCGTTCCGGGTGGTTCAGAGGAAGTGTCGACTCTTAGAGTCGACACTTTTTACAAAGTGTTCTGCCTGCAACAAAAAATAGAACCCAGGGAAATAAGTGTAGACTCTCAGAGTCGACACTTTTTACACAGAAAAATAAGTGTCAACTCCAAGAGTCGACACTTTTTGCCTATAGACCAAACCCAATGCAAAACAGAGCACATGGGAATAAGTGTCGACTCTAAGAGTCGACACTTTTACTGACATGAATGAAACCAGCCATAAACCTAATTTAAAACCCAATTTTCATCATCCAAACAATAAAATCAAATGACCATGCATTGAAACAAAGTATGGGCATCATTTAAGCCACATTCCATCAAGTTGCAATATGAATAGGTTATGCATATTACAAGCCCAAAAATCTCATTTAGTCAATGCACGAGACTCATTTAAAGCATCAAGAACTCATAGATGATATGCATGTGAACACTCTCAAGCCAACAAAATCTCAACTGAAAATTAAAATTAACTTGGCATGCATCCATACAGTATGAGGAACTTTCAACCAATTTTTCAAGATTAGCATGAGGAGTTTGAAACTCTTTGTTAGCATGAATGTCCTATTGATACCAACACCCCATGAACTGTATGCATGAACCACATTCATGATATTGAAGAACTAGTGAAAATATATCCATGAAAAGCCCATGTATGAAGTGGCTTGGTGGAAGCAATATGAGGTCGACGCCATGCTAGGTGAGGTCGACACCGCAGAACAGAATTGCAACAGTTGATTAACTTGTAAGTGATGTCCACCATGCATTTCAACCATGTAAAGCAAGATAATCAACATGTGAGCTCCTAAATCATCAATGGACATTTTTCACAACACTTGTACATACGATTATCACTTCTACACACACGCAATGCACACAATATTTTATTATCATCAAAACCATTACCAAAGCCAAAGAGGGAGCACAACGAACCCAACACTTTGAATGAAGTATCGGAGTTGATGACGTGGAATTGCACCTTGTTGGTGAAGTCTCCCAACGAAAGCTCAAACTCTTCTATGCCTATTGGGACTTCAAACTTCTGGTTGCACCCAGCTATTGTAGCATCCTGAATTTTTAATATTAAATATCACCATATTATTTAATTGATTTTCTTAGCTCAGTTTCTTTTTAAATTATATTAAATATGGAAAAATATGTAACTTATGTAAAATTTGATTTCCAGTAACTTTGTCTTCAAAAAGAAACCCAGAATAAAATTGGTTAAGGCCCAATTTCACGTTTTAAGCTACAAATCGTTAGTTTTTAAGAACAAACTAAACTTCCTTAATTGGACCTTAATTCTTACCCAATTGGGCTCTGATCGAAGCCAAATCCTAGCCCAACTATAGAAGACCGATTCCTCTCTGAAAACCCTAACCTTAGGCCCTTCATTTGGCGGCGGCGACGACAAATTAGATTACCCCCGATTTTCTCGCCATTTTTCCTCTTTGAACTCTTCACCCTGATTCGATCACTAGAAGCATCCATAGATCCTTTAAATAGAAGGCTTTCGATCCCTAAGAACCCTATTTGCTCCGGCGGCTAGTGGCATGGTCGATCGTGGCCGGACGTGGGTGTATTTCGGCATTCTAGGAGCGGCCTAATTAGGGTCCTGGTGACCTTTTTCTTCTTCCTTTTTCATCGATTAAAGGTAGGTTTGTCTCAGGCTGAACTAAGAACAAAATATATCATCTTGTTCATCTTTTTGAGCTCTTTTAGTTTGTACCAATTTGCCTAAATTCCATGCACTATGTTGTTCTATTTTCATCAATTACTCGGGGGTATACTCGTAGGGTTACTTTCCAAGTTAGTCTGTTTTATGTTTATTTAAATCACTCTAAACTCAAATTAAAGCATGCTATCTTATGTGTCTTTGAATGCTCTTTCCAATGGTACCCTTTTGCCTAATGTATATGTATCGTATCGCTAGAAATCAGAGTTTTGATCATAGTGCGTTGGGGTTCGCCATTGGCGAGTCTTGGGTAGGCAAGTGGCCCTTCCAGCGACCGCTTGGTTCACAAACGGTCGCACGATAGACCGCTTGGCCACCTTGAGTTTTCAATATATATATATATATATATATATATATATATATATATATATATATATGTGTGTGTGTGTGTGTGTGTGTGTGTATGTATGTATGTATAATGTTAAATGGCCATAAGTCAGACCGTTTGCCCCATCAGGCGGCCTCCCAGTAGACCATTTTTGGCCTCTTGCAGAGAGTTTTAAAAGCCTATTTTTATACGTTTTTGGAATAAAGACTTACCCTGGTTAGCATGAAATTTTGGACCAGTAGTGATAAAGAACATAATATTAACTTGGTATAATGAAATTGTAAATTCAATTTTCCACTATCTACATGAAAATCTCCTTTAATTATCACCGTTGGCCAACTATGTAAATTGGTAGAATAAACATGGTTATTAATTTCTTGATCTTAAACTTCTGCCACTTCTAAATTGCTGATATTATGATTCCGATGTCATTGTTTGATAGTCTTGCCACTCCGGTGGGATTGACTGACCGCACCGTTCACGTTTTCCGTGTTTTAGATAGCCTCAATCTTGTAATAGTCGGGACTCTCCGCCGGATACTCCTTTCGTCAGACTAGGACCACTATTATGAGACCTTCGTAAGCCCCCGTGAGCCTGGGATTCCCACTAGGACGTCGGGCAGGTTGTACCACCAAGACCATGTTGTGTAGTGGACAGCGGATCTAGAGGGGAGGGGTGAATAGATCAGCCCCACTTTTCGCAATGTGGCCCTCTATATAGCTAGTTAAAATGAATTGCAGCAGAATAGAAACTAGCTTCCAAGTGCGTTATGATTTGCTTAGCAAGATAAGCAAGATATATAACAATTCGATCCTAAGCATGCACCTAGAACGAATCAATCACACAAGCAAACCACACTAGACAGGATTTTAAGGTGGTTCGGACTGAATCCTCAGCCCTACGTCCACCCCTCACCAAAACCCGGTGAGGCTTCACTTGTGCAGCGCAAAGAACCGCAAATCGGAAACCACCGATTGCCTTCCTACTCACCACCTGGTAGGGATGTCAACCGCAAATTGGAACAACCTCCAATTACCTTCCTACTAACCACCGGTAGGGATGAATCACACTTTCAATGTTTAAACAATAATGAAAATGAAACAAATGTGAAGGAACTAAAACAAGAGATTGAGTTGTGAGTGAAAATGAATTGGCCCTTGTATGAAATGTTGATCAGCAACAAGGCCCCTCTTGGCTTCAACTCAATCTTCTTGATTCACCCTTGATTGGATGAATGTTCTTCACGGAGTACTGTTCATGTGAACAGTACCTCTTCCTTCAATTCTTCTCTCTTGATCTTCTCTTTGAACTTCTTTGAATGAATGAAGGAGATGATGAAGCTACCTTGAATCTTGATTGCTTCTTTACCTTCTAGGAGTTTGAATGCTTGAAATATCACCTTGAATGAGGTGGAAAGAACTTGAATGGATGAAGATGATTTCCTTTGAAGAACTTGAATCAAACAAGCTTCCTTGGATCACTTTGATAGCCTTGCTTTGATGTAATCTTCCTTGAGGTTTGTTGGCTTTGATTTGAGCTTGATTCCCCTTTGATTGGATGAAGAACACCTTCACGAACTACTGTTCACGTGAACAGTAGCTCGTCTCCAAGCTCTCTTGTAACCTCCCTTGCAGCCACCCTAGATCTCACAAGAAGCCCCTTGAAGCATTAGGGTTTCTAACCCCTCATGTGTTAGTTTTATAACCCTTGAATGGTCCATAGATGCCCCCTAGACCAGATCCACAAATCATGGAAGATTAGGTAAGGTTTGATTAAACAAATCCATGGAAAGGGGCTAGCCACGAGGTTGATTTCAAAGTCAAACAAGGCTGCATCGGGGCTGGCGGTCGACCGGAATTCATGGGCCGGTCGACCGAAACCTGCTGCAGCCAGAACTTTTCGACTCTGGCAAAACCGGTCGACCGGACACCTGGGGGCGGTCGACCGAAACCTGTAACAACGTCATCATTTCGGTTCTGGGAAAACCGGTCGACCGGCCAAGGTGTATAGGTCGACCGAAATCTGTAAACGTTGATATTCTGAGGCTCTGGCAAATTAGGTCGACCGGCCAAAGCGTGTAGGTCGACCGGAAAGACCTGTACCTGCAAAATTGAACTGTTAGCCCAAGGAAACATGTCCATAGGTCAAGATATTCATGTTCTCATCAATTTCATGTATTTTGGGATTGAAATCAATTTCATGTTCTCATCCCCGCGTCCTGACCGCGCAGGTCGATCCGCGTGCGAGGGCGCAACATTCAGCGTTCACGTTCACCATTTCCACTTGATTCCTTGTCCATTCATTGGCGCACCTGTCATGAACAAAAACATCACGTATGTCAATCACATGAAGGTGAAAAATATCAATGACTAATAATGTTTAGCCATTATCAAAACCAAGAATACATTAGAACTCATATGACCATAGAATGATGTCGAATGACCCAAGTGACCATATGAACTCAAATGACCATAGGGGCACAACAGACCAGAACCCACGGATTTGATTTGATTCCCGTTTTGGGGGCAGTCCAATATCCGGATTGTTCTGAATTTCTAGCGGCCCTCTTGGAGACTGCTAAGCATCCCTTGCGGCCCCGGGTTAGACCGCTAGGCTTTCCTTGGCCTGGTTAGAAGCTGGCTTGGGTTAGTCAGATTATTCTTGAACCCAGTCAACTCTGACCTGACCATTTAGTCGTTGTTGACCTTGGCTTCGCGGGCTGAACCCTGGTTTGGACCCACTTTTCCTCAGGTTTAATTGAGGACCCCTTTTCGTCCACTTGAAAGCCTTGATTTTACTCAATCTAGAAATGGTCTAGAACTAGACCGTTAGTCTCATCCTAGCAGTCCAGGTAATGATTGCACACCTCAAGACTGAACGTGTTTTCCGTGAGTTTGTTGTGATAGCAATCGTGCCAAGGATGGCCTCGGACTGAGAAGTCTTGCCTTGGCTCATGGTCACTTTGGACTCTCGAGTCATTCCTATGATATCTTATTCCAACTTTCCTTGGAATTTCTCTTGATCATAGAAGTATGTTTAATAAGCTTAAACCTTGGAACTCTTGGCCATTCAGTGTGGTGAAAGTCTAGATTGGGATCTATGATCCAACCCTTCAATGCCAACGCATCATAAAGGGCCCGGTCTAGTCCTGGGAGGAGCGCCCGAAAGTACTTGTGCCCCGGGGAGTTTGTAATGACAAGGTGTGGCATTGCATCGAAGTGCATGACTAGCGTGTTGGTCTATGACAATCTACGTCACTCAATCACTTGAAAACTCATGACATGCGTGCTTGTTATGGCCAGTTCACATTAAAACTTACTTGAAACCTCGTGAAAAGTTCTTGTTATACTTGCACTTGTTCCTTACATGAAATTTGTCTTTCCTTTCTCTTATCTGTTATTTGTCGCTTGCCATTTGATTATTACTGTTCTTTTATTGCATTGTTATATATGCAAAAATGATTAATCACTTAAACTATGCCTGGTGATAGAGATATAAAGTTCTACTGAGCTTTTGCTCACCCCTTTCTTTCCAATCCTTTTCAAGTAGTACGGTTGAGGACGTGCACATCGACGGGGACGGGAACGAGTGATTATGGAGCGAGCCTTCTAATTATGTTTTGAGTCAATGTCCTAGTTAGTCGTCAAATCTAGATAGTTCAGGGTCTATGTAATTTTTCTTTCTTTTGACTGATGTAAGTATTAGTGAAAGTCCACAAGATGTCGTTCTAATAAGTACATGCTATCCTTATTATCAATAAAGTTTGGTTATTTGCATTTTAATTATTGGTCTGAAGGTATGGTCACTTGTGGTAATGTATGCTCTGATTGACATGAATGGTATAACTGCTGCGTTGTGATTTTTTCTGCGTCGAGGCGTGACAGCTATCTTCATGTCCCTGACCTCGATCAGGTGTACATTGAAATAATACTTCTGGTAGACCCGGTAGGGGAGTATGTTCACTGCTGCCCCTGGGTCAACCAGGATCCTGTTTATAGGTTGGTCGTTCAATTGCCCCCTCATGTACAAGGGTCTATTGTGGCTGGCCGAGGGTAGGAGCATATCTTCTTTAGTGAAGGTAATGGTTGTCCCCGAATGCATCTCGGTGATGCAGCTCTCATAAGATGCCGGGGTTTGCAAAGCTGCAATGACAGCCTGCTTGGTTTCTACATCTAGAGAGAGTATCTCCCAGACACAGAATCTTCCGAGATTCTCTTCAGTTGCCTCATTATCCTATTGCCGGCTCTAACATTGGCCAGCCTGGCTTCTTCGGCTTTGCTATGCTTGCCATGCTTCGGTGCCGGAGCTGTCAACGGAGAAGATAGTTTATCTTCTTCTTCGGGGGCTACCCGATACCGACGTGCTTGGTCGGCTGGTTCTTTTATCTGGACAGGCTTAGTCGCAAAGGGAGTGCCCTCACTATCTTTGTTTGCCGGGGACAGCGCTTCGGAGGCCGAGGCAAAAATGTTTTTGGCTTTTGATTCGGCCTGCTGGCTTGGCTGTTTTCCCTTCTACGCAAGCAAAAATTCAGAGAATAAGGGAACAACATCCCCAGTTGTATCTTCAAGGTAGAGGCCCAATGGAGGCAGGACTCTTGTGCCTTTCTGATGCGGGACGGGACGCGATTCGACGCCAATTTGAATGCGAACCTTGGACTCTAGGAAAACTCGCGACTCGTCCGTAGCGAGGGAAGCGTGTGGATGTGCGTGGTTGAGAAACCGGCAATGAGTCAAGGGTATTTGGCTCTTCCGTGCTCGGATCGAGTCACAGGATGGGTTTCGCCCTCTCTCGCAGCGGTGATTAAAATTATTTAACGAGCTATATTAACCTATCACATACAAGTAGCGGCATATAAAAATATATACGAGTAAAGTAAATTGTCGAGAGGGGAGCGAACTCGATACCTCCACGCTACCGGGCGGGGGGAAGGCGACCCCGGCCAAGACTCGTACTCCCGGTATAAACGAATTAACAATAATTACAAAAATGTAATTCACTGCCCAGTCTACGCAGGGAGGTAAAGGGATATAGTGGCAACCCGGGAGTATCAACCTCGGGTTGATGGGCGGCTTTTTGAGCAGCTTCGACTGTTTCGACGCGCCGCAACTTGGTGCTACAGCTTGTTGTCCCGAACCTGTTCTGCTGTTTTAGCACTATGCGACTCGGCAAGAAAAATTACTGCGATCTGCTCCAACGTCGGATCAACATGAACCAGCGCCGTTGCAAAGCTCTCTTGCAGATCTACGACCACCTCGTGTTACAGGAATTTTTATGTCTCTGTATCCTCCTTGGTGGAATTTAGAACAGACGGACCTTCTGTCTCTGGAAATACTGGGCACACTGGGATCTGCCTGGTAATCAGGTTTGACCGAGACTCAAACTATGGATATGGGAGTTGGAATTTTTATGGGAGATGGAGGGGGAAGTAAGGAACATGCAAATAGTTTTTTTGTATTTTTTTGAGGTGGTTTGAGGGGTGGGAAGGATTTTATGGCAAGGGTGGTCAGATCTGGACTGCAGAGGACAGAACAGAATCCGAATTTTACAGAGGTTTTTAGGTGGGGTAAACAAACTCATAAAATCGTGAAAAAATTTGTGGAAGGGGGTTTCGGTGGACATAATTTTCAGTCTAAATTTTAGATCAATTTGAAATTGGAAAGGGGATCAAATCGGTGAAGTAGTGGGCTGTTGGAACAGAGATTTGTACAGGGATAGATTGTGTAGATAGTGGGAATTTAAATGGAAAGGGGGGCAAACAAAAAGGGCCACTTTGGTAACGGGTTAGGTTAGGGGCGGGTGGCTTACCCGGGTTAGCCCACCCCACCCCTAACCCTAACCCGGGTGGATTAACTCATTCCACCTATTTCCTAGGAATGAGTTAATGCATTTTAACCCTATCCGACCCAGGTTAAGAAAAAAACTATCAAACAAGGAGTAACCCACCCGACCCTAGTTAACCCACCCTAACCCAGCTTAACCCGTTACCAAAGAGGCCCAAAGGAATTAAATTGGAATTTTTTGTGGAGACTGGGAACAACGTGGGGAACTCACCCTCTAATTTTGAACTCGATCAGATCTCTGGATTGGGAGATAAAAATCGGGCTTGATGCTGCTGTCTAGAGGTGGACAGATCTGAGACGGTTGGCGGTGGTGGTGCGACGGCGACTCAATGGCGGCGGCGGCGACGGTGCTGAGCTTCTCACTCGGAGAGGGGATGATAAGGAGGTATCACACCTCAGAAGAAGAGAGCTTTCACAGCTACAATGGTGGAGAAGAGTGAGGGAGGGCTGCGCCCTTGGGCCCCTTGGGGTAAATGCCAATTTTCATTCAATAATTCTTGTGAAAATAACAAAATACATGGGTTTTATAGACCTAACTAAATGACCATTGCTACCCTCAGATCTAGGGATAGGGAGGGGCAATTAAGGGATAAGAATATTTAATTCCTTCTCCCATGTGGTCAAAGAAAATATAAAATTCAAAACATAGATGGAAAGGGGGGATTATTTAAATCCCACGTGGGGACAAGGGAGGGGGCGCCCCCCTCTTGGAGTCAACAAGAGGGGCTGGTCAATATTCCCCCTTGGACCATGTACCAATTATAATCATAATCCATTATATGGACTTTTATTGGGTTTACTATGATTTTTCTAAGGGTTAGAGTATTTAATTTCTATTTACCTTAAGTAAATTCAAGTAAATGCATTTATCTAGTTTATTTCATATAGTAAAAATATAATTTAATTATTTCATGAAGATTTTAATTATATAATTCATTGAAAAAAAATTATTTGTCATTTTAATTTATCAGGTTTCTACAGACATTACGAGCTTGCATTAGACCGACTCGACTCGACGTATGCAGACTCCTAACAAACTGTACAAATAAAGAAAAGCACACTCTATGTCCTAGACAAACCTAATGCTATGCAAACCCATGCATATGCAATGGTGGACAAGGACACCCGAATGTGTGACTAGCATACACAAGACGCAACCGGAGGTTGGAAAAATGGGGGACTCCTAGACATCCTAAAGTGAACCATGCATGCAATGACTTCCCATTGGACTGGGAAGGTTTGGGAGGGCTAGGAGAGCCGAATTCACCTTTTACATCACTCCTATATGCATGTGTCTCTTCCCAATGAACGGGCTCGATGGGTGTAGATTGATCGGCCAGTGGGGAAGGGGTGTGATAATGGACTCCCTTGACAGAGTGCAGTAGGTATGGTGGGTCAAGAGGTTCACTAGGGAAGGGGTCGAAGGGATCAAAGAATGTGTGACCCCTCGAGACGGGTTCCCTCATGATATGGTCCCATGTTTGAAATTCTTGAAGGTGTAAATGGTCACCTTCATTCATTGTGGTATGTGGGACGGTGATCTCATGTCGACAATATGGTTCCTCCCTCAGGAAAAGTAGATTGAAATCAGGCTCGACCGACATGGGGAGGAATAAAAGAACCGCTGTGGTGACATGACCCACAGTGCACACGGAGGTAATAGACCCTAAAGCGGGATGGGTGAAGCTACGACCTTTGGGTCGGTTGAAGCCTGGAGCAAACATGTGTGTCAACTTCAACTGCAGGTCTAATCCCTTAATAAGGTCATCCAATGTATCAACATGGTGACAAGACCGAAATATTGTATGGAATGAGTTGACGGGCACTAATTGTAGTGTAGAGTCCAAGGATGGATAGCAAGGTGTTCTAGGGACCAAACCTTTCTTGAGCCAGCTAAGTAGTGGCTCGACGATGATTAGCTTCCCCGTTAGAAGCACAAGTGGCTCCGGCTGAGGCGGCTCCAAATGAGGTGGCTCCGAATAAAGATCGGAAGGTGAAGTAGGTGGCAAAGCTTCTCCCTCGGATGGGGAGAGGATGTCCTCCATGGGGAGAGGACTTGGGAACTCCATAGGTGGTGCCGGGTTAAGACTACCGGCTTCGACCTCCTTAGGCTCGGGCAGGAGTCTATCAATTTGAGTGCACATCCTATCCACCCAATCTGAAATGATTTTGAAGAGTTCAGCAACGGTGGGGTTTGGAGTAGGGGCATCATGGTGGGTTTGCTCATATTCAATTGGCCTAGTCTTGGGTCGAGGCTCATCTACATGCGGGGCTCTTTGCCTCCGACTATGACCCACTTGGTTGGAGGTGACGGGATGGGGTCGGTTGGAGGTGACTGGGCCGGGTAGGTAGACCCTTCGAAGCTCACCCTTCATCTCACGCCATGACTCGACATGACATTGCCTCTTAACTTACCTCAAGCGTTCAATGCTCTCCCATTTCCAGGCGGCTTCGTGAACAAGCCGCTTTTGGGCAAAAATGACTTGCATGGCATTGGACATAGTGTAACACTCAAAGTAGTCGTCAATAGCGGCTTCCCACTTTCGGTAGTCACTCGGGACTTTGGAGCCATAGAAGTCCGAGGCTTCGGGCCTACGGAAGTGGAGGGGATGGTTGCCAAGCCCTCTGGTATCGCGCCACCATTCATATAAACTAGGCGACTGGGGATCCATGGGGAATTGGGAGAACTTATGGGTTGGACATGCAGACACTCGACTAAAAACCTAGACTCAACCAGTATCCAGTACGTGGCGGAGGTTTGATCCAAAGATCACACTCATGCAAGTGTGCTACCTTCCCAATAGGCATAACCTATCATTCCGAAGGACCCTTTGAATATACCGGGTATCGGAATGCAATGCGACGCCTTAGACCGACTACCCTAGACTCTAACCCGCTCTAATACCAATTTGATGCGGGACGGGACACGACTTGACACCAATTTGAATGCGAACCTTGGACTCTAGGCAAACTCGTGACTCGTCTCGGGCTAGGGAAGTGTGCGGATGTGCGCGGTTAAGAAACCGACAATGAGTCAAGGGTATTTGGCTCTTCCGTGCTCGGATCGAGTCACGAGACGGGTTTCGCCCTCTCTCACAGCGGTGATTAAAATTATTTAACGAGCTAGATTAACCTATCACATGCAAGCAGCGGCATATAGAAATATATACGAGTAAAGCAAATTTCCAAGAGGGGAGCAGATACGATACCTCCACGCTACCGGGCGTGGGGAAGGCGACCCCGGCCAAGACTCGTACTCTCGGTACAAATGAATTAACAATAATTACAGAAATGCAATTCATTGCCCACTCTACGCAGGGAGGTAAAGGGCTACAATGGCGACCCGGGAGGATCAAGCTCGGGTTGACGGGTGGCTTTTTGGGCAGCTTTGATGGTTCCGACGCGCCGCTACTCGGTGCTACATCTTGCTATCCCGAACCTGTTTTGCTATTTCAACACTGCGTGACTCGGTGAGAAAAATTACTGCGATCATCTCTGACGTCGGATCGACGCGAAGCTAGTGCAGTTACAAAGCCCTCTTGCAGATCTACGACCACCTGATGTTACATGAATTTTTTTGTCCCTGTATCCTCCATGGTGGAATTTAGAACAGACGGACCTTCTGTCTCTGGAAATACTGGGCAGACTGGGATCTGCATGGTAATCAAGTTTGACCGAGGCTCAAACTATGGATACGGGAGTTGGGATTTTTATGGGAGTTGGAGGGGGAAGTAAGGAGCACACAAATAATTTTTTTATATTTTTCTGAGGTGGTTTGAGGGGTGAGAAGGATTTTATGGCAAGGGTGGTCAGATCTGGATTGCAGAGGATAGAACAGAATCCGAATTTTGCAGAGGTTTTTAGGTGGGATAAACAAACTCTTAAAATCATGAAACAAATTGTGGAAGGGGGTTTCGATGGACAGAAGTTCCAGTCCAAATTTCAGATCGATCTGAAATTAGAAAAGGGATCAAATTGGTGAAGTAGTGGGCTGCTGGAACACAGATCTGTACAGGGACAGATTGTGTAGACAGTGGGAATTTAAATGGAAAGGGGGGCAAACAAAGGGGGATTAACTTGGAAATTTTTGTGGAGAGTGGGAACAACGTGGGAAACTCACCCTCCAATTTTGAGCTCAATCAAATTTTTGGATTGGGAGATAAAAATCGGGCTTGAGGCTGCTATCTAGAGGTGGACAGATCGGAGATGGTATGGCGGTGGGCGTGCGACAGCGGTGGTGGCGGCGGTGCTGAGCTTCTTAATCATAGAGGGACTGATAAAAAGGTATCACACCTCAGAAGAAGAGAGCTTTCATAGCTACAAGGGTGAAGAAGAGAGAGGGAGGGCTGCGCCCTTGTGCTTCTTGGGGTAAATGCCATATTTCATTCAATAATTCTTATGAAAATAACAAAATACATGGGTTTTATAGACCTAACTAAATGACCATTGCTACCCTCAGATCTAGGGTTAGGGAGGGGAAATTAAGGGATAATATTTTTTAATTCCTTCTCCCATGTGGTCAAAGAAAATACAAAATTCAAAAAATAGGTGGAAAGGGGGGATTATTTAAATCCCACAAGGGGACAAGGGAGGGGGCGCCCTCCTCTTGGAGTCAACAAGAGGGGCTGGTCAATATTCCCCCTTGGACCATGGACCAGCCCCACATGGGCCCTAGAGAGTCTAGGTGGCTCAATGGGAGAGAGGGTGGGGGTCCCGCCGGGCCTACGCGGCCTTTTTTTGCAAAGAAACCCACTAATTCCTAATGACTAACCCATTGGCTTGTAATTTCCATACAATTACAAACCCGATTAACTCAAGGATATAAATGTAAATTAAAAAGTTAGTGGTCTTGCATCGATGTCCCATCACTTTCACTTCAGGTTCGGGGATTTGATACGGCTGCTCACCCCTGAATATGATATTGTGCTTGGCCGGGGGCACGCGTCCCCATCTCCTCCCAGATCTGGTGGCATACTGGGAAGTAGAAGCTTCAGCTTTGTTGAACCCCCTCTTAGTGGACTATCGTGATAGATTTTGATGATGACTAAATCATTCCATATCTATGTGTTCTAACTTGAATGCCTTGATAAATTATGGAATTGTTGTACACTTGATGAGATGAGAAGCTTTGGGAGTTCAGAAATCACTCCTTGAGGTAAGAAGTTTTATTTCTATTTGCAATCGCCAAAGTTGACCCAGAATGTATGTCTTGATAGGGGCAAAAAGGCGGTTCATGAATTGAATGATACAAGGACATTTGGTGAGATCCATCCTAACTCTTTTTGCCTCTGTTCCTTGTTGGTTTTCAACCCTTGTGTTTAGTGGTTAATAGAGCAACACTCTTTTCTAAGGTATATTTTATTGGGTCTTCATCATTCATGCCTTAGATTCATGCTTTTCAGTGGTATGTTCTCTATCTCTTCATACACTTGGTTGGCACCACATCTTTGTGGTCTTCGTCTCACTTCTGTTATTTGTAGTGCATGGGTTGACCCCAAGGGTCGACCCCTTCAGGTGCGAGGGTCGACCCCAAGGGTCGACCCCTGTAAAATTTCTCCCACCAGAATCTGTGAGCACGAGGGTCGACCCATTGGGTCGAACCATTGCTCCAGGGTTGCTTAACCTTCTTCGAGGGTCGACCCCAAGGGTCGACCCCTGTAATACTTCATCCTACCAGATGTTGGTAGATCAAGGGTCGACCCCAGGGGTCGACCCATTGCTCTTGTCGTTGAAAACCCTCTTTGAGGGTTGACCCAATGGGTCGACCCCTTCAGTTCCGACCTCCAGCCGCCGTGTTTGACTTCCGTTCCCTTGCATCTAAAGTCTTCCAATCCGAGTCTAACTTCCACAAAACATTCCACAAAATGTGGATCTGATTCCCAAGTTGTCTTTGACTGTCCTAATCAATTAAATAAACCCTAGTGGCATTAAATAAATAGGATGAGAGGTGAGATCTGCCAGAAGTTGATTGGAGTTCTATTTTGTGTGTGTAGGTTCGCAGCTGCAACTCCCAAGCCTTCTTCCACCTTGCTCTGAAGCTGAAATCGAAAGGAAGAAGCTTGAATCAAAGCCCAAGATCATATACAACTGAAGGTTGCATCAGAAATCAAGATCCAACCTTTGATCGTGCTGCAATACTTCACACTTGCTTCAAGCTCATTCTTCATCCTGCAGAAGCATCAAAGAACATTCGAAGAAGAGAAAGGGGGAGTTCTATCTCTGAATATCTATTCTGCTCTAAACTCCTCAAATACTTATTGTTTAGCATTGAACATCTGATGTACTCTTAGAATTTCTTGAAACACATTCGTATGTGTGTGCTCGTGTTCTGTGACACGAGAGTGTGTGTGTGTGTGTGTGTGTGTGTAGTGGCCAAGATAGGATACTGTGTGTGTGTTGGCTGTCTATTCAGCGTGTGTGTGGCTCATGTCATAGTGGAGCATTAATCCTCCGTGTGAGGGGTGGATGTAGGGGACACATTCGTGTACCCGAACCACCTAAAAATCTTGTGCTTCCATTGTGGTTTGGTTTATCGTTCTTTGCATCGAGTGGGCTACACACTTAGCTGAGTGATCTCTTGTAGTGTCATACCTCACTCATGACTTCTTTCAGTTCTCACGAGAGAGAGATCTTGTTCCTGTGAGATTGAGTGCTTGTTTGCTTTAGAATTATTTATGTCCTATAATTATCGATTACTTGTGTACATCTTTAGGTAAATAATTTTTATTGCCCAATCAATTCACCCCTCCCCTCTTGATTGCCACCCTTCGGGACCCAACAATTGGTATCAGAGCTTTGGTCTCTGTATTGCCTGACCTCACGGTCGAAGAGCAGATCCCTTTCTATGGCAAACAGAGGGATGATGCCCGAAGGGCATTCAGTGCACAGGCCTCCATTTTTTGATGGAACAAACTACACTTACTGGAAAAACAGAATGTATTTTTTCTTGCGTGCACAAGATTATGAAGTGTGGAATGTTATCAACAAAGCTCCTTATAAGTTGCCTGACAATGAAGATGATTGGGATGACGACCATATCAATAAGTGCTCAGCTAACTTTAAGGCCATGAATATAATTCAGTGTGCTATCCATCCGAATGAATACTCACGCATATCTATGTGTTTCTCTGCACAGGAAATGTGGGACAAACTATGCTTGATCTATGAAGGAACTTCTGAAGTCAAGGAGACCAAAGTAAATCTATTGGTCCGGGATTATGAATTGTTTATGATGAAGCCAGAAGAAACCATTTCTGAAATGTTCTCGAGACTGATGGAAATCACAAATGGTTTGAAGGCTCTTGGCAAGGAGTATTCAAACCGTGATCTTGTGAGGAAGGTACTGAGATCTCTATCACCAAAGTGGCACACAAAGGCCACAGTGATCGAAGACTAAGAAGATCTTAGCACTCTGAGTTTAGACGAGTTAGTTGGTTCACTGATGACATATGAAATCAACATCAAAAGGAGCGAGGAGGATAACAAGAAGAAGAAGGTTGCCACAACATTGGCACTGAAGGTAAACCCACAAGAGTCTGATGAAAGTGAGGAAGGATCCATGGCCAATACTGAAGATGAGGAGCTTGTTGCTATGATCACCAGAAGAGCAAGAAAATTTGTTAAGAATACCATGAAGTTTGGAGGTCAGTTTAGAAAAGGACCAAGAAGGAAAGGGCTTAAGAAGAATGAAAGCAGCAAGAAGGATGAAGTAATCTGCTATGAATGCAAGAAACCTGGTCACATGCGGGGAGAATGCCCGGAGTTGGCAAAGAGATTCAAGAAAGGAAAATTCAAGAAACCTAAAGCCATGGTCGCCACATGAAGCGATGAGGATGAGGAAGGATCCGGAAATGAGGATGAACTGGATGAATTAGTCCAGAACTTGTGTTTCATGGCAGATGGAGATAACTCAAATGAGGTAGACTCTGAATCTGAATCTCTTACTTGTGAACAATGGCAGATTGCATATGAATCATTATATGGAAAATGAAAAAAATTGAAATCTGAAAATAAACTTCTGAAAAGAAATTGGAACAAGCTGTGCATGCTGAAAATCCTTGTGAGAATTGTAATGTCATGGATTCTGAAAATGAGAATCTCAAACATGAGAATGAAAGTCTTCTGTCTAAAATTGAATTGTTTGAAGAGGAGAGTTCTTGCATGCGATAGGATCAATCCAATCTTGTTAAAATGCATGAAAAATTGAAGAGCGAATTAGAAAAAGAAAAGTTGAAAATGACTGCTTGCATTCAAACCAAGGAAATAGCTGAAAAGAGAATTGAATCTTTGATGATTGAGATAGATGAGTTGAAAAATGCTCTTGCTGTCTTAAACAAGGGGAAACAGGTGATGAACACTTGTGTAGGGCCTCATGTAGAAAGTTCTTTACCTACTTTTGAGAAGAGAAACAAATCTCAGTCCAAAACCCACATGACTCCATGGGTTTCACGAACCACATATGCCTCATCATCTAACATACAGATGCATAGCTCATTTACAAATGTGAACAGGAAAAGAAACCGTGACAACAGAATCACTACATGCTTTTATTGTGGAAGATTAGGCCATGATATGTATGAGTGCAGAGCCATGAGATTTGATGATGAAACTTTTACAAGAATAATGAATAGATCATACAGGCCTTTTCTGCCTAACCACCGAGGACCAAAGCTTGCTTGGGTACCAAAAACTCCATAAGTATTCTCTTTGTATTTGCAGGTCTACCTTGGAGCTCAAAAGAACAAATGGTACTTGGATAGTGGATGTTCAAGGCATATGACGGGAAACAAGAAAATATTTGTAGACCTGCAAGACAAAGATGGTGGGGTGGTAGCTTTTGGAGGTAAAGACAAAGGAAAAATTGTTGGAGAAGGTAAGATAGGTAAGAACCAAACTCAAGTCATTGAAAATGTTTTGCTTGTCAAAGGCCTGCATCACAATCTTCTAAGCATAAGTCAACTCTATGACAAAGGTTGCAATGTGTCTTTTGATTCTACTCACTGCACTGTGGTAGATAGAAACACCAATGAAATCAAGTTCATAGGGCTTAGACACAACAATGTTTATATGATTGATCTTGATGATGTTTCACATAAAAATCTTTGCTTAGTTTCTAAAAAATTCTGATGATGCATGGTTGTGGCATCACCGTCTTGGGCATGGTAGTTTCAATGTGATGATGAAGTTGTTCAGAAAAAATCTGGTTGTTGGCTTACCGAAGTTGAAGTTGGTCAATGAAGGAATCTGTGGGCATGCAGCAAGGGCAAACAGACAAGAACATCCTTTAAATGTAAAAGTGATGTAACCACCTCTAAGCCCCTTGAATTGATCCATATAGATCTTTTTGGACCAAGCCGAACACATAGCTTGGGTGGTAAGCTATATGGATTTGTGATTGTGGATGATTTTACTAGATATAGCTGGGTATATTTTCTCTCAAACAAAAGTGATGCTTTGATGGAGTTTGAGGCGTTTTGCAGGATGGTTCAGAATGAAAAAGGATGGTGCATCAAGACCATGAGAAGTGATCATGGTAGGGAATTTGACAACCATGAGTTCAGCAATTTTTGCAGGGATCAAGGTTATATACACAATTTCTCCGCACCAAGGACCCCCGAACAAAATGGGGTCGTAGAGAGGAAGAACAGGACACTTGTTGAAATGGCAAGAACCATGCTAAATGAAAACAACCTTCCAAGGTATTTCTGGGCTGAAGCCGTCAATACAGCATACTACATAATAAACCGAGCCATGGTAAGGCCATTGTTAAAGAAAACACCTTATGAGCTATATCGAGGTAAGAAACCAAATATTTCTTACTTTAAACCATTTGGCTCCATCTGTTACATCCATAATAACGGTGAGGTGGATTTGGCAAAGTTTTGAACTCAAGAGCCTATCGAGTGTATAACTTGAGATCTCTTATAGTTGAAGAAAGTCCCCATGTTATTGTTGATGAATCATCATCCAAGGACACTAATGAAAAGCATGTCTTGCAGGAAGAAGAATCAGAAAAGGATGCCACTGAAGAGCTCTCAAAGGAAGCAAACAAATCAGGAGGTGAAGAACAACAAAAGGATGATGAAAATCAGCAAACTCTGAGTGAACTACAGCTGCCTCGACAATGGACTTTTGTAAAAGATCACCCACCGAAAGTCGTCATTGGCAATGTAGAAGAAGGAATAAGAAGGTGTTCCTCATTCAGGGAAGTTGAGAATCTGGATTATATTGCATTACTTTCACAATCTGAACCTCACTCCCTTGAAGATGCTTTAAAGACTGATTCCTGGATCTTGGCTATGCAAGAAGAATTACACCAGTTCCAAAGGAACAAAGTGTGGTTCCTCGTGCCTCGTCCTAAAGACCACTCAGTGATCGGAACCAAGTGGATCTTTCGTAACAAAACAAATGATCAAGGGGTGGTAACTAGAAACAAGGCAAGGTGTGACGACCCGGATTCCGGATACCAGATACCAGATATACCCGATAGGACTATCGAATACACCTGATACCACTTGGAACCCGCGAGGCCTCCCAAGAGTGGTGAAGCTCCGAAGGGAAAAAGGATTGTCGTGTAGTACATTGAACTGACAGATATAACAGCAAGTAATTAAATTTCATTAGATTGGGTTGCTAAAGTAGTAGAAATAAAATTAGATTTTAATTAACAGATTTTAAACAATTATATACCATAGTCAAGTCCAAAGCTAAAGACAGTAGTCTAGCAGTATAGTCGACAGAAAGAAAAGACGTACCAAGAAGTTGGGGGAAGCCCGACGGAGGTACCAGTTGGCAGCTACGACTCGAACTCCAGGACCCGCGGAAGCAGAACGAACACATCACCCCACCTGAAAAGCAGGGGTGAGCCTCGTGTCACTGGCTTAGTAGGGGTCACGCGGATCCCCACTGAAAAACACGCAGTAACATGGAACAACAGGAACAGTAGCGAGGAACAACACTAGAAAGCTGTAAAAGAAAGGGAAGTAGGAGTAGAGAAAAGGTAAGGACGAGGGGAATAACCCGAACAGGCAAGCAGGCCTAGAAAGGGAAAGAGGAGTAGGGAGCAGCAAGGAAAAGGGAAAACGCCAAACAAAACACCCCAACCTACACCTACAACAGGCATGCAAAAGAAGGCCTAAAAAAGACCTAGACAGGCACAGGCAACATGACCGGAGCGTCGTGCACCAGACAAGACACAGACCTTGAGTACAGCCACGGAAAGGCCAACCCAGACAGGTCACGACAAACCCCACAAGTGTCTCGACTACCCACCGATCGCGGCCTACGCGAGCCAGGCCGAGTCGCAGACCCACGCAGAAACATAGGTACAAGTACTAGTCAGGGTCAGGCCCATCGGCGTCTGTCCTCAACCCCTGACCACGTGTGCACACACTGGCTCCTGCCTAGAGCTAGGCCTCTAGCTAGTTTTCTCCCCCCGTAGGATGCCACGGTAACTGCAGGAGCCGACAGAAACTAGCTTGCAAACCGTATATCGGGGTCACCCCTCGACTGTTGGACGTCTAGGGCGACGAGGAAGGGAAGCTTGAATCGCGGCGCTGAAGTACAGATAGATAAACATGCACTGTCACCCGTACCTCAAACACAGAGGGCAGCACAAGAAACTGCCGACAGAGTCGGAAACGTAGTCTTAGCCTTCATAGGAACATCGACCGACGTCCACGGAGAAAGCGGCCAGACCACGGGAGCAACAGACATCACCCTAACATAGACAGACACGCACACACAGACCTACCCCAAAAACAGCTCCTAACATCACCTAGAACGGACCCACAACACACGGCCGCACACTGAAAAGCCCAATGGCCATCACGGCCACAACAGGACTGTAACGGCCTAGCACAGGCGCATTACATGAGCCTGACGCACCAGGGCGGGCGCATCAGAGCCAACACGCTCGAACCCAAAACGCGAACAGCGTAACGCACGACGGCAGGAGCGTTACGCCAACCTAACGCACGAGGGCAGGCGCGTTACGCCAACCTAACGCGCAGGCACAGACGCGTTACGCCAACAGACCCAACACAGTCAAAACAGGGTGTAACGGCTTGGGGCAGGCGCGTTACACAGCCTGACGCACCAGGGCGGGCGCGTCAGGTGAACCGACTCAAATAGTCAAACGCGGTCAAATAGAGTGCAACGGCCTGGGGCAGGCGCGTTACACCACTCTTACGCACTGGGGGAGTGCCGTCAGAGCAACCGCCTCAAACACAACACATAAGGCATAATGGTTATGACGCACCAGTCGGGACGCATCAGGGGAGTGTAACGGTCAGGGTCATGACCGTTATGCTCACTCAGCCACGAAAAATTTAAAACGAACAGACTCTGTGACGGTCTGTCGTAGGGCCATCAGGGACTGACGGTCCCTGGAACGACCGCTACACCGGTCACGGCGGGAAAACAGTGGAAACGTAAAATCGGGCCATTCCACGCCCCATTCACGTCGAAGCGCATGGGAAACAAAGGCAAACTATGGAAAACAACATCTGGAGGCTAAAAAGCCCACATGCATGCGTTAAAATGCACGATCGAGGCGATTTTGACGGATCGACCCAAAACGGGTCACCGAGGTTCCCGGACTCCTACCGGTCTCGAATGACAACCGATCGACACGAAACTAACATGAATGGGATCCGGACATCCCAACGGTCATTTTGACATTAACCACGCCGCAAATGGTTTCTGTTTTTCGGCGAACCCTGAAAACCCCAAAAATGACGGTTTTCACTAAACCGACCTGATCTCCCCCGATCGAGCACCAAACTACGCACAGAAGCAGGGAAAACGTGCAGAACGAAGTGGCGGTCCATATCCCTACCTCCACCGAAGAAATCGTGCCCCGAAGGGACTAAACCATGCCGAAAACCACCGAATCACGAACGACGCCCTCTCGGAATCCACCGAGGGATCGCGCCTGCCACGCTCCATCCGCTGCTCCTTCCCACGAACTGATCACTCGAGCACGTCCACGCCTCAGCCAGCTCTGCAACTGTGCGCGCCCCGCGCCGAACGCACCAGAGACGGGAGAGAACGGAGTGAGATAGCGTGAAGTTGAAAATGAGCAGGAGAGATATTGGAATTGAATTTATAGAAAGAAATTAGGAAATTTTCTTAATTTTTGAAAAATCCAAGTTTTGGCCCGGTCTCAGAAAAATACAAAAAAAAAATAGTCAAAACGATCGTCTCGAAGAGTACATCGCCGTTGTATCTTCCACGAGTCGATGAATTGAGAAATAAACTCACCGTAGGGTTCCATAACTAGTACGAGAGAAAAATCCACACGGATCGTAAAACTCAACTCGGGAGCTACAAAAGCGATCCGAAACTCTCCGAAAAGGATCTAAAAGACCCAATAAAGATCCAACAAAGATCCGGGACATTACATCCTCCCCTCCTTTAAGAAATTTCATCCTCAAAATTCAAGGACTAGCAAGGGTAAGCAGGGAAGAACAACCCGACAACACAACCATAAAACGACATGAACCACGAGAAACAACAACAAGACGGCAGCACTCGCAGGATTCCGGCTCCGTACAGGACACAGAACCACAGAATACCACTGCAAGCAGGGTCGCATCAAGGCATAACAACAGCTGATCACACGACTTCCAGGGAACGAGTCATGCATCGGGCAGCTCACCGAGAAAAGACCCACGATAGCAATAAACGAGAATCACGAAACCTAATGCCAGCTGAAGACTGTACTGGACTTAAGGACTCTGGAAACTGTATATCTGAGATTCCCATGTACTTTACACAACAACGCTCTGATACCAACTGTGACGACCCATATTCCAGATATCAGATATACCCGATAGGACTATCGAATACACATGATACCACTTGGAACCTGCGAGGCCTCCCAAGAGCGGTGAAGCTCCGAAGGGAAAAAGGATTGTCGTGTAGTACATTGAACTGACAGATATAACAGCAAGCAATTAAATTTCATTAGATCGGGCTGCTAAAGTAGCAGAAATAAAATTACATTTTAATTAACAGATTTTAAACAATTATATACCAGAGTCAAGTCCAAAGCTAAAGACAGCAGTCTAGCAGTACAGTCGACAGAAAGAAAAGACGTACCAAGAAGTCGGGGGAAGCCCGATGGAGGTACCAGCTGGCAGCTATGACTCGAACTCCAGGACCCGCGGAAGCAGAACGAACACATCGCCCCACCTGAAAAGCAGGGGTGAGCCTCATGTCACTGGCTCAGTAGGGGTCACGCGGATCCCCATTGAAAAACACGTAGTAACACGGAGCAATAGGAACAACAGCGAGGAACAGCACTAAAAAGCTGTAAAAGAAAGGGAAGCAGGAGTAGGGAACAGGTAAGGATGAGAGGAATAACCCGAACAGGCAAGCATGCCTAGAAAGGGAAAGAGGAGTAGGGAGCAGCAAGGAAAAGGGAAAAAGCCAAACAAAACACCCCAACCTACGCCTACAACAGGCATACAAAAGAAGGCCTAGAAAAGACCTAAACAGGAAAAGGCAACACGACCGGAGCATCGTGCACCGGACAAGACACAGACCTCGAGTACAGCCACGGAAAGGCCAACCCGGATAGGTCACGACAAACCCTACAAGTGTCTCGACTACCCACCGATCACGGCCTACGCGAGCCCGGTCGAGTCGCAGACCCACGCGGAAACATAGGTACAAGTACTAGTCAGGGTCACGCCCGTCGGCGTCAGTCCTCAACCCCTGACCACGTGTGCACACATTGGCTCCTGCCTAGAGCCAGGCCTCTAGCTAGTTTTCTCCCCCCGTAGGATGCTATGGTAACTGCAGGAGCCGACGGAAACTAGCTTGCAAACCGTATATCGGGGTCAACCCTCGATTGTTGGACGTCTAGGGCGACGAGGAAGGGAAGCTCGAAATGCAGCGCTGAAGTACAGACAGATAAACATGCACTGTCACCCGTACCTCAAACACCGAGGGCAGAACAAGAAACTGTCGACAGACTCGGAAACGTAGTCTTAGCCTTCATAGGAACATCGACCAACGTCCACGGAGAAAGTTGCCAGACAACGGGAGCAACAGACATCACCCTAACATAGACAGACACGCACATACAGACCTACCCCAAAAATAGCCCCTAACATCACCTAGAACGGACCCACAACACACGGTCGCACACCGAAAAGCCCAACGGCCATCACGGCCACAACAGGACTGTAACGGCCTAGCACAGGCGCGTTACACGAGCCTGACGCACCAGGGCGGGCGGGTCAGAGCCAACACGCTCGAACCCAAAACGCGAACAGCGTAACGCACGACGGTAGGAGCGTTATGCCAACCTAACGCATGAGGGCAGGCGCGTTACGCCAACCTAATGCGCAGGTACAGATGCGTTACGCCAACAGACCCAACACAGTCAAAACAGGGTGTAGCGGCCTGGGGTAGGCGCGTTACACAGCCTAACGCACCAGGGTGGGCGCGTCAGGGGAACCGACTCAAATAGTCAAACGTGGTCAAACAGAGTGCAACGGCCTGGGGCAGGCGCGTTACACCACTTTGACGCACTGGGGGAGTACCGTCAGAGCAACCACCTCAAACACAACACATAAGGCACAATGGCTGTGACGCACCAACCAGGACGCGTCAGGGGACTGTAACGGTCAGGGCCATGATCGTTACGCTCACTCAGCCACGAAAAATTTAAAACGAACAGACTCTGTGACGATCTATCGTAGGGCCGTCAGGGACTGTGACGGTCCCTAGAACGATCGCTACACCGGTCACGGTGGGAAAATAGTGGAAACGCCAAATCGGGTCATTCCACGCCCCATTTACGCCGAAGCGCATGGGAAACAAAGGCAAACCATGGAAAACAACATCTGGAGGCTAAAAAGCCCACATGCATGCGTTAAAACACACGATCGAGGTGATTTTGACGGATCGACCCAAAACGGGTCACCGAGGTTCCCCGACTCCTACCGGCCTCGAATGACAACCGATCGACACGAAACTAACATGAATGGGATCCGGACATCCCAGCGGTCATTTTGAAACTAACCACGCCGCAAATGGTTGCCATTTTTCGGCGAACCCTGAAAACCCCAAAAATGACGGTTTTCACTAAATCGGCCCGATCTCCCCCGATCGAGCACCAAACTACGCACAGAAGCAGGGAAAACGTGCAGAACGAAGTGGCAGTCCATCTCCCTACCTCGATCGAAGAAATCGTGCCCCGAAGGGACTAAAACATGCCGAAAACCACCGAATCATGAACGACGCCCTCTCGGAATCCACCAAGGGATCGCGCCCGCCACGCTCCATCCGCTGCTCCTTCCCGCGAACTGATCACTCGAGCACGCCCACGCCTCAGCCAGCTCCGCAACGGTGCGCACCCCGCGCCGAACGGACTAGAGACGGGAGAGAACGGAGTGAGATAGCGTGAAGTTGAAAATGAGCAGGAGAGATAGTGGACTTGAATTTATAGAAAGAAATTAGGAAATTTTCCTAATTTTCAAAAAATCCGATTTTTGGCCCAGTCTCAGAAAAATACACAAAATAGTCAAAACGATTGGCTCGAATAGTACATCGCCGTTGTATCGTCCACGAGTCGATGAATTGAGAAATAAACTCTCCGCAGGGTTCCGTAACTAGTACGAGAGAAAAACTCACATGAATCGTAAAACTCAACTCGGGAGCTACAAAAGCGATCCGAAACTCTCCGAAAAGGATCCGAAAGACCCAATAAAGATCCAACAAAGATTCGAGACATTACACAAGGCTTGTTGCCAACGGTTATAGCCAGGAACTAGGAGTTGATTTTGATGAGTCTTTTGCTCCCGTAGCAAGACTCGAGGCAGTGAGAATTCTTTTGGCTTTTGCATGTTGCAATAATATTAAACTGTTTCAGATGGATGTGAAAAGTGCATTCTTAAATGGTTTTATTCAGGAGAACGTATACGTGGAGCAACCACCGGGGTATGAGGACACAAAGTATGCAGACCATGTGTACAAGTTAGACAAGGCACTCTACGGTCTTAACGAAGCACCCCGAGCATGGTATGAACGGTTGAATGATTTCCTTATACAGAATGGATTCAAACGAGGTAATGTTGATCAAACTCTTTTCACAAGGTTGAACAGTAAGGAGATCTTAATTGTTCAAGTCTATGTTGATGACATTATATTTGGCTCAACCAAGGATACACTCAGCAAGGACTTTACAAAATTGATGCAAAGTGCATTTGAAATGAGCCTTATGGGAGAGCTGACATTCTTTTTGGGATTGCAGGTCACACAGACGGCCGATGGAATGTTCATACATTAGAAAAAATATGCAATGGAGCTACTGAAAAAGTTCGATTTGGCATCTACCAAACCACAACCGACACCTATGTCCACATCAATAAAAATTGATCAAGATGAAATAGGTAAATCTGTGGACCAAAAACTTTTCAGAAGCATGATAGGTTCCTTGTTGTACTTAACTACTAGTCGGCCTGATATTCAATTTGCTGTATGTTTGTGTGCTCGTTTTCAGTCCAATCCTAAGGAGCCACATTTGTCGGCTATGAAAAGGATCTTTAGATATATTGCTGGCTCAGTGAACTTGGGGTTATGGTTTCCGCATACTTCGAACCTTGATTTAATTGCTTATTCCGATGCCGATTATGCGGGTTGCAAAGTGGATCGGAAAAGCACCAACGGGTACTGCCAGTTCCTTAGAGGATACATGGTTTCATGGGCCTCCAAGAAATAAAACTCAGTGGCTTTATCAACCGCCAAAGCCGAGTATGTGGTTGTAGGTAGTTATGTTACCCAGGTGCTTTGGATCCAACAACAAATGATTGATTATGGCGAATCCTTCAAAAACACTGCAATTCTTTGTGATAACACCTCAGCCATTAATCTATCCAAGAATCCTGTCCATCATTCTCGCACCAAGCATATTGAAATTAGACATCATTTCATTAGAGATCATGTCAGCAAGGGTGATGTAGAAATCAGCTTCATCGAGACAAATCATCAAATAACCGACATTTTCTCAAAACCCCTATGTGAAGAGAAGTTCACCACCTTTAAAAGAGAACTAGGGGTTTGTAGAATAGAAGAGTCTACATCATGACTTTGTGTGCTTTTGAGTGCATAGTTCACTGCATTGCATCCATTTGCATTAGTTATATGCTAGCTTACATTTTCCTTCTCATACATAAGCATCAAGTTGTGTGAAAAATCAAAAGAACAAAAACAAATTGTGTGATAAGTCATCTATGTGTGTTCTTGCATTTCTTCTATATATATAATATTCACTCTTTCTTGTTGTCAATTCTATGGCCGATTATGACCTTGAATACACTCTCATGCCATCAATGAGTGAAACTGTCCGAATCCTGAAATCCGGAGAATTGGATAATAGCACGTCAAATTTTGATCTTGAAATTGATGTGGTACTTCCCCAATTGATTAAAACCTTAAAAACACTCGTATCTTCTTTGATTCGAAGTTAATTTTCAATTGGGGACTCGAGACTAATTCTTTTTGGCCCTCCGGTTATGTTTTTACTTCATTTTTGCTGAACTTCACTGAATGGGTCGACCCCAAGGGTCGACCCTCGTAAAAACCACTCCTGTTGGGGTTGAGTTTACTGGGGTCGACCCATTACGGCGACGCGGTTCCACCACGTCCGGGCCGTTCGCGAATGGGGTTCTAACCCTAAGTTAGCCCCTCCCATGCCTATATAAAAACTCATAACCCCCTAGAAAGCCAGCCACCATCTATTGAAAGCCCTAACAACCCCCTTTTGGCTCCAAAATCGTCCAACCCTAGCCGCGGATCTTCTGGTGGCTCCCCGCGTGAATTTCTTTCTACGGGTTCAAGGATCGTTCTTTGCCACTCCGATCTCTTGAGGTATGCTCTTGGTGTTTGTGGAGGATCACAGACACTCTTCTATAACTCTCCTCACCAGTTGAACCATCAAGATCTAAACCCAATCGTGTGTCCCTTTTGATTTTTGCTTAGATGGCCCCAAGGAGACGTCCGTCTCGGAAAGGCGTAGAATCAAGCAAGGCACAAGACATTCGCTCAAAAAAAGCCGCACACGCTACGTCTCTTCATGGCCAATCTTCATCCAGCAAGGTGCTGGACAGAAAAGTTCTTCGTCCCCGTGCCGTGGACTTCGGTAATTTGAGCAAACATATTCCCAGTTTAGTTGATGTCATTTGTAGTCAGCCCAACTTGGATGTTTTCATGTCTGGTCACCAACGGATGTATCCCAACTTAGTGCATCAATTCTATAGCAACCTATCCATGGCCGGTGAAAGTCCGATTTCTAAAGTCAATGGGGTTCAAGTTATTCTTTCCCCACAGCTGCTAGGCGAAGCTTTTCAGCTCTCTCCCGAGGGATATGCCTTTGGAGATATTCTCGTTCCTGATGATACAATTTATCTTTACATGACTTCTGAAGCTTGAGAAGGCCGATCTGTTGCTGGGTTGAATGCAAATCGTTTCCCCCCTGTTCAATACATTCTTCATAGAATGATTACTACCATCTTGCTTCCGAGAGGGGGAGGACATGACAAAGTTACAGAAATTCATATGTTTCTTATTTACTGTCTCTTGGATGGCATCCGTATCAATTTTCCAGCAATTATTTTGGAGCATCAGTGCACAATCATAAAACACAGGAATAGAACTCTACCATATGCTACTGCTTTAACCGCCATTTTCCAGTACATGGAGCTAAATCTTTTAGCAGAATCTTCACAAACTATCCGGGTGGCCGACATTTATACAATTCACTCTATTTGTCACAATATGGGTTATGTTCTGCGTGACGGTGAATTAGTCCGGAAACTGAAAACGGCAGTTCCTACTGCTAGTTCTGATGAGGATAATGAGGATGAAGACGCCGAGTCTGATGAAGAACCACTCCCTGCTCTTGTAGTAGATATACCCTTTGAGGCGGCGAGGCTAATCATAGATCGATTGGATCACATTGATGAGCGGTTAGACAAGGATGGGGAGACCTTGGAGGTTATTGAAAACGAGCTGCATGATCTGAAGCTTTCTCACCAAGAATGCACTCAAACTTTCACTGATACCTTGGCTCATCACACCCAAATGTGCCACGAAATAATGGATTATGTCCGGCGTGCTCCTGGTCCACCAAATCCGGATGATGGCTAGGCTGTTGCACTTCATTCAGTTGGCACACTCCTTATCCTGTTTCACCCCCTCTTTTTGATGATGCCAAAGGGGGAGAAGTTTTGCCTACTACTACTACTTCTGTGCCCGGTTCCTTATAATCTATGTGTAATGTATGCTTGCATGCATGTGTGTTGCATTTTCATCTTCATATTTGATTAGTGTTTTAGGTGTTGCATTATCCTTGTAATCATAGCATGGCATCTTGTTACATTGCACTTCACTTCCCTTTATTACATTGTAATCAGATTGTGGACTGTGGTTGTTTTCCTAGTAAGATATGTTGGTTGTTGGAATATGCTTTCTTATCAATCGCATAAGCTCTATGCTCTACTAGAATGAGGTTTTTAAATTGATTCCTGACTGTGAGTTGCCTAAGTCAAGAACGTCTCATATTGCTCCGGCTCGGCTCCTTGTATTCATACAATTGGTATGGCCTTTGAATTTTGTGTTTACAATCTCTAAATTTTGTCATCATCAAAAAGGGGGAGATTGTTGAATCCCCTCTTAGTGGACTATCGTGATAGATTTTGATGATGACTAAATCATTCCATATCTATGTGTTCTAACTTGAATGCCTTGATAAATTATGGAATTGTTGTACACTTGATGAGATGAGAAGCTTTGGGAGTTCAGAAATCACTCCTTGAGGTAAGAAGTTTTATTTCTATTTGCAATTGCCAAAGTTAACGCAGAATGTATGTCTTGACAGGGGCAAGAAGGCAGTTCATGAATTGAATGATACAAGGACATTTGGTGAGATCCATCTTAACTCATTTTGCCTCTGTTCCTTGTTGGTTTTCAACCCTTGTGTTTAGTGGTTAATAGAGCAACACTCTTGTCTAAGGTATATTTTATTGGGTCTTCATCATTCATGCCTTAGATTCATGCTTTTCAATGGTATGTTCTCTATTTCTTCATACACTTGGTTGGCACCACATCTTTGTGGTCTTCGTCTCACTTCTATTATTTCTGGTGCCTTCAGGTGCGAGGGTCGACCCCAAGGGTCGACCCCTGTAAAATTTCTCCCGCTAGAATCTGTGAGCACGAGGGTAAACCCATTGGGTCGACCCATTGCTCCAGGGTTGCTTAACCCTCTTCGAGGGCCGACCCCTGTAATACTTCATCCTACCAGATGTTGGTAGATCGAGGGTCGACCCCAGGGGTCGACCCATTGCTCTTGTCGTTGAAAACCCTCTTCGAGGGTCGACCCAATGGGTCGACCCCTTCAGTTCTGACCTCCAGCCGCCGTGTTTGGCTTCCATTCCCTTGCATCTAAAGTCTTCAAATCCAATTCTAACTTCCACAAAACATTCCACAAAATGTGGATCTGGTTCCCAAGCCGTCTTTGACTGTCCTAATCAATTAAATAAACCATTGTGGCATTAAATAAATAGGATGAGAGGTGAGATCTGCCAGAAGTTGATTGGAGTTCTATTTTGTGTGTGCAGGTTCGCAGCTGCAGCTCCCAAGCCTTCTTCCACCTTGCTCTGAAGGTAAAATCGAAAGGAAGAAGCTTGAATCAAAGCCCAAGATCATATACAACTGAAGGCTGCATCAGAAATCAAGATCCAACCTCTGATCGTGCTGCAATACTTCACACTTACTTCAAGCTCGTTCTTCATCCTGCAGAAGCATCAAAGAACATTCGAAGAAGAGAAAGGGGGAGTTCTATCTCTGAATATCTATTCTGCTCTAAACTCCTCAAATACTTGTTGTATAGTATTGATCATCTGATGTACTCTTAGAATTTCTTGAAACACATTTGTATGTGTGTGCTCATGTTTTGTGACACGAGAGTGTGTTTGTGTGTGTGTAGTGGCCAAGATAGGCTACTCTGTGTGTGTTGGTTGTCTATTCAGCGTGTGTGTGGCTCACGTCATAGTGGAGCATTAATCCTCCGTGTGTGGGGTGGATGTAGGGGACACATTCGTGTACCCAAACCACCTAAAAATCTTATGCTTCCATTATGGTTTGGTTTATCGTTCTCTGCATCGAGTGGGCTACTCACTTAGCTGAGTGATCTCTTGTAGTGCCATACCTCACTCACGACTTCTTTCAGTTCTCACGAGAGAGAGATCTTGTTCCGGTGAGATTGAGTGCTTGTTTGCTTTAGAATTATTTCTCTCCTATAATTGTCGATTACTTGTGTGCATCTTTAGGTAAATAATTTTTATTGCCCAATCAATTCACCCCTCCCCTCTTGATTGCCACCTTTCGGGACCCAACAAGCTTGATTTGCTTCGGCTGGCGCAAAGCATATTTCTTCATCCTCCTCTTCAAGGTTTTGGGCTATGTTGAATAAAGCCAACAAGGTATTGCAGGACACAATGTTGCATTTTATTTTATTCTTCAACTTCTTTTTCTTTCTCTTCTCCTTCACAGCTGGCCACTGTTCTTGGGGAGGTCCATCTGATATTCCTGGTTTTCCCACTTCGGCTTTGGCTTCTTTCCCCAACCCCAGGGCTTTAAAATGCTACCAAGGGACATATTTCTTCAGCTGCACTAGCTGGATCTTGGGTTTTTCATATTCTTCCAACCCATCAGTGATCACTTATAGTTGTTTGACTGTCGGGTTGACTTGTGTGTGCATCCGCAATGGGAGCTTCTTCTTCTTGTTATCGGTTGGCCTTCGGAGGACCAATTGAGGAGGGGTTTCATACCAGACTAGGGTTACAACTGGCGGTGGTAGCTGAGGTGTGACACTGTGAATTTGGACTCCCGGGGTAGGGCGGGATGCCGACTTTCTTCTTGTCTTCTTCGGCACCATCGGCCAATTTCCATGGTCCCTTGCTGGGGCCAGGAAGAATGCCTCATAGGTGAGCTTGGAACAAGCTTTTGACACCTCTTCGGGCAATTGTTGATATAAAGATATCATATTGGCCATGGCCCCCATCACAGGCATCTTGTGAGGGCGCGGTGGGTCCACCTTGTGTTTGCCCATTTGGAGCTCTCCCTTCTTGATCATGCCTTCAATGATGTCTTTGAACACATAGCAATCTTCGATGGTGTGCCCGAGCATCTGATGATACAGGCAGTATCGAGGATCATCTTTCCTCTTAACATCACCGGGTCTCTTTGGCTCCGGGAGAGTGATTTTATTATATCTGGTGGCCCATTCAAAGAGGACCCGGGTCTTCTCCTTTGGGAAGGAATAAAGTCTCTTCATTCTGGATCGCAGGGAGGCGCCTTCTTGTTGTTTAGACGACTTGGCAGGAGGAGTGTTGGCGACTCCTTTATCCTTGTTCTTCTACTGCTCGAAGTCCTTAAAGTCAATTGAGTTGACTTCTTTGGGTGCAGGCCGCTTATCAGTCGACTTTACCTTCTGGCTCGAGCCAACCGGGGTGGAAGAATATATGGAGAGGAAGGCCTTGAATTTTGCCACCACATTATTCAATCGGTCGAATGACCTAATCTCCATCCCGATCAATCTTTCGAGGACTTCCCGCTTCAAATTTTGTTTGTAGATTTGGACTGCATCTTCTTGGTGTAGTAGGCGCCTGCACCTCATGTTGAGGTTTTACCATCTTTTGATGTATTCCAGAGCAGTTTCATCATTCTTCTGCATGGTTGCATAGAGTTCGACCATGGTGACCTCTCTTTCAGTGACGTGGAACCGCTCTTGAAACTTTCGTTGCATATCCGACCAGTCAATGATAGACCCTGCTAACAGGTTTGAGTACCATTCGAAGGCGAGCCCCGTGAGCGAGGACCCAAAGAACTTTAGCAGGTATGATTCATCAATTGTCAGATCGCCCATCACATTGATGTAATAGGCTATGTGTTCCTTCGGCGAACCTTAGCCATTGAACTTGTCAAATTTCGGCGGTTGTTGACGCTGGGAGGTAATCTTTTGGCCGCATGATGGACAGGGTAAGGCACCTTGTACACATTAAAAGAGGTATATTCCTCGGTGCTTCGATCGGCCAGCTTCATCTCGATCATTTGTCCAATCGTCATCCTGTTCTCCATTGTCGGGTCCACCGGTTCTGGGTAGAAATGAGTCGGATGGCTTTGTGGCGTTGCCAACACCATCGCCTAAGGTACTGTGGCAGTGCCATGGTGTTGAAGATCCGGAGGGCGGTATTGGCGCTGTGCCCCTAGTATAGTGGAGTGCTGGCTACGAAGTCATCATCTGGGGTGAGCCTTCAAATTCATCAGCACCTCGCCGGGATGTTTCCGGAGGGGCTTCGACTTGCTTCGAGGCAGAAGCATGCATGGTCAATTTGCTCACTTGTCTTTTCAGAGCTTTGATCTCCTACTGATATGCTTGAAGTAGCATCATCATTGCCGGATCGGGGGTGGATGGGCTAGGAATTTGGCCTCCCCGTTCCAGCAGAATATCTGGAGAATGGGCTGTCCTTTCTCCTTCATCTTCAGTGGTAATTACATTTGTCGCAATGACGACCGCGTCTGAGCTTATTTCGTCGACGATGGCTTGTATCACTTCTGCTGCGGCTCTCCTTCTCCTAGTGACAGGACCTGGCCTTTCAGCAAGCCTGGCTGCTTCTTCATGATCTTCGAGGAGAGCCCCGTATTGCTTGGCCACTCTGGCCATATTGCAGGTATAAATATGTAGCTTCTTGTTTCTTCGGGTAACTTTTCTAGTTGACTCCCCAAAGAAAGTTAACCCGTCAAACACCGAGATCTTCAGCGTAACTTCTTCATGGAGGGGTGGTCTAGAGCATCCCGACTCCGCATCTTCAATGTCTTCCGGGTTGGCTTGTTTCCCCCAATTTCTTTCCACATCATTCACAGCTTCTAGGAGCCAATGTGCTCCCAAGAGGGTGTTTCCGAGGCCACAGAGGTATCCTCTTACGGCCTGAGTAATATGATCTTGCCCATTGGTGGGCCAGACCATTGGGGATGGCACCCTAGCTTGTGCTGGTGGTTTGAAGGTGAGGCGCCTTCGCTCAGACACCCTGCCATATCTTCCCTCATTTGAGTAAATGTTCGCCTGCTAGCCATAGGCTCGGAAGGCTGGTCTTTGAGATGCTCGAACTGGCATCTCGGCCTTTTCTTCTTCATCATTTCTTTTTTTCCCGAGCCTGTCAATCCTGACAGGCTCTGGTTGGATTGGGGCTGGGGCTCGCCACTTGGGCACCCACACTTGTTTGAATTTGGTTGGTTTCGGGGCCGACCCTTCCTTCATTTTGGACCCAGTGCGGTCCTCTCGATCCTGAGCCAGTGCTTGAAATTTGTTGTGCACCGATACGGCTGGTATCACCCTGTCGGGCAGGATCATGGCCTGACGGCCATTCAAGTAGACCCGGACTCCTCCGATCATAACGGATTTGCCCGAGACGGAGAGTCGGCCTTGCAGTGTGCCGACATTCTTCTTGGCTGCCCGCCTGGCAACTGGAGTGCGCTTCCTTTTGGTGTCGACGTGATGGATGTAGTAGCCCACAACTATCTCTTCTTCTTCTGTTGTCGCCTTTGCAGTGGCGACAGGTTTGATCTCCTGGATCTCCAGGAGGTCCACGAACATGACCCCGAGAAAGTAGGGGAACCCAACCACCGGGGGGAAATCACTGAACCGGGTCAGCATCGCTAAGTAGCCATGCTCCACATGGCTCGCAACCACCAACGGTCTGAACGTGACCGCCATTGGTTCCTTCAAAGTTCAATCCCTCCTGCAATTTCAGATTGCAGAAATCAGAATCTTGGGAAAAGGCCATCGGGCCCCTAATCCTAGCGAAAATATGAGAGGAGATTTATGTCCCACCGGGCATGCCAGACTTGTGGACGCACTTTTTTTATCGTGTGGATATCATTTTATCTTTTATCGGTTTATCAAGTGCGAGGATGTGCCAGTCACCTAAGTGACAATGTGTTCAGACTTCAAGACTGGAGTGGTCCAAAGCCTGTGGTGTGCTCCGTCTGACTAACAAGACGATCGTGGGTATCGGGTCGGGACTGGAACCCGCTGCGCCATAAAGGTCACAACGTTAATTACATCCCCTCGGAGAGGGGAAAACCTCTGATTAATCACCAAGATAAGGGGCCCCACGGCCTAAAGATCAATTTTCATTAATGAATGAAAGTTGGGTTGAAATTATTAAAATCCCCTACATTAGGGTGCAAGATAGTATTCAAAATCATGTCGATCACATATTGACCATTTCATATTCGGACGGGAGTCCGGGTTAAAAATATCCCAAGTATACATATTATATCGGGACAAATGTATTCCGAGGTACGGCAAGTTTAATGTTCGAAAGATGAAGCAATTCGGTTAAATCCCGGTCAAGGTGGTTAAAAGTCAGTGGGTTATTGGCCCGGTACAAGGTCAGGCTTTGACCATAATGGGGATGACCCCCGAGGTCAAAGCATGACTTGCGTAGGCATCATTGATGTTTCCGACGCTAAGGGTAAATGGGGAGGTACCCGAGACAATACGCCGTTGAATTATTATGTTTTCGTTTTTATTATCATCAACGTTTTATTGTTAAAGTTCATTATTTATCTTCTTTTTTTTCTTTTTTAGCTTTCTAGGAGTTTGCATCCGTTCAGACGGGTGCCAATTCTTTAGCCCAAGAGAATTGGCGCCTCTCCGCACGGACGATAATTCCAGTCTTTTTTGATTTTTTTTTGAATTTTTAGGTCAATGAATTGGTGCCTCTCCAGGAAGGCACTGATTAATTCGTGTCTCTCTATGTGGACGTTAATTCTTGGAATTGGTGACATCGCAATGGACGCCAATTCTTTTCATCTTTTATCAATGTTGAACTCTATCTGGCAAGGGTGTGTCGACGCACTGTGTTAAGCACGTCGACACACCCCCACTCGGCAGAGAGCCAGGGAGCTCCTCTTTGGGCTTTTCTTTATTCTTCTTCCCTTCTTTTTTTTGGGTTATCTTCTTTCTTTCACATCTTTTGGGCATAATATACACGAAAAGGGATTGATATGTATGAATAAGCATATGGCATGCAGTGCATGATCAACAAAATCCCTTTATCTTTGAATTCAGTTTCAATGTGTTTTTTTTGCTCCGGGTTAACTGTGTGTTTGTTTCTTTTTTTTATATTGGCTTTGCTTCCACAAGACGCTTTTATTGCAAGATCCATGCTCCCACGTTTTACATGTATGTTGATGGGGACATCTCCGACCACTCCACATTTTTTTGAGATTCCTGAGGATGACCGGCAGTGCTACATCTTGTTCGCCGCCTTATTTCGAGTCATATGATGTATTTTTCATTTGCTTATTTGAGTCTTATCATGTAATTTTCTTTTTATTTGAGTCCAATACCTAGGTTAGGTAGTAATTTATCTAAGTCTTGAGTCATTATGTTAGTTTGATAGGTTAATGGGCCCAATTATATGGGCTAGGCCCAGGGGCGCCCCCTTCCCCTTGGTTTAGTGTTATTTGTCCAAAAGTCAGGGACTTTCTGTAAAATGTGGGTTTCCTATAAATAGGACCCCATTCCCTCATTTGAGGGCTAATGAATGATTGAAAGAAAATTTAAAATTCCACTACAATTGTGAGAATCTCTCTCTCTCTCTCTAAGGGGTGGATTCCCCTCTCTCTCTCTCTCTTCTCTCTCTCTCTAAAGGGACGAACCCCATTCTCTCTCCTCCCCACCCCCAATTTTGAAATTCCCTCTCTCTCTCCTCTCTCCCTTGCCACCTCATCCTCCACATCAGCCCCAACCCTTCATCTTCCCAAGGCTCCATCAATTCCTCCATTAATTTCACCAAGCCCCGAGCACCTCTCACCATTCCGAGGCAACCCTTCCTCTTCCCAAGCCACCCCTCCATCTCCCAAGGAAGAATCCCATTCTCCCACACACCCCTTCACCAACCCCAAGCAACCTTTCCTCTCCCCAACACACCCTTTCCCATCCCCAAGGCCACATTAACCACCCACCATTAACCACCCATTCAAACCAAGGGAGAGGTTCCCCCCCCTCTCTCCCTCTCCACCCAGGCAACCTGTGCACTCCACCTCTCCCCCCTGAGAGCTGCGACCCCAGCACCCCCCACTCCTCCCATCACCCCTAGATCCCTTCATTCCCCTCCCACAACTTCCCTTAGCCACCCCTTGCAAGTTTCTTCCCCTTTCCCACCTCCACATACACTCTACTCTCTCACTCTGTTCTCAAGTCGCCAGGGGTTGAGGATCCGCAGGTTTCAGAGTCTGCCCCATCCTCATCTCCAAGCTCCGGACGTCGCACTATATAATTCCGGAAAGCTCTTCCAGTCATCTTCGCAGGCGATGTGATCCCGCCCCGATCCGAGTTTGGAGCTGCCCGGGAGAGCCGTTCTCCCTCGACTGCGCAACTCGACTCCTGCAGAAGACCAGAGGCCCATTTAAAGTGCGACCACGGCCGCTCCTGTGAGAGTTTTGACGTGATTATTTTTCTGAAGTCTTCTCCTACAAGTTCCCTTGCATCTCCAAGAAACGGAGCACCATTTGAAGCCCGAAGCACAAAGTTTTGATTTTTCTACCCAAGGTGCGCAGGTCTATCCTGTCAGGGCCTGACAGACACCTCTTCACTCTACGGGCTCTATCTCTCTGCTCCGACCTCCGTTTTCCTTTTTTATGGTTGCTTCTCGAAGAGGACCCTCCCACTGGTCATATCGATATAAGCTATGTCACCTTAGGAGCTCGGGAGTGTTCGTGGCAGCTTCATCCTCCGGCTGTAGCATTCTGGAGTCAGTCCAAGCCAGAACAAAGTGGCCCAGGTACCAGAGTCGGCCCTAGCCCCTGACGACATCCAGAAGGTACACCAAAATTCAAGAGTCCTCCCAGGCCAGTCAGCGAGGATTCAGCACAGGTTTCGGTGACTTCTGAGTCTGGTAGAGCCTGTGGCGGCGTCAACATCGACTACCTATCCAGCAGTTCCAGAAGCGGACAGAATCGGCGAGTCTTCACTCGGCGACTCCTTTAGCTCGCCGTCCGATCTCGCCTGGCCGACTGACCGCCCCTCCCTACGTGGAGGTAGTTTTGGTTGTAATTGATTATCCCTACCCCTAGTCCACCCCCTCTGTGAGGGCGTAGTGCATGTACTAGCAGGTCTTCGGCTGAAGCTTCATCGGCGCAGCGTGCGGGTAAGCCCACGCTCCTCGCTCGCCTCGTCTCCGGCCGGGATCGGCGTCTTCACGCCGATCAGGTGAGATCCTGGTTGCACTTCTCTATTGGAATAACTTTGCTTGTTTAGTATCGCATCTTAGTGCCGTCGGTCGGTGAGTAAGTGCCCGATCTCAAAATATCATCGATTTGAGCGACCACCGCGAAGCGAGTTTAGAGAGCGACCCTACAACCCACGCCCTTGGCGTGCTGGCCGCCAATGGAATTGGGCATCCCAGGACCTTAGGGGTTCAGCCCAAGCTAGCCCAAATCCCCAGAAAGGCGAGGTCCCACTTCGGACCCTCTCCACCATCGCCGGTCCGTCTACGGATCCGAGTGTGCGCTACACGGCTAAGCCCGCTAGAGTGGGTTCGCCAACTTGTTGCTTGCTTGCAAATATAGGTCCAAGGTGCATTGGTCAAGTGGCTGCCACCTCCAAGGGGTTGTGTCACATCAAATTGGTATCAGAGCAAGTTCTAGACTTGTCTCTACTAAGTCTTGTCCTAGGGCCATTGCATGCATCACCCTTGTCCTCCATCATGACTACCTCATACTTGGCATATTCGCCACTCTTTGGCCCATTAGAAGCCTTTGTGTTTGATGGAACCCACCCTAGTATATATCTAGAGTGGGAGGACTCCATAGATCGACACTTTGGGAGGTTCACTCTATCAGGGCCTATGCAAGTCAACTATGCCAAGAGTTTGCTCTGGCGCCAAGCTAGGAAAGAATGGGAGAATATTGTAGGTTTGAGAGAAGCCAAAGGGGAAGCACCCATTGAATCTTGGGATGAAATGAGGGCCGATCTTAGAAAGATCTACGCACCACAATCCAAACATCTTCAACCAACCGATCTTCCACCCCCGACCCCAACTCCAACCCAAGAGCTTCCGCGACCAAGCCCAACCCAAGTCCACCCATGTTCACCATCCCGAGAGTACCATGCACCGACCATTATCACTCCACCCACCATAGACTTTCCTACCCCATTATCCTTGGAAGTTGTGGCCTACACACATACCCAAGTGGAGATGGATGCCGATCCGGATCCACCTCCCACCATAGAGAACATCCTAGACCCCCCACTTCCACCCACCTCTCCTAGTCCGGGTCCTCATGAGCCGCACACCCTCACCATGAATGAGTCCATACTCCAATGGCTCATGCGAGGCCCCACCATTCCTAGCTTACCACCCTACCTCTCACCCTTGGGGTATCAAGCCCAAATTGTGTCCACCCGGTCTTCCCATGCCACACTTCAAACCTCCTACCTTGTGGGAGACTTAGGGGACCTAGTGGACTGCTTACAATGGCAAGTCCACCTGACCGAAATGCTAGCCATAGGACCATCAGAGTCTAGCACCATCTTCCTAGCATACCCCACCACTGGTTCCATCCCCTCCATCTACACTAGTGGCCATTATATGAGTGAAATCCTCCTCTTTCTCCCCAAGGATGAGAAACCCATCTTGGCCCACTCCCCACCCATTGAGGTTCCAATTGATTTGATTGGCCAACCCACTAGAGACCTTGACCCAATTACCTTGGAGGAGGATGACTCACCATTTGAGAACCTTGAAGACATAGAGTGCCTCCCTCTAGGAAGACCTTTCCATGACCCCTTTGATCCCTTCCTATGGGAGTCTAGTTCCCTATGTGACCCACCCACCTTACTCACCACCCACCTTACCTTACCCCCACCCACCATGTTGGGCCAAACCCCTCCCTTCCAAGAATCAGATTACACCATGGGAGCCATGACTTTGGGAAATATACACTTAGGGATCGAGGAAGTGTCCCACTTCATGATATCAACCTTCCTAGACCCCTTTGACCCATTCTAATGGAAGTCCAAAATCCCACACATAGGAGACATCTTTGGTACAAAAGTACATATGTCTTGGCGTACAACACCACTTGGCATGATTCTTAAGTCGGGTCCACTCGTTCATATCACCCACATATCAAGTAGGATGCATGATTGGTTCATATTCAGGTGTATCGGCCCTCCCTCATTTAACATTGGTCATACACATGTCAAAAGCATCTACGGATGTCCGGTCTCCCCGATATTTATCACCACTTTGCATGATAGGTACACCTACGGGTGCCCTGGCCCACCTAGGCCGACCAAAGTCTACACGGCATCATTGCATGATAGGTCTACATATGGTTGTCCCGGTCCCCCTTTGCATACCACACACTTCCCACCCACACCACACCGTAGCTCATGGCATACTCATTCAAGCAAGCATCTAGCAATGGGCGGTGAGGTTCACAAAGAGCGGGCAAAGACTCGCGAGCACCACTTGGAATTCCAAATAGGCAACCTATCGATGATGGCATTGAGTGGCTCTACCCTAGAGTCACCTCCAACTTGAGGGCATGAGGACTTGGACCTTGTCAAGTTCGAGTGACTTTGATAACCCGGCTTATGGGTTGGACTTGCTAATGGGTTTTGGGATACACCCCACTTTCGGTGCGGCGGATCTAGCACCCTATATGGGCACCGCGGTGGAACCCAGTGAGCACCTTGAGCCTACCCCCACCTTTGTGAGTGATACCCTCGGAGAGCCTCCATATATCAGCCTGAGAGTCCGACGTGTGCACACGGAAGCAATACTAGGCAAGCAGGGTACCATCGCCAGTAAGAGGGTGTGCCTAAGCCACCTTGAGAGGCTGAAGAGCCGACTAGGATGCATGGTTGAGTTTGGAGGTCGTGGTTTGCCCCAAGCTGCTTTGGAGGACTACTTCCCCCGCCCCCCCAGTGGACCCATACTCGACAGAGTCGAGTTCTCCGCACCCCGGGGGTATGATGGGGACATCTCCGACCACTCCACATTTTTTGAGATTCTGATGATCACCTGCAGTGCTACATCTTGTTCGCCGCCTTATTTCGAGTCATATGATGTATTTTTCATTTGCTTATTTGAGTCTTATCATGTAATTTTCTTTTTATTTGAGTCCAATACCTAGGTTAGGTAGTAATTTATCTAAGTCTTGAGTCATTATGTTGATTTGATAGGTTAATGGGCCCAATTATATGGGCTAGGCCCAGGGATGCCCCCTTCCCCTTGGTTTAGTGTTATTTGTCCAAAAGTCAGGGACTTTCTGTAAAATGTGGGTTTCCTATAAATAGGATCCCATTCCCTCATTTGAGGGCTAATGAATGACTGAAAGAAAATTTAAAATTCCACTACAATTGTGAGAATCTCTCTCTCTCTAAGGGGTGGATTCCCCTCTCTCTCTCTCTCTCTTCTCTCTCTCTAAAGGGGGCGAACCCCATTCTCTCTCCTCCCCACCCCCAATTTTGAAATTCCCTCTCTCTCTCCTCTCTCCCTTGCCACCTCATCCTCCACATCAGCCCCAACCCTTCATCTTTCCAAGGCTCCATCAATTCCTCCATTAATTTCACCATGCCCCAAGCACCTCTCACCATTCTGAGGCAACCCTTCCTCTTCCCAAGCCACCCCTCCATCTCCCAAGGAAGAATCCCATTCTCCCACACACCCCTTCACCAACCCCAAGCAACCTTTCCTCTCCCCAACACACCCTTTCCCATCCCCAAGGCCACATTAACCACCCACCATTAACCACCCATTCAAACCAAGGGAGAGGTTCCCCCCCCCTCTCTCCCTCTCCACCCAGGCAACCTGTGCACTCCACCTCTCCCCCCTGATAGCTGCGACCCCAGCACCCCCCACACCCTCCCATCACCCATAGATCCCTTCATTCCCCTTCCCACAACTTCCCTTAGCCACCCCTTGCAAGTTTCTTCCCCTTTCCCACCTCCACATACACTCTACTCTCTCACTCTGTTCTCAGGTCGCCAGGGATTGAGGATCCGCAGGTTTCAGAGTCTGCCCCATCCTCATCTCCAAGCTCCGAACGTCACACTATATAATTCCGGAAACCTCTTCCAGTCGTCTTCGCAGGCAAGGTGATCCCTCCCCGATCCGAGTTTGGAGCTGCCCGGGAGAGCCGTTCTCCCTCGACTGCGCAACTCGACTCCTGCAGAAGACCAGAGGCCCATTTAAAGTGCGACCACGGCCGCTCCTGTGAGAGTTTTGACGTGATTATTTTTCTGAACTCTTCTCCTACAAGTCCCCTTGCATCTCCAAGAAACGGAGCACCATTTGAAGCCCGAAGCACAAAGTTCTGATTTTTCTACCCAAGGTGCGCAGGTCTATCCTGTCAGGGCCTGACAGACACCTCTTCACTCTACGGGCTCTATCTCTCTGCTCCGAACTCCGTTTTCCTTTTTTATGGTTGCTTCTCGAAGAGGACCCTCCCATGGTCATATCGATATAAGCTATGTCACCTTCGGAGCTTGGGAGTGTTCGTTGCAGCTTCATCCTCTGGCTGTAGAATTCTGGAGTCAGTCCAAGCCAAAACAAAGTGGCCTGGTACCAGAGTCGGCCCTAGCCCCTGACGACATCCAGAAGGTACACCAAAATTCAAGAGTCCTCCCAGGCCAGTCAGCGAGGATTCATCACAGGTTTCGGCGACTTCTGAGTCCGGTAGAGCCCGTGGCGGCGTCAACATCGACTACCTATCCAGCAGTTCCAGAAGCGGACAGAATCGGCGGAGTCTTCACTCGGCGACTCCTTTAGCTCGCCGTCCGATCTAGCCTGGCCGGCTGACCGCCCCTCCCTACGTGGAGGTAGTTTTGGTTGTAATTGATTATCCCAACCCCTATTCCACCCCCTCTGTGAGGGCGTAGTGCATGTACTAGCAGGTCTTCGGCTGAAGCTTCATCGGTGCAGCGTGCGGGTAAGCCCACGCTTCCTCGCTCGCCCTCGTCTCCGGCCGGGATCGGCGTCTTCACGCCGATCAGGTGAGCTCCTGGTTGCACTTCTCTGTTGGAATCACTTTGCTTGTTTAGTATCACATCTTAGTGCCGTCGGTCGGTGAGTAAGTGCCCGATCTCAAAATATCATCAATTTGAGCGACCACCGCGAAGCGAGTTGAGAGAGCGACCATACAACCCACGCCCTTGGCGTGCTGGCCGCCAACGGAATTGGGCATCCCAGGCCCTTAGGGGTTCAGCCCAAGCTAGCACAAATCCCCAGAAAGGTGAGGTCCCACTTCGGACCCTCTCCACCATCGCCGGTCCATCTACGGATCCGAGTGTGCGCTACACGGGTAAGCCCGCTAGAGTGGGTTCGCCAACTTGTTGCTTGCTTGCAAATATAGGTCCAAGGTGCATTGGTCAAGTGGCTGCCACCTCCAAGGGGTTGTGTCACATCAAATTGGTATCAGAGCAAGTTCTAGACTTGTCTCTACTAAGTCTTGTCCTAGGGCCATTGCATGCATCACCCTTGTCCTCCATCATGACTACCTCATACTTGGCATATTCGCCACTCTTTGGCCCATTAGAAGCCTTTGTGTTTGATGGAACCCACCCTAGTATATATCTAGAGTGGGAGGACTCCATAGATCGACACTTTGGGAGGTTCACTCTATCAGGGCCTATGCAAGTCAACTATGCCAAGAGTTTGCTCTGGCGCCAAGCTAGGAAAGAATGGGAGAATATTGTAGGTTTGAGAGAAGCCAAAGGGGAAGCACCCATTGAATCTTGGGATGAAATGAGGGCCGATCTTAGAAAGATCTACGCACCACAATCCAAACCTCTTCAACCAACCGATCTTCCACCCCCGACCCCAACTCCAACCCAAGAGCTTCCCCGACCAAGCCCAACCCAAGTCCACCCATGTTCACCATCCCGAGAGTACCATGCACCGACCATTATCACTCCACCCACCATAGACTTTCCTACCCCATTATCCTTGGAAGTTGTGGCCTACACACATACCCAAGTGGAGATGGATGCCGATCCGGATCCACCTCCCACCATAGAGAACATCCTAGACCCCCCACTTCCACCCACCTCTCCTAGTCCGGGTCCTCATGAGCCGCACACCCTCACCATGAATGAGTCCATACTCCAATGGCTCATGCGAGGCCCCACCATTCCTAGCTTACCACCCTACCTCTCACCCTTGGGGTATCAAGCCCAAATTGTGTCCACCCGATCTTCCCATGCCACATTTCAAACCTCCTACCTTGTGGGAGACTTAGGGGACCTAGTGGACTGCTTACAATGGCAAGTCCACCTGACCGAAATGCTAGCCATAGGACCATCAGAGTCTAGCACCATCTTCCTAGCATACCCCACCACTGGTTCCATCCCCTCCATCTACACTAGTGGCCATTATACGAGTGAAATCCTCCTCTTTCTCCCTAAGGATGAGAAACCCATCTTGGCCCACTCCCCACCCATTGAGGTTCCAATTGATTTGATTGGCCAACCCACTAGAGACCTTGACCCAATTACCTTGGAGGAGGATGACTCACCATTTGAGAACCTTGAAGACATAGAGTGCCTCCCTCTAGGAAGACCTTTCCACGACCCCTTTGATCCCTTCCTATGGGAGTCTAGTTCCCTATGTGACCCACCCACCTTACTCACCACCCACCTTACCTTACCCCCACCCACCATGTTGGGCCAAACCCCTCCCTTCCAAGAATCAGATTACACCATGGGAGCCATGACTTTGGGCAATATACACTTAGGGATCGAGGAAGTGTCCCACTTCATGATATCAACCTTCCTAGACCCCTTTGACCCATTCTAATGGAAGTCCAAAATCCCACACATAGGAGACATCTTTGGTACAAAAGCACATATGTCTTGGCGTACAACACCACTTGGCATGATTCTTAAGTCGGGTCCACTCGTTCATATCACCCACATATCAAGTAGGATGCATGATTGGTTCATATTCAGGTGTATCGGCCCTCCCTCATTTAACATTGGTCATACACATGTCAAAAGCATCTACGGATGTCCGGATCCCCCGATATTTATCACCACTTTGCATGATAGGTACACCTACGGGTGCCCTGGCCCACCTAGGCCGACCAAAGTCTACACGGCATCATTGCATGATAGGTCTACATATGGTTGTCCCGGTCCCCCTTTGCATACCACACACTTCCCACCCACACCACACCGTAGCTCATGGCATACTCATTCAAGCAAGCATCTAGCAATGGGCGGTGAGGTTCACAAAGAGCGGGCAAAGACTCGCGAGCACCACTTGGAATTCCAAATAGGCAACCTATCGATGATGGCATTGGAGTGGCTCTACCCTAGAGTCACCTCCAACTTGAGGGCATGAGGACTTGGACCTTGTCAAGTTCCGAGTGACTTTGATTACCCGGCTTATGGGTTGGACATGCTAATGGGTTTCGGGATACACCCCACTTTCGGTGCAGCGGATCTAGCACCCTATATGGGCACCGCGGTGGAACCCAGTGAGCACCTTGAGCCTACCCCCACCTTTGTGAGTGATGCCCTCGGAGAGCCTCCATATATAAGCCTGAGAGTCCGACGTGTGCACACGGAAGCAATAATAGGCAAGCAGGGTACCATCGCCAGTAAGAGGGTGTGCCAGAGCCACCTTGAGAGGCTGAAGAGCCGTCCCCCGACTAGGACGGATGGTTGAGTTTGGAGGTCATGGTTCGCCCCAAGCTGCTTTGGAGGACTACTTCCCCCCCGCCCCCCCCAGTGGACCCATACTCGACAGAGTCGAGTTCTCCGCACCCCGGGGGTATGATGGGGACATCTCCGACCACTCCACATTTTTTTGAGATTCCTGATGATCACATGCAATTCTACATCTTGTTCGCCGCCTTATTTCGAGTCATATGATGTATTTTTCATTTGCTTATTTGAGTCTTATCATGTAATTTTCTTTTTTATTTGAGTCCAATACCTAGGTTAGGTAGTAATTTATCTAAGTCTTGAGTCATTATGTTGATTTGATAGGTTAATGGGCCCAATTATATGGGCTAGGCCCAGGGATGCCCCCTTCCCCTTGATTTAGTGTTATTTGTCCAAAAGTCAGGGACTTTCTGTAAAATGTGGGTTTCCTATAAATAGGATCCCATTCCCTCATTTGAGGGCTAATGAATGATTGAAAGAAAATTTAAAATTCCACTACAATTGTGAGAATCTCTCTCTCTCTCTAAGGGGTGGATTCCCCTCTCTCTCTCTCTCTCTTCTCTCTCTCTAAAGGGGGCGAACCCCATTCTCTCTCCTCCCCACCCCCAATTTTGAAATTCCCTCTCTCTCTCCTCTCTCCCTTGCCACCTCATCCTCCACATCAGCCCCAACCCTTCATCTTTCCAAGGCTCCATCAATTCCTCCATTAATTTCACCATGCCCCAAGCACCTCTCACCATTCTGAGGCAACCCTTCCTCTTCCCAAGCCACCCCTCCATCTCCCAAGGAAGAATCCCATTCTCCCACACACCCCTTCACCAACCCCAAGCAACCTTTCCTCTCCCCAGCACACCCTTTCCCATCCCCAAGGCCACATTAACCACCCACCATTAACCACCCATTCAAACCATGGGAGAGGTTCCCCCCCCTCTCTCCCTCTCCACCCAGGCAACCTGTGCACTCCACCTCTCCCCCCTGATAGCTGCGACCCCAGCACCCCCCACACCCTCCCATCACCCATAGATCCCTTCATTCCCCTTCCCACAACTTCCCTTAGCCACCCCTTGCAAGTTTCTTCCCCTTTCCCACCTCCACATACACTCTACTCTCTCACTCTGTTCTCAGGTCGCCAGGTATTGAGTATCCGCAGGTTTCAGAGTCTGCCCCGTCCTCATCTCTAAGCTCCAGATGTCACACTATATATTTCTGGAAAGCTCTTCCAGTAATCTTCGCAGGCGAGGTGATCCCTCCCCGATCCGAGTTCGGAGCTTCCCGGGAGAGTTGTTCTCCCTTGACTGCGCAACTCGACTCCTGCAGAAGACCAGAGGCCCAGTTAAAGTGCGACCACGGCCGCTCCTGTGAGAGTTTCGACTTGATTATTTGGCTGAAGTCTCCTCCTACAAGTCCCCTTGCATCTCCAAGAAACGGAGCACCATTTGAAGCCCGAAGCACAAAGTTCTGATTTTCCTACCCAAGGTGCGCAGGTCTGTCCTGTCAGGGCCTGACAGACACCTCTTCACTCTACGGGCTCTATCTCTCTACTCTGACATCTGTTCTCCTTTTTTGTGGTTGCTTCTCAAAGAGGACCCTCCCACGGTCGTATCTATATAAGCTACGTCACCTTCGGAGCTCAGGAATGTTCGTGGCAGCTTCATCCTCCGGCTGTAGCATTCTGGAGTCAGTCCTAGCCAAAACAAAGTGGCCCAGTACTAGAGCCGGCTCTAGCCCATGACGACATCCAGAAGGTACACCAAAATTCAAGAGTCCTTTCGGGCCAGTCAGCGAGGATTTGGCACAGGTCTCGGTGACTTCTGAGTCCGGTAGAGCCCGTGGCGGCGTCAACATCGACTACCTATCTAGCAGTTCCAGAAGCGGACAGAATCGGCGAAGTCTTCACTTGGCGACTCCTTTAGCTCGCCGTCCGATCTCGCCTGGCCGGCTGACCGCCCCTCCCTACGTGGAGGAAGTTTTGGTTGTAATTGATTATCCCTACCCCTAGTCCACCCCCTCTGTGAGGGCGTAGTGCATGTATTCGCAGGTCTTCGGCTGAAGCTTCATCGGTGCAGCGTGCGGGTAAGCCCAAGCTTCCTCGCTTGCCCTCGTCTCCGGCCGGGATCGGCGTCTTCACACCGATCAGGTGAGCTCCTGGTTGCACTTCTCTGTTGGAATCACTTTGCTTGTTTAGTATCGCATCTTAGTGCCGTCGGTCGGTGAGTAAGTGCCCGATCTCAAAATATCATCGATTTGAGCGACCACCGCGAAGCGAGTTGAGAGAGCGACCCTACAACCCACGCCCTTGGCGTGCTGGCCGCCAACGAAATTGGGCATCCCAGGCCCTTAGGGGTTCAGCCCAAGCTAGCCCAAATCCCCAGAAAGGCGAGGTCCCACTTCGGACCCTCTCCACCATCGGCGGTCTATCTACGGATCCAAGTGTGCGCTACACGGGTAAGCCCGCTAGAGTGGGTTCGCCAACTTGTTGCTTGCTTGCAAATATAGGTCCAAGGTGCATTGGTCAAGTGGCTGCCACCTCCAAGGGGTTGTGTCACATCATATGTCCATGAGTGCAATTGGGACAGAGATGTCAGATTCAACAGAAATCTGGAGAGCTTATATTTTGGCCATTTTCTTTTATCATGCATAGCATGAGTGCTATTGTTTGTATTAGGTTTCAGTCCATCTCATTCTTTTATGGTGTTTATCTTAGGATTTGTTTCAATTTTTCGACGAAAGTTTGGCAGTATCTCCCCTGCACCCGGAGCGTCGGGGGGGTGTAAATTGGGTACTCTCCCATGAAGAAAACTCCGTGACGGCCCCAAAATAAATGGGTGCCCATGGAAGCGGCAACACCCAATGATCCGAACCTAGCATAGACCCCTTGAGGTCTAGCCTACGAGGGGCTCCTATGACCCGAGGGACCCCACAATCCCAATCTTGAGAGGTGGTTCTAGATTGTCACCCCATTATACGGCTATCGATTTTCATACTTTTCAAAGAGATCGCCCGTGAACCACGCTATGAAGAAGCGAGTCCCCGAGGATCTAGGGATGATCAAGACTCCAGAAGCCAACGTTCATGAAGAAAACGGTTGATTAGGGATCGAATCCCATGTTTCTCACCCCTTTGGCATCATGGCCATTGAATTGGTCCAAATCCCAAAGCGGGGTTTAGAGAGGAAAGGCGAGATCATTTCAAAATGAAAAGAAAGGAAAAAAACATCGACATGCTACCAGCGGTTGGGAACCTCGGAGTCATATCCATGGACTTGGATAAACCCTGGGCTGGTGGCCGCTAAGCTAACTATTAAGCTGTCGTATGCATAGCACACAAGAAATCAGAGGGAGGCTATTGGGCTACTCAGAAAGAGAGAGCATCTAAATAGACCAAAGCATCACACGCTAAGAAAAAGGATTAGGGTGGGAGGCCCTACATTTCATTTATCTTTGAATAACATATTTACATCTAGGCTATGGAAAGCCTTACAAAATGCAAAGAGAAGAAAAGTAAGAGGGAAATACAAAACCCACCCTTCTCACCGATGGCTCTCAAGCTCCCTTGTTATGCCCCTTGTGCTTTGATGATAGGGTGTTATTGTTTTGATGATAGCAACTCAATGAGTCACCAAGTCTGTGCAACTCCTGTTGCAGCATCAACTCAAGTCTGTACAACATTTGTTGCTGCACGTGACTAACTATATGCATATGTGCATCTTTCACTTCAAAGTCTGTACATTCTTCGACGGCATGTCTGTGCATCTTTTGTACCATGCACTCAAAGTCTGTACATTCTTCGGTGGCATATCTGTGCATCGTTTGTACATTGCACACAAAGTCTGTACATTCTTTGGTGGCATGTCTGTGCAACTTTTGTTCCATACATACGTAAAGTTCGTGCATTTTAATACTAAGTCTGCACACGGTTGCCTTGATGACTTAGCAAGTCTATATATTCTCGAACCAACTCAGTGCATCTTTTTGCATCGTTGTGCTTCACGCATACACATAATCAGTGCATCGCATTGCCTCGCGCATACACATATACACAAAGTCGGTGCAACTCTTGGTGCTGCAAGGACACAAGTCTGTATAACCGTTGTTGATACGAGTAGTTAAGTTCGTGCATAGTTTCATTAGGCATGTGCATTATGCAGTCATGCTCAAACTCTAGGCACAGCAAGTCTATACATCATCTTGTTGCATGCTCATCAAAAGTCTGTACATAGCTCAGTGGTGTGTCTGTGCATTCATCTTCATTGTGCATACCTTCCTATATGCATACTGCATTATATCCAGCAAGTCTGTAGATCGTCTTGTCGCACGCTCACCAAAAGTCTGTACACAGCTCAGTGGTATGTCTGTGCATTCATCTTCATTGTGCATACCTTCCTATATGCATACTGCATTATATCCATCAAGTCTGTACATGCTTAGTTCAAATCTTGAACTAACTCGATGCATCCTTCTCTTTTCCTTCATATTGATTCAAACTGATAATAACTCTAACCTGACAGGACATCTGTTCGAGGAATCTAAGAAGGGCACATAACTCGAGAATGAAAGAAAGCGCCAGGATCGTGACACGTGGAATGCAACGAGGCTATGATGCTGACACTTGACCTAGATATTCGGGCGGGAATCATGATGACCACACGCCCTATCTGTTCACTGCTCTATAAATAAGAGGCAACTTCCTGATGAGCACAGTGATCGAAATTGGGAACTTACCTGAAGAAGTGGAGAAGCAGAGAGAGCCTGCACGATCCAGAGAGAAGAGAAAGAGAAGAAAGAGAGAAGAAGAGAATGTGGGAGTTGAGAGAGAGGAGTATGAGAGATTTACTTTGAATGTTTGTTCATTAGTCTCTCGGTTCAGATATCAGAACTGAGATTGCTCATTGTGAGCTACATTCCCTCTGGGGATTTCTTATTTTTCATTTGTTTCTATCTTGCTTTCTGAAACCTTGTTTTCAAGCTGTTAGTCAGCAGAGCTAAGCTGTATTGCTCAGCGGTTTGCAGAGGAGGATTCCTCTGGACGGCATAAGCTATAATGCCCAGCTGTCTGTAGGGTTGTGACCCCGAAGCTGTGGATCAGCGAAGCTGTGTATCAGCGGTTGAAGCCACATTCCAGTTTGGAGTGTGGGGTGGACGTAGATCTCGGGTTTGAGATCGAACCACCTTAAAAATTTCCTGTCTACTGTGCGTTTGTCTTGCGAATTATTGTGCATCTTGGTTATCTCTTCCATCCGCAGTAGATGCATGTTTAGGATCGTTTAAGTTCAGATTTGCTAGAGTTCACTTTCTGTGATCGCTTTCGCTTATCTTTCTGTCGTCCAGCAACAGTTTGTTTTATTTCCGCACTTGAAACTGCTGCAGTCGATTTTATTGGGTGACCGATCTATTCACTCCCCTCTAGATCGTTCATAGACTCTCATCAGTTGGTATCAGAGCCTAACTCTTTTTCAGGGACTAACATCCTAAAGAGGAACGGCCATGAACGCTAAGGGAATGACAGCAGAAGGACATTCAACCTCCAAGCCTCCGTACTTCGACGGCTCTAACTACGCCTACTGGAAGAATAGAATGCAGGTCTTTCTGAGGGCGAAAGAGTACGAGATCTGGAGGGTAGTGAGCAAGGGACCGTTCGAACTGCACGAGAATGAAGAGGTTTGGACGAGAGAGGAAATTAGAAAGTCTACTTTGAACTGGAGTGCCGTCAACTCTATTCAGTGCGCACTTCATCCCACGGAATTCTCCAGAGTTTCATCGTGCAAAACCGCCAAGGAGATGTGGGACACACTGGAGGTTATCTACGAAAGGACATCACAGGTGAGAGAGACCAAGGTGAATATGTTGGTCTCTGAATATGAAGCATTCCGGATGAAACCTGGTGAGACCGTGACTGTGATGTATGCTCGTCTGACGATCATAACTAACGGTCTGAGGAATTTGGGAAAGAGCTATTCCGACTACGAGATTGTAAGGAAGATCCTGCGGTCTCTGACTCATGTCTGGCACATAAAGGCGACAGTGATCGAGCAGTCAAGAGATCTTCAGACGATGAAAGTTGACGAGTTGATAGGTTCTCTAATGGCATATGAGATGAACCTTCCCAAAATTGAGGAGCTCGAGAATAAGAAGAAACCAATCGCGCTGAAGGCTAGTTCCAGCAGAACAAGCAGATCCAGCCACATTGAATCATCAAGCGAGCAGAGCAGCCTATCTGGGTCAGAAATCGATGGAGACCAACTTGCTATGTTGACCAGAGAGTTCAGGCGATTCTTGAGAAAGGAAGGCAGAAATTTCGGCCGAAGACAATTCAGCGGCCGACGACATAACAGGTATAGGTCTAACCCTGCGAAGAAACCTGATACTAATGTTTGCTATCACTGCAGGAAGGCCGGGCATATGAAGGCAGATTGTCCAGAGCTCCAGAAGCAGAAGGAGAAACTAAGGAAGAAAGGTGGAAAAGGAAAAGCCATGATTAGTACTTGGAGCGATGAGGACGAGGGCACACTGAGCACCACCTCAGAGAGCGAGGATGAAGAAAAGCCTGTCTACCTGATGACCAAAAGTGACAAAGAAGAAGAAGGAGACTCCGATGAGGTATCCTCTCCCTTTGAGCACTATACAATTTCTGATTGGGAGGATGCCTACGGAAACCTGCTAGATAAAGTGGATGATATTAGAAAGGAGAACAGACATTTGAAGAAGAAAGTAAACTCACTTATGAATGATAAAACCATGTCTGATAAAATTGCCTATCTGCAATCTGAAAATGATAGTTTAAAATTTTCATGTGCTGAATCTGATGATTTGAAGCATGCTTTAATAGATTCTAGAAAGGAAAATGAATGGTTAAAGAATGTTATTGATGATTTGAAGCTGAGAGTTCAAATGTTTGAAAATGAAGCAAAAATTTCAAATGAGAAATATGAAGTTGTTTTGTGTATGAATTCTGAATTAAAGAAAACAGTTGAAAATTTAGAGAAAGAAAATGTTGATAAAAGGAAAATAATAGAAAATATGACCCAAGGCACAGATAATCTCAACGCTCTATTAGGGTCAAAGGTGAATTTCAGAAAAGAAGGTCTTGGATTCAACTCAACTGCCATGAAAAGCCTTGCCGTGAAAACCATATCGTTTGTGGCAGAGAAAAAGAAGGAACCTCTCATAAAAATGGTAAGTGAAAATTCTGTTGCTAAACATATTAATTCGAAAATGTTCAGTGCCAAGGACAAGTGTAAACAGAAGGTTGGTGAGCCTAGCAGATTCTGCCCTTCACCTAAAAGTAAGTCTCAGGTTCGAGATCAGCCTCCAAGCAAATCTAATGCTGCTTGGGGCCAGAACAGCCATACTCACCAGCCCAAGGTACATACCTATTACACTTATCCTCAGAAATAGGTACAACCATTCTATAGGTCTGGATGGAATCAAGTCCAAGGGAGGTCTAGATATCAACCTTTTCCCACTCACTGGCATAGACCTCAATTTGCTAGCTGGGTTGGTCAGTCTAGGACATGGGGTCCAAATAGACAGGTCTTCCTTTGTCAGCCTAGGACTACTGCAGGCCGCAATTATCTGAGGACATATTGGCCTGGGCACTGGCACAAAAATAATCATAATTATAATGAAGATACTACCAGAACGCAACAAAAACCAAAGCACCAGAAGAAGAAGGTTCAATCAGTTGGTGTTGAGAAAAAGAAAAATGATGAAAAGAATGTTAGAAATTCCACTAAGATAACCATGTTTAGACAAATGTGGATTTCTAAACAATTGATGTCTTGCTTAAATTGTTTTGTTTCTGCCTTGGAGCCCAAACAGTTTTGGGTTCCAAAGTTCTCTATCTGATTGTGATTGTAGGTATGCCTGGCAGCCAGGAGCAATATGTGGTATCTTGATAGTGGCTGCTCCAGGCATATGACAGGAGACAAGGCCAAATTTTACATGTTGACTGAGAAGAATGGAGGTCTTGTCACCTTCGGAGGAAATACAAAGGGTAAAATCATCGGGTCAGGTAAGGTAGGTAAGTGTACTACCTGTTGCATTGAAGAAGTACTGATGGTTGATGGTCTTGCATATAACTTACTTAGTATCAGCCAGCTCTGTGATAAAGGACACAAGGTAGGATTTGATTCTCATTATTGCAAAATCTTTGAACCTGATTTCGATGTAGTTAAATTCTCAGAAAAAGGGTGAATAACATTTATTTGGTAGATTTAGATGATTTAGCTCATTCTAATCTTTGCCTCACTGCAAATAAAGATGATTTAGCATTTTTGTGGCATCGTAGATTAGGCCATGCCAGCTATACTGTTTTGCATAAATTGAATAAACATAGCATGGTTAGAGGACTCCCTGAAATCTCTTTCAAGAAGGAAAATAAGGTGTGTGGTGCTTGTACACAGTCCAAGCAGACTAGAAAGTCATTTAAATCAAGAACTAAAAATATGTCCCTTAAACCTTATGAGCTGATACATATGGATTTATTTGGACCCACACGATCAGTCAGCTTGTCAGGGAGGAGATATGGATATGTCCTAGTTGATGACTTCTCTAGGTATACTTGGGTCTTTTTCTTACACATAAAAATGATGCATTCATAGAATTTCAGGAGTTCTATTTGAAAATAAAATAGAAAAATAAAATTCAATTGAAAATATTTTATCTGATCATGGAGGTGAGTTTAAGAATTCACAATTTGATGAATTTTACAGGGTCAATGGGATTACTCATCGGTTCTCCTCACCAAGGACACCAGAGCAAAATGGAGTGGTGGAAAGGAGGAACCGGACTCTTGTGGAGACGGCCCGAACACTCCTAGTTGAAGGTGGCCTACCAAGAAAATTTTGGGCAGAAGTAGTTAATACTGCATGTCATGTAATAAATAGAGCCATGGTAAGGCCGTTCACTCAGAAAACACCCTATGAAATCCTCAAGGGTAAGAAACCTTCAATTTCACACTTTAAGATTTTTGGATGTAAATGTTTTATCCATGTTAAGAGATCTTGATAAGTTTGAACCTAAAAGTGATCCGGGCTTATTCCTAGGATATTCTGAAACCACTAGAGCATATAGGGTGTACAATTCAAATTCTAAAACTGTTGAAGAATCTCCACATGTAGTCTTTGATGAGTCCCTGACTAAATGTGACAATGGTCTGTGCAGGAAAGAAGATGATGGAGAAATATTGAATGAAAGACAATCGGCAGACCAATCAGATCAAGAAGAAGAGACAGAAGAAAACAATGCAGAAGAGCCTACTGTTCAGGGGGAGGTAAATGAAGATCAAGGTAACCAAGTTATCAATATCAGATTTTTAAGAGATCATCCAGTAAGTAATGTCATTGGTAACCTACATGAACCCCCTAGGACTTGAGGCTACTTTAGAGCTCAGCATGAATTAAATACATATGCATTGGTTTCTCATGTAGAACCCAAGTCCATTAACAATGCCTTAAAGGATGTGCATTGGATCAATGCCATGACCAGGAGCTTAATCAGTTTGACAAGAACAAGGTGTGGCACCTAGTCCCACCTCCTGATCATGAGACTGTCATTAGAACTAAATGGGTTTTTAGAAATAAAACTGATGAGCTAGATAATATAGTAAAGAATAAAGCCAGACTTGTTGCTCAGGGGTACAACCAGGAATTCGGAATTGACTTTGAAGAGTCATTTGCCCTTGTAACCAGTATAGAAGCTATCAGAATTTTGTTAGCTTATGCATGCTCCCTTGGAATAACTCTCCAGCAGATGGATGTAAAATCTACCTTCCTCAATGGAGAAATTAAGGAGAATGTCTATGTCCATCAACCTCCTGACTTTGAATGCTCAGATTTCCCTTCTTATGTATATAAGTTGAATAAAGCTCTCTATGGTTTGAAGCAAGCTCCTAGAGCTTGGTATGACAAGCTCAGCAAATTCCTTACCGAGAAGAAGTTCTCGAGAGGTGAGATTGACCAAATGTTGTCTACAAAGGTAAGTCACCCTGACATACTTATTGCTCAGATTTATGTGGATGACATTGTTTTTGGTTCAACTAACCCAAAGATGTGTAAGGAATTTTCCAACTTAATGACACAAGAGTTTGAAATGAGCTCAATGGGTGAGCTGAAACTCTTTCTTGGATTACAGGTAACTCAAACCAAAGATGGAACCTTTATCACCCAGTCCAAATACATTAGGGACCTCATGAAGAAATACAAGCTTGAATACCTCAAGGACATTGCAGCTCCAATGGGTACCTCCACAAGTCTTGATGAAGATACAAAAGGTAACCTAGTGGATCAAAAGCTGTATAGAGGTATGATCGGATCCCTTTTATACCTCACTCCATCTAGGCCTGATATACAATCTGCAGTATGTTTATGTGCTAGATTTCAGGCTAGTCCTAAGGAGTCTCATTTTAGTGCAGTGAAAAGGATCTTTAGGTATCTGTCAGGCACCCAAGAACTTGGTCTTTGGTACCCTGCTAGGTGTGAGTTAGAGCTTATAGCTTACACTGATGCAGACTATGCTGGGTGTCGGATAGATAGGAAGAGCACTAGTGGATATTGCCAATTCCTAGGTGGTTGCCTAGTATCTTGGGCCTCTAAAAAGTAACACACTGTAGCACTCTCCACTGCAAAGGTAGAATATATTGCTGCAGAGAATTGTGCTGCCCAGGTACTATGGATTAAACATCAGCTCTCAGATTATCAGATAAATCTGGGATGCATTCCTCTTCTATGTGATAACACTAGTGCCATCTGCCTTACTAAAAATCATGTTCACCACTCTAGGACTAAGCACATTGATATTAAACATCATTTTCTTAGAGATGTTGTGAGCAAAAGTAAAATTGAATTAGTCTTTGTTGAAACTGAAAAATAAGTTGCTGATATTTTTACAAAACCTCTTGGAAATGAAAGATTTAGATATCTAAGAAGAGAACTGGGGCTTTGTAAATTTCAGTAGGAAAATGACTAATTTTTCTCTTGAAATGTCTTTTAGAGTGCTTGAAATAATTGGGTTTGCCTGTTCTTGAACCTGTGAATAAGGTTGTTTGATGATAGAATAATCACTTGTGGACCGAGTACATAAGTAGCTACACATCTTGCACATATTATTGCTGAAGTCGATGCATAGTTGGGCATATAGTCGATGGATGGTTGTGCATGTAGTCAATCAATTGCCTTGTATACACTTTATGTCGAAGCATGCTCTACACATAGTTGATGCACATTTTCACCGGGGTGCATAAGCTTCCAGCATGGAGTTGATGCATCCAGTGTTTTAACAGCATAAAGGTCGGTGCATCTTACATATGGTCAGAGTCGGTGCATCTTTATACCATCTGCATACAGAGTCGGTACAACTTGAGTTGATGCATAGTGATGTCTGGGGGAGTGCTGTTGAGTCTGATATTTGTTCAACTTCTCCTATCCTTTCCTCTTTTGTGCAAATCTGTGTGAGCTACTTCTAAGCATCATTATCAACTCTTATCAATTGGTATCATTATCTCTTAGTATCACTCTGTTTGGATAACATTCTTGCTATTGGTTCATGATAATAAGCTGCAGTTATTGCAACTCTCTCTTTATAAGAATCATGGTTGATTCTTGGATGAGTTGAGGGTTTAACCTTAATAGACTGGTGAGTTCAGATACTGTCCATAAGAAAATAAGGTGTTTGTTTGAAATTGTTTATAGCTCTTAACCTTATTTTTGCATGGTTAGAATAGAAAAGTCTTCACTGTATCTGAACCTAACAGACTTAGTGAAGTCAAGAAGCAGAAGACTAGAGTATTTATTGTCCTTAAACAGTCACTCTAAATCTCATAAGGGTAGCAGAAATAAAATCATGAAAGAAAAGAAATGAATAGTGGCAGAGCAATGACTGAATTACACTGAGAAACTAAGGCCTCCATCAAAGAAATGGAGAATACCTTAAGTCATGAAGTCCTTCAGATTAACTCTGTATCCTTGATCAAATCTACACGGATAGTTTCACTAAGTAACTAGAGATATTGGCCTCTGATCAAGGTGTACCCTTAACGTCAAAGGTGCAAACTATCTTTGTAAATTTTGACATGCAATAGATCTAGTAGTTTATGCCTAGTAACAGGGGGTACCTGCCTCTGATCAAGGTGTACACCTAATGTCAACAGTATAAATGCCACTGATCTGTTCACAAAGTTCAAAATCAAAAAAATCAAAGGTGCAAAGGGAACTGCTGTAACCCTTAGATAACAAATGTCATTGAGTGTCAACTGTTTAACTTCAATACAAATTCAAGTGACTTTCCTTGATATTCACTATTTTTGACATCAGTAGGGTACTGTCATGACTCAGTTTATTATGACTATGTGCTTTAGGTTCATTGATATAAACAGAGTCTATAGCCCTATTTCCGGAAGTCAGTTACTTTACTCCACTTTCTATAACTGTTAAATCATATATTTCATCAAGTACACACATTGTTGACTCTTATATCCCAAGGGTTGATTTTTAACTTGCTCATTTTCTGAACCATTGCATGAAATGTTATCATATTCATTCTCCCTGGCACATAGTCTGCATCCCTTCCTCCTTTTTGCTGACGTCAAAGGGGGAGACTTATTGTTTGTCGTCAAAGGGGGAGACTTAGTGTAATATATTCAGGGGGAGCATTCTATAGATGCATTAGTCTGCATATGCATTGTCCACTGGTGTGGTGTTGCCATCATCAAAAAGGGGGAGATTGTTGTGCCCCTTATGCTTTAATGATAGGGTGTTGTTATTTTGATGATAGCAACTCAATGAGTCACCAAGTCCGTGCAACTCCTATTGCAGCATCAACTCAAGTCTGTACAACATTTGTTGTTGCACGCGACTAACTATATGCATATGTGCATCTTTCACTTCAAAGTCTGTACATTCTTCGATGGCATGTCTGTGCATCTTTTGTACCATGCACTCAAAGTCTGATTTTTAACTGGTGTGGTGTTGCCATCATCAAAAAGGGGGAGATTGTTGTGCCCCTTGTGCTTTGATGATAGGGTGTTGTTGTTTTGATGATAGCAACTCAATGAGTCACCAAGTCCGTGCAACTCCTGTTGCAGCATCAACTCAAGTATGTACAACATTTGTTGCCGCACGCGACTAACTATATGCATATGTGCATCTTTCACATCAAAGTCTGTACATTCTTCGATGGCATGTCTGTGTATCTTTTGTACCATGCACTCAAAGTCTGTACATTCTTCGGTGGCATATCTGTGCATCATTTGTACATTGCACACAAAGTCTATACATTCTTTGGTGGCTTGTCTGTGCAACTTTTGCTCCATACATACGTAAAGTTTATGGATTTTAATACTAAGTCTGCACACGGTTGCCTTGATGACTTAGCACGTCTATACATTCTTGAACCAACTCAGTGCATCTTTTTGCATCGTTGTGCTTCACGCATACACATAGTCAGTGCATCGCATTGCCTCGCGCATACACATATACACAAAGTTGGTGCAACTCTTGGTGCTGCAAGGACACAAGTCTATACAACTATTGTTGATATGATGTGAAACAGCCCAAGGATGACTAAGTATGAAATGAGCAACCTAGGACCTAGACCCACAAGCATACAAGCACTCCAATGATTCTCACGATAGCGTCTTACTCACTCGGCACACGCGATCACCCGGCGGGGCCGGGGGATGATGGCAAGGGTCCGAGGTGAGACCCAATGATTCTAAGTGACTTAGTTGGCTTAGGCTGACCCTCAATGGGCCTGGGATTCCCAACTTCGTGGGTGGCTGGCCCGCAGGGTGGGGTTTGGGTGGCACTCACTCTCGGTCCGCGGTGGTCACTCACAAAGTAGCATACAAGATCGGGCTCTCTTCTCACCGTCCGACGGGCATTCAAAGCAATACTGAACTTGCAGAAATGAGGCAATCAAGGACAGTACCAGAGGCTCACCTGATCGGTGTGAAGACACCGATCCCGCTCGGAGACGAGGGCGCGCCGGGAAGCATGGGTAAATACCCGAACGCTGCGGCGATTGTCGCTTGACCTAAAAATTAAAGAGTACATCACTACGCCTCTCGCAGGAGGGATGATCTTGGGGTGGGGATTAAACTTATTACAGTCAAAACTACCTCCACGCAGGGAGGGGCCTTCAGCCGGCCAAGCGGGGTGGGAGAATTATGAAGAAAACCCGACGTTCGGAGCATTGCCGGTTCTGCCAATCTTCAGAGTTGCTGGACAGTGGGGCGGTGATGATGCTGCCACAAATTCCACAGAGCTCAGATCTTGATGAGACTTACGCCAAAAGCTTCCCAACGGACCAAGGATGATGTCTGAATTTTTGGGGAGGCTCAGGAACTCGGGGCTGATCGGGTCGGCGACTGGAACAGCACAGCAACTTCTATCTCTGGCGGGTGCAGAACGAATGTAGTGGGTTGCAGAAGGCACTGTGGATGTTCCCGAACTCCGATCAGAATGAAACTGGTGGTGACGCGAGCGTGGTCGGAGTAGCTTCGAGCAGAAGTTAACGAGGCCACAATCCGGGATCGGAGGAGAGCGAGGTATCCGGATAAGTAGGGACCGGTCAAACCTGGACCCACAGGGGGCAGACTACACACTCCGACAAAGAAAATGGTAACTGGAAGCTCCGGGGGCCGAATGAGGTCCTTATTCTCGGAGATGACAGCTAACTGGAAGTAGTTTCTGCCCTCCAAAAATGGCACCCAGATCTTCAAGGAAGAAGCCGTGGTCAGACTGGAGCTGAGGCTCTGGTTCCCTGCCAGAGGGCTTCTACGTGGTTGAGGGAGATCGGCTCCTGCGGACAGCTCAGAACTCGGATGTCGATGAAACCACCTCGCCTTGAAATCTCTCTGGACGACCTTTCCAGAGATGTAGGCCTTGACACCAGGAGGAGCAGGGAACGGCCGGGGATGAAGCGACTTCAGGACCCCACTCTGCTGCCTGCGACCTGCTACCGGAAACTGCAACTTGCAAGAACAAGGGGTGGGGCAAGGGGAGTTAGCACAGCTTGGGGTGATGGCTGAGGGTTTGGGAGAGGGGAGGGACGTGGTTAGGGCTTCCAAGGGGTTCTGGTGGGGCAGGGATGGGTGGAGAGGGAGCTGGAGCTGCAAGAGGTGGTGGTGGAGAAGTGGGTGTGCACAAGAGAGAGGGTGAGATGGAGAGGAGGAGGAGGAGGGCGACCAGACCAAGGGGGGTCTGGTTTGGGTCGACCTAGGGTGTGGGAGGGATGGGAGAGGGGAGGGAATTTCGAATTTGGGCTTTGGGAGAGGTTAATTCAGCCTTGGGAAGGTGGTGGGGTGCTTAGGGAAGTGGAGGGGGGTAGGTGGTGGTTGGGAAGTAGGGCTTAGATTGGTGGAGGGTTCTTGGAACTAGATGTGGAGTAAAGAGGGGCTATGGGAAGTTGTGTGGAGTTAATGGAGGTAGGTGGGGGTTGGGAGTGATTGGGAGGAGGGAGGAGAGAGAGAATGGTGCGCCCCCTTCTTGAAGAGAGAGAGGGAGAGAGAGATAATGAGAGAGAGAGAGAGAAGAGAAATTTAGTGGAGGGGAGTGAGACTTGGGAAATATTTCTATTCAAATTGATTCATCAAAAGTTGATTACATGGAGAGAGATGGGGCCTATTTATAGGCAACCACTCTTTACATGACCAAAATGACCCTGACATTAAGACAAAAGACCCAACAAGTCCTAGACTCAATCCATTAGGCCCAAACTAAGGTACTAAGGCCCAATTAAACAAAATAAGAGAAATAGACTAGAACAACATGACTCAATAAAAGAAAGTACATAAGATAAGACTCAATAAAAGGAAAATACATAAGATGAAACTTAGGAAATGAAGATAAGTGTAGATCATAGTCAATCCACATCAAGAGTGTGCAGGCGGCCCGAGCCAAAGGGAGTGTCGTGAGATGTCCTCATCAAATCCCCCGGGGCGGGGAGAACTCGACCCTGTCGAGTATGGGTCCGCCTGGCTGTAGTATCGCTCCAGAATATCGGGGTCCAAGCGCAGCAGGTCCTCCCGACTCACCCAAGTATCCTCTGTCGGGGGACGGTTCTTCCACCTTACCAGGTAGCGCTGATACACCTTGTGCCTAGTAATGATACTCTGCTCATCCAGTATTGCCTCTACCTGCTCTCGTTGGTCTCTCAAGCTATGAAGTGGAGTCCCACCGGGAGTGTCTCTCTCAAGGGGGGGTAAAGGCTCGAGCTCCTTACTGGGTTCCACCGCGGGGCCCTTGTAGGGTACCAGGTCCACCACATTGAAAGTAGGGTGTACCCCAAAACCCTCAGGTAGGTCTAGCTCATAAGCATTACTGCCAAGTCGTCTCAGAACTCGAAAGGGTCCTGAACCCCGTGCCCTCAACTTGGAGATGGGTCCCGGAAGGAGCCGCTCCGTCCTCACCATCACCAAGTCTCCCACTTGGAACTCACAGTGGCGCCGATGAGCATCTACCCGCTTTTTGTAAGCATCATTGCTCTTTCCCATATGCTTGCGAGAATGCGTATGCCATGCATGATGATGCGATATTGGTGTGAAACGAATGGTATGCAAAGGTGGACCTGGGTAGCCAAATGTAGACCGATCACACTTTGATGCCATGAAAACTGTGACAGTCTTAGGAGGGCCAGGACATCCATAGATGAACCTTTTATGCATGGGTGTGACAAATGTCGGGGGACCCGGACATCCATGTATGCTCCTCTCATGCTTAAGACTCATGATGAATGAAGGTGGGCCAATACATCCGAATACGGTCCACTTATGCTGCCTACTTGACATGTGGGTGATGTGAATGAATATACCCGACTTATGAATCATGTCAAATGGTGTGGTAGGCCTAGACACATGCATGTTTTTCCCAACAGTGACTTCCATGTGCATAGATGTGGGATGACTTTTGAACGTCCATGTGAATGGGTCGAAGGGATCTAAGAAGGTGGTTATGGGGTGGGGCATTTCATCAATCCCAAGGTGTTTGTTGCCTAAGGTCAATGCTCTCATGGTGTAACCCGATTCTAGGAAGGGAGGAGTTTGGGTCAACATGGGCGATATGGGTAGGGTGAGGTGGGTGGTGAATAGGGGGAGTGGGTTACATGGAGATCTAGGCTCCCTTAGGAAGGGGTTAAAGGGATCATGGTAAGGGTTACCTAGGTAGGGGTACTCCATGTTCTCAAGGTCCTCAAATGGTGAGTCATCTTCCTCCAAATTATTTGGGCCAAGGTTGTTAATGGGTTGGCCAATCAAAGCACTTGGGATCTCAATGGTTGGAGAGTAGACTAGGATGGGTTCCTCCTCCATGGGAAGAATGAGTATGATCTCACTTGTAAATTGGCCATTGGTGTAGATGGAAGTGATGGAGCCAACGGTGGGGTAAGTTAGGCTAATGGTGCTAGACTCTGACGGCCTCATGGCTAGCATATCGGTCAAGTGGACTTGCCAATGTAGGTAGGCCACTAAGTCTCCCAAATCTTCTACACAATAGGAGGTTTGATAAGTGACATGAGGTTGAGTGGGAATGATTTGGGATTGATGTCCCATGGGTAGGTGACTTGGTTGTGAACTAGGAATGGTGAGGCCTTGCTTGAGCCATTGGAGTACGGACTCTTCTATGGTGACGGTGTCATGGGGAAGGGTGTGTAGCTCGTGAGGAGTTAGGCTAGGAGTGGTGGGTGAGTTGCGTGGCCCTTGGATTTCCTCTATCTTGGGAGGTGGATCCGGATTGGTATCCCTCTCCACTTGGGTGAGGGTGTGGGTTGTAACTCCTAAGGACAATGGGGTAGGAAGGTCTATGGTGGGTGGGTTGGTGGTAGTCGATGCATGGCGCACTCGGGGTGGTGGGCAAGGGTGGACTTGGGTTGGGATAGGAAGGGGAAGTAGTGGAGGCCTAGGTTGGGGAAAGATTGGTGTAGGAAATGGGAGGTGGGTTGGGTGAGGGGGTATAGGTTGGTTGGCCTTGGGAGGTGCATCTTTCTTTGGGGGTGATGGAGGGATAATGGTGGGGTTCAAGGGGGCTTGTGGGATATGGGTTTGGTGGGGGAATTTGGGTTGGGGGGTGGTGGTCGTCATGGGCCTAGGTGGAGGGGTGGTCATGAGGCCCAATTGGGTTTGTGGAGCTATGGTTGTGGTGAGGACTTGTAGGTAGGGTGTAGATGTGGTGGTCGGGATAGGATAGGTGGGAAGTGGTGGGGAATGGGGAATTAGGGTCTTGGGTTGGCCAGGAGGGGGTGAAAGAGTTGAAGTGCTCCTTAAGCTTTGGTGATTGGGGTAGGAAGGGGACACATATTTTGCCCTAAGTTTCTCCTTCATGTCCTCCCAAGTGGTGATGGGAGTTTCCCTTCTAAGTATCCTTAATCCGACAATTTGCAACCAATGAGTTTCTGCCCGTTTGGTAAGTTGCATTTTGGCAACCTAAGCCTTTTCATCCCCGGACAAGGGATACCAAGTGAAGTACTTGTCCAATGTGGATTCCCAATCTAAATATTCTCTAGGAGAGGTTCCATCAAAGGTGGGAAGTGGGAGGGGGACCATTCTATTGTCCACCCTTGGGATGGGCCCATTGTCACCTAATTGGGTAAGTTGACCATTTGTGCTATCTAGGCGATCAAAGGCATTGTTCATGGTTCCCATGAGGTATTCAACATGGCCTTGGAGGTTATGTGTGTTGGTGGTGGGCTTCTCTTGGGGGTTTGAACTTATGGAGAGGGCCAATGGGTAAGGTCGGTATGAGGTGGCCATGCTAGTGGACAAAGAGATGCAACCGAGGACTCTAAATGCATAAACATGCCCTAGGACCAACTTGATAGAGACAAGTTGTGAACTTGCTCTGATACCACTTGATGTGAAACAGCCCAAGGATGACTAAGTATGAAATGAGCAACCTAGGACCTAGACCCACAAGCATACAAGCACTCCAATGATTCTCACGATAGCGTCTTACTCACTCGGCACACGCGATCACCCGGCGGGGCCGGGGGATGATGGCAAGGGTCCGAGGCGAGACCCAATGATTCTAAGTGACTTAGTTAGCTTAGGCTGACCCTCAATGGGCCTGGGATTCCCAACTTCGTGGGCGGCTGGCCCGCAGGGCGGGGTTTGGGTGGTACTCACTCTCGGTCCGCAGTGGTCACTCACAAAGTAGCATACAAGATCGGGCTCTCTTCTCACCGTCCGACGGGCATTCAAAGCAATACTGAACTTGCAGAAATGAGGCAATCAAGGATAGTACCAGAGGCTCACCTGATCGGTGTGAAGACACCGATCCCGCTCGGAGACGAGGGCGCACCGGGAAGCGTGGGTAAATACCCGAACGCTGCGGCGATTGTCGCTTGACCTGAAAATTAAAGAGTACAGCACTACGCCTCTCGCAGGAGGGATGATCTTGGGGTGGGGATTAAACTTATTACAGTCAAAACTACCTCCACGCAGGGAGGGGCCTTCAGCCGGCCAAGCGGGGTGGGAGAATTATGAAGAAAACCCGACGTTCGGAGCGTTGCCGGTTCTGCCAATCTTCAGAGTCGCTGGACAGTGGGGCGGTGATGATGCTGCCACAAATTCCACAAAGCTCAGATCTTGATGAGACTTGCGCCAAAAGCTTCCCAACGGACCAAGGATGATGTCTGAATTTTTTGGGAGGCTCAGGAACTCGGGGCTGATCGGGTCGGCGACTGGAACAGCACAGTAACTTCTGTCTCTGGCGGGTGCAGAACGGATGTAGTGGGTTGCAGAAGGCACTGTAGACGTTCCTGAACTCCGATCGGAATGAAACTGGCGGTGACGTGAGCGTGGTCGGAGTAGCTTCGAGCAGAAGTTGACGAGGCCACAATCCGGGATCGGAGGAGAGCGAGGTAGCTGGATAAGTAGGGACAGGTCAAACCTGGACCCACAGGGGGCAGACTACACACTCCGACGAAGAAAATGATAACTGGAAGCTCCGGGGACCGAATGAGGTCCTTATTCTTGGAGATGACAGCTAACTAGAAGTAGTTTCTGCCCTCCAAAAATGGCACCCAGATATTCAAGGAAGAAGCCGTGGTCGGACTGGAGCTGAGGCTCTGGTTCCCTGCCAGAGGGCTTCTGCGTGGTAGAGGGAGATCGGCTCTTGCGGACAGCTCAGAACTCGGATGTCGACAAAACCACCTCGCCTTGAAATCTCTCTGGACGACCTTTCCAGAGATGTAGGCCTTGACACCAGGAGGAGCAGGGAACGGCCGGGGATGAAGCGACTTCAGGACCCCACTCTGCTGCCTGCGACCTGCTACCTGAAACTGCAACTTGCAAGAACAAGGGGTGGGGCAAGGGGAGTTAGCACAGCTTGGGGTGATGGCTGAGGGTTTGGGAGAGGGGAGGGACGTGGTTAGGGCTTCCAAGGGGTTCTGGTGGGGCAGGGATGGGTGGAGAGGGAGCTGGAGCTGCAATAGGTGGTGGTGGAGAAGTGGGTGTGCACAAGAGAGAGGGTGAGATGGAGAGGAGGAGGAGGAGGGCGACCAGACCAAGGGGGGTCTGGTTTGGGTCGACCTAGGGTGTGGGAGGGATGGGAGAGGGGAGGGAATTTTGAATTTGGGCTTTGGGAGAGGTTAATTCAGCCTTGGGAAGGTGGTGGGGTGCTTAGGGAAGTGGAGGGGGGTAGGTGGTGGTTGGGAAGTAGGGCTTAGATTGGTGGAGGGTTCTTGGAACTAGATGTGGAGTAAAGAGGGGCTATGGGAAGTTGTGTGGAGTTAATGGAGGTAGGTGGGGGTTGGGAGTGATTGGGAGGAGGGAGGAGAGAGAGAATGGTGCGCCCCCTTCTTGAAGAGAGAGTGGGAGAGAGAGATAATGAGAGAGAGAGAGAGAAGAGAAATTTAGTGGAGGGGAGTGAGACTTGGGAAATATTTCTATTCAAATTGATTCATCAAAAGTTGATTACATGGAGAGAGATGGGACCTATTTATAGGCAACCACTCTTTACATGACCAAAATGACCCTGACATTAAGACAAAAGACCCAACAAGTCCTAGACTCAATCCATTAGGCCCAAACTAAGGTACTAAGACCCAATTAAACAAAATAAGAGAAATAGACTAGAACAACATGACTCAATAAAAGAAAGTAGATAAGATAAGACTCAATAAAAGGAAAATACATAAGATGAAACTTAGGAAATGAAGATAAGTGTAGATCATAGTCAATCCACATCAAGAGTGTGCAGGCGACCCGAGCCAAAGGGAGTGTCGTGAGATGTCCTCATCATGATACAAGCAGTTAAGTTCGTGCACAGTTTCATTAGGCCTGTGCATTATGCAGTCATGCTTAAACTCTAGGCACAGCTAGTCTGTACATCATCTTGTCGCACGCTCACCAAAAGTCTGTACACAGCTCAGTGGTATGTTTGTGCATTCATCTTCATTGTGCATACCTTCCTATATGCATACTACATTATATCCGGCAAGTATGTACATCATCTTGTCGCACGCTTACCAAAAGTCTGTACACAGCTCAGTGGTATGTCTGTGCATTCATCTTCATTGTGCATACCTTCCTATATGCACACTGCATTATATCCATCATGTATGTACATGCTTAGTTCAAATCTCGAACTAACTCGATACATTCTTCTCTTTTCCTTCAGATTGATTCAAACTGATAATAAGTCTGACCTAACAGGACTTCTGTTCGAGGAATCTAAGAAGGGCACATAACTCGAGAATGAAAGAAAGTGCCAGGATCGTGACACGTGGAATGCAACGGGGCTATGATGCTGACACGTGACCTAGATATTCGTGCGGGAATCATGATGACCACACGCCCTATCTGTTCACTGCTCTATAAATAAGAAGCTACTTCCTGAGGAGCATAGTGATCGAAATTGGGAACTTACCTGAAGAAGTGTAGAAGTAGAGAGAGCCTGCACGATCCAGAGAGAAGAGAAAGAGAAGAAAGAGAGAAGAAGAGAATGAGGGAGTTGAGAGAGAGGAGTCTGAGAGATTTACTTTGAATGTTTGTTCATCAGTCTCTCGGTTCAGATACCAGAACTGAGATTGCTCATTGTGAGCTACATTCCCTCAGGGGATTTCTTGTTTTTCGTTTGTTTCTATCTTGCTTTCTGAAACCTTGTTTTCAAGCTGTTAGTCAGCAGAGCTAAGCTGTATTGCTCATCGGTTTGCAGAGGAGTATTCCTCTGGACGGCATAAGCTATAATGCCCAGCTGTCTGTAGGGTTGTGACCCCGAAGCTGTGGATCAGCGAACCTGTGTATCAGTGGTTGAAGCTATCACGCCCTGAGCCTTTATTACAGCGGAAGACTCGCTCGGGGAGCGCAAACAGCCGGCATGGTAAGCCTCTTGCAAGCAAGAACGATCAGAGCGTAATACAATCACACACATAAATGCAATTGCACAAAATTTAATCAAACTCCAACTTTATTTCATAAATGATCAATATTTGAAATACAACCACTTTCCATCATCTTTCATTCTACTAGACTCAAGAAATAGGAAAATTACATTAACTCAATCTAGACATTATAGACTTCCTAAGTCTTCGCTCATCTTCAATCACTCTCGGATCCGCTACTTGAATAATCCGAATCCGAACCCGACTCACTTTCATTCCGGTTTGGAGTGTGGGGTGGACGTAGATCTCGGGTTTGAGATCAAACCACCTTAAAAATTTCCTGTCTACTGTGCGTTTGTCTTGCGAATTGTTGTGCATCTTGGTTATCTCTTCCATCCGCAGTAGATGCATGTTTAGGATCGTTTAAGTTCAGATGTGCTAGAGTTCACTTTCTGTGATCGCTTTCACTTATCTTTCTGCCGTCTAGCAACAGTTTGTTTTATTTCCGCACTTGAAACTGCTATAGTCAATTTTATTGGGTGACTGATCTATTCACCCCCCTCTAGATCGTTCATAGACTCTCATCAGTTGGTAACAGAGCCTAACTCTTTTTCAAGGACTAACATTCTAAAGAGGAACGGCCATGAACGCTAAGGGAATGACAGCAGAAGGACATTCAACCTCCAAGCCTCCGTACTTCGACGGCTCTAACTACGCCTACTGGAAGAACAGAATGCATGTCTTTCTGAGGGTGAAAGAGTACGAGATCTGGAGGGTAGTGAGCAAGGGACCGTTCTAACTGCACGAGAATGAAGAGGTTTGGACGAGAGAGAAAATTCGAAAGTCTACTTTGAACTGGAGTGCCGTCAACTCTATTCAGTGCGCATTTCATCCCACGGAATTCTCCAGAGTTCATCGTGCAAAACTGCCAAGGAGATGTGGGACACACTGGAGGTTTTCTACGAAGGGACATCACAGGTGAGATAGACTAAGGCGAATATGTTGGTCTCTGAATATGAAGCATTCCGATTGAAACCTGGTGAGACCGTGACTGAGATGTATGCTCGTTTGACGATCATAACTAACGGTCTAAGGAGTTTGGGAAAGAGCTATTCCGACTACGAGATTGTAAGGAAGATCCTACGGTCTTCGTAAATAACCTCCAGTGTGTCCCTTGTATGAATGTTATCATATTCATTCTCCCTGGCACATAGTCTGCATCCCTTCCTCCTTTGTTTACAGGATCATGCCCCAACCGTTGCGCTAAAAGCTCGAGCTTGTAGCGAAGGCGGACCGTATTTCCTTATGGCATTGCAGAACCCCGCACTATCGTGATGTGGGCGGACATGAGGGGCTTCGCACATGGACCCCATAATCCATGCGGAGGGATGGGCTGCCAACGCACCGATGCCCCACGTGGACCCCATAATCCACGTCAAACAGCAAATCCCCCAGGTGCCGTTGGGGGGGAGATTGTTGGATTTTCCAGCGTCTCCCTTAGGGATTTGCTGTTTCACGTGGATTATGGGGTCCACGTGGGGCATCGATGCATTGGCAGCCCATCCTGCCGCATGGATTATGGGGTCCATGTGCGAAGCCCCTCATGTCCGTTCACAGCACGATAGTGTGGGGTTCTACAATGCCATAAGGAAATACGGTCCGCCTTCGCTACAAGCTCGAGCTTTTAGCGCAACGGTTGGGGCATGATCCACCAGGGAGAATGAATATGATAACATTCCATGCAATGGTTCGGAAAATGAGCAAGTTAAAAATCAACCCTTGGGATATAAGAGTCAACAATGTGTGTGCTTGATGAAATCTATGGCACATAGTCTGCATCCCTTCCTCCTTTGTTTACAGGATCATGCCACAACCGTTGCGCTAAAAGCTTGAGCTTGTAGCGAAGGCGGACCGTATTTCCTTATGGCATTGCAGAACCCCACACTATCGTGCTGTGGGCAGACATGAGGGGCTTCGCACAGGGACCCCATAATCCATGCGGCGGGATGGGCTGCCAACGCACCGATGCCCCACGTGGACCCCATAATCCACGTGAAACAGCAAATCCCTAAGGGAGACGCTAGAAAATCCAACAATCTCCCCCCCAGCGGCACCTAGGTGATTTGAACCTGCGACCTCACTCTGATACCAGTTTACAGGATCATGCCCCAATCGTTGCGCTAAAAGCTCGAGCTTGTAGCGAAGGCGGACTGTATTTTCTTATGGCATTGCAGAACCCCACACTATCGTGCTGTGGGCGGACATGAGGGGCTTCGCACATGGACCCCATAATCCATGCGGCGGGATGGGCTGCCAACGCACCGATGCCCCACGTGGACCCCATAATCCACGTGAAACAGTAAATCCCTAAGGGAGATGCTGGAAAATCCAACATCCCTCACTCCCTCTCATGCATTGCTCTTCCTTTTTCGTTTGCTTCGGGCGCTCTGCTCTTTCCTCTCTTCTCCTTTTGCAGGAGCTCTAAGAACTCCAGCAGCTTCCCTTTTTCGCCTCTCCAAAGTTGCTAAAGAAGAAGAACTTGGCTTCACCGCAGTGGGCTCTTTATAAGGGCACCGGAGCCCCTGTTCGGAGGGAAGCCTCCATGCTTTTTTCATCTTTTTTTTTGTTCTTCTGCTACCGCCACTGCTGCTACTATCGTGGTCACCGCTGCTGCTACCGTGGCACCTTCTGCTACAGTCGACATCACTATCGCCGTTGCTACGGTGTGATAGGGCAGGGACGGAGGCATGGCAGCCTCTCCGGTGGCATCCCCACCGTAAGCCATGCAGGAAGGGCAGTCGTTCGAAGGCATGGCCGGCATGGCGAGCATTCAATGCTCGCCGTGCTACAGTGCCAAAGTAGCGTCCAGAGGGAAGGCTGCGAATTCCTGATCGCGGAATTGGCATCCGGGAGGGTGGTCGCTAATTCTTGGGAGCCAAGGAAAATCGCGTCCATGAGCTTGATGCTAATTCAAAATGGCATCCACGTGAAGGGGCGCCAATTCATCGGATTGAAATCCAATAAATATAAGGAAAATCCAATAATACCAAAAATTGGCGTCACTTTGTGAAGGTGCCCATTAAAGAATTGGCCTCCACATAAGGGGACGCCCATTCATGTGAGTTGACTCGAAGAAGGCGGAGTCGACCTACAAATTGGCGTCACTTCATGAGTCACCAATTAGAGAATTGGCGTCTGAGTGAAGGGACGCTGATTCTTCTTCTCTCTCTCTCTCTCTCTCTTTTTACTGCCAACACTGGGCGGTGTTGTAGTGCCCATCCCGTGGAAGGTACGCATGAATTTTTAGTTATTTAATAATGTGCTTGTGATTAATTCCATTGTTTCCTTGTTATAATTGTGTTTCCTTGTGCTTGTGTTTTCCCGAGGTGTGTTCGGGAGACCCTAGAAGTGTCACGCCCCGACGCGGAAACTCGGGACGTACAGTTAGAAACGAGCTGGAAAAAGAGAGAACTAATCTAAATATACACAAATGCTAAGAAATGGAATAACTTATTGACCATTAAACAAAACATAACTGGTACATAATCCTCAAATCAACTCAATACAACTGGGATAACAACTCTAAACCAACTAACTGATACACTCAAAACATCACTCCTGCCCTTCCCCATCGGTAAGCGCATCACCTGAAAAGCCTGGAAAGGGGGGAAACAACAACTATGAGCTAACGCTCAGTAGGAAATAACAGATAGGTATAAGTGATTAGCAATTTAATTACATTTTCAAAATATCATGCTACAAAGGATAATGCAATAAAAGAATCATGATGATATAATGAAACAAAATTTAAAGATCTTACAAGGTCAAGAGATATAAAGGAATAGAATGGTAATACTTAAGAGGAATAACAAAGACAAGAATTTACTACAGGAGATAACGATAAAGAGTTGGCCATATCAAGATAATTCAAGTCATGTCAAGCACGTGTGTAGTTTCATTTCCACGTCCAAGTAACAGCAAGTAAGTAACAATAAGTAGAGTATAGAATAGTGAAGAGTGGAGAGTGAAACGTAGTAGAGAGTAGTAGAGAGTAGTGGCCAGTCCTAGATTTAACCCATGTCATAGTACTGGTGCCAAACGCCACACCTAGTCAATCACCTCCCCAGGGGTACACGTAGTGTTCGGGCGCTCCTCCCAGGACTAGACCGAGCCCTTAATTATTTGCCAGGAATTGATTTCTTTGGATCAAAGATCCCACGAATCTAGACTTCCACAATTTATGGCCAGAATTCCATGGTTTGAACTATGTAGCAATAACAATTTCAAGTAGGAAGGAGATTCATTTCAGAATTTCAAGGTAAGCACAATCATCAAGAAGATTGAAAACCAAGTCACAATAAGAGTTAATCATGCTGCGCTACTGTAGTACAGCAGCTATCCAACAAGCTAATCAACATATTAATCCTAATTATCAAGTTAATGTGTCAAAGATTATCCATTATCATTTGTATTAAGACAATTGCCAAAAGCTGATTCAAGATGATAAGGTAAAGGAATAAACTTGTACAGGAAGGAAAAAGAATTCATTAACAGATATTTAATTACACCATTAACCACTAATTATGTGGCTTTCTATTTAACCAATGTATGAGTCGAAATGAAGATGGTAAACGGCATGTTTTTACACTATATTTGCAAGTAGGAACCAATGTAAATTGAAATCATAAGGTTTCCAGAACAGGTCACTGGTTCTTCAAAAGTATAGTTTTCAATTGGTCTAAGTTCAATGGGTCGATCCCCTAATGATCCGGATCGATCCACGGGTCGCAAAACTATGAAAACCGGGCTTCTGGTACATGGGTCGACCCCTGTAAAAATGGGGTCTGGCAGCTGAATGGGTCGACCCCTGGGGTCGACCCCAGCAAATTCTGAAGGATGGGTCGACCCCTGGGGTCGACCCCTTCATTCCAGCGCATGGGTCGACCCCTGGGGTCGACCCCCTTGCAGGGAGTGGATGGGTCGACCCTAGGGGTCGACCCTCGCGCCTGGGCCAAATGGGTCGACCCCAAGGGTCGACCCTCGGGCCTGCCAGGGCACCCAGAAAATGGGTCGACCCCCGGGGTCGACCCCTACAAGAATAGCAACATAAGTTGCCTCCGGAAAACCCATTTACTCATCCAAATGAGGTCCAATTGAGTTGAAATTAAAACCACATGCTATAGGAATCTTGCTAGACATATTAGGGTCATAAAACTACAATTTGGAAACATGAATTTCATCAGAATTCACCAGAATCACAACCTATTCTATGAAGAACATAAGGAGACCTAGTTCAGGACATACTTCCACTAAATTGTCAAATTCTCTCGATATACAAAACCAAATTTGGGGATTTTGGTGTCAAAAGAAAGTTAACTCGATCATGAATCCAACCATGTATGATATGCTACATGAATATCAGGTTACATGACTCAAAATAAGCCCGCAATCAAGCTCTGGCTTAAAGGAATACTATATGAATCATGTTCTAGACATGCTTCTACAAAAATTCGAAATTCACCAAGCATGCTCAATGAAAATTGGGGGTTTCTACGTTGAATAAAAGCTAACAACATGATGATTACTTCATGTAAGTTAATTAGGATTTGGTTGTTAGATCCTACCTCAGATTGAAGAGGGAACTCGAAACCCTAGAATAAAGAACAAGCTTGACAGCACCTCACAAAAAGCTCGATATCTCCACGGATACCTAATGAAAATTGGGGCTTTTGCCACCATTGGATAGAGCTCGATGAGAGGAACAATTTTCTATACTCATGATCGAAGTTTGGTTGAGAATTCCTACCTCAATCGTTGGAACAGGGAAGGAAGAGAGGAAGCCGACGGCCTGCCGACCCACCTCCACTAATCGAGCAAGAACTCCTTGGATCTGTAACTTCAACGTACCCCACAGCAACCAAATGAAACTAGAGTCGAAGAGCTACATTTCTATAGGTAATGGGGCTTCTGGATCCTTCGGAGTTGGGAGTATTCGACGCTGCAAGTTACATGTTAAAAACGGCGCCGAAATCCTTGACTTGACCAAAACTATGTCGGCAGCACATTTTAGGGCTACGTTTACCTCAAATTGATTGAGGGTAAATGTTCCTTACCTCGTGGCCTTCCATTTGCCCTTGATTTCAGATCATTTGGTTGAGTAATAAGGTCGAATTCCATGTTTTAAGTTACGATTAGGTAAAGGTTAGGTGAAAGTCAAATTCGGGATTAATTCTCCAATTAGACAAGGTTACGTAATTAATTCAGGTCAAGTCCAGAAGACAAAATTGCTATAAAAATGATCTTTTACCCAATTACTATTTTTACAGATTTTTCTAAGGTAGTCGAATTTTATAGGTTCTCTTTCTAATGAATTAAATATTAATATTTCAAAATTCAAACATTAATTCATTTTAATTTAATTTTTAATTAATAAAAGCTCAATAAAACTTAATAAATAATCGGGGTATTACACCCTCCCCTACTTAAAGAATTTGGTCCTCCAAATTCACTGCACTACATACGGAAAGCAGGGAAAAGATAGATCACCTAGAATAGGTCGGGATACCGCTTCCGCATAGTATCTTCCGATTCCCAAGTAGCCTCTTCGGTTCCACGCCGACTCCACTGGATCTTGACCATCGGTATAGACCGATTCCGGAGTTGCTGCTGTTTCCGGTCTAGAATTTTGATAGGTCTTTCTTCATAAGTCAAATCTTCCTTCAACTCAAAATCCACATGTTGAATGATGTGAGTGGGATCGTACACATATTTCCGTAACATAGACACATGGAAAACATTATGTACACCAGATAATTGAGGCGGTAATGTAAGTCTGTAAGTAACTTCTCCCACTCTATCGAGGATCTCGAATGGACCAATATACCTCGGACTCAGCTTGCCATGAATGCCAAATCTTCGAATCCCTCTCGAAGGAGAGACTTTCAGAAACACATGCTCGCTCAACTTGAAATTCTAATGCTCTTCTCCTTGTGTCGGCATAACTCTTCTGTCTTGACTAAGCCACTTGTAACCGGTCTCGGATAACACGGATGTTCTGTGATGATTCTGAAATAAGATCCGGTCCAAGCCATTGCTTCTCACCCACCTCGTCCCAACACAACAGGGAACGACAGCTTCTTCCATACAAAGCTTCAAATGGAGCCATTTGTATGCTGGATTGGTAACTGTTGTTGTAGGCGAATTCAATCAATGCCAAGTGATTACTCCAACTGTCTCCGAAATCAATCATGCAAGCTCGCAGCATATCTTCCACTATCTGGTTGGTTCTTTCAGTCTGTCCATCTGTCTGTGGATGAAAAGCAGTACTGAAATTCAGATGAGTACCAAGAGACTCTTGCAGTCCCTTCCAGAAATGTGAAGTAAATCTCGGGTCTCTATCAGACACAATGCTGACAGGTATACCATGGAGCCTTACCACTTCCTTCAAATATAAAGCAGCCAATACATCAACTGTCCACTTTGATTTAATGGGTAAGAAATGAGCCGATTTTGTCAAGCGATCGACGATCACCCATATCGCATCAAATCCACCACGAGTCTTAGGTAGACCCATAATGAAATCCATGCCAATGCTTTCCCACTTCCACTGGGGTATGTCGAGCGGTTTCAACTTTCCTGCCGGTCTGAAATGTTCAGCCTTAACTTGTTGACAAACCAGACATCTACTCACGAAATCTGTAATTTCCCTTTTCATATTTGGCCACCAAAATGACCTTTTCAAATCCTTGAACATTTTAGTGCCTCCAGGATGAATAGTGTATTTGGATCTATGTGCTTCCTCCAGAATCTTGTTCTTTAACTCAGCTTCATCAGGTACACAAGTTCTACCCTGGAATAACAATCTTCCATCGTCAGCCACCATGAAGTCGGGTCTGCTGCTCAAACTTCCCTTGATCTCAACCAGCTCGGGATCATTATCTTGCAAGGATTTGATCTCCATTAATAATTCGGGCTTAAGTCAAATCTGTGCAATTATAACCCGATCATTATCAATATTTAGATCCAGGCTAGCTAACTGTTCCAATAGCCTCCACTCTTGTAACATGAGACTTGATAATTTAGCCACAGGCTTCCGGCTTAATGCATCTGCCACCACATTGCCTTTACCGGGATGATATTCAATCGAGAAGTCGAAGTCCTTCAAGTACTCCAACCATCTTCTCTGCCTCATGTTAAGTTCTTTCTGAGAAAATAAATACTTCAGACTCTTATGATCTGAAAATACTGTGAATGTTTCTCCATACAAGTAATGCCTCCAAATTTTTAAGGCGAATATAACTGCTGCAAGTTCCAAGTCATGAACGGGGTAGTTCTCTTCATGCTTCTTCAGCTGCCTAGAAGAATAGGCAATCACCTTACCATGCTGCATGAGTACACAACCTAAGCCAATACCAGAAGCATCGGTATAGACCACGAAACCACCGTCGCCAGAAGGTAAAACCAATATGGGTGCAGTAGTGAGGCAATCCTTCAATGTTTGAAAGCTCTACTGACATTCCTCGGACCATTCAAACTTGTTGTCTTTGCGGGTCAATCGAGTGAGAGGTACCGCAATCTTGGAGAAGTCTTGAATAAATCTCCGATAATAGCCTGCCAGGCCTAGGAAGCTTCTCACTTCGGTCATTGTAGTAGGCTGATCCCAGTTCCTTACTGCCTCCACTTTCGAAGGATCAACTGAAATACCTTCTTTGGTGATGATATGTCCTAAGAAGGACACTTCTTGCAGCCAGAAATCACATTTACTGAATTTGGCATATAGTTGATGATCTCTCAATATCTGCAATGCCATCCTCAAATGTTTGGCATGCTCTTCTTCAGTCTTGGAATAAATTAGTATGTCGTCAATGAATACCACGACCCATTGATCAAGATAAGGCCGGAATGCATTATTCATTAACTGCATGAAAGCTGCTGGTGCATTCGTTAGACCAAAAGGCATAACGACAAACTCAAAATGACCATACCTGCTGCGGAAAGCCGTTTTATAAATATCATCTTCCTTAATCCTTAGCTGATGATATCCAGATCGAAGATCGATCTTAGAGAAATAATGTGCTCCCGCTATCTGGTCGAATAATTCGTCAATCCTCGGCAATGGGTATTTATTCTTGATAGTTAGCTGGTTCAGTTGCCGATAATCGATGCATAATCTCATCGAACCATCCTTTTTCCTGACGAATAATACAGGAGCTCCCCAAGGTGAAGTACTCGGACGAATAAAGCCCTTCTCGAGCAATTCCATCAACTGTTGCTTTAATTCCCTTAGCTCCGCAGGGGACATACGGTAAGGAGCTCTAGAAATAGGAGACGCGCCAGGAACAATATCAACGGAGAAGATAACTTCCCGCTCAGGCGGAAGTCCTGGTAGTTCCTCCGGAAAGACTTCGGAGAATTCTCGGACAATAGGAGTGTTCTTTATCTCAACTCGCTGTTCCGGTGTAGCATGGACAAAGGCTAGAAAAGCCTCACAACCTCGCCTCATCAGCTTGTCAGCTCGAAGAGAAGAGATGAGCGATACGGGGTTATGGTGCTTGATCCCCGTAAAAGATAAACCAGAATGTCCAGTAAAAGTCACTGAGCTAGAACTACAGTGAACACTGGCCTCATACTTGGCCAACCAATCTGCTCCAAGGATTACATCATAATCCTTTATATCCATGCAAACTAAGTCGGCTGGAAAGTTTCGTTCATCAATAATAACCTTACTAGAAGGATAGTAATATTGAATAGCCGCTCCAGAACCAATAGGAGTTGATATAACCAATGGAGAATTCATCATAATAGGTTCGACAGATAACGACTTCGCAAAATTCCGAGAAATAAAAGAATGCGTTGCACCAGTATCAAACAGAACAAATGCGGGCTTGTCGATTATAGTAAGGGTACCTTCGACGAGTCCGCCATCATCAGAAATCCCAGTTTCATCCGCATGTAAAGCTTGGAGCCTTCCTTGCGGCTTCTTGATAACTTGAGGTTTTGCCGGTGTAGCTTGTTCCGATAGAAGAGGGCAGTCAGGGATACGGTGTTCCCTACTCCCACATCGTAAACACGCACCTAGCTTGCGCCAGCATTCCTCCATCTTGTGACCTGGACGATCACAATACTTGCACTTGCCCTTGAATGGAACAATAGGGCCGGGTTTCTTCTCTTCATTTCTTGGCATCTTGCCTTTCCACGTTCCCGATCCGGTCCACGAACTAGACCCACTCATGGGCCTCTTTTTGCTAGTGCCAAATCTGGGTCTAGGAGTTGGTTGTTCCTTCTTCATGCCTTGCCCACGGATCCTCTCCGTCATTTCCAAGGTATCTTCTAGAACTTGTGCCTTTCTCACCATCTCAGAATAAGTAGAGATCTCCATCGACGCCAGTTGATTGATGTAATGAGGCTTCAACCTGTTGAGAAATCGCTTAGCTTTCATCTTTTCTGTGGAGATAAGGTGAGTAGCATAGCGTGAAAGCCGAGAGAACTGTGCTTCATATTCGGCCACCGATAAGCTTCGCTGCTTTAGAGCCGTGAACTCCGCCGCCTTCTTCTCTTGTACACGATCGGAAAAATATTTGTCGTTGAAGAATTCCTCGAACCCTTCCCATGTAACTTGTTGATCGCCTAGAGTTGCCTTGACGGAATCCCACCAAGTATGCGCGTCCCGCTCCAATTGGAAGGTAGAAAGAAGGACACGCTCTTGGTCGGTGCATTGCATGACTTCAAAAATTCTCCCCATTTCGTTGAGCCAATGCTCGGCCTCGTCGGGGTTAGTCGAACCAGCAAATCTTGGCGGGTTCATTCCTCGAAAGTTCCGGTATAAGTCACCGGTGCCATGACCCGCTGCTCCAGCTTGAGCTACCTGATGTGACGCCTGAGTCAGGCCTTGAACCGTGCACTGCAGGTTCCTCCATTCAGCACGATCGGTTGCCATCTACACGAGAAATAGATTACTTAGGTCCAATAAAATAGATAATAACACGATTAAGGAACGAACTTAACCCAAGTTTCTGTCCAATCTCACCAGGTCAGGTTCTAGACTTTAACAAGGTTAGAGGTCTAATGCACCTAAACACGACCAAAAACTCGGTACCTGGCGGAGCTAATCGGTCCGAAGACCACTCGCGCAAGTATGCGACCTTCCCGATAGGCGTAGCCTAACGTTCGGACAACACCTTTTGATATACCGATTATTGGGATGCAATGCAAGAAAACCTAAACTTAGGGAACCTAGGAATATGAAACCTAGGGCTCTGATACCAACTAAACTGTCACGCCCCGACGCGGAAACTCGGGACGTACAGTTAGAAACGAGCTGGAAAGAGAGAGAACTAATCTAAATATACACAAATGCTAAGAAATGGAATAACTTATTGACCATTAAACAAAACATAACTGGTACATAATCCTCAAATCAACTCAATACAACTGGGATAACAACTCTAAACCAACTAACTGATACACTCAAAACATCACTCCTACCCTTCCCCATCGGTAAGCGCGTCACCTGAAAAGCCTGGAAAGGGGGGAAACAACAACTATGAGCTAACGCTCAGTAGGAAATAACAGATAGGTATAAGTGATTAGCAGTTTAATTACATTTTTAAAATATCATGCTACAAAGGATAATGCAATAAAAGAATCATGATGATATAATGAAACAAAATTTAAAGATCTTGCAAGGTCAAGAGATATAAAGGAACAGAATGGTAATACTTAAGAGGAATAACAAAGACAAGAATTTACTACAGGAGATAACGATAAAGAGTTGGCCATATCAAGATAATTCAAGTCATGTCAAGCACGTGTGTAGTTTCATTTCCACGTCCAAGTAACAGCAAGTAAGTAACAACAAGTAGAGTATAGAACAGTGAATAGTGGAAAGTGAAACGTAGTAGAGAGTAGTAGAGAGTAGTGGCCAGTCCTAGATTTAACCCATGTCATAGTACTGGTGCCAAATGCCACACCTAGTCAATCACCTCCCCGGGGGTACACGTAGTGTTCGGACGCTCCTCCCAGGACTAGACCGAGCCCTTAATTATTTGTCAGGCATTGATTTCTTTGGATCAAAGATCCCACGAATCTAGACTTCCACAATTTATGGCCAGAATTCCAAGGTTTGAACTATGTAGCAATAACAATTTCAAGTAGGAAGGAGATTCATTTCAGAATTTCAAGGTAAGCACAATCATCAAGAAGATTGAAAACCAAGTCACAATAAGAGTTAATCATGCTGCGCTACTGTAGTACAGCAGCTATCCAACAAGCTAATCAACATATTAATCCTAATTATCAAGTTAATATGTCAAAGATTATCCATTATCATTTGCATTAAGACAATTGCCAAAAGCTGATTCAAGATGATAAGGTAAAGGAACAAACTTGTACAGGAAGGAAAAAGAATGCATTAACAGAGATTTAATTACACCATTAACCACTAATTATGTGGCTTTCTATTTAACCAATGTATGAGTCGAAATGAAGATGGTAAACGGCATGTTTTTACACTATATTTGCAAGTAGGAACCAATGTAAATTGAAATCATAAGGTTTCCAGAACAGGTCACTGGTTCTTCAAAAGTATAGTTTTCAATTGGTCTAAGTTCAATGGGTCGATCCCCTAATGATTCGGATCGATCCACGGGTCGCAAAACGATGAAAATCGGGCTTCTGGTACATGGGTCGACCGCTGGGGTCGACCCCTGTAAAAATGGGGTCTGGCAGCTGAATGGGTCGACCCGTAGGGTCGACCCCAGCAAATTCTGAAGGATGGGTCGACCCCTGGGGTCGACCCCTTCATTCCAGCGCATGGGTCGACCCCTGGGGTCGACCCCCTTGCAGGGAGTGGATGGGTCGACCCCAGGGGTCGACCCTCGCGCCTGGGCCAAATGGGTCGACCCCAAGGGTCGACCCTCGGGCCTGCCAGGGCACCCAGAAAATGGGTCGACCCCCGGGGTCGACCCCTGCAAGAACATCAACGTAAGTTGCCTCCGGAAAACCTATTAACTCATCCAAATGAGGTCCAATTGAGTTGAAATTAAAACCACATGCTATAGGAATCTTGCTAGACATATTAGGGTCATAAAACTACAATTTGGAAACATGAATTTCATCAGAATTCACCAGAATCACAACCAATTCTATGAAGAACACAAGGAGACCTAGTTCAGGACATACTTCCACTAAATTATCAAATTCTCTCGATATACAAAACCAAATTTGGGGATTTTGGTGTCAAAAGAAAGCTAACTCGATCATGAATACAACCATGTATGATATGCTACATGAATATCAAGTTACATGACTCAAAATAGGCCCGCAATCAAGCTCTGGCTTAAAGGAATACTATATGAATCATGTTCTAGACATGCTTCTACAAAAATTTGAAATTCACCAAGCATGCTCAATAAAAATTGGGGGTTTCTACGTTGAATAAAAGCTAACAACATGATGATTACTTCATGTAAGTTAATTAGGATTTGGTTGTTAGATCCTACCTCAAAATGAAGAGGGAACTTGAAACCCTAGAATAAAGAACAAGCTTGACAGCACCTCACAAAAAGCTCGATATCTCCATGGATACCTAATGAAAATTGGGGCTTTTGCCACCAATGGATAGAGCTCGATGAGAGGAAAAATTTTCTATACTCATGATCGAAGTTTGGTTGAGAATTCCTACCTCAATCGTTGGAACAAGGAAGGAAGAGAGGAAGCCGACGGCCTACCGACCCACCTCCACTAATCGAGCAAGAACTCCTTGGATATGTAACTTCAACGTACCCCACAGCAACCAAATGAAACTAGAGTCGAAGAGCTACATTTCTATAGGTCATGGGGCTTCTGGATCCTTCGGAGTTGGGAGTATTCGACGCTGCAAGTTACGTGTTAAAAATGGCGCCGAAATCCTTGACTTGACCAAAACTATGTCGGCAACACGTTTTAGGGCTAGGTTTACCTCAAATTGATTGAGGGTAAATGTTCCTTACCTCGTGGCCTTCCATTTGCCCTTGATTTCAGATCATTTGGTTGAGTAATAAGGTCGAATTCCACGTTTTAAGTTACGATTAGATAAAGGTTAGGTGAAAGTCAAATTCGGGATTAATCCTCCAATTAGACAAGGTTACGTAATTAATTTGGGTCAAGTCCAGAAAACAAATATGCTATAAAAATGATCTTTTACCCAATTACTATTTTTACAGATTTTTCTAAGGTAGTCAAATTTTATAGGTTCTCTTTTCTAATGAATTAAATATTAATATTTTGAAATTCAAACATTAATTCATTTTAATTTAATTTTTAATTAATAAAAGCTCAATAAAACTTAATAAATAATCGGGGTAGTACAAGAAGCGTCTGGTCTGAGGGCAGTGGCGCTGCCTGTGAGGGTTGTGTAATCATCTCTCATCGTGCCTTGGTGCGTAGGTGTTGTTTTGGTCGAGTAGAATCGGGCGAGTAGAGGCGCCAGCCGTGATTGCGTGTTGTGTTATAGGGATGGTGTGGGGGCCCGTGTTTGTAGGTGGATTGTCTTGGCGGATGCCAGGTTTTTCCCGTTTGTGCGGTGGGATCAGTGCAGTGTTACGCAGCGGAAGCATGGTGGGCCCATAAACCACAGGCTCCAAGATCGGATTTGTATTGATGTATGGCGTGTGTTTCCATGCTAGGCATGTCATGGAGGTTCCAGAGTCGGTTATAGGGAGTTGCCCTTGGGTGAAGAGTTGCATTGGCCATGCGAATGGCCTTGGTTGCCGTGTGTCGACAGTGGTATCGTGCTGAGTGGTGTTGGCATCATTAAGAAGCGAGGAGCTCATTGGTAAGAGTGGTTGGATGAGGATGAGTATTGCGCCAGTATTTCTAGAAAATTGTGTTGTGTGGCTTAGGGTAGAGCCCCTTAGCGATTGGTATTGAGGCAGGTTGTGGCCTTTTAGGCCGGTTGTATGGCGCTAGTGTTCAATGCTCTGGGATGAGCTAGTGAGCTGACCGACCTTGGTCGGTGTGGATGTTTCGGGTGTGAACCCAAGGAATGAGAAGTATTGGTATTGGAAGGGAGATCCCATGTGGATGCCATGTTGGATGGTTGAGAAGTTGCTGGAATTGTTAAGCGCCCTGATCAGATGTGGTTTATTGCGCCGGTTGTTTGGCGGGCGTGATATTCAAGATCAGTTAAGAGATGTGTCGGTTATGGATGGAGTGCTTGTCTGTTACAAGACTCGAGAGACTTTGGAGCATGGTGCATCTGGTGGTGCCACTGTCTGGATTATGGTGTTGCCTTGACTCGGAAGGGGTTGTGTAAGGGGACACTATGTGTCTGTGGGCACTAAGAGTTGGTTGTTGTTGGTCAGTGGTTCAGGTAGAATTGTGGTGTCAAGATCTTTGGTTGGACAGTTGTAATATGGAACAGTTGTCTTCTCAATGAAAGAATCCCCCGAAGTGCGAATGTGAGTTGGGAGCCCCGCCCTTGGGGGTGGAGTGTGGGGCATCGTGCCCAAGATTATTGTGGTTGAGGAGTTCCAGGTTCACGCAAGCGACCACGTTGTCTGTCTCCTCTCGAGAAGTTGGAAGTGGCTGGATGGCCAGGGAGGACCAAGATGGTGCTGCGCATGTGTGGCCAATGTTTGGAGGAATTGATTGGCGGCCCTGCTGTGGAGCAGGAGAGGTTTGTAGCTAGGGACTTCTGATCGATGTGTGACTGGCGTCTAGCAAAGGGTTTTTTGCAGCCGTTGTGGGATCGATGAGTTGTTGGTAATGCTAATGGTTTTCGGTTAGTGAAGCCCCTTGTGGTTGTTCGTAAGGTGCCCCCTTGGTATTGTTGGTGTCTAGTGAGGCATTGGTTTTGGGACCGGTGTTGTCCGGTGAGCATTGTGGCGTTCGGCTCGAGAGCGTATATCGCTAGCTGTGAGGATCCGACAGAAGAGATGTGGCCAATCGAGATTGGTGGTGAGGTGGCCATCCGAGCCGAGGTGAGATGGTGCTCCTTGCTATGTGCGCTCAGTGTCTGGCAGCTAGAGAAGTTGTCGACCCGAGTGGGTGTCAGGTGTGGTCTCCTTGTTGAGAATCGTGTGTTTCTCCACGTGCCGAAGGTGTCGGTGGTGTTTGTGCCCTTGAGAGTTCAAGGCAGTTGAGGTGACGTCGGACTCTTCAGTTCGTGTACCCCGATTGGTTTGGGGGTTTGGCGTGGATTGGCGTGGAGAGCGAGAAGGCTCTTTTGATTATGTTGGTATGGCAGTGGTCCTCAGTGTTGTTCGCGCGGTGTGTAGTGCGGTGGTGCTGGCACCGTGAAGTCCTACCCGTTGGGTGAGTTGTTTCCCCTAAGTTCTATGCTCTGTCCTAAATTTGGAGGCCATAATTTCTATAAGGGGGGAGGACTATAACGCCCCAAATTTTTGGATCAGGTTTCCGCGGGTCTCGAATCGTGTCCGAGTGGGTTTCAGACTTTTATATGGATTTCTCAGACCCATTATTGGTGCATTTGGGGGTTATTCTAGGTCCGTGGTGGCACGTGGAGCGGTCTCACCTTTTTCCCAGAATTTGTCTGGGTCAGAATCTATTTTTAGCTCCCATGAATTTTCAAAAAAAAGAATAATAAAAAAAATAAACCCCCCCCCCTTTTATAATCCCCTCTCCAACTCTGTTCTCTCGTCTCTCTCTCAACTCACTCTCCCTCACTCTCTCCCGTCTCTCTTTCCCCTACCCTGTTCCCACTTCCGGCGGCCGACAGCGGTGGGGAGGTTCGAGGCGGAGCGACGGTGGTGTCGTGCGGCAAGGGAAAGGTCGAGGGAGTGCGAAACATGAGGCAAAGGCGACCACGTTCGAGGGAGCCGGCCGCGTGGGCCTGTTACGACCACCAATTTGGGCACTGGCCCAATTGAGAATAATTCGGGCCCATGAACTCAGTGAGCTAGAAATATGGACAAATTATTGAAGGATCCTTAGGAAATTGGTAACTTACTATAGGGAGGTCAGAATTTGATGAACCCAAAGCTCATGCAATGACCATTAGGTAGGGAACAACCTTGATGAAGAGTATAACTTCTGAAAAATGGGCCTAATAGGATTTAAGAAGGAGTTATGATAATGGTATGAAATTATTACAAAAAACATAGTCACCCGTTAAAATAAGGATATCTTGGTCCACAGTCAACCAAATTGGATGAAACTAGGCTCATTAGAAAGCTTGGTCCCTTATACCAAACTCTTCCGTTGATATGGAAACCCAATTTACACTAGAACCCAAGGTTCTTAGCCCATTTGCTACCAGCTGTCAAGAAGAGGTGTGACTGTTAGGAGAACTCGGATGTAATTAATGGGAAATTCATAACATCGTCTGTGTTTAATGAAATGACATGAAACCAAGTCTATAATTCCCAGTGAGATGTTGGCTACAACTTCTATGTTGAGGTCAAGGTCAAATACTGCATGTATGCTAGAGGTATAGCCGGATTACCACGGGCTACCGAAAGGTCGCCACTAGAATGAGGGAGAAAAAATGATACAATTGTAAAAATCATAACTCGGGCTAGGAATGAGGTAATTTGATGAAACCAGCTCTGAAAGTTAGATCTATAAGTCCTCATGATTTCCTCTGAAGACATCCCAATCCAAATCCTAACATAAGAGTGCTTCCACTCGCATTTATGCCTAGGTAGACGAAGGGTCGCGACTGGAATAGAGAAGAAATAATAATAATATTTCAAAAATCATAACTCAGGCTAGTGTTAATGAAATTCGATGAAACCATGATTGCAAGTTAGATCTAGACGTCCTCTTCGTTTCATATGAAGACATCACAATCCAAATCTTAACAGGAAAGCGTGCCATTTCACATTTATGACCGGATAGATGAAGGGTCACCACTACTCAAACCCAAGGGGTGCTTAGCATTAACCCCCTCTTTAACCAGCGATCTTGGGGGCTGGACTGAGCCTTGTTGGACGTAGGAAAGCCCTTGGGAGGCTTGAACCTATATAAGGAAGTGGGTTCCAAAGGTGGTCAGTCTTTAGCAACACCCATTCTCAACTTTCCACCATCTACGGTTCCTCTTGAGAGAGAAGAGAGGTGAGGGACCTTGGCCCTGCGAAGGGGGCGAACCGACAGTTCCTAGAAGGAAGCAAAAAGTCTTGGAGAGGATATGGGGTGTAGATCCCATCCCTAGATCGAAGGATAAAACTGAGGAGGTTCTGGGGTGTGGATATTATCCCTGGATCATCGATTAAAAGGTAGGCACCTAATCTCAAACTTTAGGGGTCAATGATACATTAGAATGGTTTTAAAAGTATAATTTCTACACCTTAAAGATGGATAAAGGGTATGTGGGGACCACCACCATATTCATTTTTGGTTTTTCACTTCATCAAGTTTCGGGCTTCCATGGGTTACCTCTGAGTCTCTAAGAATTAGTACAGTCTTTGGGAAGGCCAGCCTTTGGGCAAAGTCTGTGCATATTTCCCATTGATCATAAGCAAGGTCTATGCATATTCCCTATTGAACAGAGCAAGGTCAGTGCATGTTTTGTCTAGGCCAAGAGAGGTCTGTGCATGTTGTGTTAGCATTGGTGCACTTTTAGTCCATGCGTAGGTAAAGGTCTGTTCATGTTTAGTGTTAGCCACAGCAAGGTCTGTGCATGTTTGTGTTAGCATCGATGTACTTTTTACTCCATGCGTAGGAAAGGGTCTGTGCATGGTTGTGTTAGCATCGGTGCACTTTTAGTCCATGCGTAGGTAAAGGTCTGTGCATGTTTAGTGTTGGCCACAGTAAGGTCTGTGCATGTTGGTGTTAGCATCGGTGCACTTTTGGTCCATGCGTAGGTAAAGGTCTGTGCATGTTTAGTGTTAGCCACAGCAAGGTTTGTGCATGTTGGTGTTAGCATCGGTGCACCTTTGGTCCATGCGTAGGTAAAGGTCTGTACATGTTTAGTGTTAGCCACAACAAGGTCTGTGCATGTTGGTGTTAGCATCGGTGCACTTTTGGTCCATGCATAGGTAAAGGCCTGTGCATAGTAAGGTCTGTGGATAGTAAGGTCTGTGCATTGTTGGTGTTAGCCATAGCAAGGTATGTGCATGTTTGTGTTAGCATCGGTGCATGTGTGGTCCAAGCATAACTAAGGTTAGTGCACATTTGGTCCATGCCTAGGTAAGGTCGGTGCATGTTTAGTTCATGCCATAAGCAAGGTCGATGCATGTTTAGTTCAGGCCAAAAGAGAGGTCGGTGCATATTCAGTTCAAACCATAAACAAGGTCGGTGCATGTTTAGTTCAAGCCAAAAGAGGGGTCGGTGCATGTTCAGTTCAAGCCATAAACAAGGTCGATGCATGTTTAGTTCAGGTCATAAGTGAGGTATGTGCATGTTCAAGTGAGGTCGATGCAGGTTTAGTTCAAATCATAAGTGAGGTCTATGCATGTTTCAGTGAGGTCTGTGCACGTTCTAGTGAGGTCGGTGCAGGTTTAGTTCAAATCATAAGTGAGGTCTGTGCATGTTTCAATGAGGTCTGTGCATGTTCTAGTGAGGTCGGTGCAGGTTTAGTTCAAATCATAAGTGAGGTCTGTGCATATTCCAGTGAGGTCGGTGCATGTTCCAGTAAGGTCTGTGCATGTTCTAGTGGGGTCGGTGCACATGCTGCACAGACCCAATTTCCAAAAACTGAGAAAAGGAGAATTTTGAGGGAGCATATTAATTCATAAAAATCTGAAAAATTAGAAAATGGCAGAAGACTAAGTTACTAACCCACAGTAAAAATTTCATGCCCACAAAAATGTTGTACTTTCAAATATAAATCATTTTATGTGCATATGTAGCCTAGAAGGATAAACATGTTCCTTTTATATAGTAACCTGATCATGTATTGTTCTGCACCAGTCAGCATATAAGTATGTTTAGCCCACTTAAACTATTGGAAGCATGCATGTTATAATAAAGTATCATTCTAGAATTTGTAAAATGAGTATGAATGTGAATATGATGTAAATGATATGAATGGAAACAACAATCTTCAGTGAGATAGGACTTTGGTCCCTGTGGGGGCGGCGGCCCTGGTTTAAAATCCTATTGATTCAGTCTTCATTCCCATTGTGGGGCGGCCCTTGTGATGTGACGTTACGTAACGCCTCGTGGCCACAAGAATCTAGGTGGGAGTTCGCTCTCGGGTCTGCGTAGTACTCTTTCATTTATTCGTTCGTTTGTGTGTGTGTGGGGTCACCTATGTTGTGGTAGCTATTTGTTTCCAAGAATAACAGAATTATGAAACCGTGAAAATGTGAAAATGACATAAGGTGATAATATGTAAACTGCTCATTCACCGTGGTTTTAACGCATGCATGGGTACCTTGTATGTTAGTTAAAGAATATGTATTTTCCTCATATGAGTTATTTTAAGTCAATGATAATGAATGGATTATGCTATCATTAACATCTGAATTATGTTTATAAAATGATTATATAGATACGAGTTAACCCTGGTTTGTTTAGGCTGCCTACTGAGCGTCACACTCACCCCTTTGTGACACACGTTTTCAGGAGACATAGAGAAGGAGGTTGAGGAGGAGGCTGCAGTTTAGGAATAGTGCTAGTTCATAGTTCATCTGGGTATGTTATGGATGAATGTCTCTCTCATATGTATGGTTATGGGGTGGTGCCTATATGGACTCTCATTATTTTGGAACAATGGACATGTACTCTTCTTGAAAATTATGAATGGCTGAGATGTTATTTACATTTCGTGTAATTGTGGTTTCTCTTTCTCTCTTTCATGCAAATGTATGCATGTTTATATATTGTGCTTCCGCGATATGTACGAAGTAATGCTTCGAGGTCCGAAAAAAAATATCTATAAATTGAGGATCGGATCTCGAGGCGTTACAGAGTGGTATCAGAGCACGAGAGACAAACCATGGTTACAGCCATTCCAATTGCCCAAGTAGTAGAAGACGAGGTATGCTAGAGTGAAAAAGGGTATAGTATATTTAGAACCCATTTCAAACAGACAAACCCTCATAGCTAATAACCAAAACCATAAGGATTTTAGAGACATATTAAGTTAGGCTCTAATGAATACCTATGTATAGGTCCACTAAGGAGCAGTAGACGATGGGCAAGAGGCCTATGCAGGCCGGAGGGAGGCGAGACAAGGAAAAGGTGGCGCGCCAAGGATCGATTCTGAAGGGTAGGCCGGGGAATCCGTTTTGTATCTAGTGTGGGCGCACCCATCCGGGGTAGGAGTGCTGGAGGACAGAAGGCAAGTACTATGGATGCGGCGAGGCTAGACATATTGCGAGGAACTGCTCTAAGAAGACTCAGCAAAAGCCAGTACCACCGCTAAAGAGGATTATGTACAGAGGGTGAGTTTATACACTAATGCAAGAGGAGGCAGACAATACCCCTACCGTGACTGAAGGTATGGAGCAATGACCCATTTTAGTTTGCAAGTCACGTAACAGGCTGAACCTTCGAATGCAACTGATAAAAACCCTAACAGCGTACACTGTATGGCATGAGTTGTAGGTTACAATTATTTTAGGTAAGATGATATTTAATGTGCCCTTGAAACATAGCTTGTGCATTACACGTGAAAGCTTCTTCTCCATGTCAGAAGAAGGTCAACTGATCATTGATGACTGGATTAGGAAGTACGACAGACAATCTTAAACCATCTGGCTGGTGAAGGTATGGAGAAATTTCTCAAGTTAATTTCGAGGATGAAATTATTTTAAGGGGCAGGGGATGTTACGACCACCAATTTGGGCACTGGCCCAATTGAGAATAATTCGGGCCCGTGAACTCAATGAGCTAGAAATATAGACAGATTATTGAAGGATCCTTAGGAAATTGGTAACTTACTATAGGGAGGTCAGAATTAGATGAAACCAAAGCCCATGCAACGACCATTAGGTAGGGAACAACCTTGATGAAGAGTATAACTTCTGAAAAATGGGCCTAATAGGAGATAAGAAGGAGTTATGATAATGGGCTGAAATTATTATAAAAAACATAGTCACCCGTTAAAATAAGGATATCTTGGTCCAAATTCAACCAAATGGGATGAAATTAGGCTCATTAGAAATCTTGGTCCCTTATCCCAAACTCTTCTTTTGACATGAAAACCCAATTCAGACTAGAACCTAAGGTTCTTAGCCCATTTGCTGCCAGCTGTCACGAAGAGGTGTGACTGTTAGGAGAACTCAAATGTAATTAATTGGAAATTCATAACTTCATCTATGGTTAATGAAATGACCTGAAACCAATTCCATAATTCCAAGTGAGATGGTAGAAACAACTTCTTTGTTGAGGTCAAGGTCAAATACTGCCTGGATGCTAGAGCTATAGCCGGATTACCTCGGACTACCGAAAGGTTGCCACTGGAATGAGGGAGAATAAATGATACTATTGCAAATATCATAACTCGGGCTAGGAATGAGAAAATTCGATGAAACCAACTCTGAAAGTTACATCTGTAAGTCCTCATGATTTCATCTGAAGACATCCCAATCACCATCCCATCATAAGAGTGCTCCCACTCGCGTTTATGCCTAGGTAGACGAAGGGTCGCGACTGGAATACATGAGAAATAATGTTAATATTTCAAAAATCATAACACAGGCTACCGTTAATGAAATTCGATGAAACCATGACTGCAAGTTAGATCTAGACATCCTCTTCATTTCATATGAAGACATCCCAATCCAAATCTTAATAGGAAAGCGGGCCCATTCACATTTATGACCGGGTAGATGAAGAGTCACCTCTGTTCAAACCCAGGGATGCTTAGAATTAACCCCTTCTGTGACCAGCAACCTTGGGGGCTGGACTGAGCCTTGCTGGTCGTAGGAAAGCCCTTGGGAGGCTTGAACCTATATAAGGAAGTGGGTTCCAAAGGTGGTCAGTCTTTAGCAACACCCATTCTCAACTTTCCACCATCTACGGTTCCTTTTGAGAGAGAAGAGAGGTGAGGGACCATGGCCCTGCGAAGGGGGCGAACCGGCAATTCCTAGAAGGAAGCAAAAAGTCTTGGACAGGATCAGGGGTGTGGATCTCATCCCCAGATCGAAGGATAAAACTGAGGAGGTTCTGGGGTGTGGATATTATCCCTAGATCGTTGGTTAAAAGATAGGCACCTAACCTCAAACTTTAGGGGTCAATGATGCATTAGAATGGTTTTAAAAGTATATTTTCTACACCTTAAAGAGGGATTAAGGGCATGTGGGGACCACCACCATATTCATTTCTGGTTTTTCATTTCATCAAGTTTCGGGCTTCCATGGGTTACCTCTGAGTCTCTAAGAATTAGTACAGTCCTTGGGAAGGCCAGCCTTTGGGCAAAGTCTGTGCATATTTCCCATTGATCATAAGCAAGGTCTATACATATTCCCTATTGATCATAGCAAGGTCAGTGCATGTGTTGCTCATGCCAAGAGAGGTCTGTGCATGTTGTGTTAGCATCGTTGCACTTTTAGTCCATGCGTAGGTAAAGGTCTGTGCATGTTTGTGTTAGCATCGGTGCACTTTTTAGTCCATGTGTAGGAAAGGGTCTGTGCATGGTTGTGTTAGCATCGGTGCACTTTTAGTCCATGCGTAGGTAAAGGTCTGTGCATGTTTAGTGTTAGCCATAGTAAGGTCTGTGCATGTTGGTGTTAGCATCAGTGCACTTTTGGTCCATGCGTAGGTAAAGGTCTGTGCATGTTTTGTGTTAGCCACAGCAAGGTCTATGCATGTTGGTGTTAGCATCGGTGCACCTTTGGTCCATGTGTAGGTAAAGGTCTGTACATGTTTAGTGTTAGCCACAACAAGGTCTGTGCATGTTGGTGTTAGCATCGGTGCACTTTTGATCCATGCGTAGGTAAAGGTCTATGCATAGTAAGGTCTGTGCATTGTTGGTGTTAGCCATAGCAAGGTCTTTGCATGTTTGTGTTAGCATCGGTGCATGTGTGGTCCAAGCATAACTAAGGTCAGTGCACATTTGGTCCATGCCTAGGTAAGGTCGGTTCCTGTTTAGTTCAAGCCATAAGCAAGGTCGGTGCATGTTTAGTTCAGGCCAAAAGAGAGGTCGGTGCATGTTCAGTTCAAGCCATAAACAAGGTCGGTGCATGTTTAGTTCAGGCCAAAAGAGGGGTCGGTGCATGTTTAGTTCATGCCATAAGTGAGGTCTGTGCATGTTCAAGTGAGGTCGGTGCAGGTTTAGTTCAAATCATAAGTGAGGTCTGTGCATGTTTCAGTGAGGTCTGTGCACGTTCTAGTGAGGTCGGTGCAGGTTTAGTTCAAATCATAAGTGAGGTATGTGCATGTTTCAGTGAGGTCTGTGCATGTTCTAGTGAGGTCGGTGCAGGTTTAGTTCAAATCATAAGTGAGGTCTGTGCATATTCCAATGAGGTCGGGGCATGTTCCGGTAAGGTCTGTGCATGTTCCAGTGAGGTCTGTGCATGTTCTAGTGGGGTCGGTGCACATGTTGCATAGACCCAATTTCTAAAAACTGAGAAAATGAGAATTTTAGGGGGACATATTAATTCATAAAAATCTAAAAAACTAGAAAATGGCAGAAGGCTAAGTTAGTAACCCACAGTAAAAATTTCATGCCCACAGAAATTTTGTACTTTCAGATATAAATCATTTTATGTGCATATGTAGCCTAGAAGGATAAACATGTTCCTTTTATATAGTAACCTGATCATGCATTGTTCTGCACCAGTCAGCATATAAGTATGTTTAGCCCACTTAAACTATTGGAAGCATGCATGTTATGATAAAGTATCATACTAGTATTTGTAAAATGAGTATGAATGCGAATATGATGTAAATGATATGAATGGAAATAATAGTCTTCTGTGAGATAGGACATCGGGGGGGCTGGTTTAAAATCCTATTGATTCAGTGTTCGGTCCCATTGTGGGGAGGCCCTTGTGATGTGACGTTACGTAACGCCTCGGGGCCACAAGAATCTAGGTGGGAGTTTGCTCTCAGGTCTGCGCAGTACTCTTTCGTTTGTTCGTTCGTTTGTGTGTGTGGGGGGTCACCTGTGTTGTGGTAGCTGTTTGTTTTCAAGAATAATAGAATTGTGAAAATGTAAAAATGTGAAAATAAGAAAAGGTGATAATATGTAAACTGCTCATTCACCGTGGTTTTAACGCATGCATGGGTACCTTATATGTTAGTTAAAGAATATGTATTTTCCTCATATGAGTTATTTTAAGTAGATGATAATGAATGGATTATGCTATCATTAACATCTGAATTATGTTTATAAAATGATTATATAGATGCGAGTTAACCCCGATTTGTTTAGGCTCCCTACTGAGCGTCACACTCACCCCTTTGTGACACACGTTTTCAGGAGACATAGAGAAGGAGGTTAAGGAGGAGGCTGCAGCTGAGGAATAGTGCTAGTTCATAGTTTGTCTAGGTATGTTATGGATGAATGTCTCTCTCATATGTATGGTTATGGGGTGGTGCCTATATGGACTCTATAGGACTCCGTGTGGAGTTTGGGAGTTTTTTCGCGAAATCGGTAGGAGACGGCCATGGGCGTGGCCGTTGCATCCAAGACTGGGCGGCCATGGATCTGGCCGCCCAGGTCTGCTGGGCAGCCAGGGGTTGGGCTGTCCTTCTTTCTTCTCCATTTTCTGAAGCCCATGGTCTGGGTGGCTAGAGAGGTGGCCGCCCAAGTCCTCTAGGCGGCCAAAGGGGTGGCCGCCCAGACCCTATCTTGCCCAGGGTGGCCAGCCAGAAGGATGGCCACACAGCCCTCTGGGCGGCCAACAGGTTGGCCGCCCAGCTCCCCTGTTGTCTAGGCTCTTGGCAGCTAAAGAGGTAGCCGCTCAGACTCTGCTGTGCCCAGCGGTGGGAGGCCAGTGCTTGGGCCACCCAATCCCCCTTCAGCCCAGGGGTGCTGTACTCCGCTGTTTGGTTTTTCGGGGTGTCCGTAGGAGGGGTGGCCTTGCAGAATGCTTGTCTACGTGGTTCCGAGTGTTCTATTGGTTCTAGGTTATTAGTGTGGGCCATCCCTATCTGCTGGTGAAGTGTGGACAACTATTCATTTTTCAGGCAACTCATGGCGACTGTCCCTACGAGAGTTCCGTGACCGCAGAGGGTATTCTGTGTAAGGGTTGTGATCGCGGCTAGATATCCTCGTAGGAGTTGTGGACTGAGGTTCTTGTGTTCCTATCCTCTGCCTTAGATAGTTTCCCGTAGCCGATAGTGTGGTTCTGAGGTTCCCTGTGACTCAGGCACATGCGTACGCGTGTCCTTGGGTTTCCCGCGAGAGCACGGATGGTTTGGGTCCTACTGTTTTCACTGCCTAGAGGGCTTGTCATTATTGGACCAGGCGAGAGCGCCTAGTGTGTACAACGCTCCTGTAGAGGCGAGATCGTCTGAGCGTATGTACCTTGGTTGGGAAAAGAGTCTGTTGTTGTTGGGTGCAGTGACACGTACCCAGTGTCTGGTAGTTGGACACGGCCATGCCGTTGGGTGCAGAGATGTGAATCCTCGCTAGTCTGAGGGTATGGTGTGTGTGAGTGTCTCTTCTGCTCCTCCCGCGACTTGGGTGTGAGTAGTGTGCGCGCATATGAGGCCTTGGCGCAGTATAAGACATCAGTGGATGCATTTGGCCATGTTGTGCTTACTCGAGTGGCGGACCCTATGCTGTGAAGGTTGAGGTGCCGACAGCATTGTCGTAGCCCTTCCGAGAAACGGGCTGGTGTCGCCCTATGTCCTGGGCGTGGTTCTTTTGTTGGTTCTAGCTCTGGATCGAGGGGTTCTGGTGTTCGAGGGTTCTCCCGAGGGTGTTGGTTCAGCGTGTGGCCGTATGGCCTTGTCCGTGGTTCCGTCTGCGAGATCAGATTGTCTGACCGTGGGAGTCGGGGTAGCGTAGAGGTCTTATGTGTGTCTCCTCTGTTTACCACCTTCTGGTTCCGGTCACTGTCGTTATGTTGTACCGATATTATTTTTTATCGTTGTCGCTATTGTTCTCTTACTTGTTGCTCTTACGCCATTACTGTTTACTACTTCCGTTGTGGTGGGGATCCGCGAGAGCCTTAGTGAGCCTCCCCGTGCTTTTCAGGTGTGGCGTTTCTCCTTGGAGCGGAGCATTCCAGTCGGAGGTTCGTTAGTTGCCAGCTCGCCAGGTTGCCCGGATATGCCCCGAGGTAGTGTACGTTCCTTTTCTTGACTGTACTCGTGGACTGGACTCTATAGTTATTTAATTATTATAAAATGTAATTTTATTTCTGTCAAAATTGTAGATTAATTCTGTAGATTTATTTTCCTGCTATTGCTAGAATTTTAATGCATAACCACAACACTCCAAATAACCCTTCCGAGCCCTCCTGGCTCGTGGGTGGCGGGCCAGGATTTGAATGGTATTGGGTACATCCTACTATCCAGATCATGGGTCTTTACATTGACCCCCAAGGTCGACCCTCTTTGGGTCTGGGTCTATTTGGGACCCTGTTGCAGCAAGGGTCGACCCCAGGGGTCGACCCCCTTCAGCCTACGTTCTGTCTAATCATTCCATGCAGAAATATGCACAGGGGTAGACCCCTTTTGTCCAGACTGTTGTCTGGGCTGTCTTGAGCACAGAATGCTCAAGGGTCGACCCCAAGGGTGTCACGCCCCGACGCGGAATATCGAGGGCGCGACCAGTCCTAAACAATCGTATCGATCAGAGCATGTACAATTTTATTTCTAAAGACATAAATGAATGGGAAAATGCTACTTTTATTCCATCAAAATGAAGTTTACATCACTAATTCATAAGCCATAAAGGCAATTACAAACTTCCAATCCCAAAGTACATCATTCTTGTAAAAATACTAATGATCTACATAAACCTAGGTAAAAAGGAAAATCACTCTCACACTTTTGTCTATTCCCTTGGACATTTTCATTTCCTGCAATAATTAACCAAAACGTAGGGTGAGCTAAAAGCTCAGTGGATTTTATATCTCTAAGAACCAGGCAATCTTTAAGTATTAACAATTTAAACAATTTTCTAACTTGTATCGGGAAGTGTATACACATGAATAGAATTTCTAAGTAATTGAGATGATATGATATCAAGATGAATTTCCAAGTAATGACTTTGAACAAGTAAGGAATTTCATGAAATTGGCCATTTTCACGCAAGTCAAGTAATTCATGTAATTTTCAAGTAAACAAGTAACAAGTAAACAAGTACGAATAGTGGAATGCCGTATCAAGTAAATCTATCATGCACTTCGGTGCAATGCCACACCGTTGGTCAATCAACTCCCATGGGCACAAGTACTTTCGGACGCTCCCCTTAGGACCAGACCGGGCCCCATTAATGCCAGGCATTGAGTCATATGGATCCGAAGATCCCAAGTATGTTTAGACATCCACTTTAATGTATATGGCCAATGATTTTCAAGAAAATGCTATTTGTAATAAGCACAGATTTGACAAAATTTCAGAAGTTGCAAGAAAAGTAGATAACAATTTAAGGCATCATGTTTAACGACATTAAGTCGTGGAGTTCAAAAATGAATGGTAAGTAGGAAGAAAATTTAAGATAGTACTTTTATTAGAATTATTTTTTTTATATCTTAGCTTAATATCAGAATCATAAAACATCAAGTTTTAGTTATGAAAATATATGCTTTATGAATTACAATCATGAGTTTAGATATTAGTACTTAATCATACATTAATTAACCGTATGATAAGAAAATAAAATTTTATGTCAAAAATAACTCTAACTCGCTGAAAATAATCTTAACATGCTGAAAATGATTTTCATATGTTATTTTACTGATCAGATGATAAAAATAAAATTTTCATGCTGGATTTAATTTTGAACATGCTAGAAATTAATATTTAACATGCTAAAATAGTTCTCATACATTAACTTACTGATAGGATGATAAGATAAGTTTACCATGCTGATTACAGAAATTCTCTGATAACCACATAAATTTTATCAAGCTGAAAATCATTTTTCTATATTTATTTACTACTTATTTGATAGAAAAATAGAATTATCATGCTGAAAAATAGTTTTAATATACTGAAAATAATTCTAACATACTTAAAATAATTCTAACATGCTGGAATCATTTTACCATACTGGAAGAAATTTTATCATGCTGGAAGTAATTTTCATGCATCATTTTACTAATTATTTAATATGAAATTAGGTTTAGCATGCACAAAAGATAGTTTTAAATAGATTTTAACATGATGGAAATAGTTTTTACATCTTAGTATGTAGAAAATAATTTTATCATGTTGACAGTCATTTTGAACATGTTGGAAATATTTTTCATGCATTGATTTACTAACATAATTATAATTTACTAATATGGTTAAAAATAGATTTTTTACATGCAAAAATAATTTTATTCTAAAAAAATACTTTTTAACATGATGTAAGAATCAAAACATGCTAATATTACATTTTCTTACTTTTGGTGATTATATACATACAATTAATGTGGATTTCCAAGTGATATAGTTCCTATTGGATATTGACTTAAGTTTAGTCCCACATTGGAAGTTACAAAAACTTCCTTAGCTTTATATGTTGGAGAGCTCACCCTTGGATTAGGACCCAAGAGACATAGGATGAGGGCTTGAGTTGTGAGTTGATACAAAACCAGTAATATATTTATTTATTTATTTGTGCCGAGCCGAGCCGAGCCAAGCCAAGCCGTATGGTGTGGCTGGGGCTGGGGCTGGTTGGTTGGTTGGTTTTCGCATTCATAATAGATATATATATATATATATATATATATATATATATTTATACCCAAAAATAAATTAGAAGAAAATTATTTTTTTTCTTTTAACGCGCTATCCTTGGCCAGCGCGACCTGAAGAACGCGCTAGCCAGTGGTAGCGCGATCTAAAGAAATAATATATATTTATTTATTTTATTAATTAAACTAATTTTGTGAACGCGCTAGCATGAGCTAGTGCGACCTTGAAGATCACGCTACCCTTGGGTAGCGCGCTCTGGAAATCTTTTTTTTTATTTTTTTTCTAAAATATGTTTGACCCCGCCCTCTCTGTATGAACGCGCTATGTCGGGGCAGGGCGTTCAGAACGTGCTACTGAGGTATAGCACGTTCTGGACCTGATGAAAAAATGGGAATACCCCTCCAATAAAATGACCATAACTTGCTCATTTCAAAACGGAATTTAATAAATGAGCTATCAATGGAAAGAGGACAGAAAAATAAACACGATGGTATGATTTAATTAGAGTTTAGCTTGAGAGACACCTACCTTTAGATGGATCTAAAGAAATATCCCCAAATATAAGAAAACCCTTTGATCTTCCAAATCTCCCTTCAAATCTCCACCAATCTTCGCAGCAGCGTATATTTAACCTCCAGGGATGGTTTGAGGTTCGAATGGGGTTCTATTTATAGCCAAAACTTGACCAAATCTGTCAAGATTCCTCACCTAATTCCACCAAACCCATTAAGTCCGAATTAGAAGAAAAATGCCATTTCTTCTCTTAATCTAGCCCATCTTAGGTGTGAAAATAATTTAAAAACGGCTAGTCCAAGGTGGGCTGTTAGGTAATGGTTGATTCTTGAGTCAATCTTCTAGAAATGGGGTTATTTTAATCCCTTAAATATCATATTAATCACATGTTACGAATTTAAGGTTAATTTAACCTTTATTGAATACTTTAACCATTAATTCAGCCCATTATGGATTATCCAATCGGCCAATTATAATCCTAATCCATTATATGGACTTTTATTGGGCTTACTATGATTTATCTAAGGTGTAAAGCATTTAATCTCTATTTACTTCTAGTTAATTCAAGTAAATTCAATAAACTAGTTTATTTCATCTAGAAAAAATGTAATTTAATTATTTAATGAAAATTTTAATTACATAATGAAATTGAAAATTTTATTTCTCATGTTTAATCATCGGGTTTCTACAAAGGGTCGACCCATTCCAGATGGGCTTTGTGAAAGTGCTTTAAACCTGATCTTTAACCATGAAAGCATTACCTTTTTGTCCCTAAATGGTTCCTACACCTATGAGTGTATTTTTAACATATTCTAAAAGGGGTAGATGGGTCATTTGACCCCTCTAAGTTATATAAATACACCTATTCCAAATTTTGGTGGAGAGAACCCTAATATGCTAACATTTTTCTATCTTGTAGGTGAAGAAAGGGAAGAAGGGGAGAAGGAGAAGAAGAGAAGGGGATTTCATCTACTTCAAGGTTCTTCTAGAGCTCGTGGAAGAAGAAAAAGAGGAGTGGATTGAAGAAAGTAAGAAGATGATGCTAAAATCATGATCACCAAAGCTTGGAGAAGAAGAGGAAGAGGAGAGGAGCTCCCCCCCCCATGCTGCTGGAGCCAATTTTCTTCATCCGGATCATGCTGGATCGTGCTGCATAGATCGTCATCATGTCATCATCACGGCTGTTCGATTGACAGGCAGAGCTATCTAAAGGGGGAATCTCATCTTATCGATTGACGAGCCGACGAAGTACTCTCCGAGCCAGTCGTTTCGACTATTTTTGCGTATTTTTCGGAGATAGGGCCAGAAATCGGATTTTTCAGAAATTAGGAAAATTCCTACTTTCTTTTCCTTTTTCTTTTCCTTCCTCTCTCTTCCCTTCTCATTTCGCCGCCGCCGTCTCTCTCTCCCGTTTTCTCTCCTCTCGAGCTTCCTCGGCTCCGACTGCAGACGGAGGACCTAGGGGCACGTGTTGGGGATGCTGTGGAGCTGACTGGGTGTGCGATAGGGCGAGGATGGACTGGTTTTGGCGGGATCCCGAATGGTGGATTCAAAGCCGGTGTTTGAGCTCGCGGCGTGGTTTTTGGCGCGATTTAGTCCCTTCGGGCCACGGTTTCTTCGGTGGAAGTAGGGAGACGGACCGCCACCTTGTTCTGCACGTTTCCTCTGTTTCCGTGCATGATTTGGTGCTCGATCGGGGGAGATCGGGTCAGTTTTGTGAAAATCGTGATTTTTGGGGTTTTCAGGGTTCGCAGGAAAACGGCAACCATTTGTGGTGTGGTTAGTGTTGAATTGACCGCTGGGATGTTTGGATCCCATCCATGCTAGTTTCGTGTTGATCGATCATCATTCGAGGCCGGTGGGAGTCCGGGAAACTCGGTGACTCGTTTAGGGTCGATTTGTCTAAATCGCCCCGATCTAGCATTTTAATGCGTGCATGTGGGCTTTTTAGCCTCCTAGTGTTGTTGTTCATCCTCTAGTCTTGTTTCCCCTGCGCTTCGGCGTGAATGGGGCGTGGAACGGCACGATTTGGCCAATCCACTATTTTCCCACCGTGACCGGTGTAGCGGTCGTTTCAGTGACCGCCAGAGTCCCTGACGGCCCTACGATAGACCATCACATCGTCTGGGCGTTTGTAGTTCTTCGTGGTCGTGGGAGTGTGACGACCTAGGGGAGGCGTGTCACAGCTCTCTGACGCGTCCGATGTGATGCGTTACGCCTGTTTTGTGATTTAGCCTTTTTATTAAGGCGGTTCCTCTAACGCGCCTGCCCTAGTGCGTCAGAGTCTTGTAACGCACCTGTGTAGGCCGTTACGTTGCGTTTGACCGATTTTGACCGTTTGAGTCGGTTTGTGTAACGGTGGTGTCCCCGTACGTCACAGCGTTGTAGCGCGCCTGCCCCAGGCCGTTAGGTGCTGCTTTGGCCGAGCTGGGTGGTTGTGCCGTTGGCTCTAACGGCCATGCCGCCATGCGTTAGGCATCTGTAACGCGTCCGATCGGGACCGTTACGTGCCTTTCGGTCAGTGATTTGTTTGACTTGAGCCTATTGGCCTTGACGCGCCTGCCCTGGTGCATTAGGCTTTGTAACGCGCTTGGTCTCGTGCGTTACATGGTTTGAGTTACCATTTTTGTCTCGGGTCTGTTGGCCCTGACGCGTTTGCCCCCGTGCGTTAGGGTGGTGTAATGCGTCCGTTGTCATGCATTAGGCAGCTGTAACGCGCCTGCCCTGGCGCGTTACACTGTTCGTGTTGTGGTTTCGAGCGTGTTGGCTCTGACGTGCCAGCCCTGGTGCGTCAGGCTCGTGTAACGGCCCAGCGTTAGACCGTCACGTTCGAGTAACGGTCTAAGGGTGGTGCGTTAAAGTCCTTGTGCTCCGATTTCTGTCGTTTTGGTTTCTGATTGTCTTGGCTTGACCTTGTGGCCTGTCCGTTTTCCCGTGGATGTCTCCTGACATCCTATGAGGGCTAAGACTACGTTGTAAGGTATCCAGGAGTCTTCTTGCTTGAGGTAGGATTCTCTATCCTACTTTTGTATGCCTTTGTTTGGTTCCGGTCAACCCGGGGTGACCCAGTGGTTGACAGGCGACCTTGTGTGGGTGTCTTGGCGGTTCTGTCCAGTCCGAGACACTGGTTCTGGATGCCTCGAGGTATCATTTTACCTTGTTTTGCGTGTCCAGGCGTGTTGAGGGTCTCCGATGTTCCCTCAGGTCTCCGTGAGTCGTTTCCTGCGGAGTGTTGTTTCTCGTGGCTTAGGATTAGATCGATTGGCGGCTCATCCCGCTGTCTGTGATGATCTTGCCTTTGAGTCATCCAACTCAAGGATCGTTACGTGGTAGGTCTAGTTGCCTTGTCCTGAGTCTGTTGGCAGTGGTTGTGCTGCCATTGGTGCCTCGAAGTACGTGTCATGGGGCGTTCTTGCCTGCTTGTACTTCGGCACTTGTGTTTTTGAGTCTCTGTGTCTTGTGAGCCTCCATTTGTTTTTACCCTGAGGTCTTTGAGTTGCCGACCCGCCTGCGGATGGCGGAGGGGTGTTCCCGATATACGGTTTGTGAGCTAGTTCCGTGGGCTCCCAGTCAACGGTAGCGTCCTACCAAGGGAGAAAACTAGTTGGAGTACCTGGCTTAGGCTAGAGCCAGTGTGTGCACACGTTGTCAGGGACTGAGGACCTACGCTGACGGGCGTGACCCTGACTAGTTACATGATTTTGTTCCTATTTGGTTCAGTGCGGGTGTCTGCGACTCTACCGTTGCTTCAACGGTATTGTAGGCAAGACACTTGTTGCGCAGCATAAGACGTCGGTGGACGCAGCTGGCTATCCTTCTTGTGAGGAGGTGCTTCCGTCACATGACATGTGACTCTCGGCGTTTCTTGTGCGTCGTGACCTTTCTGGGTTGGCCTTTCCGTGGCTGTGCCAGAGGTCAGTGTTCTGTCACACGCATGATGTTCTAGTCGTGCGTGGGACAGTGTGCACGATGTTATAGTCATGTGCGTGTGATCGAGTCTGTCGGTCGTATGGGTGGGTCTCTTCTAGACCTTTTGTCTGTTCTCGTAGGCCCTTGTCTTAGGCCTGGTGTTGGGTCGACAGATCGGTAACTTCTGACTTTGTTAGATCAGAGTCACCCTTCTGTCGCTGCTTGGAGTAGTTTGGGGTGCCGAGGTTAGTTTGGCCGCCGCTTGTCTGGCGCGGGTTCTCCCCCCTTTCCTACTTGTTCCCTACTCCTGCTCCCCGTCTGTTCTCTACTACTCGTAGCATAGTTTTACAGCTTTGTAGTGTAGTTTTCCCGCTTTACTACACCTACTGTTCTTCCTGTTGTTTTTGTTGTTTTGTGTTACTGCGTGTTTTTCAGTGGGGATCCGCATGACCCCTACTGAGCTAGTGACACGAGGCTCACCCCTGCTTTTCAGGTGGGGTGATGTCGTTCGTTCTGCTTCCGCGTGGTTCCTGCCGCACTTGCTCGTAGCGTGTCGTTGTGGCCAGCTGGTACCTGCGTCGGGCTTCCCCCGACTTCTTGGTACGTCTTTCCTTTCTGTCGACTGTACTATGCTAGGCTTGCTGTCTTTAGCTGTGGACTTGACTCTGGTGGTGTTTAATTGTTAAATTAAAACTGTTAATTAAAAAGTAATTTTATTTCTACTACTTTAGCAACCCGATCTAATGAAATTTAATTGCTTACTGCTATATCTCTGTGGCTTCAATGTACTCTACACATGCCTTTTTTCCTTCGGAGCTTTCCCGCTCTTGGGAGGCCTCGCGGGTTCCATGTGGTATCACGTGTATTCGGTAGTTCTACCGGGTACATCTGGCATCCAGGATCCGGGTCGCTACAGAGTGGTATCAAAGCAGTGTTCTGAGATGTTTGGAGTTCTTTTCTGAGCTATCAGAGCATTGTTGTGTGAAGTACATGGGAATCCGAGATATATAGTATCCAGAGTCGTGAAAGTCCAGTACATTCTTTAGCTGGCTTTGGTGTTGCGTTGATTTATTGCGTTGTTTTCTTCGTATGTTGTCTTGTGCGTGCTGCTCTGGCACTGTACGAGATGGTCCTGCTCTCGTCAGGATGTGACGAGGTGTTTCTTTTTCATCGTTGTGTTTGTCTTGGTCATGTTGTACTTGGCAGTGTTCACCGAAAGGCTTGAATCTGCAGTACGTTGTTCGAGGTTTTCTTTGTATGCTGTTCAGGTTGCTGTTGACCTTTATCCTTGGTCTGATGACCGTACACGTTCTCACGTTGTCTTGGTCATCCCGGCTTGAGTCTGTTCAGCTCCTGATGTGTTCCGCCTCTGTTGAAGTGCTCGATTAGATTCCGTGTTTGAGAAGTTGCTCTGGCAAGATGGGATTTTCCCTTCCTGGTGAGCTTTCATGGTTGAGCTTGTTGCTTCTCGTCCCTTCTGGTGAAATCTTTTTCGAGGTTTTCCTTAGAATTGTTGTCTTAGTGATGCCTTTGTCCAGTGTCTGCTTAAGTGTGGACAGCTTTATTTTGAGCCCGATCTGCTCTTTTCTATACAATTGCTTGGCTTTGGACTCCATAATGGTGTTAAGAGCTGTCGTGCACCGTGTTTGTAAGGCCCGTGCCTTAATGGATCCTTAACGGATTTTGTTCTTGTGTTTGTTCTGGAATTTCTGGCTATTTTTCTGGATTTTTAGGAATTTATCTAGTATTTTTCTGGATTTATTTGGAGCTTTGAGGGTTATTAGAAATTAATAAGATTTTAACATATATAATAATTATATTATATATATTTTAATTTTAATTTTATTTCTTTTAATACCTCACCCCCTCTCTCTCCCTCGTCGATCTCTCACTCTCCCTCACGCTCTCTCTCTCTAGCTGATCGCCTCTCCCCATTTCTCTGGGGATTCGGGCGAGTCGACGTCGGTTTGAGGCGTGGTTGGCGCCGTTGGATTCCTCGCGTCGAGAGGAACGCGTGGGTACCCATTTCGGCATGATTCGGTGATCGTGGAAGCGAGGTGGAGCGTGAAGGCCTCGTGGCTCTCCCTCCTTGCATGCGACCATTTCGTCGGTTTCGGCTCGCAAAAGGTAGGGGGATGGAATCCTGATCTTGCTAGGATCATTTCCTATAGCTCGTTCTTTCGATTAGAGCCCCGTAGCACGCATAATGTCCATTTTTCCTATTTGTGGGGTTTTAGCTAAATTCTTGAGTTTAATGCTTTTTAGGCATTGCATGTGATGTTTTTAGGTGTTAAATTGTTGTATACGATGTATGGTTTGACAAGTTACAGGTTTCTACGTCGATACTCGACTATTTTTATCGTCCGGGAGGGCTCCGGTTTTCAAACCGAACCCGCCCGTGTCCCAGGTGATGTGACGGTCCTGCCAGGAACCGTCACACGCCTGACGGTCCTTAGAGGACGCGTCGTTTCGAAACAACGGCCCGATGAGGGTGCGTTATTTAGAGAGTAACGGTGGGACCCCCATCCGTTACTCGTCTTGCATTTTGCGTTGACCAGGTCTGGCGGTTAGCTCGACGGCCAGTCGGCCGGCCGTCGCTTCCGTCCAACGCGCCTGAGCGAGCGCGTCGCTTCGCCTGCGACTAATTTCGAACGTTGTATGCTGGGTTTTGGCCTCAGGTGGATGTAACGGCGGTGACCCAACGTGTTGCATTGATGTAACGCACAGGGCCCCTACCGTTACACTCCCTTTTGGGTTTTTCGAGCTGGAACTCAAGCGGAACTAACGGATGGAGACAGACACGACGTTCTTGGTGTAACGTGCCAGTCCCCGACCGTCGCTTTCATGTAGCGCGTGGGCACCCGACCGCCGCTTGCCTGTTGGTTTGAAATAGTTGCCAGCCTTCTCGTTATGCGTTCCATTCTATATAAATGCCATGTTTACGTTACTGTAGTATTTGATGGCGTGTTTCTATATCCCAATAGAATAGCTTTTTTTTCCATGCAATGGAACCACTGTTGTTGCCCTAAGGTCTGTTGAGTGCCGACCCGCTTGAGGATAGCAGAGGGGTGTTTCCCATACACGGTTTGTAAGCTAGTTCCGTGGGCTCCCAGCCAATGGTAGCATCCTACCAAGGGAGAAAACTAGCTAGAGGGCCTGGCTCAGGCTAGAGTCAGTGTGTGCACACGTGGTCGGAGACTGTGGACTGACACCGACGGGTGCCACTCCGACTGGTCACTTGGTTTGGTACTGTTTATGTGCTCAGCTTGTCGTTTACCGACTGCGAGTGCTTGAGACACAGTGTAAGTCGTCAGTGGACGCTTCTGGTTTCTGCTCCAGTGGTTGTCCTTCCTTATTGTTTGGATTAGTTAAGGCTTATTCTATTTTGGTAGATTTAGTTTTAGTCGCTTGCATTTATTCAGCTTTGGCATGTGTTAGCTGTTCTACTTGCGTAGTTAGAGTTTACAGCTTTGCTTGAGTAGTTTATTCATGCCATTGCCGGTCATTTTAATTAAATGCCTTCTCTAATTGCCTTTATTTATGCATGAATGCTTGTTTAGTGCGAGGTAGGGATCCGTGCGACCCCTACTGAGTCTGGCTGTGACTCACCCTTCTCCTTTTAGGTGAGCCGCACCTGTCATCTCCCGGTGCTTTGTGAGCTATTTCGGAGACCGCGTCTAGCTGCCAGCTTTAGTCGAGCCCCCTTTTGAGGCTTTTGTTGTACTTTTGCCGGGGTATGGCCCGTGTAGTTGTACCCTTGTGGACTAGTACTCTTGTTTATCTGGACTAGTATATATATATCACTCTGGTTATTTTGAATTGCGTCCACACTTGTGTTAATTTTATTACGTAATTGTAATCTACACGTTCCAAATTCCAGTTCGTTATACATTCCCTCGACAAAACCCTGCTAACCCTTCAGGGGCCTCATCAGGCTCTTGGGTGGCTTCCCCAGTTCTTGGTATCGGTGTATCTATGTTATCGGTATATTGGTATCCTGAACTCTGGGTCGTTATAGTTGGTATCAGAGCGGATGTTTGAGGAATTGTATAAGGAATTGAAATTTTTGTTTGTCCAGAGCTAGTCCTGTGTCGTCTATTGCTGGCTTAGGGTGTTTTCTGTATGATTGATGGATTTTTTTATTGTTTTATGATCTCGGCAGAGTAATTATGCCGCCTCGTCGAGGAAGACCTCCTCGAGTTCCTCGTGCTCCTCGAGATGCACCCAGGGAAGATAGCAGTTTTGCACCTCCTCCTGCAGTTCCTGCTGTCCCAGTTGTTCCTCCTCCAACGCCGATTGTTGCTCCTCAGGTTGAAGTATCTGGCAGTCGAGGCAAGGCTTTGAAGGAATTCCTGATGTTCAATCCACCTCCTTTCGATGGTCAAGTTGATCCAGAGGTTGCGAGGCAATGGCTGGATGCGATCGAGCGTGTATTTGTTTCGATGGAATGTGCTGAAGATGAGAAGGTTATGCTTGCCGCCTTTCAACTCCAGGGTACGGCCATTACGTGGTGGAAAGCCGAGTGGCAGATCACTTTTCATTCAAGACCTCTTCGGCAGATCACATGGGCAGAGTTCGCAGCTACTTTCGAGCGTGCCTACACTCCTGCCTATTTACAAATGGCAAAGATGTATCAATTTATGGAGCTGACTCAAGGCAGTATGACTGTGCTTCAGTATCGGAATAAGTTTATGGAATTGGGTCAGTATGCGCCCCAAGTGCTGGCTAGTGAAGCTTTAAAGACACATCAATTCTTGCGAGGTTTGAGGCCAGAGTTAAAGATGCCCCTGATTGCAAGTCGTGTTGCAGACCTTGATAGTGCATGCCAGACAGCTGTGGCACTTGAGCTGGAGATGACGAGACCGGGTGGATATCCTCAGGCAGGGTCAGTTCAGCCCGCAATACAGTCTCAGCAGGCGTACCGACCACCAGTGCCAGGTGTTCCCTCAGTCCAGTCAGAGGTTAGCAGTGCCTCCTCTCCTTCCAAGACCAAGTTTAAGAGGTTCAAGAAGAAGAAGAAGTTTTTCCAGCAGCCGTCCGGTGCAGATGTAGTTCAGCAGTCGACAACACCTTCTACTCAGACCCGTCAGAGTTCAGCTGTCACTCAGCCATGGACGTGTCAGAGATGCGGTGGTCATCACAAGGGCCAGCCGTGTTCTCTTCCCGTTGTTTGCTTTCGGTGTGACCAGCCGGGTCATGTGGTTCAGGATTGCCCGCTGAGGCCGAAACAATTGCAAGCTCCTCAGTTTTCTCAACCTCAGCAGTCGCAATTCAGACCTCCTCCTACACCGCAAGCTCAACAACAGTTCTTTTCTCAAGCGTCGGCGTCTTCTCAGCAATCCTCAGCTGGATCTAAGAAGCAGAAAGGTAAGGTTTCTCATGTGACTAGAGCTGATGCTGTTGCAGCCCATCTTGTGGAAGGTACGATTACGCTTTATGGTTTTTCAGCTCGTGTCTTATTTGATTCTGGTGCTTCTCACTCTTTTATTTCTGAGGATTTCATGGCATGTATTGAGGAACCGACTTCAGAGATAACTTGTGAGATGTATGTTGAGATGCCTTCGAGAGATTTCATGATTACACCTCTGTGTTTGGAAGAGTCTCCTGTTATGATCGATAATCACCAGTTGCCGGCGAGATTATATGCATTGCAACTGGCAGATTATGATGTTATTCTGGGAATGGATTGGTTGGAGAATTATGGAGCTGTGGTTGACTGCAGATCGAAGAAAGTCTATTTTCAGCCACAGGGGAAATCAGTTTTTTATTTCCAAGGTATTCGATCCCGATCTTCTCGTATGATTATTTCTGCTATTCGAGCCTATAGGTTGCTTAGTGCAGGTTGCCAGGGGTTTCTTGCTTCTGTGGTTGCTGTTGAAAAACCACAGCGGGATGTCTGTGATATTCCTTTTGTTTGTGAGTTCCCTGATGTGTTTCCTGACGAGTTGCCAGGCTTGCCTCCAGAGCGAGAGATAGAGATGGTGATTAAACTAATTCCAGGTACAGGCCCATTAGCAAAGGCACCGTACCGAATGGCTCCAGCTGAATTGAAAGTACTACGAGCACAGCTACTTGAATTACTGGAAAAAGGTTATATTCGCCCCAGTTTTTCTCCGTGGAGTGCCCCGATGCTATTTGTGAAAAAGAAAGATGGAAGCCTGAGGCTTTGTATTGATTACAGGTAATTGAATCAGGTGACTATCAAGAATAAGTATCCGCTTCCCAGGATTGATGATTTGTTTGACCAGTTACAGTCTGCTACTGTCTTTTCACGGATTGATCTCCGGTCTGGCTACTTCCAGTTGCGAATCCGGGAATCTGATGTGGAGAAGACAGCTTTCAGCACTCGATATGGTCACTTTGAATTTCTGGTGATGCCGTTTGGTTTGACTAATGCCCCAGCAGCTTTTATGGACCTAATGCAGCGTATCTTTCGTCCATTTCTTGATCAGTTTGTGGTGATCTTTGTTGATGATATTTTGATCTATTCTGCCTCTGATGAAGATCATGTGCAGCATTTGAGGATCGTTCTGCAGACTCTAAGAGATCACGAGCTTTATGCGAAGTTCAGTAAATGTGAATTCTGGCTTCGGGAAATTCATTTTCTTGGTCACGTGATTTCTGGTGACGGAGTGGCAGTGGACCCTGCAAAGATTGATGCTATTTTGAGTTGGCAGAGGCCTAGAACTGTGACAGAAATATGGAGCTTCCTAGGTTTGGCTGGGTATTACCGCAGATTCATCCAAGATTTTGCGAAGGTTGCAGCCCCGATGACTAGACTGACTCGTAAAGATGTACCTTTTGTCTGGTCGGATCAGTGTGAGGCTAGCTTTGTTGAATTGAAAAGGCTATTGACTTCTTCTCCTGTGTTGACTTTGCCTTCCGACTCGGGTGGTTTTCTGGTTTGTACTGATGCTTCTCGAGTAGGTTTGGGTGCAGTGCTGATGCAACATGGTAAAGTTATCACATATGCATCTCGGCAATTGAAACGACATGAAGAAAATTATCCCACGCATGATCTGGAGCTAGCTGCAGTTATTTTTTTCTTAAAGATCTGGAGACATTATATGTATGGCGAGAAATTTCAGATTCTTACTGATCATCAGCGTTTACAGTATATATTCTCCCAGAAAGATCTGAATCTCAGGCAGAGGCGATGGATGGAATTCATGAAAGATTTTGACTTTACACTCTCCTATCAGCCGGGCAAAATGAATGTGGTGGCTGATGCTCTGAGCAGGAAAGTGCAGGTCAGTCATTTGTTGCTTCATGAATGGAAATTGTGGAAATGGCTTCCGAGCGAGGCATTCAGTGCAGAGTTTCCTGCTGATCCAAAGATGGCAGTTTGTGCTAGTTTGATTTTGGGTTCAGCTTTATATCAGCAGATTCAAGAGGCCCAGCAAGCTGATTCTGATTTGGCCCGTGTTATATCAAGATATGATGTGGAATTTGATGCTGAGCTAGTTGTCCGTTTCCAGGGAAGATTATATGTTCCTCCTGATGATGATTTGAGGCATGAGATTCTGAATGAAGCCCATGGTTCCCGTTTTTCTATTCATCCAGGTGTCACCAAGATGTATCAGAATTTGAAGAAGCAGTTCTGGTGGCTAGGTATGAAGAAAGACGTGGCTATATTTGTTTCTAAGTGCTTGACTTGTCAACAGGTTAAAGCCGAACATCAAAAGCCAGGTGGTTTGCTTCAGCCATTAGAGATTCCGATGTGGAAATGGGACCATGTTACTACAGATTTTGTGGTGGGTTTGCCTCGAACTTCTCAAGGTTTTGATGGTATCTGGTTGCTTGTCGACAGATTGACTAAAATTGCCAGATTATTGCCAATTAAGGTTGCCTGGAATGTGCAGAGGTTGGCCGAGCTATATGTGCAGAAGATCGTGCCACTGCATGGAGTTCCTGTTTCACTTGTGCCAGATCGTGACCCACGTTTTACCTCCGACTTCTGGCGCAGTTTCCAGAAGGCTTTGGGCACTGAGTTAGCTTTCAGTTCAGCGTATCACCCACAGTCAGATGGACAGTCAGAGAGGACTATTCAGACTCTGGAAGACATGCTGAGATTGTGTTGCCTTGATTGGCAAGGTTCGTGGAGTCAGCATTTGCCACTTGTTGAATTTGCTTATAATAACAGTTTTCACTCCAGTATTGGAATGGCTCCTTATGAAGCACTATATGGTCGTCCATGTCGTACTCCCTTGAACTGGTTTGATGTTGGGGACAGATTGTTGACAGGACCTGAAATGGTGCAGCAGTGTTCTAATGTGGTTCGTCTGATCAGGCAGAGATTGTTGACGGCTCAGAGTCGATAGAAAAGTTATGCAGATCAGCGCAGACGTCCACTACAATTTGAGCTAGGAGATATGGTGTTTGTTAAAATATCTCCGATGAAAGGTGTTTCCAGGTTTGGGAAGCTTGGAAAGCTTAGTCCGCGGTATGTTGGCCCTTTTCCGATTGTTGAGGCTATTGGTCAAGTAGCTTATCGTCTGCAACTACCCGCGGCCATGCAAGCTATTCATGATGTGTTCCACGTATCTCAGTTGAGGAAATATGTGCCGGATGCTTCTCATGTTCTCGATGATTCAGTTTGGCCTGAAGTGACCGCCGATTTGTCTGCACCAGAGTTTCCTCTCAGAATTGAAGACCGTCGTGAGCAGCGGTTGAGAAATAAAGTTATTCCTCTGGTAAGAGTTGCTTGGCAGCGTCACTCTGGTAATGAGTCCACTTGGGAACGCGAAGATGAGATGCGTCAGCTTTTTCTTTTCTTATTCCAGTAAGGTATATGTCCTTTCTCAGTTTCCTCTTTTTTCCGTTGTAAATTTTGAGGGTGAAATTTTTATTAGGAGGGAGGGGCTGTAAGGCCCGTGTCTTAATGGATCCTTAACGGATTTTGTTCTTGTGTTTGTTCTGGAATTTTCGGCTATTTTTATGGATTTTTCAGAATTTATCTGGTATTTTTCTGGATTTATTTGGAGCTTTGAGGGTTATTAGAAATTAATAAGATTTTAATATATATAATAATTATATTATATATATTTTAATTTTAATTTTATTTCTTTTAATCCCTCACCCCCTCTCTCTCCCTCGTCGATCTCTCACTCTCCCTCACGCTCTCTCTCTCTCTAGCCGATCGCCTCTCCCCCTTTCTCTTGGGATTCGGGCGAGTCGATGTCGGTTTGAGGCGTGGTTGGCGCCGTTCGATTCCTCGCGTAGAGAGGAACGCGTGGGTACCCATTTCGGCATGATTCGGTGATCGTGGGAGTGAGGTGGAGTGTGAAGGCCTCGTGGCTCTCCCTCCTTGCATGCGACCATTTCGTCGGTTTCGGCTCGCAAAAGGTAGGGGGATGGAATCCTGATCTTGCTAGGATCATTTCCTATAGCTCGTTCTTTCGATTAGAGCCCCGTAGCACGCATAATGTCCATTTTTCCTATTTGTGGGGTTTTAGCTAAATTCTTGAGTTTAATGCTTTTTAGGCATTGCATGTGATGTTTTTAGGTGTTAAATTGTTGTATACGATGTATGGTTTGACAGGTTATAGGTTTCTACGTCGATACTTGATGATTTTTATCGTTCGGGAGGGCTCCGGTTTTCAAACCGAACCCGCCCGTGTCCCAGGTGGTGTGACGGTCCTGCCAGGAACCGTCACATGCCTGACGATCCTTAGAGGATGCGTCGTTTCCAAACAATGGCCCGATGAGGGTGCGTTATTTGGAGAGTAACGGTGGGACCCCCATCCGTTACTCGTCTTGCATTTTGCGTTGACCAGGTCTGGCGGTTAGCCCGACGGCCAGTCGGCCGGCCGTCGCTTCCGTTCGACACGCCTGAGCGAGCGCGTCGCTTCGCCTGCGACTGATTTCGAACACTGTATGCTGGGTTTTGGCCTCAGATGGATGTAACGGCGGTGACCCAACGCGTTGCATTGATGTAACGCACAGGGCCCCTATCGTTACACTCCCTTTTGGGTTTTTCGAGCTGGAACTCAGGCGGAAGTAACGGATGGAGATAGACGCATCATTCTTGGTGTAACGCTCCAGTCCCCGACCGTCGCTTTCATGTAGCGCGTGGGCACCCGACCGCCGCTTGCCTGTTGGTTTGAAATAGTTGCCAACCTTCTCGTTATGCGTTCCATTCTATATAAATGCCATGTTTACGTTACTGTAGTATTTGATGGCGTGTTTCTATATCCCAATAGAATAGCTTTTCTTTCCATGCAATGGAACCACTGTTGTTGCCCTAAGGTCTGTTGAGTGCCGACCCGCTTGAGGATAGCAGAGGGGTGTTTCCCATACACGGTTTGTAAGCTAGTTCCGTGGGCTCCCAGCCAATGGTAGCGTCCTACCAAGGGAGAAAACTAGCTAGAGGGCCTGGCTCAGGCTAGAGTCAGTGTGTGCACACGTGGTCGGAGACTGTGGATTGACACCGATGGGTGCCACTCCGACTGGTCACTTGGTTTGGTACTGTTTACGCGCTCAGCTTGTCGTTTACCGACTACGAGTGCTTGAGACGCAGTGTAAGTCGTCAGTGGACGCTTCTGGTTTCTGCTCTAGTGGTTGCCCTTCCTTATTGTTTGGATTAGTTAAGGCTTATTCTATTTTGGTAGATTTAGTTTTAGTCGCTTGCATTTATTCAGCTTTGGCATGTGTTAGCTGCATGTTCTACCTGCGTAGTTAGAGTTTACAGCTTTGCTTGAGTAGTTTATTCATGCCATTGCCTGTCATTTTAATTAAATGCATGCTCTAATTGCCTTTATTTATGCATGAATGCTTGTTTAGTGCGAGGTAGGGATCCGCATGACCCCTAATGAGTCTGGCTGTGACTCACCCTTCTCCTTTCAGGTGAGCCGCGCCCGTCGTCTCCCGGTGCTTTGTGAGCTGTTTCGGAGACCGCGTCTAGCTGCCACCTTTAGTCGAGCCGCCTTTTGAGGCTTTTGTTGTACTTTTACCAGGGTATGCCCCATGTAGTTGTACCCTTGTGGACTAGTACTCTTGTTTATCTGGACTAGTATATATATATCACTCTGGTTATTTTGAATTGCTTCCGCACTTGTGTTAATTTTATTACGTAATTGTAATCTACACGTTCCAAATTCCAGTTCGTTATACATTCCCTCGACAAAACCCTACTAACCCTTCAGGGGCCTCATCAGCCTCTTGGGTGGCTTCCCCAGTTCTTGGTATCGGTGTATCAATGTTATCGGTATATCGGTATCCTGAACTTTGGGTCGTTACAGTGTTCGTCGTGCCGAGTCCAGCGGCCGACGTATTGTGAAGGCTCATTTATCATTTTCAGGACATGATGGTAAGCTGAGATTAATGCTTTTCCTTGTGCTTTGTGCTGAAGCTGGTACTCTTCTCCTGTTGCACTTGGGCTCTTGGTAATCGGTTGTTCGCGCGATCGGTACTCGTGGCGTGTTATTTGTGATCTTCCTAGATTGCGAAGGCGTCTGGTGTTTGCTGAGATGCAACTACCGAGGTTGTTCTGATGCCCGTGTGCGTTGTTGAGTGTGCAGCTGAAGCCTGTGAGTTAGCTACTCACTGGTCGAGGGGTTTGTTCTTCTCGATGTGACTTTGTCTTGGCTTCTTATGCCTCGATGTCGTCTGTTGCCGTGCTGTTGTTGGTGATTTTCTGCGGTTAGCATTGTCATTTGCGAGTATTGGGGAATTTGTCGGCATTCCTGCTGATTGAGTACCCTCTACTCTACGTTTTTATCTTGGGTGTTGTGCTCTCGAGGCGTGTTCGTAGTCCTTGAGTTGCGTTCCCTGAGATTGTCATTTCTCGTTGTCGTGGGTCTTTCCTTGGTGAGCAGTCTGATGCGTGACCCATTCCTTGTGGTCGTGTGCTCAGCTGTTCTTGTGCCTTGTTGTGACCCTGCTTGCAGTTGTGTTCCATGGTTCTGTGTTCCGTGCGGAGCCGGAAATTCTACAAGTGCTGCTGTTGCTGTTGGTGTTTTGGCGCTGTTTCTCTATGATCTTGTGTCTCTGTGTGGACCAGGTCTTGTCGGTTAGCTTTGCTATACTCTTTTTCCTTAGAGTTAGCTTGCGACTCGATCAGATGTGATATCTGAGTGAGGACTGACTTGATTGTGTTTGCGGTCTAGCAGTGCTGTTGTCGTTGGCGTCCTGTGTGCCGGGTGTTTCTTGTTGCCTTTGGCAATGGAGCCGATGATGTGGTCGAGCTGTCAGCTGAGAGGATTGTGTCCCCTTTTTTAAGCTGATACTCGCCGTGTATGTCGTTTAGCTTCTTCGATGTCTGTGGTTGTGGCAGTCGTGTCTCTTTCCCTATGAGACGTGAGCGACGTTGCCTTGTTTCGGAGGTGTTGGACTTGTGTTCACTTGGGTGTCATGCTCGATCCAGAGTATGTGCTCATGATTATAGTCTGACAATGTTCCTCTGAGCTGTGTTCTCTCGAGATTTGTGTCGTTTCCGTGTTTGTGTTGTTGGCTTGTTCTTCCCTGCTTCTCCTTTGTTAGTCCTTAAATTTCAAGGGCAAATTTTCTTAAAGGAGGGGAGGATGTAATGCCTTGGATCTTGGTAGGTCTTGCTGGATCTTTATTGGATCTTTTAGATTTGTTTCGGTGAGTTTCGGTTCGCTTTTGTGGCTTCCGAGTTGAGCTTTATGATATGTGTGGGGTTTTCTCTCGTACTAGTTACGGAACCCTACGATGAGTTTGGTTGTCAGTTTCTCGACTCGTGAATGCTGCAACGACGAAGTACTCTCCGAGCTAGTCGTTTCGACTATTTTTGCATATTTTTTGGAGATAGGGCCAGAAATCAGATTTTTCAAAAATTAGGAAAATTCCTAATTTCTTTTCCTTTTCCTTTTCCTTCCCCTCTCTTCCCTTCTCATTTCGCCGCCGCCGTCTCTCTCTCCCGTTTTCTCTCCTCTCGAGCTTCCTCGACTCCGACTGCAGACGGAGGACCTAGGGGCACGTGTTGGGGATGCTGTGGAGCTGACTGGGTGTGCGATAGGGCGAGGATGGAGTGGTTTTGGCGTGATCCCGAACGGTGGATTCAAAGCCGGTGTTTGAGCTCGCGGCGTGGTTTTTGGCGTGGTTTAGTCCCTTCGAGGCACGGTTTCTTCGATGGAAGTAGGGAGACGGACCGCCACCTTGTTTTGCACGTTTCCTCTATTTCCGTGCATGATTTGGTGCTCGATCGGGGGAGATCGGGCCGGTTTTGTGAAAATCGTGATTTTTGGGATTTTCAGGGTTCGCCGGAAAACGGCAACCATTTGTGGTGTGGTTAGTGTTGAATTGACCGCTGGGATGTCTGGATCCCATCCATGCTAGTTTCATGTTGATCGGTCGTCATTCGAGGTCGGTGGGAGACCGGGAACCTCGGTGACTCGTTTAGGGTCGATTTGTCTAAATCGCCCCGATCTAGCATTTTAATGCGCGCATGTGGGCTTTTTAACCTCCTAGTGTTGTTGTTCATCGTCTAGTCTTGTTTCCCCTACGCTTCGGCGTGAATGGGGCGTGGAACGGCTCGATTTGGCCAATCCACTGTTTTCCCGCCGTGATCAGTGTAGCGGTCGTTTCAGTGACCGCCAGAGGTCCCTGACGGCCCTACGATAGACCATCACATCGTCTGGGCATTTTTAGTTCTTCATGGTCGTGGGAGTGTGACGGCCCAGGGGAGGCGCGTCACAGCTCTCTGACGCGTCCGGTGTGATGTGTTACGCCTGTTTTGTTGTTTAGCGTTTTGTTAAGGCGATTCCTCTGACGCGCCTGCCCTAGTGCGTCAGAGTCTTGTAACGCGCCTGTGTAGGCCGTTACGTTGCGTTTGACCGATTTTGACCGTTTGAGTCGGTTTGTGTAACGGTGGTGTCCCCGTGCGTCACATCGTTGTAACGCGCCTGCCCCAGGCCGTTACGTGCTGCTTTGGCCGAGCTGGGTGGTTGTGCCGTTGGCTCTAACGGCCACGCCCCCATGCGTTAGGCGTCTGTAATGCGTCCGATCGGGACCGTTACGTGCCTTTCGGTCAGTGATTTGTTTGACTTGAGCCTGTTGGCCCTGACGCGCCTACCCTGGTGCGTTAGGCTGTATAACGCACTTGGTCTCGTGCGTTACATGGTTCGAGTTACCATTTTTATCTCGGGTCTGTTGGCCTTGACGCGTCTACCCCCATGCGTTAGGGTGGCGTAACGCGTTTGTTGTCATGCGTTAGGCAGCTGTAACACGCCTGCCCTGGCGCGTTACGCTGTTCGTGTTGTGGTTTAGAGCCTGTTGGCTCTGACGCGCCTGCCCTGGTGTGTCAGGCTCGTGTAACGGCCCAGCGTTAGACCGTCACGTTCGAGTAATGGTCTAAGGGTGGTGCGTTACAGTCCTTGTGCTCCGATTTCTGTCGTTTTGGTTTCTGATTGTCTTGGCTTGACCTTGTGGCCTGCCCGTTTTCCCGTGGATGTCTCCTGACATCCTATGAGGGCTAAGACTACGTTGTAAGGTAGCCAGGAGTCTTCTTGCTTGAGGTAGGATTCTCTATCCTACTTTTGTATGCCTTTGTTGGGTTCCGGTCAACCCGGGGTGACCCAGTGGTTGACAGGCGACCTTGTGTGGGTGTCTTGGCAGTTTTGTCCAATCCGAGACACTGGTTCTGGATGCCTCGAGGTATCATTTTACATTGTTTTGCATGTCCAGGCGTGCTGAGGGTCTTCCCTCAGGTCTTCGTGAGTCATTTCCTATGGAGTGTTGTTTCTCGTGGCTCAGGATTAGACCGATTGGCGGCTTGTCCCGCTGTCTGTGACGATCTTGTCTTTGAGTCATCCGACTCAAGGATCGTTACGTGGTAGGTCTAGTTGCCTTGCCCTGAGTCTGTTGGCAGTGGTTGTGCTGCCATTGGTGCCTCGAAGTACGTGTCGTGGGGCGTTCTTGCCTACTTGTACTTCGGCACTTGTGTTTTTGAGTCTCTGTGTCTTGTGAGCCTCCATTTGTTTTTACCCTGAGGCCTTTGAGTTGCCGACCCGCCTGCGGATGGCGGAGGGGTGTTCCCGATATACGGTTTGTAAGCTAGTTCCGTAGGCTCCCAGCCAACGGTAGCATCCTACCGAGGGAGAAAACTAGTTGGAGTACCTGGCTTAGGCTAGAGCCAGTGTGTGCACACGTTGTCAGGGACTGAGGACCTACGCTGACGGGTGTGACCCTGACTTTACTTGATTTTGTTCCTATTTGGTTCAGTGCGGGTGTCTGCGACTCTACCGTGGCTTCAGTGGTATTGCAGGCGAGACACTTGTTGTGCAGCATAAGACGTCGGTGGACGCAGCTGGCTGTCCTTCTTGTGAGGAGGTGCTTCCGTCACGTGACACGTGACTCTCGACGTTTCTTGTGTGTCGTGACCTTTCTGGGTTGGCCTTTCCGTGGCTGTGCCCGAGGTCAGCGTTCTATCACACGCATGATGTTCTAGTCGTGTGTGGGATAGTGTGCACGACGTTCTAGTCGTGTGCGTGTGATCGAGTCTGTCGGTCGTATGGGTGGGTCTCTTCTAGACCTTTTGTCTGTTCTCGCAGGCCCTTGTCTTAGGCCTGGTGTTGGGTCGACAGATCGATAACTTCTGACTTTGTTAGATCAGAGTCGCCCTTCTGTCGCTGCTAGGAGTAGTTTGGGGTGCCGAGGTTAGTTCGGCCGCCGCTTGTCTGGCGCGGGTTCTCCCCCCTTTCCTACTTGTTCCCTACTCCTGCTCCCCATCTGTTCTCTACTGCTCGTAGCGTAGTTTTACAGCTTTGTAGCGTAGTTTTCCCGCTTTACTACACCTGATGTTCTTCCTGTTGTTTTTGTTGTTCCGTGTTACTGCATGTTTCTCAGTGGGGATCCGTGTGACCCCTACTGAGCCAGTGACACGAGGCTCACCCCTACTTTTTAGGTGGGGTGACGTCGTTCGTTCTGCTTCAGCGTGGTTCCTGCCACGCTTGCTCGTAGCGTGTCGTTGTGGCCAGCTGGTAACTGCATCGGGCTTCCCCCGACTTCTTGGTACGTCTTTCCTTTTTGTCGACTGTACTGTGCTAGACTTGATGTCTTTAGCTGTGGACTTGACTCTGGTGGTGTTTGATTGTTAAATTGAAACTGTTAATCAAAAAGTAATTTTATTTCTGCTACTTTAGCAACCCGATCTAATGAAATTTAATTGCTTACTGCTATATCTCTGTGGCTTCAATGTACTCTACACATGCCTTTTTCCTTCGGAGCTTTCCCGCTCTTGGGAGGCCTCGCGGGTTCCATGTGGTATCACGTGTATTCGGTAGTTCTACCGGGTACATCTGGTATCCGGGATCCGGGTCGCTACATGTACAATGTCGGGACCAAGCAATCCCTTGTCACCAACCTCGCTCCAGCATAGAGGCGATCTGCAACTTCGGCCATAAAGTGCTTTGAATGGTGCCATTTGGATACTCGACTGATAGCTATTATTATAAGCGAACTCAGTCAGCGGTAAGTGTTCATGCCCACTACCACCGAAGTCAATCATGCAGGCTCAGCAGAATACTAGTCTTCAAAGGTCTGTTGGCAATGATGTGCCTACTACTGCTAAAGCTGTGATTTCATCGGACACTCCGGGTGGTAAGGATGCTGGTGACAATCCAGATGCTCGACCAAATAGAGAAGGTGGTTTGGTAATTCTCTCAAAGATTACGGGGGAAAATGATACTGATCAGACAGAACCTTCCCCTGTTAACCAGCAAATCCCTATGCATTGTCCTAAGGAAACCTGCGTTCTAAGTATGCATAATGACTCAATTTCTTCTGCCGCAGTATAACTGGGTGGCGCTTCATCCTCTACGATTCCTTCAGACTCCTCTCTTCAGCCTCCTGTAACTTTTATTGCTTCCTGTAGTGAGCTCCCTTCAGCACAAAGATCGGATGGAAATAGTCTTATAGTCCCTGTTCCGGAATTAGCTGTTGTTGATCATATTGTGAAAACACAACAGGCTCCCATGTTTGCCTTAAGCAATCGTCCGGATCCACTGCCCCTTAATCAGCAATAGAAGCAGATTGAGGATTTGTCAATATTAAGACAGAATATCGCAACTGTAGCAGTAATTGAGAATTCCAGGTTTATGTCAACTGATCTTACTGGTGTTAAAACCAGATCCATGACTAGGACTGGATCTTCCGGTAATCTTCCTCTATCAATCTCCTCATGAAGCTCATCATATGGAATATAAGAGGAATTGGAAACGATACCTCTGTTGGGAGGATAAAATTTCTTATTAAGACATACAAAATTGATTGCATTGTTGTGTTGGAACCTAAAATTCATGTCAGTAGAATGCACTTCATATGCAGGAAATTAGGTATGAGTAACTGCTTTGCTAATGGTGATGACATGGCACACATTTGGATTCTCTAGAGAGACTCCCTGAACTTTTCCATTCTCAATTCTGATGAGCAGCAAATTACACTCACTCAAACTGGATCTGTTTGGCCGCTCTTTCATCTATCTTTTGTCTATGCTAAATGCTCTATACAGGAGAGGCAACCTTTGTGGACATCCCTTATATCAGTTCACTCTCAAATTTCAGGGCCATGGCTAGTTGCTGGAGACTTTAATTGCATTATGACAGTGGATGAAAAAATTGGTGGTAACCCACCCAATTTGGGAGCTATCTCAGAATTTCTTGATTGTGTATCAGATTGTGCTCTTTTTGATGCAGGTTTCATGGGCTCTCAGTATACATGACATAATAACCAATCTGGGAGGCATGGTATTTGGGCTCGGCTGGACAGGGTTCTTATTAATTCAGAGTGGCAAACTACCTTTCCTATTTCAGTGGAACATTTGTCCAGGGAAGCATCTGATCATGCACCCCTTCTGGTGAAACTACTAACCAAGAACTTATTCAAGAGCCGTTTTTGTTTTCAGAAAATGTGGACTTTGCATGACAGATTTCTTATGGATGTTAATACCTGTTGGAACACCAGTCCCTTGGCTTCCTCCCCTATGTCCACTCTATACTTGAAGCTTGAATACTTGAAGGGTATGCTTCGAAATTGGAACAAACAGACATTTGGCCATGTCCATCTAAATTTGTTGGCTGCAGAGGTTCTAAAGGCTGAGCACTCTTATGATATGCAGCCAACCTTGGAAAACCACAACACCCTAGAGCAGGCCAAATCCCTCCTAGCAGAAAGATTGTTACATGAGGAATGCTTTTGGCGACAAAAGTCTGGAATTAGATGGCTAAAGGAGGGGGATAGAAACACAAAATTTTTCCATACTTCGACTAAGGTCAAAAGAAATAAACAATTTATTTCTCAACTCAGAAATTCAGCTGGTATGCTTACTTCAGATCATGAAGAAATGAAGAGCTCTGTTGTTACTCACTTTCAATCTGCATTCTCGTCCCAACAGCATTCTATAGAGGAATCCTTCCTTAACTGTATTCCAAACTTAGTTTCTCAGCAAGAAAATTCTATACTGTGTGCTATCCCCTCTGAATTGGAAATAAAGGATTCTATCTTCGCTCTCTCTGCTGACAGTGCCCCAGGGCCGGATGGTTTCACGGGTGCTTTTTTCCAAACAGCTTGGCCAATCATTTCTCATGTGATTATCAGTGCTGTTCAAGAGGCATTCACAAGTTCTCAGCCTCTCCCAAGGTTTGTGTCATCAACTTTAATTGCTCTTATTCCAAAAAAACCAAATGCAGTGGATATCTCTGATTACAGACCGATCAGCCTCTGCAATTTCTTTTATAAGGTCATTTCCTCCATTGTCAATAAAAGGCTGGCTGCTATCCTTCCAAATATTATTTCTCAAGAACAGTCTGCGTTTGTCAAAGGGAGACACATAACTGAAAATATTGCTCTAGCTCAAGACTTGACTCAGGAACTAGGCAGAAAAACCAGAGGGAAGAACATCATTTTCAAATTAGACATGGCCAAAGCTTATGACAGACTTGAATGGGACTTTCTTTTTGCTGTTATGCATAAATTTGGCTTCAGTCAGTCTTTCATCCTGCTGATTAGCAAGCTGATCAAGAACTGTTGGTTCTCTGTTTTACTGAATGGTGATGTTGCTGGTTTTTTTTAGTCATGTAGGGGTGTTCGACAGGGTGATCCTATTGCCCCCTCTTTATTTATCATAGCTGAGGAAAGTTTGAGCAGATCTTTGAAAGTAGCTCAGATAAATAGACAAATTGATAGCTTCCAAGGGCCAAGGAGGTGCCCCACTGTCTCTCATTTACTATTTGCAGATGATACTTTGATTTTCAGTAAGGCCAGCATCACTTCTGTCAAGAATTTAATGAAGCTGCTACACTCTTATGAAAGGGGCTCCGGTCAGCTGATCAACACCAGTAAGAGTGGCTTTCTCCTGCATCCTAAGACAAATACATCCATTGCCAATCGGATAACCAGCCTCACTGGTTTCACCAGACACAGCTTTCCACTTAAATATTTAGGATTCCCACTGGCTCTAGGTCGAAGCAAAAAAGTTCATTATGCTGGTATCATACATTCCATACAAAAAAGGATTTCAGGTTGGAAATCCAGTCTCCTGTCCCAAGGTGCTAAGTTGACTCTGATTAAACATGTTCTCACTTCTATTCCCATTTATTCCATAACCACTGCACCTCTACACTTTGGTAGACACCTTCTGCTGGAGCAAGCATTTGCTAATTTTTTCTGGGGCTCTTCACCAAAAGGGAAAAAAAGACATTGGAGATCCTGGGACACTATTTGCAGACCCATATCTCAGGGAGGACTTGGTATCATGTCTCTTAGGCAGATGGACACTGCCCTAAGAGTAAAGATGCTGTGGCAAGCCTTGCATTCACACTCCTTGTGGGCAACTTTTTTTAGAGCTAAATACTTTGGGCAGAGACATTTGAGCGATGTGCACTTTAATAATATGGCTGGTCATGCTAGACGCAGCTGGCTAAAGGCAAAACAGATTGTTCTACAATACCAAAAAGTAATCATTGGAGATGGGAAGATTGCAAATTTCTGGCATGATAACTGGATAGGTCAGCAATGTTTGTCTGAATTAGTCCCTACCAACAGCATCCCAAATTCAAACTTGACTGTGAGTGACTTTCTGCTGCACTCTCCAAGCGAGGAAACCGAATTACTGAACAGTTTTATGCCTGCTCATCTCATTTCAGCTATTTTACACACCACTCTTACCCCTTATGATGATTTCCCGGCATGGAGCCTATCCTCCACAGGTAAATGTTCGGTGGCTTCTACATACAAAGTGCTCTCTGAAAATGCATTCAACCAGCCTTTCACTCTCTGGCCAAGACTTTGGTCTCCTTGGCTACCTACCAAAATATCGGTTCACTTATGGAAATTGCTACATAATAGTCTCCCTGTTGACAAAAATGTCCAACGTTTGGGTGTTCAAATGTGTTCCATTTGTGCTTGCTGCTAGGTTCATCAGGGAGAAACCCTTAATCATCTTTTCATTCATAGTGAATTAGCTTCTCACATATGGTCTTTTTTCAAATCTGTGGGGCTGCCAATAGAAGGAAATTCTGCTTCATCTCTCATTTCAAATGCTACCTCTCATATTAAGTTGAATTCTGCTTTTGGCATACTAATCCTAGCTGTGATTGGCTTTGGCTGCTGGGAAATATGGAGAGCTAGGAACCTTGTGCGATATGAAGGCAGTGCTATGTCCAAAAATAGCATCCTTCACCGAATCAAAGCAAAAGTGAAGCAGGCCTGTTCTTGTGCTTCTTACAAAGAGTATGATACTAATAACCGAAGGATACTTGACTCTTTAGGGATTGCTATCTCAAGACCAAGCAGTGCACACCTGAAAGTTATCAAATGGGTGTCCCCTCCCTGGCCCTTCTTAAAATTAAATACCGATGGGGCGTGCAAGTCAGATGGAACCTCTAGAGGAGGTGGTGTCATTAGAGATTATCATGGATATGTTCTCCTAGCTTTCTCCCATTTCTATGGACAGGCTAATAGCCTTGTTGCAGAGGCTAGAGCTCTTACTGATGGCATCCATTATTTGCATACTATTTCAGAACTCCCTGCCTATATTGAATGTGATTCACAAGTCCTGGTTAGAGTTATAAACAAGGACATCCCTTGTCCTTGGTCCATTCTCTCCTATGCAAGATTGATCTGGAGATCTACTTCTCCGAGTGACAAGATTATTCATACTTACAGAGAAGGAAACAAAGTAGCAGATCTTCTGGCTTCCTAAGCCTGCTCCACTAAATGTAATGTTTTTTTCTCCCACAATGAGTTACCCTCTTTTATAAAGGGAGAGGCTCGAATGGATAAGCTGGGTATGCCTAGCATCCGTATGATGTAATATCTATTCATTTTTTCAGCAATAAAATTCACCCCCTAGTGGTCGATGGCCCCCCCATTTACCTCTAGGTAGGGCTTCTTTGGATTAAAAAAAAAAATCATGCAGGCTCTCAACATATCTTCAATAATTTGATTCGTCCTCTGGGTTTGTCCATCCGTCTGAGGGTGAAAAGTCGTACTAAACCTTAGTCTAGTACCCATAGACGATTGTAAACCCTTCCAGAAATGAGAGGTGAATCTCGGATCTCGGTCCGAAATAATAGAGCTTGGAATACCATGCAGCCTTACGATCTCCTTGATATATAAGGCGGCTAGAACATCCACGGTCCATCTAGTCTTGATAGGTAAAAAGTGAGTGGACTTTGTTAGCCGATCCATAATTACCCATATAGCATCAAAACCATTTCGGGTCTTCGGTAATCCAACAATGAAGTCCATACCGATACTATCCCATTTCCATTCCCGTATTTCGAGAGGCTTGAGCTTGCCAGCCGGTTTGAGGTGTTCGGCCTTGACTTATTCACAAACCAAACATCGACTTACGAACTCGGCTATCTCTCTCTTCATATTAGGCCACCAAAATGTTCTCTTGAGGTCTTGGTACATTTTTATAGCACCGGGGTGAAATAGTATACCTTGACCGATGTGCTTCCTCTAGGATTTTACCCTTGATAGTAGAACAATCAGGTATACAAGTTCTTCCTTTGAATAATAGCCTTCTATCATTAGCTAGAAGGAAATCCGGTCGTTGATCTAATTTATCTTTAATTTGCACGATCAACGGATCATCAACTTGCCGTTCCTTGATTTCCAAGAGTAACTCGGGTTGGAGTCGAATATTTGCAATAAAGACTCCTCCTTCCTTCTCCTCCATATTGAGGTTTAAGTTGGCCATTTCTTCAAGTAGATGCCATTCTTTAACCATCATGCTCGATAATAAAGGCATTGGTTTTCGGCTAAGTGCATCAGCTACGGCATTGCCTTTTCCGGGGTGATATTTTATAGAGAAGTCGAAATCTTTTAAATATTCCAACCACCGTCTTTGTCTCATGTTGAGCTCCTTTTGAGAGAATAAATATTTGAGACTCTTGTGATCATAATACACCGTAAAGGCTTCGCCATAGAGATAATGTCACTAGATCTTTAAAGCAAAGACCACAGCTGCCAGCTCTAGGTCATGTATGGGATAATTTTCCTCGTGTTTCTTCAATTGCCGTGAAGAATAAGCTATGACCTTACCGTGTTGCATTAATACGCAACCTAGGCCAATTCCAGATGCATCAGCATACACTTCGAATCCTCCTCCTTCCATAGGTAATGTGAGAATAGGAGCAGTCGTCAGATAATCCTTTAAAGTTTGAAAGCTTTTCTCGCATTCCTCGGACCATATAAAAGGATTCTCCTTCCATGTCAATCTCGTTAAAGATACTGCGATCTTTGAAAAATCCTTGATAAATCTTCGATAATATCCAGCCAATCCCAAGAAGTTTCAGATTTCCGTCACACTAGTAGGTCCTTCCCAGTTCTTTACAGCCTCGACCTTTGAAGGATCGATGGCGATACCGTTCCGGGAAATTATGTGATCGAGAAAAGAAACTTTCTCCAACCAGAAATCACACTTGCTTAATTTGGCATAAAGCTTGTGATCTCTTAATAATTGAAGGGCCTTCTTGAGATGTTCTTTATGTTCTTCCTTGGACTTGGAGTAGATCAAAATGTCGTCAATGAACTCAACCATAAATTGATCGAGGTACGGCCTGAATACGTTGTTCATCAATTGCATAAATGCGGAAGGCACATTTGTTAAGCCGAAAGGCATAACGGTGAACTCATAATGACCATACTGACTCCGGAATGCAGTCTTGTGAATATCACTTTCTTTGATCTTTAATTGATGATAACCAGATCGAAGATCGATCTTTGAGAAATATCGCGCTCCAGAAATCTGGTCGAATAATTCATCAATTCATGGCAATGGATATTTATTCTTGATGGTGAGTTGATTCAATTGTCGATAATCAACACATAGTCTCATCGAACCATCTTTCTTCTTGACAAGTAAGACTGGGGCTCCCCAAGGTGAAGTACTTGGTCGGATAAACCCCTTCTCCTGTAATTCCAATTATTGATCCTTTAATTCTTTCATTTCCATGGCAGACATCCGATATGGAGCTTTAGAAACTGGTGCCGCTCCCGGAATTAAATCAATAGAGAAAACCACTTCTCTCTCGGGAGGAATACCAGGCAACTCGTCTGGAAATACATCAGAATAATCCCGAACGATAGGAATGTCATTTAGAACGGGTTCCGTGTGCTTGGTGATAGTGATAGAAACTAAGAAACCGGCACAACCCTTCCTTAATAATTTCTCGGCTTTGAGGGCCGAAATGAGAGGTATGTGCTTGGAATGCCTGATACCCGAAAATAGAAGGTCGGGGTAACCCATGAAAGTTACCATCCCCAACTTGCAATTTACACTACCTCCATGTGTAGATAGCCAATCGGCACCCAAAATAACATCATATCCTTCCATCTCCATGCATACCAAATTAGCGGGTAAGTTATAACCACTAATTAGAATTTCACTAGTAGGATAGAAATGTTTAATCCCTGTTCCCGTTCTAATAGGGGTAGTAATAGTGAGTGTAGAATCTAATGGAACATGCTTCATAGGTAAAAGACCAGCAAATCTTTTAGATATAAATGAATGCGTAGCTCCGGTGTCAAATAAGACAGAGGCAGGCTTGGAGTATATGAAAAGAGTACCTTCCACGATGCCTCCTTCCTCGGTAGGTTCCGTACCCATAAGGGCTTGAAGTCTTCCTGGCTTCTTGGCAATAATAGGTAGCTTTGCCGGTGATGGAGCTTGCTCATTAAGAAGAGGGCAATTCGGGATCCTATGCTCCTGACTCCCGCATCGAAGACATGCACCGAGCTTTCTCCAACATTCCTCGGCTTTATGTCCGGGCTTCTCGCAATATTTGCATAATTCCTTTGATGTTGCCGATATAGGGACAATTTGCTTGTCGAATGTCCTCGACTTCTTGTCCTAATAAAAATTACGTCCACCTTTGTTGAAATTTCGCCCATCTTTGATGAAATTACGCCCATCATTGGGCCTTTTCTTCCCGAAGGAAGGTTTGAAACTTCCGGACCCAGTAACTTGCTCTCTCTTGGCTTCCCTTCCTCGGATGCGATTCGATAACTCCGTTGCATCTTCTAGGAGTTGTGCTCTCCGTACCGCATCAGAATAAATTTGGATATCCATTGGGGCCAGTTGAGTAATATATTGAGGTCTAAGGCCGTTAAGAAATCTCTGTGCCTTCATTTTGTCAATACCCACGAGATATGGACCGTACCGAGATAACCTTGAAAATTGAGCTTCATATTCCGCAACGGATGAACCCCTTTGCTTCAAAGCGGCAAACTCGGCGGCCTTCCTTTCTTGTACTCGATCGGAGAAGTATTTACTATTGAAGTGTTCCACGAACTCTTCCCACAATACTTGGTCGTGCGGTAAAGTAGCTTCGACCGATTCCCACCAGGAACGTGCATCCCTTTCCAGTTGGAAAGTAGCGAGTAGGACCTTCTCCTCGTCAGCGCATTGCATGACTCGGAATATCCTCTCGATCTCCTTAATCTAGTGTTCGGCTTCATCCGGATCCGTAGATCCAGCGAACTTTGGAGGGTTTATGCTTCAGAAATTCCTATGCAAATCTCAGGCTCCTCGATTTGCTCCTCTCTGAGCAACCTGTTGGAGGGCTTGGGTTAAGCCTTGAACAGTGCGCTGCATCTCGCGCCATTGAGCTCTCTCGGCGGCCATTTACGGGAATTAGCCTGAAACCATAATTCCAAGGTTTATTATTTTTGTTTTGGTATTTATTCCTTGATAATTCCCTTTTTCTTAAAACTTAACCCGTGTTTCTACCCAAATCTTACCGAGAAAGTTCAGGATCTATCAAATTTCTAGATATTGATCTAGAACCTATGTTTGAGGGAAAACTATGTTTTAAGAATGAACCTATAATTGTGAAACCTAGGATTTTATGTAATCTAGGCTCTGATACCACAAAGACTGTCACGCCCCGACGCGGAATATCAAGGGCGCGATGAGTCGTAAACAATCGTGTCGATCAGAGCATGTACAATTTTATTTCTAAAGACATAAATGAATGGGAAAATGCTACTTTTATTCCATCAAAATGAAGTTTACATCACTAATTCATAAGCCATAAAGGCAATTACAAACTTCTAATCCCAAAGTACATCATTCTTGTAAAAATACTAATGATCTACATAAACCTAGGTAAAAAGGAAAATCACTCTCTCACTTTTGTCCATTCCCTTGTACATTTTCATTTCCTGCAACAATTAACCAAAACGTAGGGTGAGCTAAAAGTTCAGTAGGATTTTATATCTCTAAGAACCAGGTAATCTTTAAGTATTAACAATTTAAACAATTTTCTAACTTGTATCGAGAAGTGTATAAACATGAATGGAATTTTCAAGTAATTGAGATAATATGATATCAAGATGAATTTCCAAGTAATGACTTTGAACAAGTAAAGAATTTCATGTAATTGGCCATTTTCACGCAAGTCAAGTAATTCATGTAATTTTCAAGTAAACAAGTAACAAGTAAACAAGTACGAATAGTGGAATGCCGTATCAAGTAAATCTATCATGCACTTCGGTGCAATGCCACACCGTTGGTCAATCAACTCCCATGGGCACAAGTACTTTCGGGTGCTCCCCCCAAGATTTGACAAAATTTCAGAAGTTGCAAGAAAAGTAGATAACAATTTAAGGCATCATGTTTAACGACATTAAGTCGTGGAGTTCAAAAATGAACGGTAAGTAGGAAGAACATTTAAGATAGTACTTTTATTAGAATTATTATTTTTATATCTTAGCTTAATATCAGAATCATAAAATATCAAGTTTTAACTGAAAATAATTCTAACATACTAAAAATAATTCTAACATGTTGGAATAATCTTACAATACTAGAAGAAATTTTATCATGTTGGAAGTAATTTTCATGTATCATTTTACTAATTATTTAATAGGAAATTAGGTTTAGCACGCACAAAAGATAGTTTTAAATAGATTTTAACACGATGGAAATAGTTTTTACATCTCAGTATGTAGAAAATAATTTTATCATGTTGAAAGTCAATTTTAACATGCTGGAAATATTTTTCATGCATTGATTTACTAATATGATTATAATTTACTAATATGGTTAAAAATAGATTTTTTACATGCAAAAATAATTTTATTCTACAAAAATAATTTTTAAAATACTGTAAGAATCAAAACATGCTAATATTACCTTTTCTTACTTTTGGTGACTATATATACATACAATTAATGTGGATTTTCAAGTGATATAGTTCCTATTGGATATTGACTTAAGTTTAGTCTCACATTGGAAGTTACAAAAACTTCCTTAGCTTTATATGTTGGAGAGCTCACCCTTGGGTCAGGACCCAAGGGGCATAGGATGTGGGCTTGAGTTGTTAGTTGATACAAAACCAGTAATATATTTATTTGTGCCGAGCCGAGCCGAGCCGAGCGATGCCGAGCCGAGCCGAGCCGTGCAGTGCGGTGCGGCTGAGACTGTGGCTGGTTGGTTGGTTGGTTTTTGCATTCATAATAGATATATATATAGTTTTATACCCAAAAATAAATTAGAAGAAAATTATTATTATTTTTTCTTTTAACGTGCTGTCCTTGGCCAGCGTAGAACGCGCTAGCCAGTGGTAGTGCGATCTAAAGAAATAATATATATATTTATTTATTTTATTAATTAAACTAACTTTGTGAACGCGCTAGTATGAGCTAGCGTGACCTTGAAGATCGCGCTACCCTTGGGTTGCGGGTTCTGGAAATCTTTTTTTTTCTTTTTTTTTTTAAATATGTTTGACCCCAGAGGGCGGGAAAACACTCTGTATGAACGCGCTATGTCGGGGAAGCGCGTTCAGAACGTGCGCTACTGAGGTATAGCACGTTTTGGACCTGATGAAAAAATGGGAATACCCCTCCAATAAAATGACCATAACTTGCTCATTTCAAAATGGAATTTAATAAATGATCTATCAATGGAAAGAGGACAGAAAAATGAACAAGATGGTATGATTTAATTAGAGTTTAGCCTGAGAGACACCTACCTTTAGATGGATCTAAAGAAATATCCCCAAATATAAGAAAACCCTTTGATCTTCCAAATCTCCACCAATCTTCACAGCAGCGTATATTTAACCTCCAGGGATGGTTTGAGGGTCGAATGGGATTCTATTTATAGCCAAAACATGGCCAAACTTGTCAAGATTCCTCACCTAATTTCACCAAACCCATTAAGTCTGAATTAGAAGAAAAATGCCATTTCTCCTTTTAATGTAGCCCATCTTAGGTGTGAAAATAATGTAAAAATGGCTGGTCTAAGGTGGGCTGTTAGGTAAGGTTGATTCTTGAGTCAATCTTCTAGAAATGAGGTTATTTTAATCCCTTAAATATCATATTAAACACATGTTACGAATTTAAGGTTAATTTAACCTTTATTGAATCCTTTAACCATTAATTCAGCCCATTATAGATTATCCAATGGGCCAATTGTAATCCTAATCCATTATATGGACTTTTATTGAGCTTACTATGATTTATCTAAGGTGTAAAGTATTTAATCTCTATTTACTTCTAGTTAATTCAAGTAAATTCAATAAACTAGTTTAGTTCATATAGAAAAAATGTAATTTAATTATTTCATGAAATTTTTAATTACATAATGAAATTAAAAATTTTATTTCTCATTTTTAATTATTGGGTTTCTACAAAGGGTCGACCCATTCCAGACAGGCTTTGTGAAAGTGCTTTAAACCTGATCTTTAACCATGAAAGCATTACCTTTTTGTCCCTAAATGGTTCCTACACCTACGAGTGTATTTTTAACATATTCTAAAAGGGGTAGATGGGTCATTTGGCCCCTCTAAGTTATATAAATACACCTATTCCAAATTTTGGTGGAGAGAACCCTAATATGCTAACATTTTTCTATCTTGTAAGAGAAGAAAGGGAAGAAGGAGAGAAGGAGAAGAAGAGAAGGGGATTTCATCTACTTCAAGGTTCTTCTAGAGCTCGTGGAAGAAGAAAAAGAGGAGTGGATTGAAGAAAGGAAGAAGATGATGCTAAAATCATGATCACCAAAGCTTGGAGAAGAAGACGAAGAGGAGAGGAGCTCGCCCCCCCCCCCCCCCCCCCCATGCTGCTGGAGCCAATTTTCTTCATCCGGATCATGCTGGATCGTGCTGCGTAGATCGTCATCATGTCATCATCGCGGCTGTTCGATTGACAGGCGGAGCTATCTAAAGGGGGAATCTCATCTTATAGATTTTCTATTTCTAGATCTGAAATCCATGTGTTATTTGATGTCATCTTGATAGACATAATTGTATAAACATAGATAGTTACTCTATAGGGTCGGAGTGTGCAGTGCGTACATCCAAGTGTGTCTATGGTTGCTGTGGTTTAGCAGCGTTTGTCCTTGATTTGGGGTTCATCCTCATGTGTTGCTGTGAAAATAGCGTGTGCGTGTGTGTGGGGTTCATCCCCGTTAAGCTGTGTATCAGCGTGTTGTTGGGGACTTGTCCCCGTGTGTGTTGCTGCATTTGCAGCATAGTAAGCCTCACTCTGTTCTTAACCACGATCAATTTGACACTTAGTAATTCTAAATCTTGCTTCACTATTTTTAAGTGGTGTGTTGAATCCACTGTGTGCGCTAAATAGAGTATCAGCTAGCTAAATTTTTAAATAGGGCGAGATCAATTCACCCCCCTCTTGATCGAGTTTGCACTAAGGGACCCAACAATTGGTATCAGAGCCTAGCTCTGTTCTATCTAGATCCAACGATCTTCAGAGGAGATCCTAGTGCAACAACAGTCATGAGTTCATTTGCTGAACAGTCTTCAAGGAATTCTCCACCTGTCTTTAATGGTTTTAATTATATCTTGTGGTTAGGTAAGATGTGTAGGTTTGTTAACTCTATGGATCCTAGGCTTTTGAAGTTGATTTCTCATGGTCCTCATGAATTACCTAGAGATAAATCTGAATGGACTAGTGAACATAGGACCTAAAATAATGATAATCTTAAAGTTCTGAACCTGATGAAAGTTGTTGTTGATTCTAATTCATTTCCTTTTGTATCTGCCTGCAGGACAGCCAAGGAGAAATGGGATTGCCTGATAAAAAATCATGAAGGGAAAGTGGAGAATGAATACTTGGTGGCACACAATAGTGAACATGCAAGCGAAGAAGAAGAACAAGAGGTAAATTCTGAAACTGATGAAGTATCTCTTGAGGAATTAATGGATGCTTATGATGAATTGTTAGAAAAGTACATGAAAATTAAATCTAAAAATAAGAATTTGAAAAAGAAAATTGAAAACACCACTCATGCCTCTGCTTGTGAAAAATGCTCTGCTCTAGAAGAAATGAATGAATCTCGTTTGTTTGATGTCGATTTGCATAAAGAACAAATTGGGTGTCTAAGAGCAAAAAATGAAACGTTTGTGGTTAAAATATCTAAGCTGGAAGAAACTGACAGAGAACTCAAGGATAAATTGGAATCTATGTCTAATGATCAACATTTACTTGATGAATTGATTGTGAATAAGAAACTCGCTGAGGAGAATGAAAAATTGAAAGAACAAAATAGTTTGTTGATTAATAAACTACATGCATATGAAAAAGGGAAGTGTGTGGTTGTTGATGATTCTGAAAAAATGCATACCCTACAACAAGAAATTGAAAGTTATAAAACTGTGAATGGAATGTTAAATGATAGAGTTACTATTTGTGAGGAAAAAATTGCTAGTTATGAATTGCACATATCCTTGTTGACAAATGAAATTAGATATTTGAATGTATCCCTGTCAAAATTTGTGAAGGGAAAAGAAAACCTGGATAAAATCTTGGGAACGAAAGTTAATTTTCAAAGAGAAGGGCTAAGCTACACACCAGTCAACAAAAAATCTTTTGAAAATAAACTATTAACTTCATTTGTTCACAGTTCTGATGTAGCCTCCGCCTCTAAAACACCCCCAAAACACATTGTTGATTTGAGAACTTAAAAATAAAATAAAAATCAAAAACTGAAAACAAACTTGTTGCAAAAACTAAAAAACAAATCCACTGGTTCTACTGTGCACGTTGAAAAACTTCCTACAAAACATTCTGCATCAAAAAGAAGAAATGTTTCTTATTTTTACTGTGGATAGCATGGACATGTTATGGATGATTGCAGTGTGATGAAAAATGATAACTTGAGTGCATGCAAGGGTAGAACTATGTTTGATAAACACAAATTTCCTTCAAACAAAAGGAACATGTCTAGAAAATATCATTCATGGAATAAAAATTCAATCAGTAAAAACATTTCTTATTTTTATTGTGGTAAACAAGGTCATGTGATGAAAAATTGCTTTGTAAAGTAAGATGATGATTTTCAAGTTATGAATGTTAAATCTGATTTGCAAAGAAAATTCAATGGTAAACATGTTTTTCATGGAAAAATGTCCTCATCTTATAAGAGAAACTTGTTTGGAAAAACTCATGCACATAATGAGAAATCATTTGGTAGATCCACCTCTCCTTGTTATTTTTATTCCGGGAAGTATGGTCATGTTATGGAAGATTGTTGGACAATGTTGAATGATGATTTTCATGCTTCTAAGATGAATGTAAAGTTTAATTTTGATAAATCCAAAGCTTTTGTAAACAACATAAACTATATTGAGAAATCTCAAGGATATGCAAAGAAACCTTATGCTAGAGTTGCTCCTCATCATTGCTTTTATTGTGGAAATTATGGACATATTTTTGAAGATTACAAAATCATGAAAAATGATGATATGGAGGCAATGTAAATGAGGAACAACTTGTTTGGTAGAAATGCTACTAACCCCCTGGGACCCAAGATGTGACGACCCAGAGTTCGAGATATCGATCTACCGATAACATCGATACACCGATACCAAGAACTGGGGAAGCCACCCAAGAGGCTGATGAGGCCCCTGAAGGGTTAGTGGGGGGTTTGTCGAGGAGGTGCATAACGGATTGCAATTTGGAACGCGCATATTACAATTAAGTAATGAAATTAACACGAGTGCGGAAGCAATTCAAAAATAACCAGAGTGATATTTATATAACTAGTCCAGAAGCACAAGAGTACTAGTCCAAAAGTACAACTACGCGGGGCATACCCTGGAAAAAGTACAACAGAGCCTCACAAAGGCAACCCGTCAACTGCTGGCAACTAAGCACGGTCTCCGAGCAACCTCATAAAACATCGAGAGACGGCGGGCGCGGCTCACCTGAAAGGAGAAGGGTGAGTCACAGCCAGACTCAGTAGGGGTCACGCGGATCCCTACCTCGCACTAAACAAGCATGCATGCGAAGATAAAGGCAATAAGGCATGCATTTAAATAAAATAACAGGCATTGGCATGAATAACTAATCACAAGAAAGCTATAAACTCTATCTAAGCAGGTATAACAGCTAACACATGCCAATAATAATTAAATGCAAGCGACTGAAACTAAATCTACCAAATAAGATAAGCCTAAACTAATCCAAGCAGTAGGGAGTAGGACAACCACTGGAGCAGAAACCAGATGTGTCCACTGACGACTTACACTGCGTCTCAAGCACTCGCAGTCGGTAAAATGACAAGCTGAGCGCGTAAACAGTACCAAACCAAGTGACCAGTCAGAGTGACACTCATCAGTGTCAGTCCACAGCCTCTGACCACGTGTGCACACACTGACGCTTGCCTGAGTCAGGCCCTCTAGATAGTTTTCTCTCTCGGTAGGACGCTACCATTGGCCGAGAGCCCACGGAACTAGCTTACAAACCGTGTACGGGAAACACCCCTCGCTATCCCCAAGCGGGTCGGTACTCAACAGACCTAGGGTAACAACAGTGGCTCCATTGCAAGGAAAGAAAAGCTACTCTATTGGGATTAAAAACATGCCATTGTACAATAGAATAACCTAAACATGACATATATACGTAATGGAACGCTTAACGAATAGGCCGGCACCCATTTTAAACCAACAGGCATGTGGCAGTCTGCTGCCCATGCGCTACAGGTGAGTAACGGTCGGGGACTGGCGCGTTATATCAAGAATGACGCGTCCACCCCTACCCGTTACATCTACCGAAGTTCCAGCCCAAACGAACGAAACAGAATGTAACGGTAGGGGCACAGTGCGTTACATCAACTGTTACGCGTTGGACCCTCACCGTTACATCCACCCGAGGCGAAAACCCACGCATAGCGTTCTAAAAACCATTAACAGGCGATATAACGCGCTCGCCCAGGCGTGTCGGGTTGACCTGACGGCCGGTCGACTGGCCGTCAGGCTCACCGCCTCACCCGGTCAACGCGATCCAACGGACGAGTAACGGATGGGAGCCCCACCGTTACTCTCAAAATAACGCCCCGTCAACAGGCCGTTATATAGAAATAACGCATCCTCCAAGGACCGTCAGGCGTGTGACGGTTCCTGGAAGGACCGTCACACCACCTGGGACGCGGGCGGGTTCGGTTTGAAAACCGGTTCCCTCCCGGATGATGGAAATCATCGAGTAACGACGTAAAACATGTTTCCTGTCAAACCATACATCCCAAACAACAGTATAACAGCTAAAAACATCACATGCAAAGCCCATAATGCATTAATCTCAAAAATTTAGACTAAAACCCCACAAATAGAAAAATGAACATTATGCATGCTACAGGGTTCTAATCAAACGAACTAGCTACAGGAATTGATCCTAGCAAGTTCAGGAGTCCATCCCCCTACCTCTTGCAAGCCGAAACGGCCGGAAACGCCGCATGCACGGAGGAGGGTTCACGGAGCCTTCACGCACCGTCCCGCTCCCACGATCACCGAACCGCGCCGAAATGGGTACCCACGCATTCCTCTCGACGCGAGGAATCCACCGGCACCAACCACGCTTCAATCCGACGTCGTCTTGCCTACTTTCCCTAAGAGAGGGGAGAGGGCGATCGAACGAAGAGAGAGAGAGAGCGTGAGAGAAAGAGATCGACGGGGGAGAGAGAGAGGGTGTGAGGGTGAGGGATTAAAAGAAAATAAAATAAAATTAAAATATATATAATATAATCATTATATATATTAAAATCTTATTAATTTCTAATGACCCTCAATTAACTCCAAATAAATCTGGAAAAATACCAGGAAAATTCCTAAAAATACAGGAAAATAGTCAGAAATTCCAGAACAAATATTAGATCCAAACCACTAGGGATCCACTAAGGCACGGGCCTTACACAAGAAGGCTTGGGTACCTAAATCTGTCAAATGAGTTAATTTTTATGCAGGTGTGCCCTGAGGTAAATAGAGAATAAATGGATTCCAATAAATAAGAATAAGGCACACTCATTTGGTAAAACCCCAACTTTACTTTCCATAGTCAAATTCAGTAATTTTGATGTTTCCCTCTTGCTAGTGAGATATCATGCTTTGATTGTGCATAAAGTCAAATAACTTCTCTTGTTACCTCCATAGCCATACAAAGTTTTCCTTGGCATTATGAGTGTGTTCTTAATGATTCTATGGCTATTTGATTGCTTAAGTGATCTTTATCACTTAATGTCATTTGAGTGGGGGAGGATTAATGTATGTGTCCTTGAGATCGTCCATGTGCTTGCAATGTTAACTATCTAAATTTTTTGGTATATCAAATGGTGATTTGTGGAAGGGAAGATCAGGTCTGTCTGAAAATTATCACTATGCGTGAGACCATACTCTGTCTCGTACCAGAAATTCCCACCATCTCTGTCACAGGTCACTTGAATTCATTCTATGGACAAATTCATTGCACCATTTTTTAAACTGCTGCATTTCATATGGAAGTGGTTGAAAGTGAGATCATTAGCTTGGTTGATTGATGTTAATGTTGAGAGTATCTGATTTCTGTAGTATATGAAATGGTGATGTATGGAAGGACAGATTAAGTCTGTCTGAAAATTATCACTATGCGTGAGAATATGCTCCGCCAAGTACCAGGAATCTGAGAAATTAGATGAATGACTCTTTGGTTGATTTTGATGATGGTTCAGTTTCTATTAATCTATGATTACTTGGGCTTATTTATATTGTTCTTTCCTTAGTCATTCGGCCACATAGTTTTAATGAAGAAGATGAGCATTTTGTTAAGGGGGAGGTTGAAATAAATTTTCTTGCTTTAACTTTTCTATTTAAATAAATCTGATAGACATCTGATCATGCGTAATTAGGTGCATTTTGTATATTCATGCATATAGGGCATTATGTGCATAAAATGAAGCTTGCATCTCATTCAAGCATGTCATGTATGAAATAAAAAAAATTGCATTTATCAAATGTCATTCATCCATACTACATTTCAGGTATAGACTGGAGTCTGCATGTCATAATATATGACTTACTTATTGCATTCTTCCAATGTGTGTTTACATGATATATATGTGATATCAACTCGTTTGGAAATTACTATGTTCAAATATTCCCTTGATAAACAACCTGCACTTGATTCATGGCTTGTGTGTGATATGTCATACACTTAGGGGGAGAAATCATTTTGATAAGTGCATATATTTAGGGGGAGCTTAATGATCATGTATGTAGCATAATTTTCAACATACATTTGAAATTAAACTCGCACATGTTACTGCGTTAAAATGTTATTGATGAATTTCATATATAAGGACTTCGGAAATTCTTCTTAACACTCTTGTGAAACTCAAAATCTTGCATCTTCTTTGAAGACTTATGTTGAGAAAAGAATTTCTTGCCTCAAATGAAAAAGGATGTTCATGTAAAAAGAAAGTAGGAAAGCCTAGCCTAGTAACCGGGCCTCCCCATTGCAGAAATGAGGAGAGTTAGCGTAAAACGGCAAAGTGGAACGCCATCTGAGATAAAAGAAAATCTAAAGAAGACAGAGCAATGATCAAATTCACTGAGTAAGTTGGATGCATGTCACCTAAGACGTGATGTGGTTCACATTGAAAAGTGTCGCTTTGATTAATCTCTGTTCCAAAAGGAAGTGAAATGGTTAGCACACAGAGTAACTGGGGATTCTGGCATGTGATCCATATGTTTCCTCCTGTAAAAAGGTATGAATTAAACTTGACCACTCCTTAAAAGGTTGAGGCAGAGTAAAGCTATCATAATTCGAGTCTGAAAATACATGTGCAGATAGAGAGCTATCCACTAATGTTAATTAGAAAGTCCATGTATCCATATGCTTGATGTTCATTGCATATTTTAATTATTTTCACAATAAGAGATTTGATTTTAAGTGTGCTCTGAAAATTTATCTACCATCATGGATCTGCATGTTTCTCTCTAAATCACTGCACAAACCCTTTTTGTGGAATTATCATTGAGCACAACACGTCAATTTGAATCATTTGTATGTTTTGTTATTCCATCACCATCCTTTTAATATGAAAGGGGGAGATAGCCATATATATATGTATATATTGTGTGATTTTGACAGAATGCTCGCATGATTCATGATACATCATTCTGCATGATTGGCATTAGGCATTGAGGAATATCTCGTCATAAAATCATTCATCTGCATACATGTGCATTTGTAAAGGGAGAGAGAGAGAGAGAGAGAGAGAGAGAATTTGCTTGCTTACTAAACTCAATTATGAAATTTCATGCGCCAAGGAGAGTTAATCATGATAAAATATGATCATTTTGAATCTTCTAATAGTTGAGCTGGTCCATTTGATGTTTCCTACCCCACTTTGTGATCATGGGAAAGGGGGAGAGAAAATGTGGTTAATTGTAAATGTGTTACTTGACTGAGTGCATGAATGCATAATCCATAATGCATCAGACCCAACAATTGGCATCATACTAAACAATTGGATTTAGACATTCAGGGTCATTTGATCATAAAGTCATTCATTTGCATACATGTGCATCTAGGTGCTCTTCATTGCAACAATTGGTATCATTCCACCAATTGGTATCAGTCTATCAAATAGCTTTCACCATGCAAGTAGTCAGATCATATATTTCAACTTCCTTGCATTACAAAGAAAAATTAAAAATCTACAAATCTAAAAAAAATTGAGGCTAATAAATGGATAAATAAAAAAATCGCATGATATATCTTATGCTTGGCTATGTATAACATTAATCTGATCATGTTTTGCTTATGCCTTGCCTGATATTTTCCTCATGCATGTTGTTTTACTGAATCAAGGAGAAGAGCTTGCACAGAAATTGAGCTTAGATTGTGTTGTCTGACTTGAATTAAGGCTATTTGATCTGAACTGAATTCATTTAGCACATCATGATTTTGTCCTCCACTTGTGCATTCTAGTCTAATTCATTCAAGCTGTTTCAACTGAACTGAATTGAAACAAATCTGTCCATCTCTTCAATTGTGCCTCTTGCTAATGACTGCCTGACTGATTAATGTGAGATATTTTCTCCTTGCTTGCTTTTTGATTATGCCAAAGGGGGAGGAGAAATATGTGATTGTCATAAAGTTTTATCATCATCAAAAAGTGTGAGATTGTTGTGCTATGTGTGTGATTTTGATGACAACAAAACTTTATGTATGTTTGAGAAAGTCTAGTAGTGAATGTGAATGGATGTGAAAACATGATTACAAGAATGCATATTTGCATATGTGTGTGATGCATGTGTCTGATGGTTGTGGACACTAAAAGAAAGGGGGGGGGGGAAGAAGGCCCAACTAAAAGAGGGGATGGGCCAAATGTGGAGGGGTGGATGTGCAAAACTAAGGAAAGGAGGGGCCAAAGAGAAAAGGGAGAGGAATTCTGAAAAAAAAAAGAAAATAGGAGGAAAATCCCACGCATGCGTCTGTGTCTTTCCTCGCATATGTCTCCTATCTCCCACGCGGCCTCCATAGCCCTGTTATCCGATAGGGAAACGGTGGCAGCGGCAGCCCATGCTCTTGACCGCTTGGTGAGGATACCTGAGCTCGAGATCGGCGCAATGCAGCAGAGCGACATTGCAGGACGCGCAGCACTGTTCGGGACTCGCAGACTTCGCTATGGCTTGGAGATGACATAGAGAGCTAGTTTGAAGCTTGGAGTCCTTTATTTCTTTCATGATGGATCTTTGTAGGCCATACTGAGGCCAATTAGACTCTATTCGGACTTTATTTGAGCTTTGTAGGCTAATTAGGGGCTAGTGGGCCACATTTGGTTCACTCCCCAGGCCCAATTGGGCTGGGCGCCCATGGGAGAGCCCACTATGGGCCGCCCTCCTTTTCACCTCTTCCCAGGCCCATTAGGGTTGGGAGAAGGGTGCGCCCCCACCTTCCCACCTCCCATTGGAGGAGGTGTATGCCCCCTCTCCTACTTTGTAGGAAGAGGATTTGATTCCCTCCCCCCCCCCTTCCTATTATGTAGGGAGAGCAAATAAATTAAGATTTTATTAGGCTTTCTTTTAGGAAACTAATTAGGGTTTTCCCCTCCCATTATTTATACACACTTGTATTTTTTTTGGAAGAAAATTAATGAAGAAATCTATTGAGAAAGAAACTCCCATGAGAAGGCCGCAGCCCCCTTCCCTCTCCCTCTCCTTGGGTGCGACACCCACCATCTCCCCCTCTCTCTTCTTCTTGGGTGCGACGCCCTAACCCTTCCTCTGCTTCTTCTATGGCTCATGCTACCGCTGGTCGTCTCCCTCAGCGTTCAGCCAAGCCTGGAGAAGCCTCGTCGTGGTCGTGTTGCAGCAAGGAGGCCGGTGGAACCCCATCTCCTTGGCGCCCCGCTGGGTGGTTGTCTGCTGGATAGAACCACGAAGCAGAGGTTGGTCCGCCCCCTTAACCATCTCAGAAAATCCTGAAACTTTTACTGCATCTTTCCCCATGTCTCTCCTCATCCCAAACCAAATTTTACGCCAAAATTCCATCTGTGGTTGAAGTTTCCTTCATAGCCCATTTTCTCGCGCCGAATGCACCTGTGCAGGTCTACGGGACAGAACCCGACCACAGGCCACGTCTCACCCCCAAAACCTTCTACAAACGCCCTGAAATTTTGAACACTTCTTCCCCACGTCCTAACCCATCCCCAATATTATTCTTACATTTTTATGAGCCCATTTACCCTGCGCCCCATCAGCCCATTTCTCAAGTTCGCAGTCTGCCTGTGCAGACCTGCAGAACTGAGCCACACCCAATCTGCTTCCCTCTCCTAAAACTTCTACTACGTTTGACCCTGCCACTTCTCCCCAATCTTCCCACGACGCTCAGACCTATTGGAAGAACGTAGAGAGCCTGTTGTTTCATCGGTAGGAGCCCCAGGTTGAGACATGGGGTGAGATGAAGGTCAAGCTTCGGCAAAAGTACCTTCCGGCCACATACCATCAGCAACTCATTGATAGGTGGCAGAGTCTTAGTCAGGGAAATCGATCCGTCTCAGAGTATATCGCTGAATTTGATGAGTAGTTTTTGCAATGTGGCGTCTCGGAGGAGAGCACCATGCCCATTTCCCGCTTCCGTCGTGGTCTGCGGCCCCACTATCAGTATGAGCTTTTTCGCCGCAATGTGACCAAGTTGGAAGACATGTATTAGGTTGCTCTCGAGATGGAGCGGTTTGAGGGAGAGTTCAAGTCTACCCAATAGTTGGGCCCCGTCCCTCTTCGTAGTGCCGAGCCCCATAGCTCCTTAGGCCCATATCAGAGGGCCCCCATGGCTCGACCTCAGGAGCTCACCCATCAGGAGCAATTCGCTCCAATGCCTCGTCCTCCCCCGCCAAGGGATCTACCTCCACTCCAACCACCAGCACCCATTGTCCGCCCCTCGGGACCTATTGCCCATCCTCTGGCACCCACACCTCCTCCCCTGTTGCCTACACCCCCTGTTCGTCGGGAGGATAAGGGTAAGGGACCACTTATCGGAGAGACTAGTAGGTCACGACTGCAGTGTTAACACTATCAGGGGTTTGGCCACTTTGCCAGCCAACGTCCCTCTCGTACATCACTAGCCCTAGGGGACAAAAGGGTTGGAGAAGCCTCACCATCTGAGTTTGTGTCTGTCAGCTACGAGGCCGAGCCGAAATTAGCTGACGAATTCTATGAAGAAGATCCGGAAGGACCTATCAACACTCAGGATGCGGCACTCGGATGATGACCACCTAGGGGGTAATGTCACTGCATTAAGTCTAGGGTCATGCATGAGTCTATTTTTCTTCTTTGTGTGATTTGTTTGTGTGGTTTGTTAGGATTCTATGCATGCATTTGTCAAGTGCATGGTGAGTCTACATGTGTCAAGTCAAGTCAGTCTTATGCAAGTTCGCAGATGTCAGTCCCTTACGAGTGTGAGGCAAGTCGGATCTAGTGCGTACGTTGAAGACTTGTTGGAATATGGGATCAACTCTACATCATTGTCCCGAATCTAGTCACCTACAGGGACCTAGTGGTGATTCTTAGTGAGTCTTCGAGCTGCCTCCTCCCCTTTGAGAGTGACCCTACCCTAGAGTGTCCACCACTAGCCTCGTTCCCACAGCAGCATGTGCATACCGAATATATACGGGATGAGCAGGTGACGGCTAAATGGAATGGAGTGTACTCGCGCTACCTAGCACGGTGACGGATCCACAGGAGTCATGTGACCAGTCACACCCATTACTCGACAGGTTCGAGTTTCTCCCAATTAGAAACTAGTTTGGGGCTTGGAGTCCTTTATTTTTTTCATGTTGGATCTTTGTAGGCCATTCTGAGGCCAATTAGACTCTATTTGGACTTTATTTGAGCTTTGTAGGCTAATTAGGGGCTAGTGGGCCACATTTGGTTCACTCCCCAGGCCCAATTGGGCTGGGCACCCATGGGAGAGCCCACTGTGGGCCACCCTCCTTTTCTCCTCTTCCCAGGCCCATTAGGGTTGGGAGAAGGGTGTGTGTTGGCTCGATTAGGAATGCAATCGAGAGGGGGGTGAATTGATAGCCCACCCTTTTGAACAAAATAAAATTTAACTGCACAGATGGTAGAACAACGATGACACTTTCTCAATAGAATGCAAGGATTATGAAATGAGAAATATAGCTTCTCCAAGTTCAGATTAATGTGCAATGATAATCAGCCAACCACTCACAGCTCTCCAGCGTAAAACAATGATCACTAGGATAAAAATAATGATTTGGACAAATGATGAAACTCACAGCTCACCGATTCACACTCGTAACACGAACGGATAAAGTATAACAGCAATCACACACAAAGCAACCCACAGCACAAGCGGTTTTTAGGTGGTTCGGACGCACCCAAGTGCCGTCCTACGTCCACCCCTCTCAACTCGAGAGGATTCCACTAATAACGCTGCACGATGGCTGCAACCACGATACACACACGGGCACGATGGCCCACCACACGTGGGTTCTCGCACGACGACGAGAGACCACACACACGGAGCAAGCTCCGAAATCGTCTAAGAAGAAAAGAATATTAAAATACAATGTCCACATCAAGATTAACAATCTATGCTCCAAGGTAACTAAGAAAATGGATAGACAACATCTTCCCCTTTGATATTCACGCAGCTAGGAGATCAAATGGAAGGGTGCTATAGAATGGAAGCATAAGAGAGAAAGAAGTCGGCCCCCTTTAATGAAGTCCGCCCAAGCAAGGAGATGGTGGAGAGCAGCAACAGCTTCCTTCGAGCTTTGAGCTCGGGGATGAAGGATTCAGAGCTTGGTGGCAGGTTCTTCCTTCCCCAGCAGAAGCACCGGTCCTCTCCTCCTTCTTCTTGCAAAGATAGAACAAACGTAGCCCACAAGAATTCTCACATTGTATGAAAATCGCAGCCACTATATAGTGGGACAATAGGATGTCTAAATGACCACATACCCCATGGGAAAACCTCTTAGAATCACACCCATTCAAGGGTAGAAACTCTAGGGACAATATGGTGAAAAGGGCAAGCCAATCGGATCTCTAAATGGGAATTTCGAAATCATTTTGCAAGCCACGATCTGGACACGCCTGAGTGGGTGTCGACACCAGGTGTCGACACCTACTTTCAGGTGTTATGTCCCATGACTAAATAACACACCCAGTGTTTTGGTGTCGACACCTAGAACCAGGTGTTCTATTCGGAGAAAAATAACAGCTCCCAGGGTTATGGTGTCGACACCAGGTGTCGACAGCAGTTTCACTGGAGTCTGTCCTCATAAAAGCCACTCCCCAGGCAGCTAGGTGTCGACCCCAGGGGTCGACACTTGCAGTGAGGAAAATGAAAATTGCCTATGGCAGTCAATATAAGCCCAAAAGCATGAACTAAGCATCAACCCCATTCAAGGTAGTATGAGTGGAATATGAAAATTAAATTCTCACCAAGGGTCCACGGTTCGAGAGAAATTTGAACTTGCATGTAGATGAATTGAAATACAACCATGTATACAAGTTCAGTCCATTTGAAATTCAACATGCATCAACTTCAAATTAGTTCCAACCCAACCTGCTAATTAGTAAAATAAGGATCCAGTTGTGGACAAGTTCAGTTCAGATTAGTAACTATCTCCTCATCCAATTTATGTTCATGCAAGGCAAGGCCATCTCCAACTCAAACACTTAACCCACTTTCAAAACATTTCATTACACATAACTATCTCTTCAAGATGAACCTGCAGATGAGTAACTTAAGGATCCAGCTATGAGCTCAGGGGAATCACATATGACAAATAGATTCTTCATATGCTCACATGTCAAATGTAATACAAGAAATCCATCATTAACACTATTTCAGCAAGCCTCCAATGTATACAAGCTCAGTTCAGAGAAGTCTGAACTCATATTGATATAATTCATAAATTTGTGAAGCAATCCAAGTCAAAACGAGATCTCACAATCTAATAGTCACAGAACCATTATATGCATTTGAATCTCAGTTCATAGAACCCCATTCATGTGAACAGTCAAAATATTCACATTCATCAAAAGATACTCAATGCAAATCATTTAGTGTAGAACAAGGCGTCTTCGTCAAAACACTCATCAAAATACCCCGGGGCACAACAATCTCCCCCTTTTTGACGAAAATAAAACTCCTCAAAAGATTTGCATGAAATGCATGAATGAACCAAGATAGTCATCATCCAATGAAACAACCAAAAGAATATAGAATGAGAAAGTTGAGCATAACAAATATAACTCCCCCTTTTTCAAAGCAAGGCATTTTCAACTTTCATCAGCCCATTCAACATTCAATACATCATGCAAAATTTATTACTCCCCCTTTTTGTCAAAGTCAAATAGGGGATTATGAGAGACATGAAAGCAAAACCGCATATGCACAATTAACTCAATGGAATGCAGATGAAAAGCAATGAATGAACATTCAAGCATATATGCATTTATTATTCTATATAGATATCATCAAGCATGTTCTATATGAACAAGTTAAGAACAATGCTATTGATTGAGAGCATGAGTTGCATGAGTAATATTAAAAGGGTAGTGCTTACAAAAAGTGGTACTATATTACCCATGAAATATGGCTGATTCAAAAGGTACACTTACACAATCACTCCCTAGGCATACATATGAAGGATGAGTAATGAAATCTAAGCAATATGGATTTTCAGATTTTCAAGGAACATAAGTAAGAACTTTTCCTCCCTACAGTTCCATACACTGTGCTCGACTTTTGGTAGCTTCGTACAACCCCAAATTTAAATATATATTTTTTATTTTAGATAACAAGATGACTAACCTTTTGACATGAGACATGCACTTTATTTCAGGGGCATTTTTCGGTTACTCAGTATCGTCACTTTTTATGATGTGGATGTGATACTTTTCGATGCGAGTTTCCTCCTTTATTTCAGGGGGGGTTCCCGACTACTCGGTGCCAAATCACATTTATTCAAATTTTTGGTGGGGCTGACAGCTTTTTTCCTCACAAGACACGTGTTTTCTATGTAGGGGATCAAGAGCCCTCAAGTGTGTTGAGTGGAATAGGTGAAATCCTTATTTGATAGAATCATTTAACTCAAAAGTGTAAATAGTGTGAGAGATTGCATAGAATGTAAGAGATGAATTATTATGTTCATTGTGATGTCTCCCCCTAAGTGTATGCACAGTTATAAAGAGGACCTCCCCCTTAATGTATGCCATGTAATAAACATGTCTAAATCAAAGTAATTTTATTTAGCAAGGGAGTCAGGTCATAGGAGGGATCAAAAGTTGTAAGGTGCATGATATATACCCTCAAGCATGTATCAAAATGGAATCCTCAAGCAAGTTGATTACCGATACGAGGCGGAGAACGTAGGTCAAAAGATCACCCTCACGCATGGATAAAGCTTCAAGCTGGACATAATCTAACTTTCAGCAATCGTCATTTGATCTACCGGAAATCATGGCATTCAGGCACGCCAGTATGAAGTATATGCATTTATGTACATGCAGATGCGAAAAGATAAAAGCATGTATGAAAGTTAAATTGTTATTCACTGTGATATTCACAAAAAGAAAGGTTTGAAATGTAAACTCCATGGAAAGGTTCCTTATACGCAAAAAGTAAAGCAATATGCACAGTCTCATTATGAAAAGTGTAAAGTGTGTATATTCAAAGCAAATTTAAAAGACTTAACTATCTAACCTGCACACTCCTAATTCTCTCCTAAGAAAGCAAACCTGATCAGAGCTTAGAGGTTTTGCAAAAATATCTACAAGTTGGTGTTTTGTATCAACAAAAATTAACTCAAAATCACCTTTATTGATATGATCTCTAATGAAGTTATGTCTAACCTCAATGTGTTTTGTGCGAGAGTGTTAGACAGGATTTTTGGACAGATTTATTGCGGAAGTGTTATCACACATGATGGGAGTGTTTTTCAAACAAAAACCAAAATCTAACAATTGATGTTGGATCCAAAGAACTTGAGCTGCACAACTGCCTGTAGCCACATACTCGGCTTCAGCAGTTGATAAAGCCACACAATGTTGTTTCTTTGAGGCCCATGAGACCATGCAGCCCCCTAGAAACTGACAGTGACCACTTGTACTCTTACGATCCATTTTACATCCAGCATAATCAGAATCAGTGTAAGCATGTAAATCAAAAGAGTTATTCTTAGGATACCATAAACCAAGGTCAAGTGTACCGTTCAAATACCTAAAAATTCTTTTCACGGTCGACAAATGAGAATCCCTGGGACAAGATTGATATCTTGCATAGAGACAGACACTAAAATGTATGTCAGGCCTACTAGCAGTCAGATATAACAATGAACCTATCATACCCCTAAAAAGTTTTTGATCAACTTTGTTTCCTTTCTCTTCTTCCAATTTCAGTGAGGTGGACATGGGTGAAGCAAATGGTTTGGTAGTTTCCAGTTGAAATTTCTTCACTATTTCTTGTGTGTACTTCTTCTGGTTGATGAAGATGCCATCGTCCAGTTGTTTTATTTGAAGTCCCAGAAAGAAGTTCAGCTCTCTCCCTGCATGAGTTGGGTAAATTCATCATTCATTTTCAAATCTGAGGCTCCAAAAATTATGTCATCTACATAAACTTGAACAATCAAGGCATGTTCATCACAAGTTTTAGTAAACAACGTTTGATCTATATTACCTCGTTTGAAGCCATTATCAATAAGAAATGAACTTAAACGATCATACCATGCCCGGGGAGCTTGTTTTAATCCATACAGTGCCTTGTCCAATTTGTAGATGTGGCCTGAAAATTTTTCATCTTCAAAGCCCGACAGTTGCTCCACGTATACTTCTTCCTTGATGATCCCGTTGAGGAAGGCACTCTTGATGTCCATTTGGAAGAGCTTGTTAGTCCTGTGACAAGCATAGGCAAGTAAAATTCTTACGGCTTCTAATCTAGCCACTGGAGCGAAAGATTCATCAAAATCTATACCAAATTCTTGGGAATAGCCTTTGGCTACCAACCTTATCTTATTCCTCACAACCACCCCATCTTCACTAAGTTTGTTTCAAAAAATCCACTTAGTTCCGATTATGGGATGATTATTAGGCCGGGGCACGAGGAACCACACCCGATTCCTTTGGAATTGGTGTAATTCTTCTTGCATGGCGAGAACCCAAGAATTATTATTCAGAGCATCATCTAAAGATTTAGGTTCAATGTTGGAAAGTAAGGCTAAATTGTCATGAATTTCAACTTCCCTCATTGAAGCCCGTGTCTGAATTCCTTCATCCACATCGCCAATCACATTCTCCAAGGGATGGTCTTTAAGTGTTGTCCATTGGCGTGGTAGAGTCGGATGTACTTGTTCCTCTTGCTCTTTTTCTTTCTCTTTTTCTTGATCTTTATCTCCTACCTCACCTTGTTTGCTCGACTCTCCTCTTTCTACATCACTCTCACCTGTAACCAGAAAATGATCATCATCATTTGATTTTCTCATGGTGTATTCATCAACTACTACATGTGGACTCTCCTCGACAACGAGAGTTTTAGAATTATAAACATAGTAAGCTCTAGATGATAGAGAGGTATCCCTTTATCACTTTTAGCATCAAATTTTTCCAAATTGTCCTTACCATGGTTCAAGATATAACAAATGGATCCAAATGGTTTAAAATGTAATATGTTGGCTTTCTTACCCTTGTACAGAGCATAGGGAGTTTTCTTAAGGATTGGTCTTACCATTGCCCGATTTGTAATGTAGCAGGCAGTGTTCACTGCCTCTGCCCATAAGTATCATGGAAGACCATTCTCCGCTAGCATGGTACGCGCCATTTCCACAAGCGTCCTGTTCTTCCTGTCGACCACTCCGTTCTGTTGCAGGGTCTTAGGTGATGAGAATTGATGCTCATACCCCTGCTTCCTGTAAAATTCATCAAACTCATGATTTTCAAATTCTTTGCTATGGTCACTTTGGATTTTCTGAATTGAATAACCCTTTTCATTTTGAACTTTTGTGTAAAAATCAATGAATTCTTTGCATGCATCACTCTTGTTAGCTAGATACAAAACCCATGCATGTCGTGAAAAATCATCGACAATCACAAATCCATAAAGCTTCCCTCCAAGACTGCGAGTCCTTGTGGGACCAAACAAGTCCAGATGTAGCAACTGAAGGGGTTCTGTAGAAATAATGTTTTTGCATTTAAAAGAGGTTGTGGTTTATTTTCTTTTATTACATGCTTCACAAACTTTTGAAGTTTTAAAATTTAAGCTAGGAAGACCTCTAACTAAGCCATGTCGATTCAGCTTCCTAATGATATTAAAACTGGCATGCCCAAGACGACGATGCCACAACCAAACATCTTCATTCTTGTTAGCGACTAAGCATAAATTTTTAGATGTAATTTCATTAAAGTCAACATGATATGTGTTGTTGCTCCTCACTCCTATGAATTTGATTTCATGTGAATTAGCATCAATAATTATGCAGTGAGAAGATTCAAATATGACCCTGTGACCCTTGTCACAGAGTTGACATATACTTAACAAGTTATGGTGAAGACCTCTAACAAGTAAAACATCTTTGATGCAGTGGTTGAGATCCTTACCAATTCTCCCAATGCCTATTATCTTACCTCTGTCCTGTCTGCCAAAAATTACCGTTCCACCATTTTTTTCTGCTAGGTCTGTAAAAAATTATTTATTTCTCATCATGTGCCTGGAGCATCCGCTGTCTAGGTATCATTTATTCTTTGTCACCTTAATGCAGACATGCACCAATAAGCAAACGAGCTCATTTTGATTTGGGTACCCAAGCAAGCTTGGGTCCCTTGATGTTAGCATTCACAAAAGTTTCACTATACTTGCTGAAAAACATGTCATCATCATACTTCATTAATTGGCATATGTACATGTCATGCCTTACTCTCCCATAATAAAAACAAGTGGGCCTCTTCCTACCAAAATTTTTCATGTTATTTACATGTGTAGATGTATAGGGGAAACGAGAATTAACAATTTGTGTATCATTGTGTGTGTGTGAACACTCTTTACGATATGGTGAACTCTCAACAGCATAATGAAAATCATTTTTGTTACCAAGCATGAAATTTAAACTCTTCACACCTTGTTTTTCTTTTCCCTTCAACATCTTTTCATTATCATTTTTCATTTCATCCAAATCTGTGATGAGTTTTCCGTTTCTCTTCTTCAATTCTTCCTTGACTTTCTCACATTCGACCATTTTAAAATTCAATTCTTCCAGCTCCTTTTTTAACTTATCATGCTTTTCTTGGATTTCATCTTTGATTTTTAGTGCATTTTGTTTCTCTACCACTAAGCATGAAATTTCATCTTCAAACAAAAGCAATTTTGATTCCAGAGTATCATTGGCATTTTTGAAGTTTTTAACTTGCATGTCAAATAAACTACATTTCTCACATGAATTAGATGAGTGCATTATCTCATGAATTTTCTTCCTTAAGGTTCTATTCTCATTTTTGACTCGTTTGTATTTTTCATCCAATTCCTCATATGCAACTTCCCATTGTTCATTTGTGATAAACTCTGAATCAGAAATTACCTGTTCGTGATCGCTCTTGGCCATGAGACACATATTCTTTACCAGTTTTTCAATGTATTCTTCTTCTTCGGACGTAGGCTCATCCTCATCCTCATTGCTCCACGTTACTTTCATTGCTTTTGGCTTCTTGCCCTTAATCATTTTTCCTTTCTTCTTCTGTAACTCGAGGCATTCACCTCTCATGTGCCCCATCTTCTTACACTCATAACACATTACTTCAGCTGCTTTTAGTGGTTCATTCCTTTGCTTCAACTGCTTCTTTCCTTTCTTGAACTTTTTGCCAAATCTTCTCCTTTGGCGTCGAAATTGTCTAACTTTTCTTGTCAACATGGAAACTTCCTCATCGTCAGTGGTTCCCATTGAATCCTCTTGGCATGAGATGGACTCCGGGTTTGCCTTTAATGTGATGGACTTCTTCTTCTTCGTGTCCTCTTCCATCCTCTTTATGCTAATCTCATAGGCCGTTAAAGACCCTATGAGCTCATCCACGGTGAGGGTAGATAAATCCTTTGAATCCTCTATCACGGTTGCCTTGGTGTGCCAGCTTGGTGATATGGACCTCAACACTTTCCTTACAAAATCCATATCATTAAACTCCCTTCCGAGTGACTTCAACCCATTTGTGATCTCCATGAGAAGTGCGAACATCTCGAAGATATTCTCTTCCTCTTTCATATGGAATAGCTCGTAATATCGGATCAACATGTTCGCTTTCGTTTCCTTGACCTCTATGGTGCCTTCATAAATTAGCTTGAGCTTGTCCCACCTTTCTTTTGTGCTGCTGCACATAGAAACACGAGCATATTCATTCGGGTGAATAGCATACTGAATAATATTTAATGCATTAAAATTCACAGTGGCCTTCTTGATACTGTCATCATTCCACATTTCCTCATCCGGGGGTAAAGTGTACGGACCATTCTTAATGACAGTCCATATTTCATGACTTGGAGCACGTAGAAAGATAGTCATCCTATTCTTCCAATAGGGGTAGTTACTACCATCAAAGAAAGGTGGCCTATGGATAGAATGCCCTTCGGGCATTAACCCCTTGTTAAGATTGTTAGCCATTCCTAATAGATCTCTCGAAACCGCGAGGTTTCTAGACGAAAACAGAGCCGAGGCTCTAATACCAATTGTTGGCCCAGTTAGGAAGGCAACGAGAGGGGGGTGAATTAATTGCCCACCCTTCTGAACAAAATAAAATTTAACTACACAGATGGTAGAACAATGATGAAACTTTCTCAATAGAATGCAAGGATTATGAAATGAGAAATATAGCTTCTCCAAGTTCAGATTAATGTGTAATGATAATCAGCCAACCACTCACAGCTCTCCAGTGCAAAACAATGATCACTCGGATAAAAATAACGATTCGAACAAATGATGAAACTCACAGCTCACCGATTCACAATCGTAACACGAACGGATAAAGTATAACAGCAATCACACACAAAGCAACCCACGGCACAAGCAGTTTTTAGGTTGTTTGGACGCACCCAAGTGCCATCCTATGTCCACCCCTCTCAACTCGAGAGGATTCCACTAATAACGCTGCACGATGGCAGCAACCACCATACACACACGGGCACGATGGCCCACCACACGTGGGTTCTCGCACGACGACGAGAGACTGCACACACGGAGCAAGCTCCGAAATCATTTAAGAAGAAAAGAATATGAAAATACAATGCCCTGTTCAAGATTAACAATATATGCTCCAAGGTAACTAAGAAAATGGATAGACAAGATCTTCCCCTTTGATATTCACGCAGCTAGGAGATCAAATGGAAGGGTGCTATAGAATGGAAGCATAAGAGAGAAAGAAGTCGGCCCCCTTTGATGAAGTCCGCCCAAGCAAGGAGATGGTGGAGAGCAACAGCGGCTTCCTTCCAGCTTCGAGCTCGGGGACGAAGGATGCAGAGCTTGGTGGCAAGTTCTTCCTTCCCTAGCAGAAGCACCGGTCCTCTCCTCCTTCTTCCTGCAAAAATAGAACAAACTTAGCCCACAAGAATTCTCACATTGTATGAAAATTGCAGCCACTATATAGTGGGACAATAGGATGTCTAAATGACCACATACCCCATGAGAAAACCTCTTAGAATCCCACCCATTCAAGGGTAGAAACCCTAGGGACAATATGGTGAAAAGGGCATGCCAATCGGATCTCTAAATGGGCATTCCAAAATCATTTCGCAAGCCACGATCCGGACACGCCTGAGTGGGTGTCGACACCAGGTGTCGACACCTACTTTCAGGTGTTCTATCCCATGACTAAATAACACACCCAGTGTTTTGGTGTCGACACCTGGTGTCGACACCTAGAACTAGGTGTTCTGTCCATAGAAAACTAAAAGCTCCCCGGATTATGGTGTCGACACCAGGTGTCGACCCCAGGGGTCGACACTTACAGTGAGGAAAATGAAAACTGCCTATGGCAGTCAATATAAGCCCAAAATTGTGAACTAAGCATCAACCCCATTCAAGGTAGTATGAGTGGAATATGAAAATTAAATTCTCACCAAGGGTCCACGATTCAAGAGAAGTTTGAACCTGCATGTAGATGAATTGAAATACAACCATGTATACAAGTTCAGTCCATTTGAAATTCAACATGCATCAACTTCAAATTAGTTCCAACCCAACCAAATAATTAGTAAAATAAGGATCCAGTTGTCGACAAGTTCAGTTCAGATTAGTAACTATCTCCTCATCCAATTTATGTTCATGCAAGGCAAGGTCATCTCCAACTCAAATAGTTAACCCACTTTCAAAACATTTCTTTACACATAACTATCTCTTCAAGATGAACCTGCAGATGAGTAGCTTAAGGATCCACCTATGAGCTCAGGGGAATCACATATGACAAATAGATTCTTCATATGCTCCCATATCAAATGTAATACAAGAAATCCATCATTAACACTATTTCAGCAAGCCTCCAATGTATACAAGCTCAGTTCAGAGAAGTCTGAACTCATATTGATATAATTCATAAATTTGTGACGCAATCCAAGTCAAAACGAGATCTCACAATCTAATTGTCACAGAACCATTATATGCATTTGACTCTTAGTTCATAGAACCCCATTCATGTGAACAGTCAAAAGATTCACATTCATCAAAAGATATTCAATGCAAATCATTTGTTGTAGAACAAGGTGTCTTCGTCAAAACACTCATCAAAATACCCCGGGGCACAACAGTGTGCCCCCACCTTCCGACCTCCCATGGGAGGAGGTGTGCCCCCCCTCTCCTACTTTGTAGGAAGAGGATTTGATTCCCTCCCCCCCTTTCCTATTATGTAGTGTGAGCAAATAAATTAAGATTTTATTAGGATTTCTTCTAGGAAACTAATTAGGGTTTTCCCCTCCCCTTATTTATACACTCTTGTATTTTTTTTGGAAGAAAATTAATGAAGAAATATATAGAGAAAGAAACACCCTTGAGAAGGCCGCGGCCCCCTCCCCTCTCCCTCTCCTTGGGTGCGACACCCACCATCTCCCCCTCTCTCTTCTTCTTGGGTGCGACACCCTAACCCTTCCTCTGCTTGTTCTACGGCTCGTGCTACCTCTGGTCGTCTCCCTCAGCATTCAGCCAAGCCTGGAGAAGCCTCGCCGTGGTCGTGTTGCAGCGAGGAGGCTGGTGGAACCCCATCTCCTTGGTGCGCCCCTGGGTGGTTGTCTGCTTGACAGAATTGTGGAGCAGAGGTTGGTCCGCCCCCTTAACCATCTCAAAAAATCATGAAACTTTTACTGGATCTTCCCCCAAGTCTCTCATCATCCCAAACCAAATTTCACGCCAAAATTTCATCTGTGGCCGAAGTTTCCTTCATAGCCTATTTTCTCGTGTAGACTGCACCTGTGCAGGTCTGCCGGGACAGAACCCGACCACAAGCCACGTCTCGCCCCCCAAACCTTTTCCAAACGCCCTGAAATTTTGAACACTTCTTCCCCACGTCCAAACCCTTCCCCAATAATTTTCTTACATTTTTCTGAGCCCATTTACCCCACGCCCCATCAGCCCATTTCTCAGGTTTGCAGTCTGCCTGTGTAGACCTAAAAAACTGAGCCACGCCCAATCTGCTTCCCTCTCCTAAAACCTCTACTACGCACGACCCTGCCACTTCTCCCCAATCTTCCCACGACCCTCACCTAACCCCCAGAGAAAACCCTTCTTCAAAAGCCGCCCGAAAGCCCCGGTACCAATCCCATCTTCCACTCTTTGTCCTGCTGCCAACAGACGGACCAGAACTCACAGGGGTCTATTCCAAAATTTGCCCCGACCTCCACAGTGCTTGGTTGCAGCTTATCTTCCACGGGCGTCTCTGGGACGTCCCCACCAGCGGCCACGCTAATTTTCAGGTTCAACGGACCCCCAAAAATTTACATTCGAGGTCTCTCCTCTTGCTGTTCACCTATGCCAGTACAGACTGGGCAGCAGTCTACCCATATTTTGGCGACTCCGATGAGACTATTAGTCGGCTTCCTCGGCTGGCATCTTCGTCCTGAGCGGTCGCCGTCCACAACAGCATGTCACCAGGGACCATTGCTTCATCCACGGCTTTCGGGTCGCACCGTCCTATTGCTGGTTGCTGACCAGTTGAGGTGTTGTCCTGTGCGTGCCGGTTCGCAACGGTTCATGGGCGGCGAGCTACACCGACCCGTGGCCCGTCAACCCACGTCATACATCCCCGGATTCGTTGTGTGCCTTTTACCTCCCTACGAGGAGTGGGCTGTGTTTGGTTGTATTATTTCGGTTCATGTACCGGGTGATAGTGTGATTTGGCCGGGCGTCTTCCCCACACCCCGAGCGAGGAGGTATGCGACTATTCCCTTCTTGGTGTTGTTTGCTTATTTAGTATAGTCTCTAGATGCCGCTACTTGTGAGTTCGTTAGGTTCCTAGCTCACATATTTTATTTCATTGCCACGGTGAGAGAGTGAGACCGTCCCATGACTCGTACGAGTCACGAGTGTGAAATTACCTACCCTAGACTCTGCCGGTTCCTCAACCGTGCGGATTGACTCGCTTCCATCTCTTGGGACACCTGTGAGCTTGAGTTCCTTGCTGATTGGCATAGTTTTTCCCTCTTGGGAACCATAGGTGTCGAGTCTATGCCATTCAATCTATTGTGTTGTTGCTGGTCATAGTTGTTCGTTAGTCTCGTAGTCGCGTAGAGTCTTAGCTTGCATAGTGTCCCGCATCAACTTTGGTATCAGAGCATTAGGTTTGTCTAGGTTGCATTTGAGTCATTAGGTTTATTTTAGGTGCATTTGAGTCTGCATTCTTCCCCTTTGCATCACCATTTAGAGTCGTGTCTAGGTCCTTGAGTTTTAGCCCCCCTTGTCCCTTAATTGTCTTGCATGTCCATCTCGTAGTTCCCACTCCCAAACTTCCCATGGATTTCAAGTTGCCCAGGTGATATGACCGTCTGCATAGTATGGACAGGAGGTACACCCATGGGCTTGGGAACCACCCCCTCTCGTTCATTAGTCCCGAAGCCCCTACCTTTGACGGCTCCAAGGTCCCGAGTGACTACCTAGATTGGGAAGTCACCATGGATAGATATTTTGATTGTTATCCCATGTCCGAAGCCATACAATTCTATTTTGCCAAGGAGAGGCTCTTGCACGGAGCCAAGGACAAGTGGAGATGCACTGAGATCTCGAGAGACATTAGGCGGCAAATGCCCATTGAGACATTGTAATACCCCGATTTCTTTTAGAAATTAATTAGAATAATTCCTTATTAAATAGAAAAGGTTATATTTTGACTATTTTATAAAAATCCAAAAAAATATATTCTTGTAAAGGATAATGCGTTTAACAAACTTGTCTTCTGTCGCTAACCTAAATAAAATCTGTAAGTAGGCCGAATTAGTGGATTAAGTCCAAATTGAACACTTAGTTAACCATACCTTGAAACGCCAAATTCGAGCCCAATACTCTATCAATTGATCCCAAACCGGTGGCAAATGAAAGGCCAGGATGAGAGGATCATTTCCCCTCTCTTAATCTCTCGAAACCCTAACCCTAGGAGATGCAATCGACGGAGTTTTGGCGCGTCAACAATTACGGAAGTGTTCACATTGACTGGACTTGTGTGGAGGAATACTCCGCGCATAGAACCCTCCAGAAGGTGTGTGACCTATTAAAATGAAGCTCTCTAACTCTAGAATCGTTTAGAACCAGCGACGGCTGTAGAAGAGTTAGATCGAGGGAGATCTGTAGCGATTAGTGGCTGCGTGTACCGGCGTCTTGGGTTTTCTTTCTCCTTCCTTCTTCATCCTATTCAAGTAGGTGATAGCAAGCCAAACCCTACAAATAATATATGGTTGGAAGCAGCATCGTGTTAGCTTATCATTGATGTAGAAAGCTCTAAATTCTATCAAGTGTTCTACGAGAATTTTAGGTTTTAGTAGAAGCATGTAACATCTAGGGTTATAATTGTTCCTTTTCGATTAAGTAGTGATTTCATGCTGTAATCATAAAATTGATTCATGCATCTTGTATAGTTTTTTGTGCTCTTTCTTTTGATAGTAAAAGCCCCAAATTCCATACTTTATATCGTGCGAATTTCATGTTTTAGTTCTGACCCTAGAAACCTCGCCGGAGTCGGGTAAGGCGAAAGGGCAGCGATCTGTCTGGACTTGTACGGCCACACGATAGACCGCACATCCCAGACAGGCGGCCTGTGTTTTGACCATTTAAAGCTTTCTATTTCTGATCGTTTCCCTGGAACGTGCGGCCTAACCCTAACCACATGTCTTTCCTGCGGCCAGCTCCAGACCGCACATCCTTCCCAGCGGCACACTACCGACCGTCCCTATCCAGCAGGCCTTCGGACCTGAGGGGACGTGTGCGGCCAGTCTGTAACCATTCATGGGGATGTAAGGTCCAGAACTGACCGCACATCTGTAACAGAATAGATAAATTGTCATTTCAGCATGTTATGTTAGTAGATTAGTGGTTAATGGCATGTTAGCAACACATCTAATAAACTGTAATTCATGATAGAAAATAATTCTTATTGGTTTATTTAATTTGAGCTTGATCTTGATGCATCTTTCCAATAAATGTCAATTTTAATTGTGAATCCTTTATAATTGAAATGGCTATTAGGTTTACACTTGTTTAATCGTTAATCTTGAACCATATTATCCCCTATAATTGAATTGGACTCAATCGAACCGCTGTGATTTGAGTTATTTCGAATTGGATTAACAGAGACTTGAGCGGCTATTTGTAGACCGTATATCTCCCTGAATGGCCCAATAGTGACCGTTCATCCCTGGCTAATGCCAATTAGTTTTGGCCGATTATGCTTGATCCATCTTCAGTTAAATCCTGATTTGATCAGCCCAGTGGACTCTAGGCCGACCAGCAGATAGTGGGCTAGACTCTAGTTCAGTTCCACCCTGCCTATGGTAGCCAGGGAGCCCACTTGGGCTAATTTCCTAATTTATTGCTAGGCCCTATGTTGTGCGGCCAGTAATGGCCCGTACATGTTACAGGCGGCGCTTAGTGTACCGTTCAACCCTTGAGCGGCTCTGTCAGGACCACATATCATGTCCCTGATTTTGAAAACTCCTGGCCTTGTGCGGCCTAATCCTTACCATTCATATAGAAGAGCAGCCCGTTATCAACCGTTCAACCTTGACCCCCGAGGGCTAAACCTCAGCCCAGTTCCTATTAGTGCGGCCAGAGTGTCGACCGCACAAGTCTTGAGCGGCCCAGTAATGACCGCATATCTTCCAGAGACTAGTTTTCTCCGTGTTTTATAGTTTTGAATCCAAGAACATGATAGCTCTTGATAATTTAAACTCCTAGACAGAAATTCTAGACAGTATCTCTTCAACTTAGCCTTGGGATGTTCCGAGATAAGTTTGTACTTGATAATAATTGGTCATTTAACTTGATTAAAGTCTAGACGGAACTTGGGATCTTGGATCCAATATTTAATTGCCAACGCATCATAGGGGCCCGGTCTGATCCTGGGGAGAGCGCCCGAAAAGTACTTGTGCTCATGGGAGTTTGTAATGACATGGTGAGACATTGCACCGAGTGCATGGCTAGCGTGATGTCTATGACAATGATCTCTTATCTCTTACTTGAATCATGTTTGACTTGGTTACATTCTTGCTTGTTGGCCAATTTCCTGCAATTCCTGTTATATATATTATTCGTAAACCTGTAATTTTTGTAATTATATCATCTTGTCATATTGTTATTCCATTCCATTCTTTAGCACTTTCTTTTATTATGTTATTTCATTCGATCGTTATTTCTTTTCTTTCCGTTTCATATAAACATGTAATTAATTGGTTAATCGCTTATACTTGCCTGTTGTTACCTACTGAGCGTTCGCTCATATAGTTGTTTTTCCCCCTTTCCAGGCAGCTCAGGTGAAGATTCACAGATGGATGAGAATGGGCAAGAGTGATGACTTGGAGTGTATGAGCTAGTCGAGATGTTGAGTTTGTTTAGTTGTTTACATCTAGCCATGTCTTAGAACTTGTGTTAGTTATTGTAACGGAGTCGAGTAGAGGTTATGTTTGATTATGTTTAAGTCGGTTTGATGGTTATTGTAATAGATTGGAGTTATTTCTGTTCATGGCATTATGTTAATTCTTAGCTTAGCATGTTATCTTTACTAGCGTTTTCTACTGCCGGTCCCGATATTCCGCGTCGGGGCGTGAAAGTTTGGTGGTATCAGAGCCTAGGCTTACTATTCCTAGGTTTTCCTAAAGTTCTAGGGTTCTAAGTGTTATCATAGGATCCTTAACCTTGGTTATAAGTCTAAGGACCTGAGCTGGTGAGATTTGGGTAGAGACTTGGGTTGAGTTAATACCTTAATTACAATATTATCTATCTTAATGAACCTAAATGATATATTCCACGTGTAGGCTTTTGCAATGGGAGCTGATCGCGCGGAATGGAGGAACTTGCAGCGCACGGTTCAAGGCCTTACTCAGGCTTTGTAACAAGTAGCTCAAGTAGGAGCTGCAAACCATGGCACTGGCGACTTATATCGGAACTTTCGGGGGATGAATCCGCCGAGATTTGGTGGCTCGACCGACCCTGATGAAGCCGAGCATTGGCTGGATGAGATGGGAAGAATATTTGAAGTGATGCAATGCAGTAATCAAGAACGTGTCCTTCTCTCGACCTTTCAACTGGAACGTGATGAAAGGACATGGTGGGACACAGTGAAGGCTACCCTTGGTGATAGACAAGTCACATGGGAGGAGTTCGAGGAATTCTTCAATGGTAAATATTTTTCTGATAGAGTACAAGAGAAGAAGGCGGCTGAGTTTGCTGCTTTGAAGCAACGAAATCTATCAGTAGCTGAATATGAAGCTCAGTTCTCTCGACTATCTCGTTATGCTACTCATTTGATATCTACCGAGAAGATGAAGGCTATGCGCTTTCTTAATGGGCTGAAGTTGTAGTATATCAACCAGTTGGCACAGATGGAAATTCCAACTTATTCCGAGATGGTGAGAAAGGCTCAAGTATTGGAAGATACTTTAGAAATGACGGAGAGAATAAGTGGGAAGAGTGTTAAGATAGAACAACACCATACTAGTTCTGGGAGTATCAAGCCTGGTCATGGTAGGAAGAGGCCCATTAGCGGGTCTGGTTCGTGGAAGGGCAAGATGCCAAAGATTGAAGACAAGAAGCCTGGCCATATTGTTCCATTCAAGGGCGTATGCAAGTATTGTGACCGTCCAGGTCACAAGATGGAGGAGTGCTGGCGCAAGCTAGGCGCCTGTCTGTGATGTGGAAGTAGGGAGGATCGTATCCATGACTGTCCTCTTTTATCGGAGCAAGCTATCCCGACAAAATCACAAGGCATCAAAAAGCCGCAAGGCAAGCTCCAAGCCTTGCATGCAGATGAAGCAGGAACCGCCGAGGATGGTGGACTCGTCGAAGGTACTCTTATTATACTCGACAAGCCAGCATTTATTCTTTTTGATACTGGTGCCACACATTCATTTATTTCTCGGAGATTTGCTAAGTCTTTAGCTGTGGAACCTATTTTGACGAATTCTCCGTTAGAAATATCAACACCTATTGATTCTAGATCGGTAATTTGGTATTTCTATCCTTCTAGCAAGGTTATGATTAATGAGCATAATTTACCAGCTGATTTAGTTTGCATGGACATGAAGGATTATGATGTAATCCTAGGAACAGATTGGTTGGCTCAATATGAGGCCAATTTTCACTATAGTTCTAGCTCTGTGTCTTTTACTAGACACCCTGGACTGTCTTTCATGGGAGTTAGACACCATAACTCTGTATCGCTTATCTCGGCTCTTCGAGCTGATAAGCTGATGAGACGAGGATGCGAGGCTTTTCTAGCCTTTGTCTGTGCTACCCCTGAGCAGCAGATTGAGATTAAGGACATTTCTGTTGTCCGAGAATTCCCTGATGTCTTTCCAGAGGAACTACCACGACTTCCGCTTGAGCGGGAAGTTATCTTCTCTATTGATGTTATTCCTGACTCATCTTCTATTTCTAAAGCTCCTTATCGTATGTCTTCTGCGGAGCTGAGGGAATTAAAATAGCAGTTGATGGAATTGCTCGAGAAGGGTTTCATTCGTCCTAGTACTTCCCCTTGGGGAGCCCCTGTATTATTCGTCCGGAAGAAAGATGGTTCGATGAGGTTGTGCATCGATTATCGGTAATTGAACCTGTTGACTATCAAGAACAAATATCCATTGCCAAGGATTGATGAGTTATTTGATCAGATAGCAGGAGCTCAGTACTTTTCTAAGATTGACCTTCGATCTGGATATCATCAGTTACGAATTAAGGAAGAAGATATCTATAAAACAACCTTCCGCAGCAGGTATGGGCATTTCGAATTTGTAGTAATGCCTTTTGGGCTAAAGAATGCACCTGCAGCTTTCATGTAGCTGATGAACGATGTGTTTCAGTCCTTTCTTGATCAATGGGTCGTGGTGTTCATTGATAACATCTTGATTTATTCTAAGAGTGAAGAGGAGCATGCTGAACATTTGAGGATGGCATTGAAACTATTTATAGATCATCAGTTATATGCCAAGTTTAGTAATTATGATTTCTGGCTGCAAGAGGTGTCCTTTCTAAGACATATCATCACAAAAGAATGTATTTCTATTGATCCTTCGAAGGTAGAGGCAGTAAAGAATTGGAATAAGCCTACTAATGTGACAGAAGTGAGAAGTTTCCTAGGCCTAGCAGGTTACTATCGCAGGTTTATTCAAGATTTCTCCAAGATTGCGGTACCTCTCACCCGATTAACCCGCAAGGAGAACAAGTTTGATTGGTCGGAAGAATGCCAGCGAAGCTCTCAGACTTTGAAGGAATGTTTGACTACGGCACCTGTATTGGCTTTACCTTCTGGTGAAGGAGGTTTTGTGGTATACACCGATGCTTCAGGTATTGGTTTAGGCTGTGTACTCATGCAGCACGGAAAGGTTATTGCCTATTCTTCTAGACAGTTGAGGAAGCATGAAGAGAACTACCATGTTCACGATTTGGAACTTGCGGCAGTCGTGTTTGCTTTGAAAATATGGAGGCATTACTTGTATGGAGAAACATTCACTGTGTTTTCAGATCATAAGAGTTTGAAATATTTATTTTCTCACAAGGAACTCAATATGAGGCAGCGAAGATGGTTGGAGTATTTGAAAGACTTCGACTTCTCGATTGAGTATCATCCTGGTAAAGGTAATGTTGTGGCAGACGCATTAAGTCGGAAGCCTATAGCTAAATTGTCGAGTCTCATGTTACAAGAGTGGAGGCTACTGGAGCAATTAGCTAGCCTGGATCTGAATGTTGACAATGATCGGGTTATGATTGCACAGATTCAACTTAAGCCCAAATTATTGATGGAAATCAAGTCTTTGCAAGATAATAATCCTGAGCTGGTAGAGATCAAGGGAAGCTTGAGTAGCAGACCGGATTTCATGGTGGCTGACGATGGAAGATTGCTATTTCAAGGACGAACTTGTGTACCTGATGTAGCTGAGATCAATAATAATATTCTTGAAGAAGCTCATAGATCTAGATACACCATTCATCCTGGATGCACTAAAATGTTCAAGGATTTGAAGAGATCCTTTTGGTGGCTGAATATGAAAAGGGAAGTTGCAGACTTCGTGAATAGATGTTTGGTTTGTCAGCAAGTCAAGGCTGAACATTTCAGACCAGCAGGAAAATTGAAACCACTCGACATATCCCAATAGAAATGGGAAAGCATTGGCATTGATTTCATTATGGGTCTACCTAGGACTCGTGGTGGATTTGATGCAATATGGGTGATTGTCGACTGATTGACAAAGTCAGCTCACTTTTTATCTATTAAGTCTAAATGGACAGTTGATGTTTTGGCAGCTTTGTATATGAAAGAAGTGGTAAGACTTCATGGCATACCAGTCAGTATTGTGTCTGATAGAGACCCCAGATTCACTTCACATTTCTGGAAAGGACTGCAAGAGTCTTTGGGTACTCGCCTGAATTTCAGTACTGCTTTTCATCCACAGACAGATGGACAGACTGAAAGGACCAACCAGATAGTGGAAGATATGCTTAGAACTTGCATGATTAATTTTGGAGGCAGTTGGAATGATCATTTGGCTTTGATTGAATTCGCCTACAATAACAGTTATCAATCCAGCATTCAAATGGCTCCGTTTGAAGCTTTGTATGGAAGAAGCTGTCGATCCCCATTATGTTGGGACGAGGTAGGTGAGAAGCAATGGCTTGGACCAGATCTCATTTCGAATCGTCCAAGAACATCCGTATTATCAGAGATCGGTTGCAAGTAGCACAATCAAGACAGAAGAGTTATGCCGACACCAGGAGGAGAGCATTGGAATTTCAGGTTGGTGAGCATGTGTTTTTAAAGGTTTCTCCTATGAGAGGAATTCGAAGGTTTGGTATTCAGGGCAAACTGAGTCCAAGATACATTGGTCCATTCGAGATTCTGGAAAGAGTGGGGGAGGTTGCTTACCGTTTGGCACTACCACCTCAGTTATCTGGAGTGCACAATATTTTCCATGTGTCTATGTTACGGAAATATGTGTATGATCCCACTCACATTATTCAGCATATGGACTTCGAATTGAAGGAAGATCTGACTTATGAAGAAAGATCGATCAAGATTCTGGATCGGAAGCAACAACAACTCAGGAATTGTTCCATACCGATGGTTAGATGTTGTGTAGAAGCAACGGATCTAGAGGGGAGGGGTGAATAGATCAGCCCCTCTTTTCACAATACAACCCTCTATAAGGCTAGTTAAAAATAATTGCAACGGAATACAACTAGCTTAGCGATGTATAAAATGATTTGCTTAGAAATATGATTTCACAATATAGAGATTGAACCTAAGCATGCATCTAAAACATATCAATCGCACAATCAAACCACAACACAAAGGATTTTAAGGTGGTTCGGACTGAATCCCCAGTCCTACGTCCACCCCTCACCAAATCCGGTGAGGCTTCACTAGTGCAGCACACCAAACTGCAAATCGGAGAACCACTGATTGCCTTCCTGCTAACCATCGGTAGGGACGTCAACACCGCAGATCGGACAACCTCCGATTGCCTTCCTACTAACCACCGGTAGGGACGATTCTCAACTTCCAAGTGTTTGAGTGAAATAGAAAAAGAACAACTTATGAAAAACACTCAAACAAGATATAGAATATGCTTAAGAGAAAAGATCTTGTCTGAGATTTGCTGGAGCTTGAATCTCTTGAGGATTCGATGAAGAGCTTCTTCCCGGAGTAGCTTGATTTCCTTCTTGGAATACGCTCCTTCTAGCTTCCTTTGATCACCCTTCTTGCCCTTGAGTGCTTCTAGCTTTGTTGGAGATTGCTTGGCTTCAGATCTGAGCTTGAATCACCTTGATGGATGAAGAACTTCCTCCCGAAACACTGTTCATGGAGGTGCTACAGTACCTCGAAAATGGCCTCCCTTGATCTCCCTTGAAGCCTTGAAGTGTTAGGGTTTCCAACCCCTCATGTGTTGGTTTTATAGACCTTGAATGGTCCTTGGACATCCTTCAGACCAGATCCACAATTTGTGGGTGATTAGGTGACTTTTGGATTAAAGAAATCCATGGAAAGGGGCTGGCCACGAGGTGGATTTCAAAGTCAAACATGGCTGCATCGGGGCTGGCGGTCGACCTGTGGCTTCTGGCGGTCGACCTCTTCTGAGAAATCTGCAAACGGGCGGTCCCTGGGATTTTCGGTCGACCGCTACTGGCTGGCGGTCGACCTGCAGCTGACAGAACTGCAGACGGGAGTCTGCTGGCTGGGGCGGTCGACCGCCCCTGTGCTGGCGGTCGACCGCCAGCTGGGCAGCCCCCGGTCCAGCCCGGGTCGGTCCGTTAGCCGCTTCAGCTCCGTCGCTTGTGTCCATTAGCAGCCTGTTCATGTCTGTAACTTCATCCTTGTTGGTCTAGAAGGTACCAACTGAATCTTTATCTTTGGACTCTCATCTTGTTCAGTGACCTTGGCTATTTGAATGAAGCTTGTAGTTGTTGTATAGACTTTGCATCAAGGCTTGGACGTGTAGACTTTGTGTGCATGTATGAACTTTGTATAGACTTTGCACCTTGAGCATGTATGAGCCTCTACAAACTTGCTTCATGAACGTACATACTTGGTAACTTGATGCACGAACACAACAGAACGCAATGTATAGACTTTGCATGTGAAGTAGCCAGCCAATGTATAGACTTGTGTTGCAGCCATCAACCAACGTACAGACTTGGAGTTGTGCTAGTAGCCAACGTACAGACTTTGTCTTGTGCAACGTGCATACTTTGTTTTGTGCATGCAACCAACGTATAGACTTCATCAGCAGCAACGTACAGACTTCATCTGCCGCAACGTACAGACTTCGTGTTGTGCAACGTACAGACTTTGAGTTGTGCATGCAGCCAACGTACAGACTTCATCTGTAGCAACGTATAGACTTTGTGTGCAGCAACGTATAGACTTCGAGTTGTGCTAGGCAGCCAACGTACAGACTTCATGTTCAGCAACGTACAGACTTTGTCCAACGTATAGACTTCATCCAATGTACAGACTTTGTCCAACGTATAGACTTTGTCCATCATACAGACTTTGTCCAATGTATAGACTTTATCCAACGTATAGACGTCGTCCAACGTATAAACTTTGTCCAGTGTATAGACTTCATCCAACGTATAGACTTCGTCCAATGTACAGACTTTGTCCAACGTATAGACTTGGAATGCAGTGCACATGCCCCCAACCTGTTCGATGAAATGACAAACAGCTTAAACAGATACACAATAACATCATATGCAAACACAATGTGACTTATGGTAGTTACTATCATCAAAACCATAATAGTAATCATAGTGCACATGTGTTCAACATTCTCCCCCTTTTTGATGATGGCAACACTGTGAGTCATTATATGGCAGAAATAGCCAAGATGGCAAAGTGTATGATATATGTAACATATGCAGCTCAGGATCCATGATAGTAATAGCATGTGAATGCAATTATGAATGCAGATATGAATGCTATGCATTGGATACACAAATGAGATGCACAAAGTGAATCTCCCCGTACACCATTCACTCATCCATAGCTCTTACAAAGGACTCACAAAGAATTCTCCCCCTTTGCCAACAGCAAAAAGGATGGATAAAGTAGAGTAGGTGACAAAGGTCGGTGAGACCAGAGGTGAAGGAGAGGGAAGAGCAAGCCATAATATGCAAACCTGAAACATATCGCGAGCAACATGTACGGGTCAAAGCTAATGAAATCCGATATCATCAACAGAGTTCGAAGAGCATCTACATCGAAGATTTAATAGAAATGAACCAAAGGTGCATATCATTGCAATGTTTAACCTTCCCTTGTCTTATATATCCATATTCAATAACTGCTAAGGGAATAACACAAAAACTAGTATTGAGACTAAACAGACATGAGTAGAGCATGGAATGTTATGATCGCAGCAAATGTAATTTTCAGTATTTTTTGCATTTGAAGGCACAAGACTCATATTTTACGAGCAATCAAGTCTAGTACATGCCTCCTAGCCATAAGAATACACGTTGTTTAGACGCCAGTATTCCTAGGTATTTGGTAAGACTGACTATGATGCTTCAAAATGAACAGAGATAGCAAAGTCACGTCATGACATATCCAAACTCATTTCTGTGATGGGAAGATATGTTTCTCAGTGATTATGCCATTGCTCTGCCTAGAGGCCAAATGTATTAAGACAGAGATAACAGGGGCACATCATGACATGTCATTCGTCACTTGATTTGATGACGGGACATATTTCTCCGTGCAACAATATCATTGCTCTGTCAAATTTATTTTTCAAGAATTCCAGCTCATCAAGATGTTTAACACCAATACTAAGCTCTAGAGTATCACCAAGATTGTCATGAAATTTAGATTTTCAGATAGCAGGATAGTCATTCAAAGCATAATATGCAGTCTCTAGTTAAGGTCTATTAAAACCAAGAACATAGATGATTTCAGAACCAATATTTCAGAACTTCAAGGAAATCATTAAATCTGAACCGATTTCATTGAATGGATAATCATCAGGGCACATAATAGAAAGCTCTTACTCCATATGTCCGTCTGTCTCATGAACGGTATTGTCAAACTGGAAGCCAGTGAAGTTCAGATTGCAAGAGATAAGAAAAGCAACAAAACTCCCCCTAAAGATATGCAGAGAATGCACTCAAGGAGTTATGTTTGCAAGCAAATGTAAGGACAAACGTCAAGGAGTGAGAGAGTAGAACCATGCAGGGGTTGACCTGATCAAACATGAATTTGGCAGGCATGAAATGCATGACCCAACACATGGTTGTACATTTATTAAATGCAACAGAATGAAAATGAAACATATGCATGAATGCTGCAAAGTGACAACTCCCCCTTACTATATGGCCTATATGCGACAATGACTCATGGTACTTGGCGGAGGTGAAACCTCACGCATATTGAGTGTGTCTAGGCAAGCATAACCTGCCTTTCCATACATCAACATTTGATATACCATGGCCATGCAAGAATGATGCTACACAAACCATGCAATACGACACATATGCAAAATGACACATTGACATATAAACAATGCATGAACACACCAATCTGTAAAAACACACAACTAAATTGAACATGATCATCATTTCAATTTTTAGTGGCCTGAGGTCGGCAAAGACCAAGCTCCCTTCTGAGTGTTGAAAACCTGTCATTACACAAGGGCTTGGTGAAAATATCAGCAATTTGATTTAGAGTATCAACAAAATGCAGTTCAAAATTTTTCTTACTGACCTCGTCTCTAATGAAGTGATGCCTAATCTCAATATGCTTAGTCCTAGAGTGCTGGACTGGATTTTTTGCAAGGTTGATAGCACTAGTGTTATCACACAGAATCGGGACACAACCAAGATCCACCAAGTAGTCTTGGAGTTGGTGTTTAATCCACAACACTTGGGTGCCACAGCTCCCCGCAGCAACATATTCTGCCTCCGCGGTTGAGAGGGCAACCGAGTGTTGTTTCTTGGAGGCCCAAGAAACTAAACACCCGCCTAGAAACTGGCAATAGCCACTAGTACTCTTACGATCCAGCTTGCATCCAGCGTAATCCGCATCAGAATAAGATATAAGAGATAAATCACATGATGACGGATACCACAATCCCAAATCTTGAGTGCCGGCAAGATATCGAAGGATACGTTTGACGGCAGTCAAATGAGATTCTCTAGGACTAGCTTGAAATCTAGCACAAAGGCATACACTAAACTGGATATCTGGTCGGGATGCAGTCAAATAAAGCAAAGAACCAATCATACCTCTATAGACCTTTGCATCCACTAATTTACCATTTTCATCCGAATCCAGTGATGTTGTGGTGCTCATAGGAGTTGCAATGATTTTGCTGTTTGCCATGTCAAATCTTTTCAGCAGCTCCTTGATGTATTTGGATTGATTTATGAAGCACCCATCTTCTCCTTGGTTGACCTGCAAACCGAGAAAGAATTGAAGTTCTCCCATTAGGCTCATCTCAAATTCGCTAGTCATGAGGTTAGCAAATTCCTCACACATTTCAGATTTTGTAGAACCAAACACAATATCATCAACATAAATTTGAACAATCAAGATGTTCTTACCTTGCTTCTTGGTGAAAAGTGTTTGATCTACCTTACCTCGTGTGTACCCTTTTTCAATGAGGAACGAGCTTAGTCTCTCATACCAAGCTCTTGGTGCTTGCTTAAGTCCATAAAGCGCCCTGTCTAGCTTGTATACAAAATCTGCATTGTTAGAATTCTCAAAGCCAGGGGACTGCTCAACATAGACTTCTTCTTTGATCAAGCCATTCAAGAAAGCACTTTTGACATCCATTTGATACAGCTTTATTCTAAGGGAGCATGCAAAGGCAAGTAAAATTCTGATGGCTTCGAGTCTAGCAACTGGGGCATAAGATTCATCAAAGTCTACCCCAAACTCTTGATTATACCCTTGAGCCACCAATCTAGCTTTGTTTCTTATTATCTTGCCATCCTCACTTAGTTTGTTCCTAAAGACCCATTTAGTGCCTATGACAGATTGTGATGAAGGTCTAGGAACAAGATGCCAAACTTTATTCCTTTCAAACTGGTTTAACTCGTCTTGCATTGAATTTATCCAGTTTTCATCTTTTAATGCTTCATCAATATTTTTGGGTTCATGCTGCGAGACAAGAGCAAGTTGATCTAATTCTTCCACAATTTTAAAATGTGACCTTGTTCTAGGTGGGTCATTCAAGCTGCCAATGACGTTTTCTAAAGGATGATCCTTAAGAATTCTAATGTTTGTAGAATCGTTACCTTCTCCTGGAGCTTGATCCCTTGCATTGCTTGATTCAGCTAGGTCACCAGCTTCTTTTATTTCTTCTTGTGGAGGATCACTCTTGTCCTTTATGCTTAGGAATTCCCCATCTTCATCGTTTTTCCTGCAAGAGTTATCATTGTTAGAATCATGATATTCATCAAAGGAAACATGGGGTGATTCTTCCACAGTTTGACTCTTGATATTATAAATTCTATAAGCCCTAGATCTATCAGAATATCCAAGGAATATACCTTCATCACTCTTGGGCTCGAATTTATCTAAATCTCTTTTGTCATTATTGTGGATGAAGCATTTAGATCCAAACACTTTCATATGTGAGAGAGAAGGCTTTTTACCTTTCAGTAACTCATAATGAGTCTTTTTGGTGTGTGACTTTACCATAGAGCGGTTGATAATATAACATGCCGAGTTTACCGCTTCAGCCCAAAACCTCCTTGGAAGTTACCGTTCAGCAAGCATGGTTCTTGCCATCTCTACAAGTGTTCGGTTTCTCCTTTCAACTACACCATTTTGCTCCGGCGTTCTTGGTGAAGAGAATCGGTGTGAAATACCTTCAGCCCTCCAAAGATTATAGAAGTCAGTGTTTTCAAATTCACCACCCTGATCAGATTGAATCTTGGAGATCATGAACTCACCGTCCTACTTTATCTTCATGTAGAGCGCCTGAAACTCATCAAAGGCATCATTTTTATGTGTGAGAAAGAAAACCCATGTGAACCTAGAGAAGTCATCCACCAAGACATATCCATATTTTCTACCACTTAAACTAGCAGTTCTGGTTGGACCAAACAAGTCCATATGAATTAGCTCGAGTGGTTTGGATGATGTATTTTCAGATCTTCCCTTGAAAGATTTTCTTGTTTGTTTACCTAGGGCACATGCATCACACAACTTGTTTTCTTGTTTAAATGATAATTCAGGCAACCCTTTCACCATTGAATGCTTTAACAATTTATGTAAGATATTGTAGCTAGCATGTCCTAGTCTACGATGCCATAACCAAGTAATTTCAGATTTTGGTGCAGCAAGACAAAGGTTTAAATAAGCAGGATCATCTAAGTCAATCATGTAAACATTGTTGACTCTCTTACCAGAAAATTTTACCTTGTCAGATTTTGGTTCAAGGATTCTACATTCATGAGAGTCAAACAGCACTTTGTGACCTTTATCACACAATTGACTTATACTAAGCAAGTTATATTTCAATCCTTCAACTAGCAGCACGTTACAAATGGAGTTGGAGAGATTCTTACCTACATTACCTGTTCCATTGATTTTTCCCTTGTTGTTCCCTCCAAATGTGACGTATCCTCCTTCCTTTTCCTCCAAGAGATAAAATTTTGATTTGTCTTCAGTCATGTGTCTTGAACAGTCGCTATCAAGGTACCACCTATTATGCATGGCTGCAAGACACTCCTGTACAAGCAATTAAGCAATTGTGTTTGGAACACAACCAAATTTGAGTCCCATCAAACTCTTCAAAATTTTAAAACATGAAACCATTTCTTTTGGAATCCAAACCTTCCTAGCATTCATGTTTTGTTTGCTTAGAGTAGAGATTTGATTTTTCTTTTCAACCTTGACATTCATTTTCTATTTGGAGGCTCTTTGTTGGAATTTTTGAAAGTTTGATGAAGTTGGCTTCTTGACCCATTGTTGCCATTGGTTGTTCTTGAGTTGAAAATAATTGTTTTGCCACCTATGGGATTGATGAACACAGAAATCACAATTGTCCCAAAAATATGGTGATGCTGGCCTATATGAGTGTGCAATCCAATTGTGGTGAAATCTGGAAGGTTGAGCGGGCAATTGCCAAGGAGTTGTTGACCTATGCTGCGGGGAAGGTCGACCTTTCTCAGGCTTTTGGATAGTCTTTTTGGGAAGTTCAGTGACTGCATCTTCAACCTTTTCTTTCCCTTTCTCCTTTTGTTTTTGCTGGTTTTATGTGGGAGTTGTGTTTGAGGTTGAAGCTTCGGAAGATGAAACAAATGTGACAGTTTTGAGCCCAATTGGCCTTTTGTTTGTTGGTTCAAAACCCAACCCTTCATTGTTGAAGTTCATTCTAGTACCTAGCAATGCATCTAGGTTTTCTCTTCCATCCACAAATTTTTCTAAAGATTATTGTTTGTCCTTTAACTCTTTTTGTAGGTTTTCAATGTTTTACAAGAGTTGAGTGTTGACATATTTGACAGCTTCATACTTCTCATTGCTTAATTTACTATCCTTTTCATAGGTTTGCATTTTGAGTTTCATGATGTCAATCTCATTTCTCAAATTTTCATTTTCAGTTTCCAAGTCAGCCATTTCTTTTCTTCCTTCCTCCAAATTCTCAATCATTTTCTTAAGATCTTCAATTTCAGTTTCAAGTAGAGCATTCTTATCATTCATATCATGATCATGCACAAATGAGTTAATTTTCTTTTTCAATGATTTATTCTCCTTTTTGTATATTTCATATTTTTCCATGAGTTGTATATATGCATCCTCCCAATCATCAATTGTATAATCTTTAAATGGAGAATTTACCTCAGTTTCTTCATCACCTTTGGCCATAAGGCAGAAATCTTCTTTTTCTTTGTCCGAGGAGCTAGTTCCGTCATCACTTTTCTCTTCATCGCTCCATGTGGACACCATGGCCTTATTCTTCTTCTTGCCCTTCCATTTATCATCTTTTCTGAATCTGTCAGGACAATCATTCTTGAAATGTCCTAGTTTATTACAAGAATAGCATATGATTTTATCAGATTTCTTAGAGTTTTCAGAATTAGATTTGAAACCATTTCTTACCTTTGACCTTCCTCTCATGAAGCTCTTACCTTCCTTTCTCAGGAATTTTTTGAACTTACGTGTGAGCATGGCTACATCATCCTCATCCCGCTCACTTGTGGAATCCTCACCTTCATCCGAAGTGCCTTGACCGCTAGGTCCAGCTTTAAGAGCTAAGGACTTTTTCTTAGGTACTTCAGCTTCTTTGTTCTTAAGGTTGATCTCATAGGTCATTAATGAACCAATGAGTTCATCTACTTCAGTTGTTGTGAGATCTCTGGATTCTTCAATAACAGTAGCCTTTGTGTGCCATGTAGGAGTCAGTGATCTGAGAATCTTTCTTACAATTTCCTGTTCTGAATATTTCTTTCCCAAATCAGTCAAACTGTTAGTAAGCACAGTTAATCGAGCATACATATCTCGAATTGATTCATCAGGCTTCATGCGGAACATTTCGTATTCAGAAACTAAGATATTAGCTTTTGTTTCTCGTACCTGAGAGGTTCCTTCGTAGATTACCTCTAACTTGTCCCACATTTGTTTTGCAGTTGCGCAGGTCGCCACTCTTGAGAACTCAACTGGATGGAGTGAGCATTGCATGATGTGTTTGGCACTCCAGTTGACAGTGGATTGTCTTATTTGTTCTTTGGTCCACAAGTCCTCATTATCCGTAAGCTCATACGGACCTTTGCTGATCACTCGCCAAAGTTCGTAGTCTTGAGTGCGAATGAACACCTGCATGTGATGTTTCCAATAAGGATAGTTAGATCCAGTGAAATAAGGAGGTCTGTTCATAGAGTGTCCTTCAGGTAAATAACCCTTAGACGCTGATCCACCATTTCCCTCAAGGTCGTTGGACCCCATAATGAGAGATCAGGCTCTGATACCACTTGTTGTGTAGTGGATAGTGGATCTAGAGGGGAGGGGTGAATAGATCTGCCCCTCTTTTTGTAATACAACCCTTTATAAGGCTAGTTAAAAATAATTGCAGTGGAATACAACTAGCTTAGCGATGTATAAAACGATTTGCTTAGAAATATGATTTCACAATATAGAGATTGAACCTAAGCATGCATCTAAAACATATCAATCGCACAATCAAACCACAACACAAAGGATTTTAAGGTGGTTCGGACTGAATCCCCAGTCCTACGTCCACCCCTCACCAAATCCGGTGAGGCTTCACTAGTGCAGCACACCAAACCGTAAATCGGAGAACCACCGATTGCCTTCCTACTAACCACCGGTAGGGACGTCAATACCGCAGATCGGACAACCTCTGATTGCCTTCCTACTAACCACCGGTAGGGATGATTCTCAACTTCCAAGTGTTTGAGTGAAATAGAAAAAGAACAACTTATGAAAAACACTCAAACAAGATATAGAATATGCTTAAGAGAAAAGATCTTGTCTGAGATTTGCTGGAGCTTGAATCTCTTGAGGATTCGATGAAGAGATTCTTCCCGGAGTAGCTTGATTTCCTTCTTGGAATACGCTCCTTCTAGCTTCCTTTGATCACCCTTCTTGCCCTTGAGTGCTTCTAGCTTTGTTGGAGATTGCTTGGCTTTAGATCTGAGCTTGAATCACCTTGGATGGATGAAGAACTTCTTCCCGAAACACTGTTCATGGAGGTGCTACAGTACCTCAAAAATGGCCTCCCTTGATCTCCCTTGAAGCCTTGAAGTGTTAGGGTTTCCAACCCCTCATGTGTTGGTTTTATAGACCTTGAATGGTCCTTGGACATCCTTCAGACCAGATCCACAATTTGTGGGTGATTAGGTGACTTTTGGATTAAAGAAATCCATGGAAAGGGGTTGGCCACGAGGTGGATTTTGAAGTCAAACATGGCTGCATCAGGGCTGGCGGTCGACCTGTGGCTTCTGGCGGTCGACCTCTACTAAGAAATCTGCAAACGTGCGGTCCCTAGGATTTTCGGTCAACCGCTACTGGCTGGCAGTCGACCTGCAGCTGACAGAACTGCAGACGGGAGTCTGCTGGCTGGGGCGGTCGATCGCCCCTGTGCTGGCCGTCGACCGCCAGCTGGGCAGCCCCTGGTCTAGCCCGGGTCGGTCCGTTAGCCGCTTCAGCTCCGTCGCTTGTGTCCATTAGCAGCCTGTTCATGTCTGTAACTTCATCCTTGTTGGTCTAGAAGGTACCAACTGAATCTTTATCTTTGGACTCTCATCTTGTTCAGTGACCTTGGCTATTTGAATGAAGCTTGTAGTTGTTGTATAGACTTTGCATCAAGGCTTGGACGTGTAGACTTTGTGTGCATGTATGAACTCTATACAGACTTTGCACCTTGAGCATGTATGAGCCTGTACAGACTTGCTTCATGAACGTACAGACTTGGTAACTTGATGCACGAATACAACAGAACGTAATGTATAGACTTTGCGTGTGAAGTAGCCGGCCAATGTATAGACTTGTGTTGTAGCCATTAACCAACGTACAGACTTGGAGTTGTGCTAGCAGCCAACGTACAGACTTTGTCTTATGCAACGTACATACTTTGTTTTGTGCATGCAGCCAACGTATAGACTTCATCTGCAACAACGTACAGACTTCATCTGCCGCAACGTACAGACTTCGTGTTGTGCAACGTATAGACTTTGAGTTGTGTATGCAGCCAACGTACAGACTTCATCTGCTGCAACGTATAGACTTTATGTGCAGCAACGTATAGACTTCGAGTTGTGCTAGGCAGCCAACGTACAGACTTCATGTTCAGCATCGTACAGACTTTGTCCAACGTATAGACTTCGTCCAATGTACAGACTTTGTCCAACGTATAGACTTTGAGTTGTGTATGCAGCCAACGTACAGACTTCATCTGCTGCAACGTATAGACTTTGTGTGCAGCAACGTATAGACTTCGAGTTGTGCTAGGCAGCCAACGTACAGACTTCATGTTCAGCAACGTACAGACTTTGTCCAACGTATAGACTTCGTCCAATGTACAGACTTTGTCCAACGTATAGACTTTGTCCATCATACAGACTTTGTCCAACGTATAGACTTTATCCAACGTATAGACTTCGTCCAATGTATAGACTTTGTCCAACGTATAGACTTCGTCCAACGTATAGACTTCATCTAATGTATAGACTTCGTCCAACGTATAGACTTCATCCAATGTACATACTTTGTCCAACGTATAGACTTTGTCCAACGTATAGACTTGGAATGCAGTGCACATGCCCGCAACCTGTTCGATGAGATGACAAACTGCTTAACATATACACAATGACATCATATGCAAACACAATGTGACTTATAGTAGTTGCTATCATCAAAACCATAATAGTAATCATCGTGCACATGTGTTCAACATTAGAGTGCAGTGGAGTCGGCGTGTAACGGAAGAAGCTACTTGGGAGTCAGAAGATACTATGCGGAGACAGTACCCTGACTTATTCTAGGTGAGCTGTCTCACTCCCTCTTTTTATTTTTAAGTGCATTGAATTTGGAGGATAAAATTCCTTAAGTGGGGGAGGGTGTAATATCCCGATTTCTTTTAGAAATTGATTAGAAATTAATTTGAATAATTCCTTATAAAATAGAATAAGTTATATTTCAACTATTTTATAAAAATGTAGAAAAATTATATTCTTTTAAAGGATAACGCGTTTAACAAACTTGTCTTCTGTGGCCAACCCAAATAAAATCTATAAGTAAGCCGAATTAGTGGATTAAGCCCAAATTGAACACTTAGTTAACCATACCTTGAAACGCCAAATTCGAGCCCAAACCGGTGGCAAATGAAAGGCCAGGATGAGAGGATCATTTCCCCTCTCTTAATCTCTCGAAACCCTAACCCTAGGAGATGCAATCGACGGAGTTTTAGCACGCCAACAATTGCAGCGGCGTTCACATTGGCTCGACTTGCGTGGATGAATACTCCGCACTTAGAACCCTCCATAAGGTGTGTGACCTATTAAAATGAATCTCTCTAACCCTAGAATCGTTTAGAACCAGCGGCGGCTGAAGAGGAGTTAGATCGAGGGAGATCTCCAGCGATTAGTGGCTACGTGTACCGGCGTCTTGGGTTTTCTTTCTCCTTCCTTCTTCATCCGATTCAGGTAGGTGATAGCAAGCCAAACCCTACAAATAATATATGGTTGGAAGCAGCATCATGTTAGCTTTTCATTGATGTAGAAAGCCCTAAATTCTATCAAGTGTTCTATGAGAATTTTAGGTTTTAGTAGAAGCATGTAACATCAAGGGTTATAATTGTTCCTTTTTGATTAAGTAGTGATTTCAGGCTGTAATCATAAAATTGATTCATACATCTTGTATAGGTTTTCATGCTCATTCTTTTGATAGTCAAAGCCCCAAATTCCATGCTTTATATCGTGCGAATTTCATGTTTTAGTTTTGACCCTAGAAACCTCGCCGGAGTCGGGTAAGGCGAAGGGGCAGCGATCTGTCTGGACTTGTGCGGCCACACGATAGACCGCACATCCCAGACAGGCGGCCTATGTTTTGACCGTTTAAAGCTTTCTATTTCTGATCGTTTCCCTGGAACGTGCGGCCTAACCCTAACCGCATGTCTTTCCTGCGGCCAGCTCCAGACCGCACATCCTTCCCAATGGCACACTACCGACTATCCCTATCCAACAGGCCTTCGGACCTGAGGGGACGTGTGTGGCTAGTCTGTAACCGTTCATGGGAATGTAAGGTCCAGAATGAACCGCACATCTATAACAGAATAGATAATCTATCATTTCAGCATGTTATGTTAGTAGATTAGTGGTTAATGGCATGTTAGCAACACATCTAATAAACTGTAATTCATGACAGTAAATAATTCTTGCTGATTTATTTAATTTGAGCTTGATCTTGATTCATCTTTCCAATGAATGTCAATTTTAATTGTAAATCCTTTATAATTGAAATGGCTACTAGGTTTACACTTGTTTAATCGTTGATCTTGAACCATATTATCCCCTAGAATTGAATTGGACTCAATCGAACCGCTATGATTTGAGTTAATATGAATTGGATTAACAGAGACTTGAGCGACTATTTTTAGACCGTATATCTCCCTGAATGGCCCAATATCGACCGTTCATCCCTAGCTAATGCCAATTAGTTTTGGCCGATTATCCTTGATCCATCTTCGGCCAAATCCTGATTTGATCAGCCCAGTAGACCCTAGGCCGACCAGCAGACAGTGGGCTGGACTCTGGTTCAGTTCCACCCTGCCTATGGTAGCTCGAGAGCCCACATGGGCTAATTTCCTAATTTATTGCTAGGCCCTGTGTTGTGCGGCCAGTAATGGCCCGTACATATTACAGGCGGCCCTTAGTGGACCGTTCAACCCTTGAGCAGCTCTGTCAGGACCACATATCCTGTCCTCGATTTTGAAAAATTCTGGCCTTGTGCGGCCTAATCCATACCGTTCAAATAGAAGAGCGGCCCGTTATCAACCGTTCAACCTTGACCCTCGAGGGCTAAACCTCTGCCCAGTTCCTGTTAGTGCGGCCAGAGTGTCAACCGCACAAGTCTTGAGTGGCCCAGTAATGACCGCATATCTTCTAGAGCCTAGTTTTCTCCTTGTTTTATGGTTTTGAATCCAAGAACATGATGGTTCTTGATAATTTAAACTTCTGGATAGAAATTCTGGACCGTATCTCTTCAACTTAGCCTTGGGATGTTCTAAGGTAAGTTTGTACTTGATTATAATTGGCCATTTAACTTGATTAAAGTCTAGACGGAACTTGGGATCTTGGATCCGATAAATCAATGCCAACGCATCATTGGGGCCCGGTCTGGTCCTGGGGAGAGTGCCCGAAAAGTACTTGTGCCTATGGGAGTTTGTATTGACATGGTGAGGCATTGCACCGAGTGCATGACTATCATGATGTCTATGACAATGATCTCTTATCTCTTATTTGAATCGTGGTTGACTTGGTTACATTCATGCTTGTTGGCCAATTTCCTGCAATTCCTGTTATATATATTGTTCGTAAACCTGCAGTTCTTGTAATTATATCATCATGTCATATTGTTATTCCATTCCATTCTTTAGCACTTTCTTTTATTATGTTGTTTCATTCGATCGTTATTTCTTTTCTTTCTGTTTCATATAAACATGTAATTAATTGGTTAATCACTTATACTTGCATGTTGTTACCTACTGAGCGTTCGCTCTGTTTCCCCCCTTTCTAGGCAGCTCAGGTGAAGATTCACAGATGGATGGGAATGGGCAAGAGTGATGACTTGGAGTGTATCAGCTAGTCGAGATGTTGAGTTTGTTTAGTTGTTTACATCTAGCCATGTCTTAGAACTTGTGTTAGTTATTGTAACGGAGTCGAGTAGAGGTTATGTTTGATTATGTTTAAGTCGGTTTGATGGTTATTGTAATAGATTGGAGTTGTTTCTATTCATGGTATTATGTTAATTCTTAGCTTAGCATGTTATCTTTACTAGCGTTTTCTACTGCCGGTCCCGATATTCCACGTCGAGGCGTGACAGACATGGTACGACATGAAACAAGAACTTAGAAGGACCTACCTACCCCACCCTGTCACCTCCAACCGAGAAAGTCCAAGTCGGAGGCGAAAGGTTCCACCTGGGTATGAGTCTTGGTCCAAGACTAAGCCTCATGATTATGAACAGGTCTCCCCAAATGTCTCTATCCCAAGAGATTCCACCCTCGCCGAACTCCTGCAATTTTTTAGGGAGAGACTAGAAAGGATGCGCACTCTTATTGGGTCACCGACTTCCCCTAGCCTACCTCGGAGTTTGAATGAAGTCGTGCCGGAACATTCGAAGGTCGAGGCCAACACCCTTGCCCTAGTACCCTCGATGGGGAGCCAAGGTCCCATCCACATCATAGAAGACTCCCTTTCCTCACCCGAGGGAGATGCTTCACCCTTCGACCCTCATCTAGAGCCATTCTTGCCTCTCAAGGGTGAACTTGTCGTTGGAGAGTCTTTAGCTAGCTGGTTAAGGAAGGGTCTAACTCTAGATGTCTCTATTCCTTGCTACCCACCCATGGAACCAGCACTCCCAGTAGTACCCCTTAACTCCTTTCACACCACTTTCCAGTCCTTCTGCTTTGTAGAAAATGTGAAGGACTTTCTTAAGAGTTTAGATTATCAATGGGAGTTGACGTGTATGTTGGCCTTAGGGTCTGCCCAACCCTATAGTCATAGCTTCACGCACCTTGCTTTGGGGTCCATTACCTCGGTGTACACCATAGGTCATATCACCTCCGAGGTTCTTTTGTTCTTTCCCATACCCGATGACCTTGACTTTGTCCCCTCTTATGGTATTACTGTCCCGAGGGAGGAACTGATGGGACATCTGAGCAAGCAATTTCATTTACCTTTGTCTGGATATTTTTTTTGGAATGTATTTGGGTGTGTATTTGTATTTGTGGGTGTTTATGAGTGTAATTGGGTCAAGAATGTAATATGGGCTACACTTCATGTAAGGGGTCCAATTCTCCAAATGGGCCTCAAAACTTTTAGAAGCCCAATTGGGCCTCCCCTCCCTAGTGGGCCTCCTTTCCTAGAGGGCTCAATATGATGGCCCATGGTCAAGTGTGGAATATTGACCATGGGTTGCCAATGTTGACCTTAAGGGAGGGTGCCCCCTTCTTTGTCCCATATGGGGATTTATTTATTGTTTGTTTAGTCTCCCTTTCCCTTTATGCCCCCTTGACCAAGGGTAACCTAGGTCATTTGGCTAGGTCTAGGGTTTTAGTATATAATGTCTCTTGTGGCATTTTATGTATTTTTAATGAGAAAAATTACATGAATTTATGCCAAGGGCGCACCCCCTCTCTCTAGCTCTTCTTGTTCTTCTTGTTCTTCATCTTCTCTCCTCTTGATCCAGGGTGTGAAGCCCTCAATATTGGAGTGAATCCAATTTCTATCTCCTCTCTGGAGTGTGAAGCTCCACCACCGCCGTTCGTGCTGCCATCGGAGCCTCCAACAAGCCGCCACAAGCCACCATTCCCCGTGCTGTCCTGAACTCCGAGTTCCAGAACAACAAGCTAAAGAAAAGGTCGGTTATCCCAGCTCCCAGCTCTGATCGAGCTGAGATTTTTATAGATTGTTCCTCTTTGAGTTAGCTTTCCAGCAATATAGATTTTGTGCCGTTCCGATCCCATTTGCCCCACCTCCCAGGTCGTTCTTCGTACCCCTTGCAATCTGCCTGGTTACAGATCTGCAGGATAGATCCCTGATCCCGTATTTTCCCCACCCCCTTAGTCTTCTCAAAAAATTCCAAAAATAATTCTGTACGTCCCCCACATAGTCCTCCTCCACCCATAATTTTCACAAGCCCTAAATCCACCGCCAACCTCTCAGTCATAAATCACCTTTAGACGCCTCCTTTTCTGTTCTACTAGATATGGATCCTGAGTTAGAAAAGAGTTTGTGGCACAGTCGTTTTAATTTTCAATCCATTCACTTGATGGGCCTTAAATTCCAGTATGTCGTCGATTTTTGAGTCCTCTTTTTGACGGTATAAATCGCATCTCGATCTGACACCGGATCTGGGCGTACTGGCCATTTTTGCCGGAGTGCGCAAGATTGTCCAGCTCTTTCCCGAGACAGGCCTACAAAAAGGGGTCACAAGTTAATTCCAGAAGAAATATATCGGGGAAGCTTCAGCGACCGCCGCTCCCAGTGGTCGACCAGGGGTCCTCTGCCAGCGTCTCGATGAATCGCCACCTTCATAAGAGTCAGCGAAAATTGACATTCCTTTGGACGCCCGTGCTTGCTGTCCTATCAGCCAACAAATCACAGAATCGGAGCCGCTGCCCGTCGCCACCAGGAACCCACCGCCTTGCTGCCCGTCAACCCAAATTTGGAGCTCCTGGCTTATTTGTGTGGCCCTTTACCTCCTTGCGTAGAGTGGGATGTAAAATCCTTGCTATAACTAATTTTTACGATTGTACCGAGAACGTCGTCCCCACGCCCAGTAGCGTGGAGGTAACGTGTTCGCTCCTTACTCAGCATTTTTGCTTATTTCTTATATCTTCATATGCCACTGTTAGAGTGCTAGGATACCTTAGCTCGCTCAAATTTCAATCACCGCTGCGAGAGAGAGCGAGACCGTCCCGTGACCCGATCCGGGCATGAAAGTGTGAGTTGACCACCCTAACTCTTTGCATGTTTCTCAACCGCGCACGTCCGCACGCTTCCCTCGTTAGGGACGATCGCGAGTTTGCTTAGAGTCTAAGGTTTGCATATCAATTGGCGTCGAGTCCCATCCCGTCCCGCATCAAATTGGTATCAGAGTGAGTTGAGTCTAGGGTAGTCACCAAAGCACAGTCTAAGTCTGTCCAAGGTGTGACATTGCACCCTATATCCGGTATATCAAAAGGTGTTCCCGGAATGATAGGTTATGCCTATTGGGAAGGTAGTACACTTGCGTGAGTGCGATCTTCGGATCAAACCTCCGTCACGTACCGAATATTGGAGTTTAGGTCGTCCTTCACTTCGCCTTGGTCGGTGCAATCCAACCCCATGTCATTTGCATGCCCACTCATAGGGGTACCCAATACTCACCACCACCACCACCTATGGCGGATCCCCAAGTCCCTAGTCCTGATGATTCATCGGGGGTCGACATGTTTCGAGCTATTATGGGAAAAATGGAAGAGTTGACTACACGAGTGGATAAAATGGAAGGGTTGAGTACGCGGGTGGATGGCCTAGGCACACGTTTGGAAGAGAGGATGAAGGCCTTAGAGGATAGGGCCGAAGAGTCGGACCAGTCTGTTCACGGTCTTGTAGGGAGAGTAGCCGTCTTGGAGAGATCCCCGGTTGAGGCGCACCCCGCGCTGACAAATGCTCAAACAGAGCCGGTTCAGCCACCAGTTGCTCCTAGGGCTCAAGGGGTAGATGATAGGAGGCGCCGAGTCCCCGAGGTAGTTGATTATGAGTCCGAGAATGAAAATAGGGGATATGGCCGTGACCATCGTGTTCAACGATGGAACCGTGATGTAGAGGACGACGAGCGGACCCTCAGGACCGTTCGTGCAGACCCTCCCACTTTTGACGGGTCCTTGGACCCGAAGGTCTATCTAGATTGGGAGTCCGGGATGGATCGGTACTTTGATTGGTTCGATATGACGGACCATCGAAGAGTCCTATTCGCTGCCATGAAGCTGATGGGATAGGCTCAGACCTATTGGAAGAACGTAGAGAGCCTGATGTTTCATCGGTAAGAGCCCCAGGTTGAGACATGAGGTGAGATGAAGGTCAAGCTTCGGCAAAAGTACCTTCCAGCCACATACCGTCAGCGACTCATCGATAGGTGGCAGAGTCTCAGTCAGGGAGATCGGTCTGTCTCCGAGTATATCGTTGAATTTGATGAGTATTTTTTGCAATGTGGCGTCTCAGAGGAGAGCACCATGCCCATTTCCCGCTTCCGTTGTGGTCTGCGGCCCCACTATCAGTATGAGCTTTTTCACCGTAATGTGACCAAGTTGGAAGACGTGTATTAGGTTGCTCTCGAGAGGGAGCAGTTTGAGGGAGACTTCGAGTCTACCCAACGGTTAGGCCCCATCCCTCTTCATAGTGTCGAGCCCCGTAGCTCCTTAGGCCCATATCAGAGGGCCCCCATGGCTAGACCTCAAGAGCCCGCCCATCAGGAGCAATTCGCTCCAAGGGCTCGTCCTCCCCCACCAAGGGATCTACCTCCACCCCAACCACCGGCACCCATTGCCCGCCCCTCGGGACCAATTGCCCGTCCTGCGGCACCCACACCTCCTCCCATGTTGCCTACACCCCCTGTTCGTTGGGACGATAAGGGTAAGGGACCACTTATTGGAGAGACTAGTAGGTCACGACTGTAGTGTTATCACTGTCAGGGGTTTGGCCACTTTGCCAGCCAATGTCCCTCTCGTACATCACTAGCGCTAGGGGACAAAAGGGTTGGAGAAGCCTCACCATCTGGGTTTGTGTCTATAAGCTACGAGGCCGAGCTGAAATTTGCTGACAAATTCTATGAAGAAGATCCGGAAGGACCTATCAACACTTAGGATGCGGCACTCAGATGATGACCACCTAGGGGGTAATGTCACTGCATTAAGTCTAGGGTCATGCATGAGTCTATTTTTCTTCTTTGTGTGGTTTGTTAGGAGTATATGCATGCATTTGTCAAGTGCATGGTGAGTCTACATGTGTCAAGCCAAGTCGGTCTTATGCAAGCTCGTAGATGTCAGTCCCTTACGAGTGTGAGGCAAGTCGGATCTAGTGCGTATGTTATACACTTGCTGGAATATGAGAACAACTCTACATCATTGTCCCGGATCTAGTCACCCACAGGGACCCATCAGTGATTCCTAGTGAGTCTTCGAGCCGCCTCCTCCCCTTTGAGACTGACCCCACCCCAGAGTGTCCACCACTAGCCTCGTTCCCACAGTAGCATGTGCATACCAAATATATGCGGGATGAGCAGGTGACGGCTACTTGGAGTGGAGCGTACCCGCACTACCTGGCACGGTGACGGATCCGCAGGAGTCACGTGACCAGTCGCACTCATTACTCGATGGGGTCAAGTTTCTCCCAATTAGAAACTAGTTTGGGGCTTGGAGTCCTTTATTTGTTTCATGTTGGATCTTTGTAGGCCATTCTGAGGCCAATTAGACTATATTCAGACTTTATTTGAGCTTTGTAGGCTAATTAGGGGCTAGTGGGCCACATCTGGTTCACTCCCCAGGCCCAATTGGGCTGGGTGCCCATGGGACAGCCCACTGTGGGCCGCCCTCCTTTTCTCCTCTTCCTAGGCCCATTAGAATTGGGAGAAGGGTGTGCCCCCACCTTCCCACTTCCCATGGGAGGAGGTGTGCGCCCCCTCTCCTACTTTGTAGGAAGAGGATTTGATTCCCTCCCTCCCCTTTCCTATTATGTAGGGAGAGCAAATAAATTAAGATTCTATTAGGATTTCTTTTAGGAAACTAATTAGGGTTTTCCCCTCCCCTTATTTATACACTCTTGTATTTTTTTTGGAAGAAAATTAATGAAGAAATCTATTGAGAAAGAAACTCCCTTGAGAAGGCCGCGGCCCCCTCCCCTCTCCCTCTCCTTGGGTGCGACACCCACCATCTCCCCCTCCCTCTTCTTCTTGGGTGCGACACCCCAACCCTTCCTCTGCTTCTTCTACGGCTCGTGCTACCTCTGGTCATCTCCCTCAGCATTCAGCCAAGCCTGGAGAAGCCTCGTCGTCGTCGTGGTGTAGCGAGGAGGCCGGTGGAACCCCATCTCCTTGGTGCGCCCCTGGGTGGTTGTCTGCTTGACAAAACCGTGGAGTAGAGGTTGGTCCGCCCCCTTAACCATCTCAGAAAATCATGAAACTTTTACTGCATCTTCCCCCACGTCTCTCCTCATCCCATACCAAATTTCATTCCAAAATTCCATCTGTGGCCGAAGTTTCCTTCATAGCCTATTTTCTCATGCAGACTACACCTATGCAGGTCTTCCGGGATAGAACCCGACCACAGGCCACATCTCGCCCCCCAAACCTTCTCCAAACGCCCTGAAATTTTGAACACTTATTCCCCACGCCCTAACCCATCCCCAATAATTTTCTTACATTTTATGAGCCCATTTACCCCATGCCCCATCAGCCCATTTCTCTGGTTCGCAGTCTACCTGTGTAGACCCGTAGAACTGAGCCACGCCCAATCTGCTTCCCTCTCCTAAAACTTCTACAACGCACGACCCCGCCACTTCTCCCCAATCTTCCCACGACCCTCACCTAACCCCCAGAGAAAACCCTGCCTCAAAAGTAGCCCGGAAGCCCCGGTACCACCCCCATATTCCACCCTCTGACCTGCTGCCAGCAGACGGACCAGAGCTCACAGGGGTCTGTTCCAAAATTTGCCCCGACCTTCACTGTGCTCGCTTGCAGCTTATCTTCCACGGGCGTCTCTGGGACGCCCCAGCAGCGGCCATGCCAATTTTCACATTCAACGGACCACTAGAAGGTTGCAGTCTAGGTCTCTCTTCCTACTGTTCACCTGCGCCAGTGTAGACTGGCCAACAGTCTGCCTACATTTTGGCGACTCCGACAAGACTATTAGCCGGCTTCCTCGGCTGCCATCTTCGTCCTGAGCGGTCTCCGTCCACAGCAGCACGTCACCAGGGACCATTGCTTCATCAATGGCGTCCGGGTCACACCGTCCTACTGCTGGTTGTTGACCGGTCGAGGTGTTATCCTGCGCGTGTCGGTTCACAGTGGTTCGTGGGCGACGAGCTACACTGACCCGTGGCCTGTCAACCCACGTCATACATCCCCGGATTCAATGTGTGCCTTTTACCTCCCTGCGATGAGTGGGCTGTGTTTGGTTGAATTATTTTGGTTCATGTACCGGGTGATAGTGTGCTTTGTCCGGGCATCTTCCCCATGCCTCGAGCGTGGAGGTATGCAACTATTCCCTTCTTGGTATTGTTTGCTTTTTTACTATAGTCTCTGGATGCCACTGCTTGTGAGTTCGTTAGGTTCCTAGCTCGCATATTTTTTTTCACTGCCACGGTGAGAGAGCTAGACCGTCCCGTGACTCGTCCGAGTCACGAGTGTGAAATTTCCTACCCTAGACTCTGTCGGTTCCTCAACCGTGCTGATCGATGCTGTAACGCCCGAGAATTTTCTAAGAATTTTTCAGATTTAAAATATAATTATTAAGCATTAAAATAGGGTATTAATTGAATTATTATGAATTAGATTTAATTATTTAGGCTCTACACTAATCCAAGAGGATTAGGCCCATATAATAAACCTAATAGGCCCAAGGGATTGTTTTAGACCTTGGCCCATGTTCTAGAAGCATAAAATGGATGAAATTACGGAATTAAGTGGATAAGTAGGGTAATTGAATGGATAATAGAGGGAAGAGTTTGAAGTATTTCAAATTCGGCGCTCACGAAGGCTAGCGGTCTATCGTAAGACCGCTAGAGGAGGGTTGGCAGTCCAGTACTAGACTGCTAATTTCTGTCAGTTCCGTGAGAGAAAGAAAGCGTGAAAAGGTTAGAATTTTAGCATCAAAATCATCTAGAATTAACTCTATCAGCTAATTAGATAAGTCTAGAAGACATGAGGATCAAATTGAAAGTCTAATTGGACCCTAGGATCGTTATAATCCTCAAACCCTAGCTAAAACCTATAAATAGGTCCCAGATTTGTCTTACACGACCCCTACTTTGGCTAGCATGGAACTCAGGTAAAGAGGCTGATTTTGAGGTATGTTTCTTCTAGAAATTTGTTCATTGTAGTTGGAACTAACTACCCTCCAATTTTCGTTCTAGGAGATTAAGTCTACAGGAAGATAGAAGCTTCCAAAGTTGCTGATTCTACAACAAGAACTCAGGAATTAGTGCATCCGACCCAAGAAGATCAAGGAATTTGGAGCCCTAAACGAGGTATTTAGTTGAAGTGTCTTTTGAACTTTATGTTCCCCTTCATATCCTCTACTTACTCTCAAAATTTCACGCCCATAGGTCAAGGGAATCAGGAGATAGAGGGACGTAAAGTTGCTGATTTAGTACAAGACGTGTAGTAAACTAGGACTTACTTCCAGTCCAAAATTGACATTCTAGGAGCACTGATTAAGGTAGGTTATCTCATGGATGGCTCAAACTTTATGTCAAGAATAAAATCCCTCTTGTTTCAATTGATTTCTTGCATTGTATGTCGTGAATTTCATGTTTTTTTAGGACTATGCATCTAGGCTACTCTTCATGCATAATTCTTAGCCTTAATGAAGTAGAAATGGAATTATCTTGTTATTCACATAAACCTATGCATATTATTGACCTATATTCATTCTATAATGGTTATGGAAGTTTATATATATTGATTTCCAGACATGAAATGCATTAGTTTAGCATTTAGTCTTATTATCTTTTGAACTCGGATGAACACATGAAGAAACAGTCTTCCTATCGACGGCCATCAAAATATAACGGTCGTAGGATAGACCGCTAGACAAAATTAAACAGTCCTGTATTAGACCGTTTTTGATTTATGATTTTGTAATATTGGTAACTCGAACCATATTGTAGAATTAACCATAGTTATTGTTTAATAAGCCTAGTTAACTGAGTTTATTCCCATTTTAAGTACAGGTTGTTGCATTCCCTAGTTCATGTTTGATTTTAATGATATCAAAACGATTGTTTTTGTGTGTGTATGTGGTTTATTGAGCAACATGTGTTATATCTTGAGAATATTATATTTATGTTGGTTTGAAGGAACACAACTTCATGATTCATGTTTGGAACTCAAAGGAGTGCATCAATGAAGATCTTATTGAAAAAGGGAGTTTAACTCTGTTCATGTTTAAAAGTTATATGAATGATTTGTATTTAAGAATCTCATGCCTTGAATATTTTGATTTGCAGGATCAAAATCTATGATTCATGTTTGGAACTCAAAGGAGTGCATCAATGTAGATCTTATTGAAAAAGGGAGTTGACTCACTCATTACTTTGCATTGACTCTTCTATATTTCATGTATATCATCAAACAGCTTTTCACAGTCTTGGTTGGGAATCTTCATGCATTTCCTACATGAGGTTTGATGGTCATACATGTTATTCAAATGCATGGGATATGTTGTTAACTTTTGGTTAAGACATCTTGGAGGATCCCCTATTTATATCAATGCTTCTCGTGAGTTTTTAATCAACAAGAATGCCATTTGAATGAATGTGGTTCTATGATATTATGTATGCTTTGCATTAGCATGATTGTTAACACTTGTGTAATGAAGCATCTTGATGTTGAAGATTTGGTTGATTCAAGAATGTGATTGAATGGTTGAGCTTTCATGTTATTATATTTGATTGAATGATAGATTCATGCTTATCATTACAAAACTTTGTCATTTGGTCAAATGTATTTTTGCTAAGTGATTTGAGAAGCAAAACGCATGTTTGAATAGGTTCAATGATGTATTTCATTGTGAACATGTTCATAGCGTTAATGCATAACTCATATATTTTGATTCTCAACTAACCTCTTGGTTTATCATATTTTTCAGGATGCAAAATCATTGTTGATCTTCATGGGATTATGGTAACATTTAATCAATTGTTTCCCTTTGGTTTGATGGTGGTTTTAGTTATTTTTCAAACTCAAACTATCTTACAGTCTTCACCATTTTCAATCCAACCATTGGATCTACCCTCTAAAAATTTTATGTTGTAGCTCTAGGAGTCCTCTTTCCAACGCCTCCAGTCTCGCTTCGATCGGAGTTCAGAGCTAGGAGAATTAATTCCTGCCACCGAAGCGCGCAGAGCTATTTTTCTGTACCCTGCCTGAAAGGGTCGACCCTTGGAGTCGACCCCCACTAAAAGGGTCGACCCATGGGGTCGACCCCTTTAAACCTGGCTCTTTTTTTGGCCCCGATAGCAACCTAGTTGCCAAGGGTCGACCCCAGGGGTTGACCCCCACTGAAAGGGTCGACCCCTGTAACAGAGGGCCTATTTTTGTGTATTCCAGCAACCTAGTTGCTGAGGGTCGACCCCAAGGGTCGACCCCTTCCGGACGGGACTTACGAAAGTGTTCTAAACTTATTGTAAACCCTATTAAACCAATCTAAAATATACCCTAATGGTTCCTAATCATGTTAGGGTGTTTTAAACTCATTTTAGAAGGGGTATATGGGTCATTTGGTTTGTCTCCTATATATCAATGTGTTGCTCTGAATTTTAGAAGTGATTAACCCTAATGCTCATTTGTTCTTTCGTATAGGTGAAGAAAAGGGGGAAAACGTGGTGGAGCTCTTCCAAGGAGGATATCATCTACATCCGTGAAGATCTGGAGCTCGTGGAAGAAGAAGAAAAGGAGCGGATCGGAGAGAGGATCAAGAGGACGTAAGAATCATCGTCATCCGGCTACCCTCCAACTCGTGGTTCAAGGAACATCATCAACCGGCCTTGGAAAATAAAGGGGGATCATTTCTATGTCTTCTATCAGTTCTTTGTGATATGTTCTATGATCTATATTTTGGGTTTGAGCATGCTTGAGTATTTGTGTTTATTTTCTGAACAATAGAGATACTCGTGTGTGTGAACGTTTGTGTATACGGTCGTGTTTGATCGCCTTCGTGTGATCGTGTTTGTGTTATTGTGCTGCGGTTGTTGTAGCGTGTGTGTGTGTGTTGTGATCCGGTCGTCGGATCGTGTGTGTGTTGTGATCCGGTCGTCGGATCGTGTATGTGTTTGTGATCCGGTCGTCGGATCGTGTGGGAGACTTCATCTCCGTCTGTGTGTGTGTTGGGGCGTGTCCCCGTGTGTGAGGGGGGATTCATCCCCGTGTGTGTTTGGAGCGTCGTCTCCGTGTTGGGGATTTATCCCCTAGTGAAACCTCACCGGGTTTGGTGAGGGGTGGACGTAGGGAGCCCATCATGGTCCTGAACCACCTTAAAAATCTCAGTGTCCTATGGTATGCATTGTGGTTTGCCTTATTATGTTTAACAGCTTAATGTGTTTATCTTAATCGTGTGTGAACGGTGAGATTGAGATAATTTAATCATCTTGCTTGAGTGAAATCTTCAATCTCGTCAAGGTTGTTAATTCCGCTGTGCGCTTGTCTATGTTTTTAATCGGTCATAGTTTTTAGTAGTAGGATCTATTCACCCCCCCTCTAGATCCGTGTTCCTGCACTACGGGACCCAACACAGGTTTCCTATACTTAGTTAAATTTCTAGTTCATCATAATAGATTTCATGTTTTTGTGCACATTGGTAGTATTTTTAACTTATGTTAGTTAAAGATCAAAACAATATACTCTTGAATTAAATACATGTTTTAAATAAAGGATTCATGATTTAACTTGATCGTTGTTTTACCATGATTCTCTCTCCTCAGAGTCATTTTCTTAAGTACATGGCACATATCCCGGTATGTTGTCATTAGTTATACTTTTGCACTTTAGGAACATAATCTTGGATATGATGACCTCTCCTTTTGATATTCCTTCCAACGGACTAGGAAGTCTTGTTTCAAGGCCTCTGTAAGACTTCGTGAGCCTGGGATTCCCTCCAAGACGTTGAGCTGGTTGTACCATTAAATCCCATTGTCTAGAAAGGCACTTATACCAATGTTTTATATTCTGGAGCCTTAGCGGCCATTTTGTTGACTGCCAGAGTCTGCTAGCGGCCCTGAACTTGACCGCTAACGGATCCTAAACGGTTCTCCACTAGACCGCTAAAGACACCAGATGTCCTGTTTTCAAAATATCGAACTGTCTTAGTTACCAGTCCTGAACCAGACCACCATGATCAAGAAACGGTCCGATAAACGACCGCTAATGTCATGAGTTTGATTAACCTGGGGTTTGACTCAAGGGTTGATTTTCCTATGTTCCTAGATGGTCCAATTGATTATCTGGAACCTGTCACATTATTCCAAAAATACCTAAGTAATTTTGATAGTAAAAGAATGTACCTTTATGATGCCGATTTATTTCCATAAGCATAACATAGTTATTAAATGCATTTATTGAAATCTCTTATTCTATAGAAGTATTCTTATTTTTGGTTACCTTATCGTGGAACTATAGTTGAAATTATACATTCTTGGCCATATTATTGTTATGAATGTGGAAGTAGCTTGATTTATACTTGAAGATGCAATTCGAGCACTGATTGTGTTCAAGGGCTCTATGCTAATCCCCTCGGCTGATTGTCGGAAACATACTATATAAACCATGGGGTATGATGCTACTGGCGTCGCATTGCGTTGGGAGTACTTTCTCTATAAATAAGTGAAATATCCACGGGATCCATGAGAATCCATATAAATTCACGAAGTACTTGTTACTAAGTGAAGAGTACATTCTTACTTGTTACATGACTTTCTAGTGCATAGCCTTCATGGTTATGAAAAATACATTCTTGTTACATTCTTGAAAGGGCAAATTGACATTCTTGTTATATACTTGATCGAATCATATTCTTATATCTTTGATGATGTCTTGTTACTTTGACTTTATTCGCATGCTTCATCGTATTTGCATGATTTACCTTATTCTTTAGAGCTAAAATGTTAATCATTTAAAATTACCTTCATGATGATATGAAGATACCTACTGGGCAAGTGCGCTCATTATCTACTTTCTCAATGTTTCAGGAAGTACGAGTGAATCGGATTCGGATTACTCGAGTAACGGGTCCAAGAGCGATGAAAGGAATATGGATTCGAGTGAAGACTTAGAGTGTCAAAATACGTTTAGATTGAGTCTTTATATGTAATTTTTATTTTTATTGAGTCTGGATCAAAAGAGTCGAATATTTGTGTACTTGGATTATGTTCATTTGATAAGAAATAAAGGTGGAAGTTTGATTAAGTTATTGTGCAATTACTTTGTGTGATTGTTCTTGCGCTCTGGTTATATTTCTTGCTCGAGGCTTACCATACCGGTTGTTCGCATTCCCGATTGTTTCCGCTGCATAATCTTGGGGCGTGACAGTTTTGGTGGTATCAGAGCACTAGGACTAGAAGTCCCAGGGGAAAATGTCATGTCATAGGTTAAGTCGAAGGTTTAAGAACCCACACCTATGAAACTAGGAAAGAAATTCCCAACCTTATTGGGTAGAACCGGGGATGAGATAGAAATTAGAATTAATTCTAAGGACTAACCTTACTCATTCCATTAGAATTAACAAACTCATTACTCTTCTCAGGTACCTCATTCTTACGATGGCTCATCACATAGACTGGAACGGTATGCAAGAGACCGTTGCGGGTCTGACTCAAGTGTTGCAAACCATGGCGCAAGCTGGCGCAGGGGCAAGAGCTGGAGACTTACATCGTAACTTTCAGAGTCTAAATCCTCCGCTGTTTTTGGGTTCCTCTAATCCCGACGAAGCCGAAAATTGGATAGATGAGATGAATCACATCTTTCAAGTTATGCAATGTACGGATCAGGAGAAGGTCTGTTTGGCAACTTTCCAATTAAATAAAGATGCATGCACGTGGTGGAAGTCTGTTCCTGCACCACCAGCTGATGCACCTCATACATGGGAAGGTTTCCTTACACTTTTCCGAGCTAGGTACTTCTCCAAACATGTTAAGGAGAGGAAGGCTATGGAGTTCACTTTGTTACGGCAAGGCATGATGACCGTAGCGGAGTATGAACTCCAATTTTCTAGGCTGCCGCCTTATGCTCCTCACTTGGTTAGCACCGACTTGTTAAAGGCTAACCGATTTATGAATAGTTTATGGCCCGATTTTATTCAGCAACTGGGGACTCAAAACATCTGTACTTATGCAGAGATGGTCCAACGGGCACGCTTATGCGAAAGGACCTTGGAGAAGGTCGAGAAGCTCAAAGGAAAGGGAGAGGAGCTGATGCGGGATGGACACGCGAACCTAGGACTCTAGCTCGCAACTCGTCCCTAAGCGAGGGAAACGCAGAATCGTGCGCGGTTAAGGAACCGGTAGTGAGTCTTGGGTATCAGCTCTTCTGCGTGTACTCGGATCGAGTCACGGGACGGGTCACTCACTCACTCGCAGTGGTGATAAAATATAACGAGCTAGTAACCTATCACATACAGCGGCATTCAAAAATATACGAGTAAAGCAAATGCCTACGAGGAGGGTGGCGAGTGTACCTCCACGCTCTGGGCATGGGGAAGATGACCTCGGCCAAGTACGGTAACTCCCGGTACAATGGTAAAAATTTAATTACAATAGTGAATTATATTGACCACTCCACGCAGGGAGGTAAAGGGCTACAAGTGGGACCCGGGAGGACCTATCTTGGGTTGACGGGCAGCAAGTCGGAAGGGTTCTCGGGGTGGAATCGGGCTGCTGGTCCGACTCGGTACTACGCCGACTCGGTGCTGTGCCGACTCGATTTTAAGTTACAGGATAGCAAGTAATGGTTTCCAAAGGGACGTCGTCCTCCTTGAGTTTTCTGAAGGTGGCGCTTGGCTGGGACGATGGCAGGACATCCCTGGTCGACTCCCTGAAGTGGCGGTTCCTGAAACTCAGCAGAGATAATTAATTGAGATTTATTTTGTTGCTGCCTCTGCAGGTCTGTTCACGAAACAGATTTGCACGCCTCCATGACCAGAATGTTTGTGCTCAGATCCGGAGGCGGATCGAGGCATGGTTGGTGCCGTAGGAAAGAGTACTCACAGATCGACAACTTATATTTTTTTCCGGTTGATCCAAAGAAGGGATTAGAAATGGGAAGCTCTATAAACTCTGTGTTTTTCTGTGGATCTGGTTATAGATTGTTAGGACAGAAAGGGATCTTTCTGAAAATGAATTTGGACTGGAGAATAAGGGAATTTTCTGGGTGCTAGGAAAATTATTGGTGGAAGGGGGGATGTGAGGAACACTTGGTAATTTTTGTGGATTTTATGAAAAGTTCTAAGGGGGTGGGAAAATTACGACAAGGGGACACTGTCCCGTAGATCTTTAAATTGGCAGATTACTGGGTGAAAGAACAAAAATACGGAAAAAATATCAAACGAAGGCCAAATGGCACAAAATTGAACTGGAGATTAGGGGTGACAGGGAGAACAAACCCTCAAAGCTTGGGATCGATCAGACAACAGGATAAAAAGATAAAAATACGGCTTTGAGGTTCTGTCTTGATTTGGACAGAACTCCGGCGATGGCGGTGGCGGTGCGATGGCGGCACGAATGGAAGCGGCGGCGGCGGGGCTGAGTGTCACACTCAGAGAGGTGGTGGTGCAGATGGTTCACACATCTGAAATCAGAGCTCTCATAGCTCTAGAGGGGGAAAGAGGGGCACCCTTGGGCCTTGTGAGCACAAATGAATCATTTCTCTCATTAATGCTAAGTAAATCACAAAATACAAGGTATATATAGAAAATGTAAAAAGACCTAAACTACCCTCAGATCTAGGTTAGGGAAGGGGTATACAAGAGATAGAAGATATTCCACCCATGTGGTCAAAAAAACTAAAATAAAAAATACTTAGTGGAAGGGGGCGCCCCCTTGACTAAGGGGAGGGGAATATTGACTTTTTAAACCCTTTGTCCCCTTGAATGGTCAAGTCTTCTAGAAGCCCACCTTGGACATTTGACCAGCCCCACATGGGCCCTAGGGATTAGGTGGACCAATGGGGAAGGAGGTGGGGGCCCATGCTGGACCTACTGGAATTTTACAAATAAACCCACTAAAACCTAAAGACTCACATTTTGGCTTATACTTGCCATACAATTGCGTACCCAATTACACAAGGGTATAAATGTAAATAAAAAGGACACAACTACAAAATAAAATGTACATGCTCGGAGTTGATTCCCATCAATTCTCCCCGGGTGGGAAGAACTCGACCCCGTCGAGTAAGGGGTGCGGCTGCTCGAGTAGCTCCGACGGATCCGTCACCGAACCTGGAAGCGCGGAGTACACTCCACTCCAATATCGTCACCAGCTCATCCCGTATAGATTCGATATGCTCACGTTGTTGTGGGAATGAGGCTAGAGGTGGACACTCTGGGCTGGGGTCACTCACAAAAGAGGGAGGTGGCTCGAAGACTCACTAGGAATCACCACTGGGTCCCTATATGTGACTAGATCCGAGATAGAGAATGGTTGACCTGATCCCAAATTCCGGCAAGTCTACAACGTATGCAATGGATCCGACTTGCCTCGCACTAGAAAAGGACGAACATCGCGAGCTGACGACAGACTCGACAAACTCCTGACAAACTAGACAAATAAAAAAAAGGCACACTAGTCAGTCCTAATGCTATCCAGACCTAAGCAAAGGAGGACCAGGACATCCGAATGTGTGACTATCATGCACCTGATGTATCCTGAGGTTGACATCATAGGGGACTTCTAGACACCCAAGTTTAAACCAGTCATGCATTGAGCTCCTATTGGACTTGTGTGTGGGAAGTTCGGGAGGTTCGGGTGGTTTAGGTGGGCCGGGGAAGCCGCATTCACTTTCTCCATTTCCCTAATGAACTGAATGACTGACCCATGGAGAAAGGGTGTGATAGGGATCCTTCTGGATAATGTGGATGGGAAGTGGTGGGTCACGGGGCTCCCTAGGGAAGGGATCGAAAGGATCGAAGAAAGTGTGACCTATCGTGATGGATTCCCATGGGAAATGATCAAAAGGATCAAGAAGAGTTAGGGATCCAGTGACGTGGCTCCCTTTTGACCTCGGGTAGAAATCCCCAATGTAAGCCAACTCCTCATCAACTGAGGGGATCAGGGAAGCAGCTGGCTCCCTAGGATGTGTGGACTTCTCTATGGGAGAGAAGGGGTCATGGAAGGGAAAGTGGTGGAGCTCGTCTGCTAGAGGTAAGAGCAAATGAGCTCACTGGTGTATGGACCCATCATGCAGACAGAGGTGATGGAACCCAAGGATGGGTATATGAAGCTAAGGCACCTAGGTTGGTCGGGCCTGAGAGCCAATAGGCTGGTCAGCTCCATTTGCCTACATAATCCCTTAAGCAGGTCATCCATGGTGTCCACGAAGTAAGAGGATTGGCAAGTGGTGCTAAAAGCTATGGTGGACACTATCTGTAGGGTTGGTTCTATGGGAGGGTAGCAAGGGAGTGTGGTATCCAGAAATAAACCCTTCCTTAGCCAACTAGCTAATGGCTCCTCAATACTTACCTCACCCTTTAGGAGCACGAGGGGCTCCGTATGGAGTTCCATGGGTGAAGGCCGTGGTGAACTGTCACCCTCGGATGGGGAGAGGACATCCTCCATGATGGGGAGAGGGCTTGGGGACTCTGTAGATGGGGCCGGGTTAAGACTACCGGCTATGACCTCCTTGGGCTCGGGTAGGAGTCCGTCAACATGATCACATGTCCTTTCCATCCTATCCAATCGGTTCGAAAATATTTTCAAGAGTTCGGAAAAGGTGCGAGTTGGAGTAGGGGCCTCGTGGTGGACTCGCTCATCGTCTCTCGACCTCGTAGGCTCGGCTATATGAGGGGTTTGTTGCCTCCGGCTATGAATGAATGGGTGGGGTTGGTTGAAGGTGTGGCCCACTTGATTGGGGGTGATTTGGTGGGGTCGGCTGGTGGTGTGACCCTCATGGTTGGAGGTAAATGGGTGGGGTCGGCTGGAGGTGATTGGGTGGGATGGGTTAGAGGGGACCGGGTGGGGAAGGTAGACCTTTCTAAGCTCATCCTTCATCTCCCGCCACGACTCGACAGGCCATTGCCTCTTAACCTCCCTTATACGCTCAATGCTCTCCCATTTCCAGGCGGCCTCATGGACAAGCCTCTTTTGGGAAAAGTTGACTTGCATGGCATCGGACAAAGTGTAACACTCAAAATACTTGTCCATGGTGGCTTCCAACTTAAGGTAGTCACTCGGGACCTTGGAGCCATGAAAGTCCGAGGCTTCGGGCCTATGGAAGTGGATGGGATGGTTTCCAAGCCCATGGGTGTCATGCAGCCAGTGATATCGCCTGGGTGATTGGGAATCCATGGGAGACTGGGTAACTACAAGATGGACATGTCGACACAAAGAGACAAGACACAAGACACGGCCCTAAAACGTCAATGCAAGTTGTAATGCCGACTCGACTACGAACCTGGACTTAACCAATAGACGGTACTTGGTGGAGTTATGGGATCCAAAGAACCTCTCTCGCAAGTGTGTGACCTTCCCGATAGGCGTAACCTAACGTTCGGGAAACACTTTTTGATATACCAAATAATGGTATGCAAATGCTACCTTGGACCGACTTAAATGAGTCTTTTTTTGTTTTATTTTAAAGCAAATACTACCCCAGACTCAACCTGGCTCTGATACCAATTTGATGCGGGACGGACACATGAACCTGGGACTCTAGCTCGTAACTCATCCCTAAGTAAGGGAAATGCGGGATCGTGCACGGTTGAGGAACTGACAGTGAGTCTTGGGTATCGGCTCTTCCGCGTGTACTCGGATCGAGTCACGGGACGGGTCACTCACTCATTCGCAGCGGTGATAAAATATAACAAGCTAGTAACCTATAACCTGTAGCGGCATTCAAAAATATACGAGTAAAGAAAATACCTATGAGGAGGGTGGCGAGTGTACCTCCACGGTCCGGGTGTGGGGAAGATGACCCCGGCCAAGTACGGTAACTCCCGGTACAATGGTAAAAATTTAATTACAACAGTGAATTATATTACCCACTCCATGTAGGGAGGTAAAGGGCTACAAGTGGGGCCCGGGAGGACCGATCCTGGGTTGACGGGTAGCAAGTTGTAAGGGTTCTCGAGGTGGAACCGGGCTGCTGGTCCGACTCGGTACTGCATCGACTCGGTTCTGAGTTGCAGGATAGCAAGTAATGGCTTCCAAAGGGACGTTGTCCTCCTTGAGTCTTCTGAAGGCGACGCTTGGCGGGGACGATGGCAGGACGTCCTTGGTCGACTCCCTGAAGTGGCGGTTCCTCAAACTTAGCAGAGATAATTAATTGAGATTTATTTTGCTGCTGCCACTGTTGGTCTATTCACGGAACAGATTTGCGCGCCTCCACGACCGGAATTTTTGTGCTCAGATCCAGAGGCGGATCGAGGCGTGGTTTGTGCCGTAGGAAAGAGGACTCACAGATCGACAACATACATTTTTTTCCAATCGATCCAGAGAAGGGATTTGAAATGGGAAGCTTTTCAAACTCTATGTTTTTCTGTGGATCGGGTTACAGACTCTCAGGACAGAAAGGGATCTTCCTAAAAACGAATTTGGACCGGAGGGTAAGGGAATTTTTTGGGTACTGGGAAAATTATTGGTGGAAGGGGGGATGTAAGAAACACTTGGTAATTTTTGTGGATTTTATGAAAAGTTCTAAGGAGGTGGGAAAATTACGATAAGGGGACACTGTCCTGCAGATCTTCAGACAGGCAGATTATTGGGGGAAAGAACAAAAATACGGGAAAAATATCAAACGAAGGCCAAATGGCACAAAATTGAACTAGAGATTAGGGGTGATGGGGAAAACAAACCCTCAAAGTTTGGGCTCGATCAGACAACAGAACAAAAAGATAAAAATACTGCTTTGAGGTTCTGTCTTGATTTGAACAGAACTCCGGCGATGGCGGTGGCAGTGCGATGGCGGCACGAACGGAAGCGGCGGCGGCGGGGCTGAGCGTCACACTCAGAGAGGTGGTGGTGGAGATGCTTCACACATCTAAAATTAGAGCTCTCACAGCTCTAGAGGGGGAGAGAGGGGCACCCTTGGGCCTTGTGAGTACAAATGAATTTTTTCTCTCATTAATGCTAAGTAAATCACAAAATACAAGGTATATATAGAAAATGTAAAAAGACCTAAACTACTCTCAGATCTAGGTTAGGGGAGGGGTATACAAGGGATAGAAGATATTCCACCCATGTGGTCAAAAAAACTAAAATAAAAAAATACTTAGTGGAAGGGGGCGCCCCCTTGACTAAGGGGAGGGGAATATTGACTTTTTAAACCCTTTGTCCCCTTGAATGGTCAAGTCTTCTAGAATCCCACCTTGGACATTTGATCAGCCCCACATGGGCCCTATGGCTTAGGTGGACCAATGGGGAAGAGGGTGGGGGCCCCTGCTGGACCTACTAGACTTTTACAAATAAACCCACTAAAACCTAAATACTCACATTTTGGCTTATACTTGCCATATAATTGCATACCCAATTACACAAGGGTATAAATGTAAATAAAAAGGGCACAAATGCAAAATAAAATGTACATGCTCGGAGTTGACTCCCATTAGGAGCCAAGCCGAAGGTCTGATCGGCATGATAAGAAGAAGTTAATATCACGTAACCCTACAAATCTCTTAATAGCAAGAAGAGATCCCGAAACGGGAGTAGTAGTGGTAATCACAAAAACAAGAAAATGAAAGAAGAATAGAAGCAGGTCATGGCGGCCTGTACTTTTTGCGAGAAGTTCGATCATTCAGTCGAAGAATGCTGGAAGCGTCTCGGCACTTGTTTAAGATTTGGCAGCAGGGAGCACCGCATGCTGGATTGCCCCTTTATGAAGGAACAATCGTCCGGTGGTGGACGTAAATGACAGGCTCGTCTCAATGCCGTCATGAATGATGAAGAAGTGCCCAAGAATGATGGGCTAATGGAAGGTACTATCCAACTCTATTCCCATCCTACATTCGTACTATTCGATACTAGTGCTTCTTATTCTTTTATATCTTCTACTTTCGTAAAAACCGTACCTATTGCATTAGTTCCTCTACCTTCGGACCTTGCTATTACTACACCTTTAGGTCCCGGAACCAAACTTACAAACTATTGTCCTGATAGTGAGGTAATGGTAGAAGGTCACAATCTCCCTGCAAATCCCGTATGCCTTGATATGGAGGGCTACGATGCTATTCTAGGCGCGGATTGACTTGTAGACCACGATGCCTATATAAATTGCCACAACCGGATTATCTCTTTTCAGAAATCGGGTCTTCCAAGGTTTTCCTTCCTTGGTATCAAATATAGGAAGCATCCTACTATAATTTCATCTCTTCATGCTTGCAAACTTATTTCGCAAGGATGTGAAGCTTTCCTTGCTTTCGTAATCATTACCAAATCCAAGGAGATCATCTTAGAAGATATTCCTATTGTTAAGGAGTTTCCTGACATATTTCCATTAGATTTACCCGGTTTACCGCCCGAAAGGGAAGTAAACTTTTCCATTGAACTCATTCCCGGAGAAACACCTATTTCAATAGCTCCCTACAGGACGTCCCCCATAGAACTCAAGGAATTGAAGAAACAGCTTCAAGAATTATTAGACAAGGGTTTCATTCGACCTAGCACATCCCTATGGGGTGCGCTAGTTCTATTCGTCAAGAAGAAGGATGGATCCCTTAGGCTGTGTATCGACTACCGGCGACTGAATCAACTGAAAATTAAGAATAAATATATGTTGTCGGGTATAGATGAACTCTTTGATCAGATTTCTGGAGCATAATATTTTTCCAGGATAGACCTCAGGTCAGGTTACCATCAGCTCAGGATCAAAGATGATGACATTCATAAAACTACTTTTCGGAATAGATATGGCCACTATGAGTTCGTAGTAATGATGTTCGGGTTAACCAATGCCCCAGCAGCTTTTATGCAACTTATCAATAATGTCTTCAGGCCTTATCTTGACTAGTTTATAGTCGTCTTCATTGACGATATGCTTATTTACTCCAAAACAAAGGAAGAACATGAATAACACTTAAGGATAGCCTTGCAAACACTAAGAGAACACAAACTTTATGCGAAGCTTAGTAAGTGCGAGTTTTGGCTATGGGAGGTGTCTTTCCTTGGCCATATTATCTCAAAGGAAGGTATTGCTATCGATCCGTCAAAAATAGAAGCTGTTAAGAACTGGAGCCGGCCGACGACTGTGTCAGAAGTTAGAAGTTTTCTTGGTCTGGCTGGTTATTACAGGAGATTTATCCAGGATTTCTCAAAGATCGTTATTCCTTTGACTAGACTTACAAGAAAGGAGAATCATTTTATATGGTCGAAGGATTGCGAAGAGTGTTTTCTAAATCTTAAGGATCACCTTACTACAGCTCCCATTTTGACATTGCCCATTGAAGGGGGTGGTTTCGAAGACTATACGGATGCGTCTGGCATAGGCATAGGATGCATTCTTATGCAGAATGGAAAGGTGATTTGTTATTCCTCAAGACAGTTGAAGCGTCATGAAGAAAATTATCCTGTGCATGATCTGGAACTAGCTGCGGTTATATTCGCATTAAAGATTTGGCAACATTACCTTTATGGGGAGAAATTCACTATATTTTCATATCATAAAAGTCTGAAATACCTATTCACCCAGAAGGAGTTGAACATGCGACAACGCAGATGGTTGGAGTATCTCAAGGACTTTGACTTTACAATTCAATATCATCCAGGGAAAGCAAATGCTATGGCTGACGCTCTTAGCAGGAAACCAATGGCACCGTTTGAAGCTTTATATGGAAGAAGATGCCGTTCCCCTATTTGTTGGAATGAAGTAGGAGAAAGGTAATTTCTCGGTCCCGACATCATCAGGGATACTACCGAGAAGATAAAGCTCATACGAGAAAGACTTCATATGGCCCAAGATAGGCAGAAATCATATGCTGACAATTGAAGGCACGACTTGAAATTTCAAATAGGAGATCATGTATTCCAAAAGGTTTCTCCAGGTCGAGGTATTCGATGATTTGGTATCAGAGGTAAGCTTACTCCAAGATTCATTGGCCCCTTTGAGATTCTCGAAAGAGTTGGTGAAGTGGCTTATAGAATAGATTTGCCTCCATAATTAGCAGAAGTTCATGATGTATTTCATGTCTGAATGCTCAAGAAGTATGTACCTGATCCTTTCCATGTCATCTCTTATGACAACCTAGAAAGTAAGAAGGACTTGACATACGAGCAAAAGCCAATCAAGATCATTGAACGAGAAGTAAGGCAACTCCGAAATAAAACTATTCCTATGGTCAAGATCCAATAGACCAAGTTATGGCCGCATGAAGTAACATGGGAAAACGAAGAAGCTATGCGCAAAAGATTCCCAGAATTATTCGAATGTAAGTACACTCTCCATAAATCCGTGTATTGAATTTGGGGACAAATTCTTTTTTTAGTGGGGGAGGGTGTAATGCCCGAGAATTTTCTAAGAATTTTTTAGATTTAAAATATAATTATTAAGCATTAAAAATATGCTATTAATTGAATTATAATGAATTATATTTAATTATTTAGGCTCTACACTAATCCAAGAGGATTTGGCCCATATAATAAACCCAATAGGCCCAAGGGATTATTTTCGACCTTGGCCCATGTTCTAGAAACATAAAATGGATGAAATTACGGAATTAAGTGGATAAGTAGGATAATTGAATGGATAATAGAGGTAAGAGTTTGAAGTATTTCAAATTTGGCGCTCACGGAGGCTAGCGGTCTATCGTAAGACCGCTAGAGGAGGGTTGGCGGTCCAGTACTAGACCGCTAATTTCTGTCAGTTCCGTGAGAGAAAGGAAGCGTGAAAAGGTTGGAATTTTAGCATCTAAATCATCTAGGATCGACTCTATCAGCTCATTAGATAAGTCTAGAAGGCATGAGGATCGAAATGAAAGTCTAATTGGGACTCTAGGATTGTTATAATCTACAAACCCAACTAAAACCTATAAATAGGTCCCAGATTTGTCCTGCGTGACCCCTACTTTGGCTCACGTGGAACTCAGGTAAAGAGGTTGATTTTGAGGTATGTTTCTTCTAGAAATTTGTTCATTGTAGTTGGAACTAACTATCCTCCAATTTTTGTTCTAGGAGATCAATCCTACAGGAAGATAGAAGCTTCCAAAGCTGTTGATTCTACAACAAGAACTCAGAAATTAGTGCATCCGACCCAAGAAGATCAAGGAATTCGGAGTCCTAAAATAGGTATTTAGTTGAAGTGTCTTTAGAACTTTATGTTCCCTTTCATGTCCTCTACTTACTCTCAAAATTTCACGCCCATAGTTCAAGGGAATCAGGAGATAGAGGGACATAAAGTTGCTGATTTAGTACAAGATGTGCAGTAAACTAGGACTTACTTCCAGTCCGAAATTGACATTTTAGGAGCACTGATTGAGGTAGGTTATCTTATGGATGGCTCAAACTTTACGTCAGGAATAAAAGTCCTCTTGTTTCCATTGATTTCATGCATTGTACGCCGTGAATTTCATGTTTTATTAGGACTATGTATCTAGGCTACTCTTCATGCATAATTCTTAGCCTTAATGAAGTAAAAATGGAATTCTCTTGTTATTCACACAAACCTATGCATATTGTTGACCTATATTCATTCTATGATGGTTATGGAAGTTTATATATGTTGATTTCCAGACATGATATGCATTAGTTTAGCATTTAGTCTTATTATCTTTTGAACTCGGATGAACACAGGAAGAAACAGTCTTCCTATCGACAGCCATGGAAATATAGCGGTCGTATGATAGACCAGTAGACAAAATTAAACGGTACTGTATTAGACCATTTTCAATTTTTAATTTTGTAATATTGGTAACTCGAACCATATTGCAGAATTAAACATAGTTATTGTTTAATAAGCCTAGTTAACTGAGTTTTATTCCTGTTTTAAGTACTGGTTTTTTATACTTAGTTAAATTTCTGGTTCATTATAATAGATTTCATGTTTTTGTGCACATTGGAAGTATTTTTAACCTATGTTAGTTAAAGACCAAAACAATATACTCTTGTAATTAAATACATGTTTTAAATAGAAGAATCATGATTTAACTTGATCGTTGTTTTACCACGATTCTCTCTCCTCAGAGTCATTTTCTTAAGTACATGGCACACATCCCGGTATATTGTCATTAGTTACACTTTTACACATTAGGAACATAATCTTGGACATAATGACCTCTTCTTTAGATATTCCTTCCAACGGATTAGGAAGTCTTGTTTCAAGGCCTCCGTAAGACTCCGCAAGCCTGGGATTCCCTCCAGGACGCCGAGCTGGTTGTACCATTAAATCCCATTACCTAGAAAGGTACTTATACCGATGTTTTATATTCTGGACCCTTAGCGGTCATTTTGTTGACCGCCAGAGTCTGCTAGCGGCCCTGAACTTGACTGCTAACGGATCCTAAACGGTTCTCTACTAGACCGCTAAAGACTCCAGATGTCCTGTTTTCCAAATATTGAACTGTCTTAGTTAACGGTCCTGAACTAGACTGCCATGATCAAGAAACGGTCTGGTAAACGACCGCTAATGTCATTAGTTTGATTAACCCGGGGTTTGACTCAAGAGTTGATTTTTCTATGCTCCTAGATGGTCCAATTGATTATCTAGAACCTGTCACATTATTCCAAAAATTCTTAAGTAAGTTTGAGAGTAAAAGAATGTACTGTTATGCTGCCGATTTATTTCCATAAGCATAACATAGTTATTAAATGCATTTATTGAAACCTCTTATTCTATTGAAGCATTCTTATTTTTGGTTACCTTATCGTGGAACTACAGTTGAAATTATACATTCTTGGCCATATTATTGTTATAAATGTGAAAGTAGCTTGATTTATACTTGAAGATGCAGTTCGAGCATTGATTGTGTTCAAGGGCTCTATGCTAGTCTCCTCGGTTGATTGTCGGAAACATACTATATAAACCATGAGATATGATGCTACTAGCATCGCATTGCGCTGGGAGTACTTTCTCTATAAATAACTGAAATATCCACGGGATCCATGAGAATCCACATAAATTCACGAAGTACTTGTTACTAAATGAAGAGTACATTCTTGCTTGTTACATGACTTTCTAGTGCATAGCCTTCATGGTTATGGAAAGTACATTCTTGTCACATTCTTGAAAGGCCAAATTGACATTCTTGTTATATACATGATCGAATCATATTCTTATATCTTTGATCATGTCTTGTTACTTTGACTTTATTCGCATGCTTCATCGTATTTGCATGATTTACCTTATTCCTTTGAGCTAAAATGTTAATCATTTAAAATTGCCTTCATGATGATACGAAGATACCAACTGGGCAAGTGTACTCATTACCTACTTTCTCAATGTTTCAAGAAGTACGAGTGAATTGGATTTGGATTACTCGAGTAGCGGGTCCGAGAGCGATTAAAGGAATATGGATTCGAGTGAAGACTTAGAGTGTCAAAATATGTCTAGATTGAGTCTTTATATGTAATTTTTATTTTTATTGAGTCTGGATCAAAAGAGTCGAATATTTGTGTACTTGGATTATGTTCATTTGATATGAAATAAAGGTGGAAGTTTGATCAAGTTGTTGTGCAATTACTTTGTGTGATTATTCTTGTGCTATGGTTATATTTCTTGCTCGAGGCTTACCATGCCGGCTATTCGCATTCCCGATTGTTTCCGCTGCATAATCTCGGGGCATGATAGACATGCTTCCCTCTCTTGGGACACCTGTGACCTTGAGTTCCTTCCTGATTGGCATAGTTTTTTCCTCTTGGGAACCATAGGTGTCGAGTCTACGCCGTTCGATCTATTGTGTTGTTGCTGGTCATAGTTGTTCGTTAGTCTCGTAGTCGCGTAGAGTCTTAGCTTGCATAGTGTCCCGCATCACCGCTAGGCCACTGCAGAGTTCGGCAGGGGACCGCAGTACCTGACGTGTCTTCGAGCCAGCTCGAACAAAAGCATTGAATGCTCGAAGGTCTCCTTCCCTGATGGCAACGGCGCGTAGCGCATTTCCGGCAAGGCTCCCACCTGCCAATGATGAAGGCAGGTGCACGGCCACCCCACAAGCAGAAATCATCTTCCGTCATGCCCTTGCGAAGAAGCAACGGCTGCAGTAGCAATGGGAACAGCACCAGCGACGATAGCGGCGGCAACGGCAAAAAAAAATAAAGAAAGAAAATCAAGCAGAGGTGGCCTTCGAAAGGGATCCTCGCATCCCTATAAGAAGCCCCCCCTGCGAAGCCAAAAAGTTACTTCCAAGTTCTGGGGGCTAGAGACTCTAATCAATCACTTTCTAGGTCTTCCTCTGGTTGGGTTTTCCCCTCTCTCTGGGCCTCCTTCACTTCTTCCGAGTTTTTAATTCTTGAAGCTACAGTCACAAAAGAGGGGGAGAAAGAGTGAAAGGAAAGTCCGGGGAGAGTCTGGGAGATATATCTGTAAGCAAGGGTGGGTCTCCCTCTTGTATCTTCTGCTTTGTTTCCCATTTCATGTTATCCAATGTTGGTCTCTCCCTGATGTAATTTGCTTTACATACGAGTGAATAGAATGCAGGTATCTTTGCCCATGATTTGTTTGATGATATGAGCTCAATGCCCTTTTCTCCAATATATATATATATATATATATATATATATATATATATATATATATATATATATATATGTATACATCCTTTCATTTCCCGGATGCAGGGGTCTTCTTATTCTTATTGATCAATGTGGTTGAATCCACACCTTTTTACATTAGGAGACACATTGGTTACATGTAGGAATCCCCAGTTACTCAGTGTGATAACCTTTTTGCCGCTCTTTGGAGAACAGAGTTAGCAGTAGAGATGTCTGTTTACATGAGGCACAACACGTCTTAGGTGAAGTAACCCAATTACTCAACACTCTAAGCCATTGCTCTGCCATGGTTTCGTTGGCAATACCTTTTTAATCAGAGTTAATCTGGCACTTCATGACATAACTTTCAACACTTCAAGGTGAAGGAGATGGTTTCTCAGTAATCCAAACCATTGCTCTGAAGGAATTTTACCCCTTGATTTCATTAAAGTTCAATGTTTGAAGACAATACTCATTGTATAGATTTTCAACTAGAGTTGCCTCTTTATCTTTAATGCTTAAGCTTTTTTTTAGAAGTTTTCAGGGCATTATATTCTACAATGTTCTTTACTCATTAAGTCGTTGTTGTACCCAGACAATTTCCCAGCAAAATATTAAAGGATAAGGGTTCGGGAATTTCCCGAACACCTTTAAGGCATGGACTACCCAACCTCTTCTAAAAACTTGCTCGGCCCAACCAAGGGTCACAAACAGCTAGCCGTGACATATGGAGACATCAATAATTGATTGGGGCTACTCCCGATCTCTCAGTGGCGGGCTTTTCCTGCATTCTACACGTCCACCCGGGCCAACCCGGTGGCACCCCGACTACAAGTTATGCCACGTGGCACCCAGCAACAAGGCCTGGGACTACCCCAAGACACCTTCTTCCAACCCTCTAAGGTCAAAGGGAGACCTAACTAAGTCGACCACAGGCTTTGGAGGCCCGCAGCGCTCATATACGGTTCACACGCGTGTGTCGGGCATATCCCCAAACACCTTGTAGGCGCGTATGTCCTAGTCCATCTACAACAAACCGTGGGTCAACCCATGGCTCCAGCACAGCAGTTGGGTCCTACAACGACCCTCCAGCAAGTCGGGATAGCTCCCGACCCTCAGACACGTGACGACGAGCCATTTACCTTTAGCTCCCGGGCCAACCCGGGGCTACCCTGCCAACCTGCTGTATCATATGGCACGCACCACGAGGCCAGGCCCACGTACCTGAGATGCCTCTTCCTAGTTCCCATGAGCTCATACCCTCTGCCCAAGGCCAAATCTAAGGCCTGCCAGTCATTTACCTAAGCCGATCGACAACTCAAGGTGTGTCAGGCATTTACCCGAACATCTTGCGAGCGGCAGCTATGACTCAACAACAACAACCCCATGGGCTAATCCCAGCATCCCAGAGCCATCTGTCCTTCAAAGGACACCCCCAGATAACAAAAGAAGACCCCCAAGGGCCACCCCTCGGGGCCACAGCTCAGCCGGGGAGAGTTCACCCCGGGCGCGGCCGCGCACCAGGAGGGCAAACCCCCCCTGGGGAGCGCGCCCTCCTCCCAGCCCAGTGGCCCCACAGCCATTCCCCAGTCCCAGTTGCACCTAGTTCGTGAGGTTCGTGCAAGGTTTGTTAGCGTACCCATGTGCGAAAGGAGTAGCAAAGAACAAAGCTCGAGGTCAAGCAAAAGCACGCGAGTCAACCTCTTCAGTCTACGTGCGCAAGCGTCCAGCCAGCCAGTTCAAGCCACGTATCTTTTTGTCCTCTTCTTCTTGGTAAGCATAGGGAAAAAATAGTAAAAATCCAGATTTTTATAGAGTGGGGACCGCCCCCTCTCTCTCACCCTCTAGTTCGCCTAACCCCCCCCCCTTGGGCTGGTCCGCCTAAATCTCCCTGGGGGAGCGGTTTAGGTGGACCAGACCAGCCCCTTGGGCTGGTCCGCCTAAACCAGGCTGGTCCGCCTAAACCCTCCCTCCCCCACTCCATAACAAAAAAAAGTATTTTTTAAGGGTTTACCTGGACCCAGTTTGGCCCTTAACTTAGTCCTCCTAAACCCTTCCCTGCCCCTTCAACTTTCCTATAAATTCCACCCCTTGGAAACTCAAGAGGCAGGCATGGAATGAAGGCAATGCAATAACCTACGACTTAACTGCTACACCCTCGGACTTCCGCAGGCATCCAGCAAGGGTCGAGGATGCAAGGAGCTAAGTGCGTGCGTGGTTGGCTTGTTGATCGGCTTGTACATGCTGAGGGTATGCCACACATACTCCCCTCACACGGCGTCTAGCCATCGCACACATGTCCACTCTCGTCGCACAAAAGGCATTATGACAACGGCAAACACGCTCGTATTCTGGGTCTGCCCGCATATGACAACCCACAGTGGCTACGCATACGCCATGATGCAGCACCTACTTCCGTCACGGGACCGCACGCCTACTGCTCATCCCGAGCTAGCCGCCGACCGTCCGGACTGATGACTCAAGTTAACCGGACCACTAGCCTGGGAGTAATATCCTCAGGGCCGGCCTCGACCCCCTAGCATGATGACACCCTCTCTCCGGGACCCATACCCGAACGCTCATTTTTGAGCCGCGTCCGGCCTCCCTCAGGCACCCGTTATAGTCCGCTCCTGCCATCCCATCTAGCCCTTCCTCGACGACTCAGGCTTATCCTTAGCTCCCCGAGGAAAGCCTCTATAAAACACACGGATATCTACCTTGTTACGCATTGACCCGGGGACCGGCCCACGCGTCAGAATTGTCCCACAGCTTGCACCTGTTATACATTGGCCCCCTCGGCCCATTTGTAAAGCCCAAGTGGCTCTCATACAACATGAAACCAATTGAATACAAGCACCTGTACATGGGCCCCAGCTTTCTACCTACACCACCCAGCACGTGTGTCAGATACCCCTGACCCCAGCAAACACCTCCCAGTCAAAAGTGCACCCATACTTGCGGAATGCTCCTGACCCTTTGATCATGACTTCAGACACATACAAACTTCTGTTTAGCACAAAACGAAGGTGTTCAGATTTAATTCGATGTAAAATAAACACTGGTTGCTTGCGGCCGATGGTGAAAGACGTCCAGTACACGATTCCCACAATCGCCTGCGCACTCGCACCCGTGGAACCTCTTTTACCTACGTGTAGCCCGATCTCTCAACCCATGTGCCGCGTCCTAGCGACGCTTCCCCGGTCAACCCTTGGTTCCATAGGTGATTGTCGAGAAATTGACTGGCACACCTGCACCCTTTCCAACTAACCTACACCCCGACATTTTCATGCCATTCGACCTTTTTTGACTTTCCGTAAAAGGAGAGTGCCCGGTACTGCCGTGAGGGGCCTACAACTGTAAGGGAGGATACCCGACATACATCAAACTCCTGTATTTTCCTTTCCCGATGTATTCCTTCCTTCACCCTGATCATCGGCATAAAAACCCCCGGCAACAAAGAGGATGGCATGCCTGGTGGGACATCTCCCACCTTCCTTCTTTTTGCTAAAGAAAAGCTTGTGCCAGCCCTGAAGCCATGTTGCCCTTTTCCTATCCTTGCAGGAGATGTAGAGGAGGGTACTTGCGCGCATTTCCCAGCAGCTTCCAGTTCGCGCTCTGACTGCCGGACCGCTCCCGATGATCGTCAACAACCGTCGCCTCTGCAGCATCCAGCGCTCCAGCAACTATGGCAGTTGTTACCTACAGTCCCATCATCATCTCCACACACGCGCGGGTGGGATACTTGGCGACGCCTATCATTTTCGGCCGCTTCGCCCCAGTTGTCTGATCACCCTACTTCTTGGGTGTGGTCCCCATTGCTGTTCCACAGCTACTCTTAGCTTCCGCTCCTATCTATGTGACGGACATGCCGCGTCAGTCTCCAGCTTCGGTGGCCCGCTCGAGCGTCAGACTTGGGCCATCAGCTACTGGCCCCTGTGGGGTAGACCTGTAAACGGTCGGATACGGAGCGGATAGTGTGATATCTGAATTCATATCCGATTAATAATCGAATTATCCGATTAGTAATCGAATTATCCGTCGGATACTTTATTCGGATAACGATCGGATAAATTCAAATTCGAATTCGGTTCGAATTTTAAACGGATAATTATTAGGCCTACTTAGGGGTGAGTTGTGTTAGCCGTGTGAGAGCATCATATATTGTTTTCTCAAAAAAATAAAGAAAGAGTGAAAGTTTTTTTTATTTTGAGAGATGTTATCAAATGATTAGACTTGATCCTAAAAAATAAGAGATAACTTACCAAGTGAGTGTAAGTGAATTTCTTATTTTTAAATTATATTTTAAGACTAAAAAAGATAAAAAAGAATAATCAAATAATATATTAAGATTTAAGTTAATTATATATAGAATATGTATATCATTAGATTTTTATCTAAGGGTTCATATTCGGTCAGATAATATCGGACATGGATATCTCAATATTTGAATTCGTATCCGATTAATAATCGGATATCCGATATCCGATTAAATTATCCGTCGGATATTTTATTCAGATAATTATCCAATTAAATGAATACGAATTCAAATTTGGTTCGAATTTTAAACGGATAATTACCACAGTGTGGGGGTCCCAGATCATCCCCTGCTTGGGCGAGCTTTGCCCCCCGGGCCCAGTCTCTGCCAATCTCAACCACGGGCACCGTGCCCCAAGACTCGGCCACCACTATAGCATCCTACTTGGGCCTCCAACCCCGAGCCCCAGTCAAGCCAGCTCCCCGTACGGGTTCTTCCACCAGGGGTCAAGGCTCCCAAGTACTCTACTCGAGTCTTTTGACCCGAACCCCGAAAGAGCCGTCGTCCAGCACGGGTTCTCAACCCCGCATTCGAGGCTCCTCAGCATCCCGATCGGGCACACAACCCCGGTATTTCTCAAGGTCGGTCCTCGGTGTGGACCTTCCACGTCGGGCCCCAGGCCTCTCAGCTCTACTATAGGTGTCTTCCCCTTACCCTGCAGTAATGCCATCTCCCGGCACAGGATTGCCCTTATGGGATGCGACAATTCCCATGTCGACCATGGGCCCTTTGTCCCACACTCCAGCTCCGTCAACGCTCGCTACTGGTTCACAACCCATGGTCGTCGGCACCCACTGCATCTTCTACAACGTTGCTTCCCGATGCAAGAGCGTCATCTCGAGCATCGGCAACGCTTCTATCGGCTCAGGCAAGAGCTTACACCCGAGTCGCCTAGCCACCGACCCTTGATGCGGGTCTCGTACCCTGGGGGTCGATCTCAGTACTCCCAACTGACAGCTCCATGCTGCCCGTCACCGTAGACCGGGTCTTCTCGGTCTATCACCTCGGGGTAGGGTCTTCCTCCGCTCCCTAGAAGAAGCGTCGTCATGGCCATAAAGGCAGGCAACTCGCCGCTGCAACTAGCAACTCTAGCAAGACTATTCTTGTCGGTGACATGCAGATTAGCCTCAATGGGGGTGAACCAATCATACCTCAGGAACAGACCGTTCCTACGATTCCTACCTACAACTGTTTCGACCACCTACGGTAAACGCGAGAGGACAAGGCGAAGCTCAGAGGAGCGGGCACCCCGGTAGCAGGCTGGGGGAATCCACACCAGCCCGATTCACGAGCTCCCAAGTTGACCCATCAGAGAAACAACGAGAAGGGAGACCGGCAACCCGACTTGAGAAGAATCAAGGTCACCTCAGAAGAAGCTCAAGCCGTTCGAAGGGTGCGTATTAGAAACCCCCTGTGAGCGCTCAGACGCGGCATCAGGCAGGACGCGTCTGATCCCACAACAACATCATATGATGACGCTCAGTCATCCAATGTCCCCCGCTAGGGCAAGCGGAGACAAAGACGAGCCCGTTCTCGGGCCCGCCAATAATCCATCCCGAGTTCTCCTCAGGCCGACATCAGGAGGGAGGCTCCTCTACAACTCACCTCAGTCTTTGACAGACTGGGGGCACCCGTCTGCCCAGAGGAACACCCTCAGAGGAAGCGAACGACCCGGTTTATCAATGATGCAGTTTGGGTGTTCGCGTGCTATACCACGGGACACCAACCCAACACCCAGTTGTAGACACGCTAAAATTATCATCATTTTGAGCATATCTCCTATCACACCGCGATGCCTAATTTAACCCTCAAATTGACTTATTTCAGTGGTTTCCCCCCATTTTTCTTGAATATTCAGCTTTCTTCTATTTTTCAAGATTTTTCTTGGGCTTTTCTCCAATTTTCTGGAACATTTTCTTGAACGCGTCAGACCTCTTGGATGTGTTTTTCTTGGGCGACTGGTTTAGCAGATGCGATTTACTTTTCCATTTTTGATAATTACCAAATTCCTCAACTTCCTGAATATGCGTCTATACATATGGACGCTATTTACCTTTTTAATTTTGGTAATTTCATAAATTCAAGAAGAGGTGCCTTCACGTCAGGACGTGATTTCCAATGATATTTTCATTAATTCATGAAATTCCAGAATACGCGTCTTCTCATCAAGACGCGATTTCTTCTGTTAATTACCAAATTCAATAAAATGCTTCTGCACTTGTGGATGTTGTTTCCTTGTCGATTTATGGTAATATTCAACTTTCCTAAATAATTCAAGAAAATGTGTCTACTCATCTCGTCGCCTATTTATGAACGCGTCCATGACAGTAGATGCGGCTTTCCTTGCCTAGATCTGATATTTTTAATCCATCCAAAATTCATGAAATTGTTAATTCACGTCCGGAACCCTAGACGCGATTTCTTTCTTAAATTTGGAAATTTTTAATCTTCCTAAAAATGGCTTGGAATGAGCGACTCTCTGAGTGGACGCCCATTTAATCGGCGACCGCAGGGTCTGATGCCATTTCCCTGAAATCTTCCGTGTTCTACTGTGGTTCCTTCCTTCCTCGTTTTGAGGTCCGTTTCAACTGGGTAAGGCTCCAGGTGGCTTTCCAAACTTCTCAAGTTTATCTCCTTCTGTGGATGATTATCCTAATTATTCTCGGATTAAACCTCCGAATCTCTCCCTATAAATGGAGCCATTCGGCTCTTGTTCAAGGGGCCAACTTCAATAACAGACGGGAGGTGCTGCCAGATTCGTGCCTCGAAGAGGAGTACTCCCGTGCTCATTGCTACATCCTTCAGACACTCTCTCTTTCGCGTTCAATCCGTAGGCGGTCGTTATAGGAGAAACCCCCAGGCTCTTCTTCTTTCTTCTATATTCTCTGTTCTGTTCTCCGTGCTTCTTCGTCTATTGCATTGCATGCATGCATCATTCATCTCTTATCTCCTTAAGCTCAACCACGTTGAGCCATCCTTCAGCACAACGCTTGCACGTCTTTTACGTTCATATCATATCATCATCCCTCCCTTTGCACAAGGGTTTAAAGGTGCAACACCCCAACATGTGTGTTCACTCATATGCTCCTCGCGATACATCCATATTTAGAGTTTTCTACTACACTCATTTGGTTCTAATTCCTATTTCTTTTATTGGTGTTGTTTGTTATTTTGCAAGGGTAATATCAAGAAAAACTCTCTTCATCGGCTGGCAGATAGTAAGAGAAGGAACACTCACATCTCCCAACGCTCCAAGGTATTCTACGATCCCTCCTCTTTTTTTATTGTTATATCATTTGAGGCCCGCGTGTCCTCTGGCGATCACCCTCCACATTAGCATCCTACACATGCTCCCTTTCCTTTTTCCTCCATTCTTCTTAGCTTATTCTTTTTATTTTTAATCTTAGTGGATTTTTAATAGATCTACAAATTGGCGATCACGGTGGGACTTCTTTGTGTTTTTCTTTGGATTATCCTCCTCCATTGGGCACCGACGTGTGCCATCTCCCTTTGGCACCCACGGTGCAACTCCATTAGTGCTCCACGTAGCACTCTTTTCATCTTATTTTTTATCCTTTTGTGCACCACGTGTGCATGCACCAACTTGATTGATCAATTTCATAAGATTTATTAGAATTCCACTTCTATTATCCTTAAAAAAAAAAGAATCGGTGTCCAATACTGTGGGCGCCCATTGAATGAGCGCCCACTCTCACGGACGTCAATTCTCTTAGAGGTGGTTTTCTATGCTGATTACTGTGAGTTTGTGAGTGCTCTCGTCTTTCATCGGGTATTTTACATTGGTGTACTTTTCTGGCCTTGTTACAGGTTTTTTAAAAAAAATAATAAAAAAAAAGAATCAGCGTCCACACCTGTGGACACCCATTCCTTTGATTGGTCTCCCATAGTGGAAGACACCCATTCCTTCCCTGCTTTCTCATTTTGTTGCATCACGTTCATACTATTATTCTGTGATTGGCTTGCATCCATTGCATGCCCACCCTCTGTTGCATACGTTCCAACATATAATATGTTGCATTTCCAGACTCATTTGTTGCATTTGTTGCATATCAAGCTCATAGCTTCTCTATTGCATTGGTTTCGTATCATATTCATATCCAATTCATGTTCTCTATTGCATATTGCCCTGCCATCACTGCATATCACGTCCCTGCTATTCTTGCATCTTTCTTGTTTGTTTGCATTGTTAATTGCATATCGTTGTTCACAGGTCATATTGCATCCACTGCTCACCTATTGGCATTAGTGCATTTTCATTTCTGATCTGTTTTTATTTTCCCCTCTTCATCATATCTACATTATATTATCCTGTGTGATTCTTTTTCTTCTTTTGCATTAGCCCTCATACAGGGCATCTCAGGCTTGGGAGACCTCCTCTCCCCACACTCCTAGGACACCATACCCCTCTCTTGGTTAAGGAAGGACTCTCCATTGAGCACTACGTCTCTTTAGATCGGAAATTCCTAAACCAAGGCCTCCATAAGTCCTCGCGCCCGTGGATTCCCTCACGGACGCCGGGCAAGTTGTACCTTTTGAAGTCCCCAGGTTTAGTTGGCCTATGCATGGTGAGAATCAACCTAGTTGGCATTTGAAGCAATACCTTATTGCAACTAGGTTCCTACCTTGAGTGAATTATATCAACTTTGTTAAAAATCATTTAATTCACCAAGGTTCAACATAAAAAAATCAAGCGTAACATTCTAACTTCCTTGCTATTCTTGCAAATTGTTTTAATTGGATATTGATTATTTGCATGAAGTTTCGCTTTGATAATCAAACCAACACGTTTAATGCCAATTATAATCATGAGGATGCACAACCTAGCACATCTTACACTCCTCAATTACATTATTCTCATCACAATTCTTTCAAGGACCACGTCCTCATCCATATGGTCTTGCCCCACCTATGGGCAGATTCCAATCTTGTTGTCCCTCGCCTCAATCGCGAGCCACTACTCCCTCGGGACCGTCTCCTCTCGACGACGAGAAGGTCTCTCAAATCCTACATGCTATAGATCATCTCATCCCTCAACAAATACAAACCCTTAAGGCCGTTGTTGAGGGTGCATCTCATTCTTCTCCTCCTCCTTCCACTCCCATTCGGGTGGCCCATCACCCGCCTCCTTCTTCTATTCCCGCTCCCATTCGGGTGGCTCATCACCCGCCTCCTTCCACACATACCCTATTCGGGTGGTCCATCACCCGCCTCCCTCTTCTGTTCATACTCCTCTTCGGGTGGTCTATCACTCACCTTCTTCTATTCCTCCTCCCTCACGGCCCCAAGGCCCTTTTATTCCTTGCAACCCGGCTCGACCGGGTCCCTTTTTGTGTCAGCCCGTTGGTCCCCCTCCACGGCCATCTCATGTGGCCCATCCTTCAAGGCCTTGCCAATCCTCTACTTCTCTTGTTATGCCCCTCCAAGTTCTCGTTGATAAATTCACTTTGTTGGAGGAACAATTGAAGAGGGTCATGAGCCCGCGGCCTGCTCCTCCTCCTCCTTCTCTAGTCAATCCTCTTCATACTTTCATAAACAACATTATGAAGATGGAGAAAGAATGGAAGGAGAGGAGAGATGACTACGGCGGCATCAACGCAAGTGAGCAAGAGCCGATAGGTTTCAACGATCAAGTGGACGCCGTCCCCCCCACTTATTCACTCCACTCATCCATATGGCCCTCGACCTCCGCATATGCATTTACATCCACAAAATCCTCCTTAACACCATTACATTTCACCACCCATTAATGCGCCTCCACCACGGCGTCCACTTGAGCCTGAGAATGAAGAGCCGGCATGTGAACAATTGAAGTCGGCATGTGATGATGAAGTTTCGAAGGCACCCCTTCCGAGTTTCCTTCGTTTTCTTCTCCCTCCACTACCACCAAATGAACCTCCACTAAGCCTTCACCGGTTATACCTTCATTAACCTCCACTCCACCGGCCTCCGCTGAACCCACCACTAAACCCTCTCCAGCTAACCCTCTTTTGCCGCCACCCCGGCCCTCCATTACCCTTTTAACCCCTAACCAAACTACACCTACTTCACCACTTAACACTTCACCTTCACCCATGGCTAATCCTGAGCAGGGTCCACCTCTTTTTGCACTCGAGCCAACCCCGTCGGCTTCCGAGCAAAGGGAGAGGCTCGACGTGTTCCCTCCAACACCTTCCATTACACCTCCACCATCCATGGAGCCTTCCACCTCCGCTTTGTTGTGTCCCCTGGTTTTGATGATAACAAACCATAATCCATTGTTAAATCTTTGTGGTATGACTAACTGTATTATTTAAGTTCTTATTTGGACAAGTACAGGTGATGTACTCTCAAAGTGTCAACCTATCACTTGGACGTGTCGACATGCTAAGAAGAGACTTGTCATTGAGCCGCTTCTGTTTGAGCTCTGGCATGAGCAGAGTGCCGACACCTCCTACGACGTGTCGACACGTCTAGAAGAAATTTGTCTTTGAGCCATTTCTATTTAGGTTCTGTTTGGCACCATGTGTCGACACCCTGTGAAAAGAGTGTCGACACCTTCGGTTCAGTGCAACGGACTTCATCTCTATCTGGCGCACATGCCCCGACACTTCCAAGTGAAGCCTCGACACGTAGGCTCGAGCCATACGCGAGTGTGGCGCATGTGTCGACACACGGCCATCGAAGTATCGACCTGTTTTGCTTGGAAGCCATATTTCTTCAAGATTTTAACGAGATGTGCCGACACCTTGTCTGAAAGTGTCGACAACTTCAAGCTCGCCCAAAACGGATCTGAAACAAGAAGCGTCCGCTTTTCAAGATCCGTAACCAGTCGTGGAGGCTCCGATCGCACTTGAAAATGATTGTGGAAGCCCACCTTTTTAGAGGAACTGATCAAATGTTAGAAGAATCTTCCAGGAGTGGGTCCCCTTTGCAGATTTGGTTCCCTACCTGCTGTTGACACCTTGAAAATGAACAAGGGTGGAAGCAGATCATACCCACAGTGAAAGACCAATGATGAAGCTCGTCAACCATTTACCCGGCTGAAGCCTTTGTCAGCCGAGCTGATGTCCGGTGCCGATGTCACTCAGATGGCAGCACTAACGAAGCAGTAGTCGCTTGACTAATGAGACTTCTTAGCACACTTTAATAGGAACTGTGTTGCTGCCTCATCCAAGAATCCACAGATGACATGTCATGGTAAGTCAGATGTCGGCTTATTAACAGATGTGATGTAAGATAAAGATGAAGCCGGTACCGGCAGATGAAGATTGCAAAGGCTTTTGTAAAGTCAGAATACAAGAAGAATCGTCTCCACAGATTATACACCCGGCTGAAGTCTTCCCAGACTAAAGCTGATGTCTGATCTCGTCACCATTCAGGTGACGATATCGATAAAATGATGCCCGGTTTTGTCATCATTCAGACGGCAATACTGATGAAAACCCTGCTAATGATCTCAATACAAACTATATCACCAACGGAGGACCCTCTTGGGTACTGATGTACTTGAAGGGCCTATCAAAGGCCTGGTCAAAGAGACCAAAATGGGCCTTTAATGGTGGCGCCGGAAGCCACTTTGTCAAAGCCCAAATGCTGCACAAGGTTGGAGTCCTGCGCGCCGGGAAGCCTTCAGCTGAGGCGCGCCGTGAGGTGTCTGCCGAGAAGGCAAGGAGGGACGGCTATAAAGCCCCTTCCCTTCGAAAGGCTGATGGTCGGGGGGGGCGTCAAAAATCAGAGATAGAAAAAAAGAAAGGAAGAGTAGAAGCGAAAACCAGATAAAGAGCCAGAAGAGAGACCGAGAGGGAAAAAAAGAAGAAACTTAGAGAAGAAGAAGAAAGGGAGACTCAGGTGGGTAGCCCGGGGAGGGGGAGGAGTCAATGCTCCGCCCTCCCCCCATGCTTTCTTCTTTTTATTTTCTCTTCTGATGTAATCTGGCGAGGCTTTCTCGATGTATCAATGTAGCCGGAGGATTCCGGTCTCGATCTCCATCTCTCTGTCTTTCGTTTACCTTCTACGATCTGTACAGGTTTGGGATGATGCAATAATATGAAAGATGAACATGGCTCGTTTGGGCATTCGATCGATTGAAATATCTGCTGTATTTGTCCCCTTCTTGCATCGGTTGTTCTTCTGAATGTCGTTTTGCCTAGATGTTATAGCTTTCCGATTCACGTTTCGACCTCCCCTCCCTAGCCTGTCCTCTGGTGGAAGATGAAGACGGAGTCTCAACCCTCATCCAGTGGGTTATTAGGCTCTGTCCCTCCTCTTCCTCCCCCTCGGATCAAGGTTTCCCCGGATATCACAGATGTCTGTCGAGCTCCCATCTCGTCCAGGGTCAGAGACATCAATCTCTTGACCGTCTGAGCAGCAGGTGAGTATAGAAAACGCCATACATCCCATGAGGATTCGATAATGGATGATCTGCCCTTCGACTGATGCTAACCCCCGCGTAAACCCCTTCTGCAGTCCAGATCTTGACTCAATCCGAGCCAGAAATCCCAGAAATCGCCTGAGCAGAGTACCGCAGTTCAGCCATAAACCCTTTTAGCCCCTTCCCGGCGTGGCCATTTCCCCGCCGAGAACTACTCTGCCGAGAGATCCCCCTTGCTTTAGCCCCTTCGGCAAGGCAAATAAGCCTATCCCAATACAGCCTTCCCGGCCAGGGGGCCTCCCGGCGCCGGGTTCCCGGCGCGGTCATTACCGCGCCGAGAACCCTTGCGCCGAGAGCATTCCCCCTTGGCCAATAAAACCCACGCCGGGAACCATGCTTCCTGCCACCCCTGCTCTACGTTGTGAATCCTCCATTCCTTGAACCCTGGAGGAAAGCCTTCCTGCTACAGGCCAAGGAACCATACAGATGCCCTCTGAAGTCCGATCAACCAAGCCTTGCATCTTGTCGAAGGATACTCTAGATCATCATATGTGCCTAAGGGATAAACATCACTGGGGATAACTCCCCTACATAACCTTACGAGCCAGAGAAACTCTGCCACTGCATAAGTTTCAATGGCCTCAAAGGGTTATTAAGTTGGTGCTGTGATCACATACACGGGCTAGGGGTCCCATACCACCCCTTATTCTGGCTTTCATCCCGGCACTCTGTGGGTGATCGTCTATTACTCCCTGGCATACGCTAGGTACGGGGGAGGTGCTGCTGAAATCCTCCCAGCCGATGAAAAATAATACTGAAGCTGTCCTCTGGGCTCTGTATGGTGATGGTGAAAAGGACCTCTGTGTGGGGCTCTTCCCCTCCAATCCCTCTCAGTTCTCGGCCTCCTTTGAAGCATATACAACTAAAACCAGTTGAACCCCATCTCTAGTCTCCAGAGCCAATCTACTCTGATATAATTCCCAGAAAACTCTCAAAATCCTAAAAACAGGGTACCGTAAAGTCCTAAACCCCCCCACGGCGCCCAAACACCCCTTCTTGGCCAGCTACCTCTCGGTGCCACCAGCTCCCGGCGCGGCCTTCAGCGCGCCGGGAACCCCCAGGCCGAGAGCTCCTCTTCCCCCTTTAGCCTACGCCGATAACCCCCTTGGAGAATCTTCAGCGCGCCGGGAAGTCGGCGCCGGGAGCTTCCTGGATTCTTCCCTTTGGCTACGCCGAGAACCTCCATCTCCTTGCTACTCACGCCGGGAGCCTTAGCCTCCCATCTGTGGTCAAGCCGAGAGCCTAAGTTGCCACCCTATGAGCCCAAATGCCCAGAGCTAACCTACACAGAGATATTCGTGGATCACCAGATGTGTCCCGTGTTGTGCATCCCTTAGTTTTGATGATGAAAAAAGATATGTTTGACTAATCAACATTCTACGATCTTCATAACACGTGCAAGTCATTTGATTGATCCTTCAATATAAAGCAATGAACTCATGGCAAGTTGATGATGAACAAAAGATGTGTTTGACTAATTCAATGTAAAAATGATAATTCAATGCAAATCTGATAGTTCAAGTAATTTCAGGTATACTGAAGTACTAATGAAGTCAACAGATCAGAGGAAGTTGTCAAGGTTTCTTGTCGACCAGAGTAGTAGTCATTGTCGATCAACGAATCCAACCAAACACAGTTCAAGCTATGTTTTCTCTGTACGCACTCTGGTTGTCGACCAGAGCCCTGCCCGTTGTCGACCACGAAGCAATACAAGCGAATCCAACTCTGTACAGACTTTTCCTCTGTACAGACTTTCCTCTGTACAGACTTCGGTGGTCAACCAAAGGCCTGCCCGTTGTCGACCACGAAGCAATACAAGAGAATCCAACTCTGTACAGACTTTTCCTCTGTACAGACTTTCCTCTGTATAGACTTCGGTGGTCAACCAAAGGCCTGCCCGTTGTCGACCACGGAACAGACAGAGCGTCAGACAGAACTGCCATACATCTGGACATTGCCCCTTGTCGACCAGCGACTGGGCTATTGTCAACAATGAGCGATATGAGCGTCAGCCTGAAGAACCAGCCGTCTGGACAATGCTCATTGTCGACCAGAGACAGGGTCGTTGTCGACCACAAGCGGAACCGCGTCCAGAACCGAAATCCAACCGAATTCAGTTTCTGTTGAGAAAAACCTGCAGGTTGTTGCTGCAGGTTGTTGGGCGGTTCAGATGATAAGATTCCGCACGGGATTCAAGGAGAGAATCGTGCTAAGAACCGGTCAAACCTCTTCTAGATTTTACTTAATCTTCTCCCTGTTTTTTAGCGGGTAATCGAACGGGTTTGCACTTGCGCGGGAAACAGCTCCGAGCGTGATAAGAACTGGTGCAAAAAGGAGAAGAGACAGAGAGCGGGGTGTGGAACAAGAGCAGAAGAAAAGGACACCCACGAAGATACTCTGAAAGAGAAAAGGAAGAGTGGCTCTCCGACAATCAAGAAGCAGCAGAAGACAGAAGTGTTCTTCGGTGCTGCAGAAAGAAGACCTGGCTCAAGGCGTTGCAAGTTCCAGCAGCAAGGCAGCTGAAGGCATCCTGCTGAAAGTCCTACAGGGAGTCTTGCCTTGTTCTCTATGTGATTGAGTTCCAAGCTGAACTCCTTAATTACTCTGCTTCAAACGTTTATGTTCAGCTCTGTTACAAGTTTTTCTACTCATCTTTACAACTAGTGTCAAGCTGTGTGGCAGCGGGTACAAGCTGTGTGTCAGCAGGAAGAAGCTGTGTATCAGTGGTGTATTGATTGAGATCAGGATTTCTCATTAGTGAAGCCTTGCTCAAGTTGAGCAAGGGGTGGATGTAAGTCTCAGGAAGAGACTGAACCACCTAAAAATCCTGTCTTGTGGTTTTGCTTGTGGTGTGTGCTCTTCCTATTGTTTGCTATCGCTATAGTTATCAGTTTTATCTTTGCAATCCATCGTTTGCTTAAGGTCTAGTTGATCCTTGGTTTATTAATTGAAAAAAGGGGCTAGATCTATTCACCCCCCCTCTAGATCTATTCAGTCCGTACTCAACATCCCGAGGATAAAGTAAAAGGGAGGTAGACTCCCTTATGTTCCATCGATTCGTGTTGAAGTCACAACGACGCGCCTCCCTCTTAGCTCCGGTGAGCCATGCCAATGCATGAGTGCCACCAGCTCCTGTGAGGGAAGAATCAAACATTGCCTTAGGGCATACGTGTGTAACGTGGAGAGGCCCGACCTCTCTCTTTCTTTCGGCTTTCACCCCGGCACTCCATGGGTGATAGCCTATTTCCCTCTGGGCATGATCCAGACCATGGGGAAGTGCCCCCGAAATGTTAACCGATGCTTTAAACCTCCGTCATGATCGCGGCTCATCCTATCCGCGATTGATATCCTCTGTTTTACCTTTCCCCTGAGTCTAATTGTTTTTCGAGCTGTCGATTCAGCGATATCGTCTGTTTCTACAATCGATATTATTATCTTGCCCGCCTTCCTGGCTCTGGTATGAAATTCAAACTGCGCACATAAAAAGAATATCCTTTTTATTATTGCCTCTCGAGGCCTCCTATTTTGGCGTTTAATCAAGGGTTGTCCTTCCTTGGAAGGACGTAATTAACGTCATAGCCTTTATGGTATGACGGACTTCTGGTCCCGACTCGGACTTCACAATCGACTGACCAAGTCAGATCGAGCGCACAATAAAATCGTCACACACGTGACTGGCACGCCTAATAAATCAAAAATCCAAATAAAAAAATAAAAAATATATAAATAAATAATACAATGAAATAAGATAAGATCCACGTTCCACAAGCTGGCACGCCCGGTGGGACCTAGTCTCCCTTCATCTCTACGCCAAAATAGGAGGCCCAGCAGGCCCCCCTCAAATTTCTAATCCTGTGCGCTTTCCTTATTTTCAGGAAGATGACTACTGGACTTATGTCTGTACGCTTCGGCCAACAACCGATCGATATGCATGTGCGAGAAGGTTACCTGGCGGTACCCCTGTCATTCGGAGCAATGCCCCCTGCTGTCGGGCTGCCCAACTGTCTGGGCCTCGTCTTCACCGACCTTCTGCAGGTCAACAACGACGAGCAAGGCACCGCTGCAGGTGCCCCTATGAAGACTGCTGGTAAGAAGGCTGGCTTACCGGAGAAGATGACCTCGACGGCCGTCGCCTGCTATGTACACCAAGTTCAAAGGAGGGATACGGTTCCCGCTGCTGCCCAGAGGGGAAAGAGAAATAACCGGAGAAGCCGGTATGCTGCTGCTGAGCGTCGTCTTTCCAATTCTGGGAAGACAATGATGATGGGAGATGTTAGGGTGAACCTCAACGGTCGCCCCAGAGAAGTCCGGCCGGACAGGATTGTCCCGACTGTCCAGACCGACAACAGGTTCCGCGTCCTGGCCGCTAGGAGGGCCAACTGGGAAGCTGATGAAAGGAAGCCGCTGGCGCCCAAACCAGCAAAATATAAACAGGTCTGGCGACCAAAGAAGATTCAGAGCTGGGCCCCAGCTCGATATGAGAAGAAGGCTACTGAGGATGCTGTTACCCGCTTCAGGGCAGGAAGCAGAAGAGAAGAAAGAAACTACAGAAGAGATGATGTTGCTGCTTACCCCAAGGCTCGGGGGAGGAGAGATGAAAAAAATGATGAAGGAAGGAATCTGATTACTACTCGCCCCATGATGAAGGGCAAAAGATATCAAAAGAATGAAGACCTTACTATCACCCATCCCAGGGCCAAAGGCAAAAGATGGCGAAGGAAGAACTATGATGACACTGCCAACTGCTGCCAAGATGGCGATATGGGAATGAGCGAACCAGTCACGGTTGCCATTCCAAGAAGACCAAGAGCCTGTGCCAGACAGGCTGACATATTCAAATATTCCAAAGCCGAGCATTTGAATGCTCAGATGACAAGACTGGCTCATCAGCAGAAAAGCCAGGAAAGATTGATACTCCGACCAGAGCCGCGAAGGCACGATCCAGAGGAGATGAAACAAGTGGTCCAAGACTACTTCCATTACCTGGGGAACTCTGCCCTCGGTCAGCAAAGATTGTCCCGTGCTCTGGGCACCGTGGATGAAGAAGAAGGAGAAGCCCTTCAAGAAGTGATGCTCGGAGTCTCCTCCTCCGATTCAAATGATTATGAAGAAGGCCGCAAGGCCGGACATGATAAAGAAGACCTGTATAGGGGAGAAGCTGAAGAAAGAGTATCGGTCTTCGACCGACTCAAATACCCTGACCAGGCAAAAAGAAAAGTTTGCAGGCAGAGGGGAAGAATGCAAATCTTTGCCTGTAACATGGCTGGAATCGCCAGGGGGCAGAATATGCTACCAACTCAGCCAGATGAACTGCTCAGGCTGGCTACCAGACCAGGCCCCGTCACAAGAAGAGGTCAGGCTGCAAAAGATAAGATGAAGAATGATGAGGAAACCCGCAAGATCACCACCATGACAGTCAATGTGGTGACAACAGAAGAAGAAGACAATCCCTTCGTTGATGATGCTGAAGGGACTTCAGAAGATATACAGATCCCATCGACTCTGGATCCCATGATCCAGATGATGTTTAGAAGATATCAACAGGAGATCAGTGCTCTCAGAAGACAGCTAAATGAGAGGCATGAAGCCACACCGATCTCCAAGCAAGCCGAACCTGTGGGGCAGACTTCCAGCTCAGCAGAAATGGCTGTCCCAACTAATCCCCTTCCAGCTGATAAGGGCAAAGCTCCGAGCCAGCCTGTTCTGCAGCAAGCAGCAGCTCAGCCCTCTACATCTCAGACGCAGCCCGCCGCGCCCACCTTGCGCGCAACTGTGATGACGACTCCCTACAGCCAGCAGCAAGCTCACTTCTTCCCAGAAGAGATAGATCCAGCCCTGGCCCACAAGCTGATGATTGAAAGAATTGTGGAGATGAAGCTGTCTGAAAAGACCGGTGATGGTGTAAGTACCTATGACGTGTACAAAGTACCGTATCCTCCCCAGTATGCTGCTAAAAGACTACCCCCAGGCGTCAGTAAGCCGCCGAAATTTGAGAAATTCAACGGCCAGGGCTCTCCCAGGGAGCACATTGCTTACTATACCACAATTATGGGCGACCTGGCAGCTGATGAAGCCTATCTGCTTAAGTTCTTTGGCTCGTCCCTCACTGGGATAGCCTTTGAATGGTATTCAAGCCTGCCCGCTGGATCAGTGGTTGATTGGCCTGATATGCAAAGAAAATTCCGCGATAGATTTCATGTCACTGAAAGAGAAATTACAATAGCGGAGCTATATGCAACCAAGCAAAGGCAGGATGAAACAGCACTGGACTACATCAAAAGGTGGAGAAACTTAGCCATGAGATGCCGAAGACCTCCTCATCAGGAAGATGCAGTGCAGATATGTAAACAGAGCCTCAAGAGAGAGGTGCTAGAAAAGATGATCGGTGCAGATGTCAGGACATTTGACCGGCTGAACAACATAGTGGCGGAAGTCGAGACGTTCTTGTCCAAGCGTCCGACCGCCAATGTTCCCACTATTTCGAAGGGTAAAACCAATGACCGACGGCCATCACATACTGAGGCTAACGCCGTCGATTTTAGAACCTTTGAGCAACAGAAAGGGAAAAAGGAGGCAGACGAAGCTCCCCCGCCTGAGGGTGCAACAGAAAGAAAAGATAAGGTCTCTCTGAGAGACAGAATGAGAAGGGCTTACTCTTTTCCCAAAGATAAGACATCAGCACTATTTAACTGGGCATATAAGTTCAACAAGGTAACATTGCCCGAACCGAAGAGACCTGCGGATGCGACAAAGAAAGATGATCCGCTGTTCTGTCCATTTCACCGTGCGCTGGGGCACGCAATTGAAGATTGTTATGTCTTCAAGGATATTATGGAAGGAATGGTCAAAAAGGGTGAGCTACAGTTGGGTGATTACCAGGTGAAGCCACCTCATCCGCATGAGCCTCCGCCCTGGAGGATGGCCGCCAATATGATTTCAGTCTATCAGCAGCTGCCTGAGGAAGCCGTTGAAGAATGTACCAGGCATACTTATGAAGCTTGCCTCCTCACCCCACTGAAAGATCAGGAGGATGGCAGACGAAGCCCATAAAGAACAGGAAAAACACTCTTGCAGCCAGCACCAGTGGGGCAACTATTCGGGGTGTCACCCCAAGGCCTGAGCCGCCTCCAGTAAAGCCAGTATGGCATACAGCTGAGACCGGGCCAGTCATCCGGATCCCTACTCACAACCGGAGGAGACAAACTCCCCTACCTGCACATAAAGAAGTAAGTCCTGCAGCCAGGCGTCTACAGCAGTATATCAATGAGCTCGATGAATATGAGCAGAAAAAGCCCAAAAACCTGCTGGTAAAAGATTGTATACTCTGGGAGCAGCTCGAAGAATTGAAAATTGAAGAGCAGCCAGAGGCAGAGCAAAGAAAAGATGAGACTGAGCCCTTCTGGGGGCAGGAGCCGGCAAAGCCGAATTCCCAGAAGAAGAAGAGACGGCCCAAGTCCAAAAGGGGAAAGAAAGTCACGACAGTACAATGCAACACCCTGTCGGTACTCTTTTCCTTGCCCGGGGAGAATGATGAGGATGAAGCATCAAATGCCCCGCTAGAAGCCAACCATGCTGAGGCCTCTACCTCAGCCCATGCAACACGTTCTGGGAAAAGATGGGGGCGCCCGCCACCAGCCAATCATAATATTATATTCAGAGGGGAGCAACCCTATCAGATCCCCGAGCCAGAGGTACGAGGTGTCCAGGTTCCTCCCCCTGCCAGCTTGTACCAAGAAAAAGAAGAGGCTCCTTCATTCCTGGAATTCTTGTCCAGTTTGGAAAATGAGCAGCTGGCTCACACTGCTTCAGCTGAAAACAATAAATGCCAGCAGACTGCAGTTAGAAAGCAGAAGCAGCATGAAGAAAATAAAGGAAGTAACCCTCTAGCAGAAACAGGGGTCGTTACTACAGAAGAAGCCTCCCGGGAAACCGATCAAGAGGGTAAAACCGGCACTGGGCAGCAAAGGCCACAGGCACCACATGAACCTCCAAGACCCCGTTGGGTGGAGGAGATGAGACTGTCTAACGTCCGGGTGGGCAGCCGGATCATGAAAATGCTGAAGAAGCTCCCTACCAGGTTCTCCATCTGGGAAATCCTCTCTCTGAGTGAAGAGGCTCGCCAAGCCATTATTGATGCCTTGCAGTCGCCGGCACAGTATGAAGCACTCTTGACAGAAGTGAATTCTGGTCCATCAGTCACATTCACAGAGGATGATATGCTAATCCCAAATTCCGGCCATAACAGACCGCTGTATATGAGGGGTTCCCTGAACTGTCAGCCGATAAGCAGAATACTGATAGATCCCGGGGCTGCTGTGAACATTCTCCCATACCGCATCTATCAGAAATATTACTTTGATCTGCAGCTCACCAAGGTCAGAGACATGAAGATTGCAGGATTTAACCAAAAGTGTGAGACACCTCTTGGGGTAGCTGATTTCAACCTCACGTTGGGAGACCTCACTACAGTGGTACGATTCTATGTGATCGACTCCAACACCACGTATAAAGCCCTGCTGGGGAGACCGTGGCTGCATGAATATCAAATAGTGCCATCCACGCTACATCAGTGCATCAAATACTGCCATGAAGGAAAAGAAGAGAGGGTGTTTGCGGATCTGCATCCTTTCGAAGTGTTCGAGTGCCATATGCTCGATGCATCCTACTATACCGAGGTGTCGCAAAAGTGCGAAAGGAAAGAGGCTGTGGTCAGCCAGAAAAAGCCCGAGACAGAGGCAAGGAATTGGTCTCCACCGCCACCAAAGGGCTATGTTAAAAAGCATAATGTATCTCACATCTCTTATGCCGGTGACTTTGCTCGGGTTACCCCTCCTAGCGTCCACCCGGATAATGCCGATGAAGAAATGAAGCAAAAGTACACTCAGGTGGAGGTGCCGCAGGGTTTATTTAAACCCATCGTCAGCCTTGAGTACCAAACGGTGCTACCACTGAAGACTATGGAAATCCCTCGCTTCTGCGAGCCTCCTATTATATTCTACACCGGGGAGCCAGTCGAAGAAGATGATCAAGACTGTATGGCCCCTGAAGAAGCCGCAAACCGGATGGTACCGATTACAGGCTTGGATTATACTACCCAACGGGTTTCACAAATGTTCTCCAAGATGCAAATGCCATCAATGCAGCCTGCTGCTCAGAAGAAGGCATTCAAGGAACTGTGGGATCCGCCTCGAGATAGTAAAGAAATGAGGAAGATCACTCAACACCCAGGATTGGGTTATACCCTCCAAGAATACTATGAGGCTGAGGTAGACGTCATATCTGTCTCCTACCAGCATGACGATCCTCCCGAGGTAGGATATGACAAATACCCCTCGGAAGATGAAGAAATCATTTATCAATCCATAATAAGCAATGAAGCCTCAGACAACCTGCCAGAAACAGAGACATCTGATGAGACAAAGAAAGCTTGGTACTGGGAGGACCTATCTTCCAAAGAGGATCTGTTCCAGGCTGAAGCAAAATTTGATACGGGAACCCCGGATGAAGATCAAATAGCCAGAGAGCTGGAGGAGTGTCTGGAGTTCGGGCGCATCCTAGAAGAATTCCGGGCTCTACAGAATGATGACCTTTCAGGGGAGCCCACATTAGAAGAGCCTCTAAGGACGGAGGGGTCCACTTCTGAATTTCCTGCTGAACCAGTCTCGCCCTCGGAGCAGACTGAACAGGATCCGGTAGTATTGGCCCTATATGATGCGCCAGCATCCGCTGATGACCAGTACGATGAAGCAGAGGAGCATGAAACTGAAGAATATTATATCCCGGGAGGCTTTATTGATTTGCAAGGAGCCCCGCCCGAAGTCGAAGACGGAGGCCAAACCACCGTCGATGAGCTGATAGAAATAAATTTGGGGTCCGCAGATGAGCCAAGGCCAACATTCCTCAGCGCACTGCTGGAGCCAGATGTCAGGGAACAATATATACAGTTCTTGAAAGAATTCCGAGACTATTTTGCATGGACATATGATGAAATGCCATGACTGAGCTCTGATGTGGCACAACACCGATTGGCAATAAACCCAGAGGCTAACCCTGTAAAGCAGCCTTCCAGGAGAATGCGTCCTGAATTGATAAATCAGATTAACAAAGAAGTTGACAAGCTGATTGAGGTAGGCTTTGTCGAAGAAAACTAGTATACTACATGGCTGGCCAATATAGTGCCCGTAAAGAAGAAGAATGGGCATATTAGAATATGTGTTGATTTTCGGGACCTTAATAAGGCTTGCCCGAAAGATGATTTCCCAGTGCCCATCACTGAGGTGATGATCGATGCGACTACTGGTCATGAAGCCCTGTCATTCATGGATGGATCATCCGGGTACAACCAGATTTGGATTGCTGAAGAAGACAGAGTGCACACTGCATTCCGCACTCCGAAGGGAATATTCCACTACAAAAGAATGCCGTTTGGCCTTAAGAACGCCGGCGCTACTTATCAAAGAGCTATGACAAAGATCTTTGATGACCTGCTCTTCAAAAAGGTAGAATGCTACATCGATGATCTGGTGGTAAAAACCAGCAAAAGAGAAGATCATTTGCAAGACCTAAGGATAGTATTCCAGAGGTTGCGCAGATATGAACTCAAGATGAATCCTATGAAATGCGCCTTTGGCGTGTCCAGTGGAAAATTCCTCGGATTTATTGTCCGACATAGGGGTATTGAAATTGATCCATCCAAGATTAAAGCTATCCAGGAGCTCCCTCCACCAAGGAATCTGCACGAGTTGAGATCCCTGCAAGGGCGTCTGGCCTACATCCGACGATTTATATCAAATCTATCGGGAAGATGCCACCCCTTTCACAAACTCATGATGAAAGATGTGCCGTTCCTCTGGGACGATGGCTGTCAGGAAGCCTTTGAGAAGCTGAAAGAATACCTCAAGACCCCTCCGGTGCTGGGGGCACCCATTAAGGGCAGGCCCTTGATACTGTATATCGCAGCCACATACTGTTCCCTGGGGGCAATGCTGGCACAGATAAATGAGGAAGGCAAAGAACAAGCCCTGTACTACCTAAGTAGGAGGCTGATGAGAACTGAAGAAAGCTACAGCTACATAGAGAAGACCTGCTTGGCACTAGTCTTTGCTGTCAAAAAGCTCCGACACTACATGTTGTCACATGAAATCAGATTGATATCTGCAGCAGATCCACTCAAATACATATTGACTCAGCCAGTACTGAAAGGCCGGTTGGGCAAATGGGCAGTAATTCTGATGGAATTCGATATCACATATATACCCCAGAGGGCAATAAAAGGACAGGCCGTGGCTGATTTCTTCGCGGAGCATCCTGTGCCGGAGAATGATATGTTGGGGACTGAATTACCCGATGATGAGACACTCGAGGCCTGTCAAGCTCAGCCAGTTATGTGGCAACTGTTCTTTGATGGAGCATCCAGAACGGAGACAGATTCCGATGGAAAGACCAGAATACGGGCTGGAGCCGGTATTGTGCTGAAATCACCAGAGGGGGAGGTTGTGCATACTTCCTGTTCTATAAACAAGCCATGCACCAATAATGAAGCCGAATATGAAGCTCTGATAATCGGACTCAATATCAGCCTCAACATGGGTATCCAAATGCTTCAGGTATTCGGGGATTCGATGTTGATAATAAAACAAGTCCAAGGGGAGTTCGAAGTGCGGAAGCCAGAACTAAATCCCTATCACCAGAAAGCTGTACGCCTCATGGCAAAGTTCTATCATATTGAACTCAAACATGTGGGCCGTGGACATAATGCCCAGGCTGATGCACTGGCAAAGCTGGCCAGCTCGCTAGCAGTCCCGCCAGATGAAACACTGAACATTGTTGTTATGAACCGGCGGCAAGTCCCCAGTATGCTAGAAGGGTGCCCCGAAGAGGAAGAAGTTGCCACTATCAGCGCAGTACAGGCGTCTGATTGGAGACAGCATTTGCTACAGTGGTTTCTGCACCAACAGCTGCCACAGAAAAGGGAGGAAAAGATGAAACTCCTGAGAATCAAAGATTCCTATGAATTCAGAAATGGAACTTTATTCCGAATAATGGCGGATGCACGCAAAAAGATTCTACTCCGCTGCCTGTCCACTGAGGAAGCTTGGCAAGCGATGAAAGAAATACACGCTGGGACAGCAGGCGCCCACCAGGCTGGCCCCAAAATGAAGATAGAAATCAAAAAGCTGGGCTACTATTGGCCTACCATGTTTGAAGACTGCTGTAAATTTGCAAAGTCATGCCAGAAGTGTCAGGAACATGCTACCGTGCCTAGAAGGCCACCTACAACTCTGCACCCTACAGTTCCTAGCTGGCCATTTGCACAATGGGGAACTGATGTAGTCGGGCCACTGCCGACTTCCTCGGCCGGTCATAAGTACATATTGGCCATGACAGATTACTTCTCCCGATGGGCGGAAGCTGTAGCATTAAGAGAAGTGACTGGTGAACTGGTCGCCAGATTTATCAAGCAGAATATTATCTTCCGGTTCGGGATCCCCAACCGAATAATATCTGATAATGGAAGTCATTTCAGAAATCAGAAAATCTATCGACTTGCCGAGAAGTATAAGATTGAATGGAGAACCTCCACTCCCTACAATCCCCAGGCAAACGGATTGGCAGAAGCTTTCAACAAGACTTTGTGCACCTTGCTAGCCAAGGTTGTCAGTTCTAATAAAAAGGACTGGGAAGAAAAGATGTATGAAGCTCTGTGGGCATACCGCACCGTCTTTAAGACACCTACAGGGTGCTCACCATACTCATTGGTATACGGCTCGGAGGCAGTGGTTCCACTAGAGCTGGAAGTCCCGTCACTCAGAGTGTCAATCCAATATGGCCTGGCCCGTGGCGAACAAACAAATGCTGAAAGAAGGTTAGAAGAACTGACTGAATTGGAAGGGAAGCGCCTCCAAGCTCAGAAGAATATCCAAATGTATCAGGCCCGCATGGCCACTGCATTCAATAAACTCGTAAGAGGACGAGAATTCAAGAAAGGTGACCTCGTCATGGTCAAGAAAAAAGAAGTCATGGCGTCCAACCCAAAAGGAAAGCTGAATGCTAATTGGGAAGGTCCTTATGTGATACAAAGGGTCTACGAAGGAGGGGCCTACGTAGTTGTTAACCATCGAGGGGAAATTCAGTTCTCGCCACTCAACGGTAAACACCTCAAGCTGTATCATGCTGCACAACCAATATTCCCCGAGTAATCGGGCCAAAACACCCTTTCCTTGGCTTAGTGGCATCCCGCCCTAGCCGAGATACTACCTTTCTTCGGCTTAGTGGCATCCAGCCCTAGCCGAGATATACCTTTTCCTTGGTCTAGCGGCATCCAGCCCTAGCCGAGATACACCCTTTCCTTGGCTTAGTGGCATCCCGCCCTAGCTGAGATACACCCTTTCCTTGGATTAGTGGCACTCCACCCTAACCAAGCTACCTTTCCTTGGCTTAGTGGCACTCCGCCCTAACCGAGCCACCTCTCCTTGGTCTAGCGGCACTCCACCCTAACCAAGCTACCTTTCCTTGGTCTAGTGGCACTCCGCCCTGATCGAGCTACCCTTCCTTGGTCTAGTGGCACTCCGCCCTAGCCAAGTCACCTTTTCCTTGGTCTAGCGGCATCCAGCCCTAGCCGAGATACACCCTGTCCTTGGCTTAGCGGCATCCAGCCCTAGCCGAGATACGCCCTTTCCTTGGCTTAGCGGCATCCCGCCCTAGCCGAGATACACCCTTTCCTTGGATTAGTGGCACTCCGCCCTAACCAAGCTACCTTTCCTTGGCTTAGTGGCATCCAGCCCTAGCCGAGATATACCCTTTCCTTGGTCTAGCGGCCTCCCGCCCTAGCCGAGCTACACCCTTTCTTGGTATAGCGGCACTCCGCCCTAACCAAGCCATCCCTCATCATAATCTAATGGCATTCCGACTTGTCACCCTCCCAAAAAAGAGGGGAAGAGAGAATAAAAGAATGAAAATAAATAAATAAATAAATAAAGATGGGGTTAAAAATAGAGATACCATGCCGATCTTGTTCAGGTTTTCTGAGCAAGGGCAAAAATGGCTAAAACCCAGCTGTAGTGAAAACCCGAAAGGGCACTTCAGGCAAAATCGGGTACCCCGCCACGTGAAAACCCGAAAGGGCGCGTGGGCAAAAGCAAGAGGGGGCTGGCCCCGGTGAAAACCCGAAAGGGCGCTTGAGTCAGTAACGTGGTGATCCTAAAGAAGCCTAACCTCCCGCCATAAACCTCCCGTCGATCGACCGGCACCTTGCCCGATCAACGATCAAACCCACCCAGTATAGACCCTACGTCTGTCCTGATAAAACCCCCGTACCTTGTCCAAAGTCCCGCCATGGTGAAGTTCACCGTTGATCGATCGGCATCCTGCCCGATCAATGATGAAACCTATCCAGTTTAGACCCTACGTCTATCCTGATGAAACATATGAAATCTTTGCATTGGTATAAACCCAATGCCGATGATGAAACCTGTTGTTGATCGGTCGGCATCCTGCCCGATCAATGATGAAACCTGTCCGGGCTAGACCCTACGTCTATCCTGATAAAACATATGAAATCTTTGCATTGGTATAAACCCAATACCGATGATGAAACCTGCTATTGATCGATTGGCACACTGCCCGATCAACGATGAAACCTATCCAGTTTAGGCCCTACGTCTATCCTGATGAAACATATGAAATCTTTGCATTGGTATAAACCCAATACCGATGATGAAACATGCTGTTGATCGATTGGCGCACTGCCCGATCAATGATGAAACCTATCCGGTTTAGACCTTACGTCTATCCTGATGAAGCCTATGAAATCCTTGCATTGGTATAAACCCAATACCGATGATGAAACCTGCTGTTGGTCGATTGGCACCCTGCCCGATCAACGATAAAACCAGTCCAGTGTAGACCTTACGTCTATTCTGATGAAATTCATGAAATCCTTGCATTGGTATAAATCCAATACCGATGATGAAACCCACCTTTGGTCGATGGGCACCCTGCCCGATCGATAAAAAAACCCGTCCTATTAAATTCGCATGTCTCTTTACGTCCCGCCGTGATGAAACCTATCATTGGTCGATCGGCACCTTGCCCGATCAATGATAAAACCTGTCCGGTTTAGACCTTACATCTACCCCAATGAAACATATGAAATCTTTGCATTGGTATAAACCCAATACCGATGATGAAACCTGCTGTTGATCGGTCGGCATCCCGCCCGATCAGCGATGAAACCTGTCCGGGCTAGACCCTACGTCTATCCTGATGAAACATATGAAATCTTTGCATTGGTATAAACCCAATACCGATGATGAAACCTGCTGTTGATCGGTCGGCATCCTGCCCGATCAATGATGAAACCTATCCAGTTTAGACCTTACGTCTATCCTGATGAAGCCTATGAAATCCTTGCATCGGTATATACCCAATACCGATGATAAGAGCAGCCACTGATGAAGCAGCACATCGCCTGATCCGTGCTAAAAATCCCAATTCAATATATATATATATATATATATATATATATATATAAAAGATGGGGTTAAAAATAGAGATACCCCGCCAGACTTGTTCGGACATTCTGAACAAGGGCAAAAATGGCCAAAACCCAGCTGTGGTGAAAACCCGAAAGGGCACTGCAGGCAAAATCGGGTACCCCGCCACGTGAAAACCCGAAAGGGCGCGTGGGCAAAAGCAAGAGGGGGCTGGCTCCGGTGAAAACCCGAAAGGGCGCTTGGGTCAGTAATGTGGTAATTCGAAGTTCCATGCCAACCGGCACGCTACCTTTACCTCCCCTTCACTGATGAAACCTTTCGTCAGTCAGTTGGCTCCATTCCCCACCGATGATAAAACCCTTCCGGGGTAGACCTTACGTTTACCCTGATGAAATCTACATACCCTCTTTCAAACGTCCCACCGACAATGAAACCCATCACCATTCTGATGAAGCCTGTCCAGCTCAGACCTCACGTCTGTCCTGATGAAGCCTACGCATTTCTTGGCAAGCCCCACCTGCGATAAAACCTATTGGAATAGACCTTACGTCTGTCCTGACGAGACCTACACCGTCACGTACGTCCCACCGTTGATCGACCGGCACCTCGCCCGATCAATGATGAAATCCTTTGTCTGGTTTAGACCTTACGTCTATTCTGATGAAACTCATGAAATCCCTTTGCATCGATATAAACCCAATATCGATGATGAAACCAACTGTTGATCGATTGGCACCTTGCCCGATCAATGATAATACCCTATCCAGTTTAGACCTTACGTCTATTCTGATGAAACTCATGAAATCCCTTTGCGTCGATATAAACCCAATATCGATGATGAAATCCGCTATTGATCGACCGGCACCTTGCCCGATCAATGATGAAACCCTACCCAGTTTAGACCTTACGTCTATTCTAAAATCCCCCTTGCATCGATATAAGCTCAATATCGATGATGAAGTCAACCGTTGGCTGATCGGTACATCGCCCGGCCAATGATACAATCTGTCCAGTTCGTACTTTATGTCCGTTCTGATGAGAACCACATATCCTTTTCAATGTCCCACCTGCAATAGTCTCTACCCAGCCTAGACCATACGTCTACTCTGATGAGACCTCTTCATTTGCATTCCGGCAAATCGTCTCCCTTACGGCACACATGGCCAATAGGACGTTTGCTGCCACCAACAAAATTCGGTTCAAGCACCTCCTCGGATGCCGTCACGCGGTGGAGCGAGTTCCCCATCCTTTCTCTGAAGGGGTGGACGCTCTCCTGCCAAGGTACGAGCCATTCGCATGAGGGATTGTCAAAACCGCTACCCCACCTTCCAAAGTGATAAAACCACATGCAGAATAAGATGGAGACGCATGAAGCCAAGAGATTCCTTTCCATTAAAAAGGGAGTACATAAAGGGCCCCGAGGGGACACCATATCACAAAAGAGAATAAAAAGAAAAAGAAGGGATAGACAATTTATGGCCGCCGGAATATATCCTCGAAGGCCAGAAGACCCACATAAGGAGCGGCCCCCAGCTCATGAAGGCGCGCCTCCTCCTCCTGAAGTCCAATGGACATGTCTTGGAGAGACATCACTCGTCCCTCCAGCGAGGCTACCTCCTCTTCGGACCGCGGCCGGATAAAGGATAATTGCTGCAGTTCGGCTCGAAGTCCAGAGAGCTCCGTCTCCAGATGGCCATCCGGTCCCGCACAGCTTCTTCCCGCTGAATAGCACCTTGTAGCTCGGCTCGGCGTCATCAAGCATAAGCGTCAGCTTCCCCAGCTCAGATTTATATTCTGACCTCTGCAGCTTCAACGCCGTTAGCTTATCAACCATAGTCCGTGCTAGGAAGTCTCTCCGATGCACGAATTTCAGTAGAAGCAGCACCCGCTGAACCCATATGTCCAAAGGGCAGCCCATGGCCTGCAAGCCAGCGGTGAAGCGATTGGCGACTTCCTTCAGTTGCAGATACGTCAAGCCAGGCTGGGATTCTACCAGCTGACGTAGCATGTCCAGATGCTGCCAGACAAAGTTGTCAGAGGAAGCGAAGCCGAAGGAGGCAGAGGGGACGACTTCAAAGGTCACCTCGCCATCGATATCTTCCCACAATGCAACGTCCGGCTGAGAGGACGAAGACGGCAGATCTGCTGTAAGGGCTGGCCAGTCCTTTTCTGTGCTCTCCTGCTGAGCTGAAGATTCCTCCCCTATCGCTGTATCGGAAGCTATAGCTTGAACATCCGCAGGGGGAGAATCGATGAAGGATGGAGCTGCCTCTTCATGAGTCTCTTGAATAGGGGCTTCATCTTCAGCTGCTCTTTCTGGTGACAGGGAAGGAGCTGCTATAGGTGGAAAAGGCAGAAGTCCAGTCTCTATAGCCACTATGGCAGGGACTGCTGACTCGGGCGCAATTGACATTACTGCGGCCGGTATAAAAGCGGAGCTTCTAGATGGATCGGCTTCGGCTCTGAAATCTGAAGCCCTGATAGGAATGCAACTCTCTCCTGAGGCCCCTAAGTCCAACGATGCTAAATCTGTCGAAGACTGTATCCGCACTGGCACAGGGCGAATGATCTCAGGAACTCCCATGCAAGTTAAAGGCAGAAAAGGGACAATAGCCCAGTTCGTAGAAGAAATGTCCGTGATAGCTGCGGTTGTGTCTGAGCTAGCAGTGACAATGCCCTAAGACCAAAGCAAAGCAACTTTCAGCACTAGATGAAAGAAACAGATGAAGCAACAAATATGAAAAGGAACCCACCTTTGAAGCAGGGTCCACACCCTCGAAGTGGGGTGAAAGAGAAGGAAGCTCCGTAGTCGGAGTAACAAATGGTGGAGTTATGTCAATCTCGGTGTCGAGCCCGGCAAACTCCTCTTGCAACTCCTCCTCGGAAGATAGCACCAGCAGCTTAGCAGGCTGAAAAGGCAGAGCACCTTTTGCAAATACAAGCGGGGCCTCTGATTCAGGAGCATCCCCCTCACTGCCGCTGAAAGTCGCTTCCTCCTCATCAGAGACGGTCTTAGAACTGCCTGAGGATATTTCCACACTAGCTACACGCTGTGGGGCCACCTCTAAAACATGTCGGGATGTAGACCGGGTAATTATGCGCCTGGCCGAAATAGTACTCTACTTCGACTGAGTCTTGTGACCCTCCAGTGGTTGAAGCAATTCTTCTGTCATCATAGCTTCAGTCTGCTCTTCACCTGCCACTGCTGCAAAAGGGACCTCTGAGGAATATAGCAAAGAAGACAATGCAAGTATGAAACAGATGAAAAAAAAACACACTTACCCTCTGCCTCACTAGCCGGCGTGGGAGAAGGCAACCTGGTCTTCACCACAGAAGGTGCTACAACTGGCTCTTGGGCTGTGCAAGAGGAAGGGGTCAGATTCAAGGACTTCTTTGAAATCCAGCGAAAGAGAATGAGGAATGCAATTGCAGGCTATTGATGTTACCCTGAACCGATGTCTGAGCAGCCTCCCTTTCAGATTCAAACTCATCAAATGAGGGAATATCAGGGAGAGGGGTCCCGGTGTCCATAGCTACCGAAGCCGATTGCTGAGCATAAACCTTCTTGGCCTTCCTGGCCTTCCCAACTGCAGCCTTAACTACGGAAGCCTTTCTCTTCTTGCCAGGAGGCAGGGGAGTAGTAGTCGGTGCTGCTGCAGGGATTTCAAAATAAGTAGGCTTCTCAGCCTGCGCAATGATTTTTCTATAAAGCCCCTGTCACTTTATATCAGGCCTGTCTGTTGAAGATGTCAGAGAGGTAATGTGATCAGTGGATGCAAAGTGTAAATACTGAGTAGAAATCACTGCAGTCAGGAAAGAAGAGATCATACCTGCTGGGCCGTCGTAAAAGATAGAGAGCGGCCAGTACAGATAAGCTACCTCCTTGGAGCGTGAAGCAGCCTCCTTGATAAGCCAGCATACATCGCCAAGTACCTGGCACTTCTCCACTAAAGCTGCCAGGTCACTATGACCATGAAGATCAAGACACCGAAACAAGTCGAGGTGGTCCATACCCCAGCCATCGACATAATGAAAAGAGATAAACAACGGCTTGTTCAATATGCTGGCTATCGGGCTTTCTGCAGATAACCCGTGTAAATTCAGCAAAATAAACAACCAAGACGTCTGCTTGTAGTACGTCTGGGTTCTATCTTCCCAGCCCACAAACGTCCTATACGGGTGAAATCTATCTGTCGGACCCCTCCAAGAAACTACTGTCGGGAGCGGCTCTTCGACAGGAAATGGATATTGTTGCGCCTCCAAACGAGCGTCCCCTACACGGCTCAAATGTTTCAAGTTCTGCATGAAAGTGTCCTCATTGATAGCAGCGAAGACAGGAGCAGGCGGGTCGGAATCCTTTTCCTTCAAAGCCCGACGCTGGGCCAGATAGTTCTCAGCCTCCCTCTGGTGCTGTGAATAAAGCCTTCTCAGGTGGGCCTCGGGGATGTCAAACACTGGCCCGGGCTATTGTTTCAGAAAGGAACGCTCGGCCACGTCCCAGAATGCACCTCTACTATCCCTGTAGAAGCTGGTTCGAATGTTCCACCATTTGATATATTCTGATGTTACCCGGGGAACACGGTTAGAAACTGTGGGAACTCTGAAAACTGCACCGTCCTGGTGATGGTAGAAATCCCACCACAACCGGCCATCGCCAACAATGGTGGACCCATGCTTAGCCCGGCTATCCAGGGGAAATTGAGCAACCGTTGTGGGGATATGCTGGTCATAACCAAAGTTCCGCCCAAAGCGGAATGGATAGTATGGTTCCAGAAGGAGCAGGCCACCCTTTCTGAAAACTAAGACACTAGGACGGATGGCCATGGCCCATCTGACCAGCTCCGGCTCCAGGATTGGCCGGGCAGTGTTAACCCCTGAGACAGGATGGATATATGTCTCTACCTCTTCCAGCTTGCACTCTCTCTGAGGATCAATCAAAGGAGCTGAACCTGCTGCCAAGCTCCAGAAATGAATACTGCCAGGGGCATCCACCGGCACCTTTATCAGTCGGCCCCTTACTTTGAACAGCTGATCATCGAAAGGACCAGGTTCAGCACTGGCAAACTCAATCATTCTGGGCAGTACTGTGTCTGCCTGCAAAGTTCTGGGAGCCAACTCAGGAAATAAACTGTAGACCCAGGCGTTGAAGAAATGAAAAGGACCCACGGTCCTCAAAGAACGGGGAGTCCGGTGCTTGTACAGATCCCCCAAAGACTTGTATATCGGACACAGGGCCACTGGGCAGAGCGACAGCCTCATTCCCCAGGCCATCTGACAGGCCGGATATATAGCTTCTGGCCGGATGATTGTCTCGTCCCCTTGAGGGAGAGCGAAAGTGCACAGCCAGAATGTGAAATAAGCCGCATAATGTGTGATGGGGTCTACGCCTGCTGGGTTGGGACCACCGCTGCCTGCACGGCGCAATGAAGATGGCGGCGCCGACTTATAAAGGGGAGCCCTTACCTGCTTGCTAGCAGTCGGACCCACGGAAGGGAAGTCTGCATATTTCAGGGGGCCGTCAAAGAAGTACTGAATCCACTGCCCTACCCGGATCCGCAGCTTGCTGCCCTTCTCTCGGGGATGATAACCTTTGGAGGACCCTCTACTGTACGCCAGACAAATGGAGCGATATGCCTTCATTAGGTACCGGTACGAGAAGCCTATGGCCTCATGCCGAGAAACTCCAAAAAGCTGAAAATAAAGTCCAACAATATGAAGATAGAAAAGAAAGATACATGTGCAGAATGTTGTTGCAACGAGATGATCAGGTCTAAGGACCGGATTGAAAAGAAATTGAGGAAGATACCCTCGAATAATGAAAGTCACCTGCAGGCCCCGTGCCGCTTATTCTGCGCTTACGCCGCCCGCAGGTGGGGGGCATTTGTTGACACCTTGAAAATGAACAAGGGTGGAAGCAGATCATACCCACAGTGAAAGACCAATGATGAAGCTCGTCAACCATTTACCTGGCTGAAGCCTTTGTCGGCCGAGCTGATGTCCGGTGCCGATGTCACTCAGATGGCAGCACTAACGAAGCAGTAGTCGCTTGACTAATGAGACTTCTTAGCACACTTTAATAGGAACTGTGTTGCTGCCTCATCCAAGAATCCATAGATGACATGTCATGGTAAGTCAGATGTCGGCTTATTAACAGATGTGATGTAAGATAAAGATGAAGCCGGTACCGGCAGATGAAGATTGCAAAGGCTTTTGCAAAGTCAGAATACAAGAAGAATCGTCTCCACAAATTATACACCCGGCTGAAGTCTTCCCAGACTAAAGCTGATGTCCGATCTCGTCACCATTCAGGTGACGATATCGATAAAATGATGCCCGGTTTTGTCATCATTCAGATGGCAATACTGATGAAACCCCTTTCCGCGGACTGATGAAAACCCTGCTAATGATCTCAATACAAACTATATCACCAACGGAGGACCCTCTTGGGTACTGATGTACTTGAAGGGCCTATCAAAGGCCTGGTCAAAGAGACCTAAATGGGCCTTTAATGGTGGCGCCGGGAGCCACTTTGTCAAAGCCCAAATGCTGCACAAGGTTGGAGTCCTGCGTGCCGGGAAGCCTTCAGCTGAGGCGCGCCGTGAGGTGTCTGCCGAGAAGGCAAGGAGGGACGACTATAAAGCCCCTTCCCTTCGAAAGGCTGATGGTCGGGGGGGTCAAAAATCAGAGATAGAAAAAAAGAAAGGAAGAGTAGAAGCGAAAACTAGATAAAGAGCCAGAAGAGAGACCGAGAGGGAAAAAAAGAAGAAGCTTAGAGAAGAAGAAGAAAGGGAGACTCAGGTGGGTAGCCCGGGGAGGGAGAGGAGTCAATGCTCCGCCCTCCCCCCACGCTTTCTTCTTTTTATTTTCTCTTCTGATGTAATCTGGTGAGGCTTTCTCGATGTATCAATGTAGCCGGAGGATTCCGGTCTCGATCTCCATCTCTCTGTCTTTCGTTTACCTTCTACGATCTGTACAGGTTTGGGATGATGCAATAATATGAAAGATGAACATGGCTCGTTTGGGCATTCGATCGATTGAAATATCTGCTGTATTTGTCCCCTTCTTGCATCGGCTGTTCTTCTGAATGTCATTTTGCCTAGATGTTATAACTTTCCGATTCACGTTTCGACCTCCCCTCCCTAGCCTGTCCTCTAGTGGAAGACGAAGACGGAGTCTCAACCCTCATCCAGTGGGTTATTAGGCTCTGTCCCTCCTCTTCCTCTCCCTCGGATCATGGTTTCCCCGGATATCACAGATGTCTGTCGAGCTCCCATCTCGTTCAGGGTCAGAGACATCAATCTCTTGACCGTCTTAGCAGCAGGTGAGTATAGAAAACGCCATACGTCCCATGAGGATTCGATAATGGATGATCTGCCCTTCGACTGATGCTAACCCCCGCGTAAACCCCTTCTGCAGTCCAGATCTTGACTCAATCCGAGCCAGAAATCCCAGAAATCGCCTGAGCTGACTACCGCAGTTCAGCCGTAAACCCTTTTAGCCCCTTCCCGGTGTGGCCATTTCCCCGCCGAGAACTACTCTGCCGAGGGATCCCCCTTGCTTTAGCCCCTTCGGCAAGGCAAATAAGCCTATCCCAATACAGCCTTCCCGGCCCGGGGGCCTCCCGGCGCCGGGTTCCCGGCGCGGTCATTACCGCGCCGAGAACCCTTGCGCCGAGAGCATTCTCCCTTGGCCAATAAAACCCACGCCAGGAACCATGCATCCTGCCACCCCTGCTCTACGTTGTGAATCCTCCATTCCTTGAACCCCGGAGGAAAGCCTTCCTGCTACAGGCCAAGGAACCATACAGATGCCCTCTGAAGTCCGATCAACCGAGCCTTGCATCTTGTCGAAGGATACTCTAGATCATCATATGTGCCTAAGGGATAAACATCACTGGGGATAACTCCCCTACATAACCTTACGAGCCAGAGAAACTCTGCCACTGCATAAGTTTCAAGGGCCTCAAAGGGATATTAAGTTGGTGCTGTGATCACATACACGGGCTAGGGGTCCCATACCACCCCTTATTCTGGCTTTCATCCCGGCACTCTGTGGGTGATCGTCTATTACTCCCTGGCATACGCTAGGTACGGGAGAGGTGCTGCTGAAATCCTCCCAGCCGATGAAAAATAATACTGAAGCTGTCCTCTGGGCTCCGTATGGTGATGGTGAAAAGGACCTCTGTGTGGGGCTCTTCCCCTCCAATCCCTCTCAGTTCTCGGCCTCCTTTGAAGCATATACAACTAAAACCAGTTGAACCCCATCTCTAGTCTCCAGAGCCAATCTACTCTGATATAATTCCCAGAAAAATCTCAAAATCCTAAAAATAGGGTACCGTAAAGTCCTAAACCCCCCCACGGCGCCCAAACACCCCTTCTCGGCCAGCTACCTCTCGGCGCCACCAGCTCCCGGTGCGGCCTTCAGCACGCCGGGAACCCCCAGGCCGAGAGCTCCTCTTCCCCCTTTAGCCTACGCCGATAACCCCCTTGGAGAATCTTCAGCGCGCCGAGAAGTCGGGGTCGGGAGCTTCCTAGATTCTTCCCTTTGGCTACGCCGAGAACCTCCATCTCCTTGCTACTCACGCCGGGAGCCTTAGCCTCCCATCTGTGGTCATGCCGAGAGCCTAAGTTGCCACCCTGTGAGCCCAAATGCCCAGAGCTAACCTACACAGAGATATTCGTGGATCACCAGATGTGTCCCGAGGATAAAGTAAAAGGGAGGTAGACTCCCTTATGTTCCATCGATTCGTGTCGAAGTCACAACGACGCACCTCCCTCTTAGCTCCGGTGAGCCATGCCAATGCATGAGTGCCACCAGCTCCTGTGAGGGAAGAATCAAACATTGCCTTAGGGCATATGAGTGTAACGTGGAGAGGCCCGACCTCTCTCTTTCTTTCGGCTTTGACCCCGGCACTCCGTGGGTGATAGCCTATTTCCCTCTGGGCATGATCCAGACCATGGGGAAGTGCCGCCGAAATGTTAACCGATGCTTTAAACCTCCGTCATGATCGCGGCTCATCCTGTCCGCGATTGCTATCCTCTGTTTTACCTTTCCCCTGAGTCTGATTATTTTTCGAGCCGTCGATTCAGCGATATCGTCTGTTTCTACAATCGATATTATTATCTTGCCCGCCTTCCTGGCTCTGGTATGAAATTCAAACTGCGCACATAAAAAGAATATCCTTTTTATTATTGCCTCTCGAGGCCTCCTATTTTGGCGTTTAATCAAGGGTTGTCCTTCCTTGGAAGGGCGTAATTAACGTCATAGCCTTTATGGTATGACGGACTTCTGGTCCCGACTCGGACTTCACAATCGACTGACCAAGTCAGATCGAGCGCACAATAAAATCGTCACACACGTGACTGGCACGCCTAATAAATCAATAAATCAAAAATCTAAATAAAAAAATAAAAAATATATAAATAAATAATACAATGAAATAAGATAAGATCCACGTTCCACACCTGCCCACGAATGTGGTGCGCACGGGAGAAAAGGACAAGAAGCTATTGAAGCAAAAGGGAAATGAGAAGTGCGACATCCTGCGTATGGTATTCTGCAAGCAGATAAGGAGGGAGATAACTTGAAGAAGAAGCAGAGGGCTCCAGTTCTCTACAGGGCCAGCAGAAGAGAAGAAGAAGAGAAACAAGGGAAGGAGAGCAAGGGCAGCGAAGAAGCCTTCTGGGGAGATATCGCCTTCCTCTTGCCGCTGGCGTGACTACAACGCAGCAGATCATCTTCTTCACCTTCAAGAGTTCTCACGGCAAGGAAGACAGTAGCATCAGGTGCCGTAGAGAGCAGTGAAGCTGGTCTACCACTTCTCCCGCATTCGTGGTGAAGACCCTGAAAGAAGAAAAGGAGAACCCAGGCTTCGTCCAGCTCTTACCCAGACATGAGTTTTTCTCTCCCATAGAACTTCATAGCCATACTCTGTCTGGTTACTCTTTTCAGTTTTGTTTTTCTCAAAACAAATACTCTTACATTGCTCCCTACCTGCGTGTAGGAAGACAGATGGTGTGTTCACCGGTCTGTGGGATTTGGGTTGTGTACCCTCAAGCTGTTTGGCAGCAGAGTTGAGAGAGTTTGTCTCTCTTGGAAGCTGTGAATCAGCGGTAGTGCATTTGCACTAGTGAAGCCTTACCAAGTTATGTGAGGGGTGGACGTAGGTCTCTGGATAGAGACTGAACCACCTTAAAATCTTGTCTCTCCATGGTTTCTTCTCTATCTTGCGTTGACGCTAGATGCTTGTGTAGGAACGCTCCTAATCATAGTTCGTGCATTTAGCTTACTAACTTGCGTCTATTTGTGCCTTACTATTCTTTAGTTTTTATCTAGTTGTTATTTCCGCGAAGAAGGGGCTGATCTATTCACCCATCCCCTCTAGATCCGCCTATCACTACTCATCACGCTTCACCTCCTTTTACCACTCGGAGTGTGTGTAGTGTTGCAAGTACTTGTGCAGAAGATGATCGAGAGTCGAGCAAGAAGGAGTTGGCCACGGCTATGCTATTCAAGATGCAAGAGTTTTTTGGCCGGATGCCGATCCGTGTTTTTGTGTTGAGCATGGTTGAAGAGACCAAGTCCCCGCTGCTGCTCACCAAAAGAGAATGTCAAGATTTGATGTCGTGTAAGTCCATGCCCCATGGCCGGATAGGGCACCCCTTGTTTCAACCCTCCAATGTCAAATCCATTCTTCTATATAAGGGGCGAATGCCCATTTTGTTCAACACTCTTTATACGCCACAATCCCTGGCCAACATGATGTTTCCCATTCCAACTCCCCAATTCCCTCACATCGTTGCTCTTCAACCTCCAAGGTAGTTGTCATTAATTGTTGAAGCTTCGTCACGGGCTTTCATTTTATCCCCTAGGCCGATGGGCTGCACACTTTAACTACTATGGAGGGGCGGTTATCCAGGTGCTAAGGGGCCTTCAGCTACTTTACCCACTCTTTATTCTACTTCATCCACATTTTCATCTATCACCTTATGGGCCACTCACGGATTAGGAAAGAGGATCTCACCTTCTTAGTCCATGCATTTTTTGCACTCATTACATCCATCGCATCCATTGCATTGCATTCGCATGCATTTGCATTTATTCGTTCCTGGGTTTCCGGACCCGTATCTTCCCCGCCTTTCGGAACCTCCGGATCCTCTGCATTCCCCATCTCATTCATCTCTATCCTCGGGATCTCTGGGTCCCCTTACACTTCTTGGGCATCGTGCCTCCTCCAATCTTCTCCCAGGGCATCGCACCCCTTCCCACCTCTCGTATCCGGATTGATGGAAATCAAGCAAGCTGCCAGGACAAAGCTGATCGTGGAAGCTGCTGGGCCGAAGATGAACGCGCTACCTTTGGGTAGCGCGACCTGAAGAAGGCGCTAGGTGTCCCTAGCGCGATCTCAGACAGAAATAGAGTTACAGACGGTCAAACATCCCGGCGCCGAGACTCCCCAAAGTCTTCGATGTGTGCTGTTTTCCATGGTTGTAATCGATGTTCTAGCATTGTTTTGTCTTCTCCTTCCCCTATATATGTATCCCCTCTCGTTTGATTAAACAAGAAGCAATGAATCTATGAAAGTTTGATTGAGTGTAGCCATGGCTATCTTCCCCAATCTTTGGAAACCCCCTTCATCCATCCCTCTCTGGGTGCGAGTCCCAATTCTGTCTCCCTGATCCTCTCCCTTTCCCCTTCAATGGAGGATGATCGAAGCCCCAAATGCATCGGCTCTGAGATGGGGTCGAGTGTGAGGCTCCATTCGGAGCTTCGTTCTTCTTCCACCAACGTTCACCTCCCCTCACCACCGCCAAGGATGTTGCTAAGGTTAGGATGGAGCTCGGCTGCACCGTCCCTACGAAAGGTTCGAGTGAGAGGCCCCAGCCAAGCTTCCTCACGACCCTAGCATCATCTACACCCACCTTCCTTCCCCGCCGCTCATCCCCCACATCCACCTTCACCAAAGTTATCCTAGCTAGTATTAGGTTGGTTTGATTTCAATTTTAGCATTCCCCGTGTGTTATCCATCATCCCATGTGCTTTCCCCTTGTGTTTTGAACCCCGGAGTCATCCACGGGAGCCCCAACGTCGAGGTTCATCGTTCGGCCAACGTCTGTGAACGCGCTAGGATGATATAGTGCGTTCTTCAAGAATGCGCTAGGAGGCTATAGCACGACTATGGGCAGAAAGAAGAAGACCCCCCACTTTTGTCCCGCATCACGGATCCTCCGGATTTTTCTCTACTTGACGGGCGTTGCGCGCCCTCCAGATTTCTCTCAGGGCATCACGCCCACTCCCAACTCTTCCATCCGGACCCTCCGAATCTTTCTCTCTTCCTCCCGGGGTGTCGAGCCCATTTTCATCTTTCTCCTCCGGAACCTCCGGATCTCCCAGGGCATCGCGCCCTTTTCTATTTACCTCCGGGTTTATCTCTCTTTGCCAGGTATCACGCCCTCTTTCTCCACATCCCTCCGGAACCTCCGGACCTCCCTTTTCGGGCATTACGCCCCTCCACACCTCCACATCCGGATCCTCCGGATTTATCCCTTGTTCTAGGGCATCGCGTCCCTTCTCATCCCATTCCTCCGGAACCTCCGGATTCTCTATCTCACTCCTAATCCTTTCCAAGGCATTGCGTCCCTTCTCATCCTATTCCTCTAGAACCTCCGGGTTTTCCATCTTATCTTCCCTCCAATCTCCTAGGTCATCGCTCCCCTTTCTATCTTCTCCCTCTGGAACCTCCGGACCCTCTATCTTTCTTATGATTCCTCCTTTTACTCCTCAAGGACATCGCGTCCTTTGTTCTTTTCCTCCTCTTAAACCATCTTTTTCCATACCTTTTCCTAGGGCATCATGTCCCTCACCACGTCCCCCCTCCGGAGCCTCCAGATGATTCTTCCAATCAAGATTCTCCTCACTTGCCTTCGGACCCTCCGGATCCGTCACTTTCCATCTACCAATTCCTCCTTTTAACTCCTCTTGATCCCGGGTCCGACCCGACTTCTTCCACATCCACTACTTTGGGCATCTGCCCGTTCTCCCACTGCTTCCGAGGCTTCAGTACTCACCCCTCCTCTTGATTCTCCTTTCCTTCTATACACCGTACTTTGTGATCAGGGTCTCCACACCTTAGTGAGGGAGTTCTAACCCTCGCCTCTTTTCCTTTTATCGTTATTCATCTGAGTCTGGTCTTGGTACCACTCCTTCTTGTTAAGCCACTTCAAATCTTGGCTTACAATCCTTCTATTTGTCACTTGAGGACAAATCTTATGATGAGCAAGATCACCTCCAGTAGCTGCTGTTTCATAAGGTTGCAAGGTAACATTTTTGCGTAAGATTTGCATTCTTGATTTCATCATTCTTCACGCACGGTTTTCAAAATGAAGTGCTTCTTAACTTGATTAAAAGTGATAGTCAAGGCCTTTATCCTATGTCTTTATCTTTATTGAATTTCAAAAGAGTCTTTAGGCTTACTTTTGCAGCACCTCTGGACATTAAGAACCCCGCGCTGGGCGTTCGACATTCCCTCCCTTCTTGTTAAGGGTAACCCTTAGCTGGGCACTCCACACACTTCACAGTGCCCTTAGCCTGCCTCCTTTGGTAAACATCATTGCTGCTTCGGCCATGCTATGGGTATGCATCAAAAGCCTTTTCTCTTCTTTACTCAGCCAAGTGCAGGTGCAAGAGGTTGTCGGATGAGACGACCAACCTAGGTACTCCTCAATACGAGAGAAGTCTCAAATAGAGGCAGTCTTGACCCGGAATAAAGAAAGCTTTTCATGATAAATCTAGCCAGAAAAGGGCTATTATCAAAGTCAATTTCAATGAATGCAAAATTATGAGATAAAGGCATGTCCAGAGAGGCAAAGTCCCCGCAGGAAAAACCATGGTTGTATGCATGTCAAGGGTCCAAATATCAAGGGCACAAAGCCCGGGCACAACAGACTACCTCTTTGAGGGGTAGTCCCTTGGAAGGAATTCGAGTCCCGATATCTCCCATCCTGCGTAAGACTTATCTCCAATTGTTCTTCTATTCTCCCTCAAAGGTTGAATGTTTCTCAGGTATGGCCTTAGCAGGGGCACCGTTAACTATGGGTAGTCGGTCATAGGACGCCATCTCCTCTGCACGCCTTGCTTCGGGCAGTTTTTAGTGAAAGGGGAAAGAACGAGGACCCCTAGCCATTGGTTTAAACATCCTTTGATACTGTATTAGTAAAGTCAAATCTAAAAATTCAAAAATTTTAAAAAAATAAATATTTACTAAATAAAAAAATTTATATTCCAAAAAAAATATCTAAAAAAATTTGAATATTATCAAAACCCATAAAAATTTGCATATTCCAAAAATAATTGCATTGTATTTTATGATGGTGTTATTTTATAGGGACACTCTTTTACAAGGATTAGGAATTTGGGATGAGTCCTCTTCTCACTCACATCATTGCTGACTCGCATTGATCTCCATGGTTTGTCATTCTGGGCACTCTCAATTATCATCTCCCTATCCCTAAGAGTGATTCTTACTGATTCATGTCGAGTCTGATTATTCCTGTCATTCTGAGCAATTCACTGCCAAATCTCATGATTACTCCTGTCGGCATTCTTGCCAATTTTTTTATCTGGGCATTTTTGATCATTCCAATCCACATCTTTCAACTAATTAGCCAAGTTGGTCCTCCTCATGAGAAATAATGTTAAAGCTCTAATGATGAACATGCCTTGCATGCTTTGATGCTATGTTTTCACTCTATAATAGCCTTTGCTTCGATGTTTTACTATGCCATGCTTTGATGATTCATATGCTTAATGATGGTTTAATTCATTCTATTCATGTTATGGCCGCTATGCTTAAACTGCTCTATCTTTCATTATATCTTGGCTAACAAATCTTAGAGTACAGGAAGAAGCTCTTGGTCCCACCGTCTGGGCATCATCATCCAAGTCCAACGGTGTCTACATTCCATCTCTCGGTTCCCCTCATGCCTATTGCTATCACCATCTCCATGTATGCATTTTTACTATATGTTACATACGCTATTAGATTATATCAAGGACCTTGTGGCTTTGATAAATCTGAAATTTGAGGTCCCTTCATCAAAAATAATGATGATTCTAGAAGAATCTTAGTCGCACGGATAGGCCATTGAGCCATCTAATATTGGGGACGATGGTTCCCTTTCGTGAATTGGTGCGCTGATAAACGGACTTCGGCTTAGTATCAGCTCATACAATTAGTTTCTTGACTCAGTCTTGGCAACTTAACAATATTATCCTTGATTATCTTCTATTTTTAATATACTTTAATTTTCCCTTTAAAACCAGCATGTATTCATGTAGGACTTTGAATCAATAGTGGAAGATCATTCCAATAAGTTGATTTTGAGAGTCAAATGATCTTAATTTTTCAAGATATGAGATATTCACTGTTGAATTGAGTCCTCAGTTCATCTTGTCGCTGTTTTGAGTGGTTTTCCTGAAAACTCCTTTGTTGGGATTCTATCATCTCTTATGTCAATCATCTTTTTCCTTAGATCCACCTTGGCTGCAGCACGTCCACATTGGCTGGTAATCGCTCTCCAATATTGAAACTCACAGGTTTGTGACCTGGGGTACTTCCACCACGCTGGAAGTTGATCATTCTTTTATCTCCTTCGTGCCCGCGCGCACACTCCTCTTTATCCAAACAAATGTTACTTTCATTGAACCACCCAAGATTGCTTCATCTCAAGCTTTTGATTCAATTCTCATCAGGTGGTGTTGATCGCCTGTCTCATCACACCTTGGCGTCCACTTTTCAGTTCACTCACACTTCTTTCCATTGCATTTCATTCTTCTGCGCTCTGCTCCATTCCATTCCATTCCATTCCGTGTCACTCCTTTGCAAAGCAGACGCCAAGACGGGGCAACTGTAGACACGCTAAAATTAACATCATTTTGAACATATCTCCTATCACACCGCGATGCCCAATTTGACCCTCAAATTGACTTATTTGAGTGGTTTTCCCTCATTTTTCTTGAATATTCAGCTTTCTTCAACTTTCTTCTATTTTTTTGGATTTTTTTTGGGCTTTTCTCCAATTTTTTGGAACATTTTCTTGAACGCGTCAGACCTCTTGGACGCGTTTTTCTTGGGCGACAGGTTTAGCAGACGCGATTTCCTTTTCCATTTTTGATAATTGCCAAATTCCTGAACTTCCTGAATACGCGTCTGTCCATATGGACGCTATTTACTTTTTTAATTTTGGTAATTTCATACATTGAAGAAGAGGCATCTTCACGTCAGGACACGATTTCCAATGATATTTTTGTTAATTCCTAAAATTCCAGAATACGTGTCTTCTCATCTAGACGCGATTTCTTCTGTTAATTACCAAATTCAATAAAACGCGTCTGCACCTGTGGACGCAATTTCCTTGTCAATTTTTGGTAATATTTGACTTTCCTAAATAATTCAAGAAACCACGTCTACTCATCTCGTCGCCTATTTATGAACGCGTCCATGACAGTAGATGCGTCTTTCCTTGCCTAAATCTGATATTTTTAATCCATCCAAAATTAGTGAAATTGTTAATTCTCATCCGGAACCCCAGACGCGATTTCTTTCTTAAATTTAGAAATTTCTAATCTTCCTAAAAATGGCTTGGAATGAGCGACTCTCTAAGTGGACGCCCATTTAATGGGCGACCACGGGGTCTGATGCCATTTCCCTGAAATCTTCTGTGTTCGACTGTGGCTCCTTCCTTCCTCGTTTTGAGGTCCGTTTCAACTGGGTAAGGCTCTGGGTGGCTTTTCAAGATGGGGAGGACTCTTCCCAAGTTTATCTCCATCCATGGCTGATTATCCTAATTATTCTCAGATTAAACCTCTGAATCTCTCCCTATAAATGGAGCCCTGTGGCTCTTGTTCAAGGGGCCGACTTCAATAACAGAGGGGAGGTGTTGCCAGATTCGTGCCTCGAAGAGGAGTACTCCCATGCTCATTGCTACATCCTTCGGAGACCCTCTCTTTCGTATTCAATCCGTCGGCGGTCGGTACAGGATAAACCCCCAGGCTCCTCTTCTCTGTTCTATTCTCTGTGCTTCATCATCTGTTGCATTGCATGCATGCATCATTCATCTCTTATCTCCTTAAGCTCAACCACGTTGAGCCATCCCTCAGCGCAACGCTTGCGCGTCTTTTACGTTCATATCATATCATCATCCCTCCCTTTGCACAGGGGTTTAAAGGGGAAACACCCCGATAGGTGTGTTCACTCATATGCTTCTCGCGGTACATCCATATTTAGAGTTTGATACTACCCTCATTTGGTTCTAATTCATATTTCTTTTATTGCTGTTGTTTGTTATTTTGCAAGGGTAATCTCAAGAAAAACTCTCTTCATCGGCCGGCCGATAGGAAGAGAAGGAACACTCACATCTCCCCACCCTCCAAGGTATTCTGCAATCCCTCCTCTTTTTTTATTATTATATCATTTGAGGCCCGCATGTCCTCTGGCGATCAACCTCCACATTAGCATCATACGCATGCTCCATTTCCTTTTTCTTCCATTCTTCTTAGCTTGTTCTTTTTATTTTTAATCTTAGTGGATTTTTAATAGATCTACACCAGTCTGATGACCTGAACCAGCCCCTGTCCCATTTCAGGAGGCCGCGTGATCAGGCCCAACAGCCTGCCCTAACAGGTCACATTGGCACTTGCAGAAGAACCAGCCCCTGCCCTAACAGCTCACATTGGACCGCAGGCATCGGAACGTGCAGAAGAAGTCCCAATCGAGGACCGTGACCCTCCTATCAATGCAGAGCCGGTCAACAACGATCCTCTTGTAAACGAGGTTCAAGAGGTGACCCTCGAGACTCTCGTGAAGGAGAACTAGCATTTGAAGGCCCTCCTGCAAGACCTCCTTCGGGAACGGGACCTTCACCTTCAGCAACCTGCTAGGCCTCCGGCCGAAGCACCGGCATCGCTGCCTATGACCGATGGTGCCAACACCTCAGTGGCGGCTGCCCAAACCCCGACAGCAGCCAGGTTCGGCATGCCCCCAGTCGAAGCTCAGCCACGAGTATCCAATACGCTAGTGCCGGAAAATCTCATGGCACAGCGCCAGATGATCGAGCGAATTGTCGAAATAAAGCTTGCCCAATATGGCGAAGGGGTTGCCACTATAGATCTCTATAGGGTGCCCTACCCACTTCACCACCAGTTCAAGAAGCTTCCTCTAGAGTACGCCAAGCCCCTGAAGCTACAAAAGTTTGACGGGCAAGGGTCTCCACATGAGCGCTTGGCCTACAATGTTACGGCCATGGGCGAGCTAGTGTTGGACGAATCATATCTCCGCTGATGCTTCGCTACTTCACTTACGGGAATGGCCTTCCAATGGTATTCCCACCTGAAGCCAAACTTAGTGATCGACTGGGCGGATCTCTAGAAGAAGTTCCTCGACCCATTTCAAACGGCCGAGCGAAGGATCTACCTGGCCGAGCTCTGCTCTCTCCGACAGAAGAAGGGCGAGAGCGCCCTCGACTTCATCAAGGAATGGCGAGACCTCAGCATGAGGTGTATCAATCCGCCAGTTCAGGAGGACGCCATCACCATATGCCGTCGAGGCTCGGAAGCCAAGGTCAGCGAAAAGCTTCTCAGCACCAACATCCAAGGCTTCGACCAGCTCAACTCGGCAGTCACCGAAATAGAGATGTTCTTCGCTGATAACCCGAGCTATACTTCAGCAAAGGGTAAACAAACATGAGAACGGCAGCCCGGCAAGGAGGTGAACATCATCGAGTTCACCCCTGTCGCCAAAGCCAGTAAGGAGGCCGAATCAAGCGGCCCTGACAAAAAACCAGCAGACAAGTCGGCCGCTCCTTCTTTCTCGGAGTGTATGAAGACATCCTTCTCCTTCAAGAAGGAACATACAAAGATGCTCTTCGACCTCTGCATGGCCCAGAAGATTGTCGAGCTACCAGAAATTCGTAAGCCGGATGAGGCTCTGAAGACCGACGATCCCAGCTATTGCCCATATCATCGCATGCTGGGTCACCCAATTGAAGATTGCTATGTCTTCAAGACTCAGGCGTAGAAGCTGATCCGAGACGGTCTCGTTAAAATGAAGAGTGGTCTTGTCGATCCCTCATAACCACATACGTGGTCTAGGCCCGCTAGAGCAGCGTGTGTGGTTCACTATTCAGCTAGTGTGATCCATATGATGGCAACGTTCTCCCTCTCAGATATCAAAGCAGGGGAGCCAAGCACCAGTCAAGGTGAACGTTCACTCTGGTATCCCGGGTGAAGGCCCTGGCATGATCGCGTACCCCTCTCCTTCCCTAAGGAGAGGATCCGGTGACTCTTTGATGTCCTCGTCGAGAGGGGGCAAATCATGCCCCGTGATCCGCCGGTAGACTACACTCACTGGGACTTTAGTCACCCCCAGTACTGCCCTTTCTACGCCAGAATCTGCTACACGATTGAGTCCTGTGAAGAAGTTCAATACCTCATCTCGGAACAGATCCAGTGGGAGCAGATCGATGCTGAGGGAAATTGCATGGCACACGTAAGACTTCAGCAAGCTATCGAATAAACCCTGAGCATCGCCAGGGATGCGCCAGAGCGGCCAGATCCCCCTCAAGAAAATGGTCACCGGCTGCCTTACCAGCATAGTCCAGAATGGCACGACTTTTGAACCGATAATCGAGAAGCTCTCGAGCGAGTGCGAAGGCGTAGGGAGCAGGATGCCAGTCAAGAGATGGAGCCGAGCGACTTCTTGGTCAACGTCATCTATCCTCTTGCCACCACGGCCTCTCCTTATTCCTTGACATTACCAGCCAACCAGCCGGCCCCTGCCACTTCGGTCGTGCATTGGCGGCCCTGGCGGGAGCTGGAATCTCTCCCCTTCTCGAGAGAAGACACTGCCAGGCTTCTCTGGGTCCTTCTTGGCCGAGAGAATGTCCTGGTGGGTAAGACGTCGATGGGCTCCTCAGGTCCCTCTTGTTCTCCCCCTGCCCTACCTCCATCTCCGGCATCCGGGGATAGGAAGGGGAAGATAAAGCAGGGTGAGGTCCCGACCCAGCCGTGTCATGCCCCCTCAGCCAGTGAGCCATCGAGTCCTCCCCGCTCACCCTCTAACCCAATCCAGACCGCAAAGAAGACACCTTCGGAGTCTTCAGCGACTTCGGCTCGTACGACGGGCCCATCGCCACGAGGCCTAGTCAATGCGCAGAGTCGGGATAACTACCCAGAGCGGCAATATCCTACGGTACCTTCGGCTGTCGCCGGACCTTGCTCTCAGCATGATCATAAAGGCAAGACTAAGGAGCAAGACAAGAAGCACATCTCCCAGTCCGCTTCTTAGTAAAAGACACCGCCACCGCGACTAAGGCATCAAACCGCACATATGTCTTCGGACACTAGTTCCAATGTACCGGCTCAGCAGAAGACACCTCCCCCACCACCGCGGCTAAGGCATCAAACCGCGCATACGTCTTTGGATGCCAGCACCAGTCTGTCGGTTTCTCATAGACTCCCATCGCCACCGTGGCTAAGGCATCAAACCGTGTACACGTCTTCGGACGCCAGTCCCAGTATCCCAGCATACCAGGAATTGCCACTTGAGGTGATCGAGCAGGTGATCAACGCCACCTTCTAGATACAACAAGCGGAAGATGCCTGGATTGAAATCCGGGTGAAGAAAAGTCACAGACCCCACTCTGCCAAGACACCAGCTCGGAGATATCCTCATGGGGATTTATCAACTCTGGCCCCAACACCTCTCCCTCCTACTCCCTTGGAGGCGGCCATCACCAAGAAATAGGAGAAAAATAGGAGGAAGAACCTCAGAAGGCGGCTCAAGAAATAAGCTGAGCAAGTAGCCGTCTTACAGGCTTCAACCGAGCCCACACCTCTCTAGAGGCTCCAGCGGCTCTTTGAGGACCTGGAGGAATACATCCCTCCTCGTCCTACCGGAGCTCTCCCGCTTGAGAGTTATATCCCTGGGACGAAATGCATAAATGAGCCTGCCTCAGAAGCTGGGTCCAAGAGATGATCTAAAAGCTCAAGAATGGCGAAAGGCTCCTCATCCCAGAAGAACTCTCCTTGTGCTATAAAGACAAGGAGATCATGACCGAGCAGCTGGAAGAAATGCTTCGGAGCTGCACCTGCAATATGGTGGCCATCCCACCTCATCAACGCTTCTCGACGAGGGGAGCCAGTGGCCTCCCAAGCCAGACATAGAAGCACTGCCCCGCTCGGGCTACAGCCAGCTCTAGAACACACTGGCCTCGACCGAGGTCGTGGCCGGGGACGCGGTAGAGGCCGCGGGAGAATTCCCAAGCTACCCCTTCACCCGTCCACCTTCGACCCAGAGCAAATAATCCTCTTTCGAGGAGAGGAACCTGCCCCCATTCCGGAGGTAGAAATTTGGAAGGGACCCGTCATCTTCGATCCTTCTGGCACTGAAGAGATTGTTGTTGGCATCCCAGTCCTTGCACCAGCTCTGGCTTCCTCTGCAGAACAAGCAGGACCGTTCGGTAAGGATGAGCCAGCTCACCAGCCACTCCCAGAAGAGCCATCATTGGCACCCCTATTCTAGGAGTCCACGGGCGATCAGAGTCAGTCCGATCCCAGTGGCAGAAGCAAGGCAGTGCAACTCCCCGACGGGGAGTGACGCGGCAGCCCGCAGAAAGCTCAGCCCGACAAACTACCATCATTAGAGGATGCTCAAGCTCGTGCCGACCGAAAAGTCCTTCACCAGATGAAGCACTTGCCTACCAGCACTACAATTTGGGAAGCCATCGCTTGGAGTAAAGAGCTAAGAGAAATTCTTATCAAGATACTCCAGGAGCCAGAAGCTTATGAAGCACATGTCACGGAAATGAAGGATGCTGCCTATGAAGCCTTCACAGCCACCGTCTCCTTCATGGAGAAGGACATGATGCTATCCCCTCCTTGCCACAACCGTCCTCTCTGCAAGAAGGGGATGGTCAATGGGCATGATGTGAACCGGATCCTAGTGGACACTGGTGCCGCTGTCAACATCATGCCGCTCAAAACATTCAAAACTTTACATCTGACCCCATACCTCCAGAATGATGCGGGACGGACCACGGACTCGAGACCAATGGATATGCGACCCTTGGACTCTAAGCAAGCTCGCGATCGCCCCTAACGAGGGAAGCGAACGGACGTGCACGGTTGAGAAATCGGCAGTGAGCTAGGGTGGTCAACTCATAATTCCGTGCCTGGATCGGGTCACGGGACGGTCTCGCTCTCTCTCGCAGCAACGGTGGAATAAATATATCGAGCTAATGGTCCTAACACATGCTCTCTAGCAGCGGCATATAAAAACATATACAAGAATAGCAAATGCCGAGTAATGGAGCAAACACGATACCTCCACGCGCCCGACGTGGGGAAGACGATCCCGGCGGATCTCGTACTCCCGGAACAATTACTACACAATAATTACAGTAATATAATTTCACTGCCCACTCCACGTAGGGAGGTAAGGGGCTACACAGTGGGACCCGGGAGCAACGGGTTCGGGTTGACGGGCAGCTTCTTGTATAGCTTCGGCGGCACACGTACTCATGATCATGTGACCCACGTGCTGGTCAGTGGGGCCGTGTGGGCCGGGAGCGGCATCGCTGTGACGGGGAAGTCCGGAGGGGCGCTCTCTGGGAAGGCGGCATGCTAGTTCTCCTCGCGGAAGGCGAGGAGGCTCCGATCGGTGCGAGTTGGTGTTGCTGCCCACGGATCTGAATTCTGTTTCAGACCTGCGCGTCCCGACGAAAATTGATGTTATGATCAGCTCCGACGTCGGATCGATGCCCAAGAGATACCGCTGGAAATCTCTTTTAAAATACTTTGATCTAGGGCCAGAGAAATAAATTTGAATTTCTCAGATCTGGCCTAGATCGATTTTACAAGCTGCTGTTGGACAGAACCTGAAATCTCAGGACAGAAGTGCTTTTTCCTGAGAGTTGTCATTGACCGCATTGTAGACCTCTGATTTAGCTGTTGAGCTCTTCATGAAAGTGGTAGAGGGCGTAGAGAGGAAAACGGGGATAATTTTTATGAATGGTTTGGTGGATATTTGACTGTGAAAAGGTATTTTATAGTATCGGGTGATGGGATCTGGACAGCAGAGACAGAACAGAACTTGGGATCTGAAGCGATTTTTTAGAAAATATAAACGAGATTCTAAATTCACCAGAAAATTTGTGGATGGTGGGGTTGGTGAAAAGAACATCCAATAAATTTGGGGATTTAAAAAAATATCAAGAAGGGGGTCGAAAGGGGGAGACTCAGAGTTGCTGTAACAGTAGACAGACTACAGGCAGAACTGGTGAATTGGAAATACACGGAAATGGAAAAATATAAAATGAAAGGTAAATAACGGGATTATTTTTGTGGAGGTTCGGGATCAAGTAGGGAACCAACCCTGAAAATATCAGCTCCAGATGATGTCGAAGTGGGGACCTAAAATTCTCGTAGTGAGCCTCTGTCTAGCAAAACAGAACTTGGACATCACTTCGGAAGGATGCTCACGGTGGCTCGACGGCGGCACGAACGGGGGCGGCGGCAGCAGAGATAGAAATCAGAGGTAGAGGGGCTAAGATAGAAGGTGTTTACACCCTGAAATGCTGAAGGAGGAGGAGGGAACCATAGGGAGAGAGTAGGGGGCGCAGGTTGCTCTTGGCATACACAAAATTTTCTTCTTCATTAATTCACATAAATGGAAATTACATGCCTTGTATAATAAATGGAAAATGATTACTTATGCCCTCAGATCTAGGGTTTGGGAGGGGTATACAAGGTATAGAACTAATTAGTTCTAATAGAATTTTTTTCAAAAATTAAAATTGGACTAAAAATGGGGGGCGCCCCCTTGACTAGGTAGGTAAGGTAGGTGGCATCTTTGAATTTTTTAACCACTTGTCTCACATGTGTCCAATTGACCTTCTAGATGCCACCTAGGACTTTGACAAGCCCTACATGGATCCATATGACTTATGTGGACAAATGGGGAAGGAGTGAGGGCCCCCTTGCTGAACCTACTGATATTTGCATAAAAACCCAAACAATCCAAGGGAATGACACCTTGGCTTATAAAGCCTTACACTTGCACATATACTTTCTCAAGGATATAAAAATAAACGAAAGGACACAAATGTAAAATAAAATGTTAATTCTCTTGCTCTGATGTCCCCATCAATTCTCCCCGGGTGGGAAGAACTCGACCCTATCGAGTAAGGGGTACGGCTGCTCGAGTCGCTCCGGCCGATCCGTCACCGTGCCAAGTAGCGCGGGTACGCTCCACTCCAAGTGATCGTCACCTGCTCATTCTGTATATACCTTATATGCACATGCTTCTATGGGAACGAGGCCAGAGGTGGACACTCCGGGTGGGGTCACTCTCAAAGGGGAGGAGGCGGCTCGAAGACTCACTAGGAATCACCGCTGGGTCCCTATTGTTGTGCCCCTTGTGCTTTGATGAATGTGGTGTTTTAATGATAGCAACATGAATGAGTCACCATATTGTTTTGCTAATAACTTGACATTGAATGATAACAATCTGAATGCATATAACTGATATATTCTGTGGAGAATGCATGAGAGTGCATAAAGTGTTTTGTGCTTGAATTAAGATCGGTGCATTGCTTCTTCTGTGTGTATATTGCTTCTTCTGTGCATATACTGCATCAGTGCACTTAGATGGGTCGACCCCCATCCTTGATGGGTCGACCCCCCAGATTTCACAAGTCTATAAAATCATCTTTATGCATAGCAATGTCTGTACAGCCATTTGCTCATATAACTTGCATGTCTATACACTGCATGGCGAGCCCAAAAGTCTATACATCGTAGTTGTGTCAAAGTCTATACAGCTGCTTGCTTGCCAAAGTCTATACACTCAACTGCCTTGCTTTGATCAAGTCTGTACATCAGACTGTTTCATCAGCAAGTCTGTACATCAGACTGTTTCATCAGCAAGTCTGTACATCTGACTGTGTCAAGTGAAGTCTGTACAGCGTCATGCATCATTGTTCAAGTCCACACACTGCATGATAGACTACTCGAGGTGAAGTCTGTACAGACATGGTGTTTGCATTCAAAGTCCATACATTGGACTGTAGCATGCACGAAGCTAAGTCCATACATTGATGCACTGTAGATAGCTCGAGGTGAAGTCTGTACAGCCCAAGTCTGTACATTGCATCATGAGCAACTAAGTCTATACATCGTGCATCAGCAAGTCATTCACAAGTCTATACATCACTGTAGCTGCATCGTCTCATGCAGCGTCTCATTCAAGTCTGTACAGCCGTTTGCATTGGATTTCAAGTCTAGACATTGCACTGTTGCATCCATCGTCTTGGCCAGTGTCTCATGCAAAGTCTATACATTGGTCTTCACTTCAAGTCTGTACAGCCATTGCTTAAGGCAAATCTGTACATCGGACTGTTCATGCTTTCATCGTGAAGTCTGTACAGTGCATGCCTTCCACCAAGTCTATACATTGGTCGGTGGCAAGTCTGTACATTGGCTTCTCATTTGAGTCCAATGTCTATACATTGCCCATTCGTTCATTCAGCATTGTCAAGTCTATACATTGGTCGGTGGCAAGTCTATACACTGGTCGAGCATCCAAGTCTGTACAGAGTCATGTGCATTCCTTCATATGAAGTCTATACACTGCACTGTCAAGTCTTCACATCGTTCACCGAGTCTGTACTTCGCTTGGGGCTTACCAAGTCTGTACATCCTTCGCTGAGCCTTCCAAGTCTGTACAGTCACTAAGTCTGTACATCCTCTAGACGCTCACGAAGTCTATTCATTGGTTTTTATTTCAAGTCTGTACAGACTTTGGTTTGTGCAAGTCTATACAACCGACTGTTCAGTTTGTGACCAAGTCTGTACAGCCAAGGCGACTGTTAAGTCTATACAACCGACTGTTCAGTTTGTGACCAAGTCTGTACAGCCAAGGCGACTGTTAAGTCTATACATTGATGATTACCTACGTTCTGAACTGAACTGGGTAAGTCTATACATTCCTCAAATCTTTTACCTACACTCAGTTCAGTAAGTCTGTACATTGGTTACTTTACCAACGTTGCCTTGACAAAGTCTACACATTGGAAGTCTGTACATCTTTCGTGAAGACTGAACAACGAGCAAGTGTATACATTGGACGAGTCTACATCGTGCATCAGTCCTGAAGTCTACACATCGTCTGTCTTCATTAGAGTCTCATGGAGTCTGTACATTGCACTCGCCTTCACATAGTCTATACACTGAAGTCTATACATTGCATTCACGTTTCACATAGTCCATTCACGAAGTCTGTACATAGCATTCACGTTTCACATAGTCCATTCACGAAGTCTGTACATAGCATTCACGTTTTACAAAGGCTATACATCATGAAGTCTATACACTGCATTGCATTGCATGAAGTCCATACACTGCACGAAGTCTGCACATCGTGTGCTGCATGCTCGCCAAGTCTATACACTGGCTAGTCTGTACAAGACTGCAAGTCTATACATTGGCTGCTGCATTCTCATGAAGTCTGCACATTCGCTAGTGTAAGTCTATACATCGCCCAGTGTTATGCTTGCAAAGTATGTACAACGCCTGCTTTACACACTCAAAGTCTGCACATTGCTTTACACTTCAGCAAGTATGTACAGCGGGTGCCTTCTTACATGAAGTCTGTACATTGCATTCAAAGTTCACAAAGCCCATTCAGTAAAGTCTATACAATGCATTCAATCCTACAAAGTCTGTACAGGGTTTATAGTTAAACTGATGACCCTATTTCGTCTATCTGACAGGGATTCTTTGCTGGGATTAATGAGGGCACATGATCCAAGAATGGATAAAGGCCCAAGATCGTGACACGTGTGCTGAAGCCTGCTGGAGAGCTGCCACGTGGTCCAAGGTTTGGGCGGGAGCTGTGGAGACCACACGCCCTAGCTGCTGCTACTGCTGATATAAATAGAAGTCTTCGTCTTTAGATGAAGGCTGATCGAAGTTGAGAGAGCAGAAGCCGTGAAGAAAAAAAATAGAGTGCAGAGAGGTCTTCGATCCAGAGAAAAAAAAGATTAGAGAGTTAGAGAGTTTGAGCAAAGAAAGAGTGAAAGATTGTGGTCGTCTGGCAGTTGGATCAAATCCAATCCGGACTTGCTCCTTCGAGAGCTACATTTGTGCTTCATTGTTTACAGCCTTCCGATTGCTGTTTATTTCCCATTTTCTGTTTTCCATTTTATACCTTCTATCAAGCTGTGAGTCAGCGATGGCTAAGCTGTATTGTCCAGCGGAAGCAAGCTGTGATGCTCAGCGGATGGCAAGCTGTGAGGCCCAGTTGATGTAGGCAAGCTGTGATGCCCAGCTGTTCAAGCTGTGAGTCAGCGGAATCCACACTCGGTTTGAGTGTGGGGTGGATGTAGGTCTGCAGGACCGAACCACCTAAAAATCTATGTGCAGTGGTTTGATATCTTTGTGGTTTGGCGCTAGATGAATGCATAGGATCGTTGTGGTTTGATTTCTCTATCTGTTGTTGCTTCCGCCAATTGATTGATCAGGCGCTCAATATATGCTTGTTTACTGGCTCAGTAGAAACCTTGATTAGCTTTTCAGATTGGGTAAATATGTCTAGTTAGCATTCTAGTGATCTCACTGTGTGTTAGTTTAATTCCATAACTGCTTATTAGTCTTCAGGTTTGTCTAGTTAGCGAACTAGTATTTTTAGTGAGCATAATATTTTAATTGGGTGATTTTTTAAAGGGTATATTCATTCACCCCCCCTCTGAATACTGCACCGAACCCAACACTTGGTATCAGAGCGGATTGCTGTGCATAAGATCTAACAATCCGCAGCAGATCCTGCATTTCTGTTTGGTGTATTTCAGAGTGGTTCTTGTGTTCTGTGTCTATTTCACTGAGTTAGTTCCTTGCTTTGCTTATCTGGTTGTGGTGTTTCTTGTCGATTGCTTTGTGCTTTGAATCAGCTTGTTATCTGTTTTGATGGCTAATCCTCTAACATTTAGAGGTGATGACCTCGGCCCATGGCTGGAAAAGTTGCATAGGTGTGTAAGCAAAACTGATCCTGATTTGTGGAAGGTAATGACTCACGGTCCATACAAACTGTCAAAGGATAAATCCAAATGGACCAAGAAGGATAAGCTGAAAGACTCTGTCAACACTAGAGCTGTAGTTTTATTAAAAGAATCAATTGACAGATCTCTAATCGAATGCATTTCTTCTTGCAGGTCTGCCAAAGACATTTTGGAAAAACTAAAGCTCACCAGGAATCACAACAAATGCTTGATGGCTGATCAGAGAAATGATGATGATGAGACCTCATCTCAAGTAAGCTCCGAATCAGATGGATACTCTTTTGATGAATTGATAGTGATGTATGAAGATTTGTTAACTTTATCCAAGAAATTAAAATCTGAGAATAAAAGGTTGAAAAAGAAAATTGAGAAATGTGATTCTAATTCATCATGTGAAAAGTGTCCGAAGATAAATGAATTATATGATAAATGTCTTTCAGAGAATCACATGAATATGAAACAAATGTGCCAACTGAAAAAGGAAAATCAAGAAGGTTTCAATAAAATCTCTGAATTAGAAAGTCAGCTGAAACTGAAAACTAATGAACATTTGATGAATCTGGAAGAGCTGGAAAGGATTAAAGTTGATCTGAAGAAATCAAAAGCTGAGAATGTAGAAATTCAGTGGAAGAATAAAAATCTTGAAGCTGAAATAGAGAAAATCAATAAGGAAGCCATGCATATGTCTTCTGTAGAGTCAAACTGTGATATGTGCTTAGCTCTAAGAGAACATAATGAAGATTTTTATAGTGAGAATGAATGGCTGAGTAAACAAATTGTCTCAGTTAAAGAGGATCACAAAAACTTGGTGGCTGAGAAAATTAGAGTGGAGGAAAGAGAAGAGGAGCTAATTGAAAAGCTGGAGCTGATGTCTGGAAGAGAAAACTGTGATGAAGAAGTTAAGAAACTGACCAAAGAAAACACTGAATTGAAGGATAAAGTTGAAAAACTAAAGCTATTAAACATTGGCTTGTCTGAAAGACTTCTCACCATAGAAAAAGAAAAAACTGCTTGTGATGAAGAATATGAAATGTTAAGCAACTTGGAACAAGAAATTGAGAAGTATAAAACTGCAAACAAAGTTCTAAGTGAATGTGTCAACTGCAGTGAACAGGAGATAGCCAGCTATGAGCTTCACATAACATCTTTGGAAAATAAGATTCAGGATCTAGAAAAATTAGCATCCAATTCTACTAAGAATGAAAGAAAAATAAAAGTTGTTGTGAAAAGGAAGGATGATAATTCAAAAGGGGGGACAAATTGCACTTCTGATGTGAAGGAAATCTCTAAAAACCAGCTATATGCCACTTTTGTGAAAAGCTCTGATGTAGCCGGTACTTCAAGTCAAACCCCAAAATAAAATGAAAATTAGAAATCACCTTCAACATCTGTATTTCAGTTTAAAGCTCAGAAAAATGAAAAACAGACGAAAATTGTGAAAGGGGGTAATAAATTGAAAAAGAATGGTCAAATGAATAAAGTCAAAATTGTCCCTGCATGTGCTGTGAATTTTGCTAGCAGTGTGGAGTCTGATAGATTGACGCATGTCACTCACAATTCATCCACTCACTCGCATGCATCTGAGAAGGAATTCTCATGTTATTATTGTGGCAAGGTAGGGCATATCATGGATGATTGCAGAATATTAAAAGAAGATGAGCATGCAAATGAAACAATACATTCAAGGAAATTATTTGGTAGAAACCATGTCACTAAGAAATATAATGCATCTTGTTATTACTGTGGTAGGCGTGGTCATCTAATGAATGCATATTTTAAACTGAAAAAAGATAACAATGTGAATTCTAGATCTTTCACACATGCTCATGACCCACAGAGATATAGATCTACTTCAGGCCAGCATATCATTTGTTTCACTTGCAACAAGCCTAGGCATAAGGCTAATGAGTGCTAGTCAAGAAATCATTGGGGTAAAAATGAATCAAGAAGCAAGCATTTTAAATGCTTTGAATGTGGTAAGTATGGGGATGCAGTCAAAGACTGCTGGCATGCTCAGGGAAATAGATTGAACTCTAAATCTGTAAAATTCCCTTCTTTCTATGATTCTGCTAGAAATAACTTGAGTGATAAAAGGAAAAACTCTGCATGTTTTGAATGTGGTAAGCTAGGCCACAAAGTTTCCAACTGTCGGCTGGCTGTGTATGGAAAGAAAAATTTTCATGTTAATAAAAGAAATACTCATGCTCATACACATAATTTTCATACTCATGTGCATGCACATGGGCATCATGTTTCTGCTAACATGAATAATAAAAATAAAAATTTTGTGGCTTCATGTTACTACTGTGGAAAATTTGGACATTGCATGTTTGACTGTTATCTGATGGAATTTGATGATCATACTGCTAAAAGACTGTTTAGAACACCTGATAGGGGTAATTCAGGACCCAAGACTTCTTGGGTTCCTGCAAGATCAAAGTGATCCATTTGCTGCAGGTGTGCCTTGGAAATGAATAAAAGGGGTTGAATTTAGCCAAGACACTCAAAAAGGGAAAACCCCAGGATTCTACTTATCAGGTCAGTTCTGAACACAGATTATGTTTCATTATCTAAAAATTGCTTGTTTGAAATGACTGCATATCATAATGATCTGTCTATGCTAAATTGATTTATCTTGAAAAGTTGATTGCACTCTCATGATGCTATTTGAATAAAGAATGCTCTGATGTTTGAGTAAACATTCTGCATAGCATGTTAAATCTGATTTTTGAATCTGAGTTCTGCACATTCTTACATATTCAGCATTGTCAGGTTTAGATTTTCTGAACTCTCCTCATACATGATTTACATATTGATGATTGTTTGAAATTACATATGCATATATGTTGTGAATGCATTGCCCATCATCATACTGAAAACTCCAAAAAGAAGTAACTGGCTGCATATTGGACTGCTTTGCACTGCATTTCTTTGCATGACCACTTTGGTATATAAATGGTAAGCTACTAAAAGGTAGGGAAATCTGCCTGGAGGTTCTTACTATGTGTGAGATGGTCCTTGAGACCAAGTTCTCTGCCAAGTAGCAAAGGGCATGGCTCATATAGAACAATGTACTACATATCATCAATTTGAAGAAAATTAAATTTGAAAAGAAATGATTCATTGCATATCATGCATTTTGTCAGGGGGAGCTTGTTTGCTGTTGCTTGGTCATCATGCTTTCCTTATCAGAATTGTTGCATACTTCTCATATGAAGGGCAGTGCATATCATAATAATTTTTTTTTAAAAAAAAACCTAAAAAGAAATTTCATTGCATCTAGACAGGGGGAGCATTTAGAATTGGTGTTTTGATTATCACATCCTGAACACCTCTTGTCTAATAATTGATCAACTCTCATCTGATATCATATTTCTCTCTCTTGAAAATAGATTCTGCCCTCTATTCGTTGAGCTGTTAAAGAAGAGTTTCTTTCAACTCCCTTCATGATACTATCTGTCAGCTGATCTGTCTGAATTCCAGACTCAGCTACTATGTGTTGATGTTCACTCTTATGAAATATTTCTCTACTGGTGATTTACTCTTGCACCAGCTTATACTCATCTTTCACATTCTTCTCAGTTGGTGTAACTGAATTGTTTCTACTATTGATTGTTGGTTGCTGAATTTATTGTTTTGATCTGAGGAACTTATGTTGCATGTCATGCAATTCAGTCTGAGAAATTGGTAGAAACTCTTATCATATTGGTTTAAGAATTATCACTGAATCAGACTGATATAAAATTAATGTATTCTCATATTTGTAATTAAATAAATTGAAAATATCTGAATGATAAGGTTTAATAAATTTTAACCACATGTGTCATGTAAACCTTAGACTCTCTCATCAGATATCTGAAAATGTGAATTCAGGGCTACTTTGGTTAAGATGCATATAGTGTGTATTGTTGTTAAACATTAACTTGAAAAATGTTGACTAAATGAAAAATTGTGAATTCAGAGCAATGACTCGGTCACTGAGAAACTGAGCTCTTTATCAATGAAATAAAGTAACTCATGTCATGAGGTGCCATAGTTATCTCTGGTGAAAATTTAGTAAAACAAAACCTGACAGAGCAATGGCTTATTTGTGTTGAGTAACTAGGGAGTCTGGCCTCTAATAAAGGTGTCTTCCCGTGTAAAAAAAGACACTCATACTGCTAACTCTGTTCTCAAAGTGAGAGGCAATGACAGTTATCACACTGAGTAACTGGGTCACTTCACCTGAGACGTGTTGTGCCTCATGTAAAAAGGTGTTGATCAACCTAAATTGCTCAGGAAAAATATAATGTGCTTCAAATGAAATTATCTTGAAAAATCTGTCAACTCATGTTCTTGAAAAAGTGTTTAACTTCAGTACTAATCTATGTATCTTTAAAAGGTGCTATTGAGATCATATGTGTAAGATAAAAGATGATTGATTTTGATTGTTATCTGAATATTTGGTTCACCTTTATTAAAACTTGGATTCAGATATGAGTATTGAGTTTAATTTGACAAATTTGGTGTACATCAAAATTAAATCAGATTGGTTAAGTTGCCACTTCATAACCCTTTATGATAGAAGAGTCTACACCTTTTAAGACTTATTGAAGTGATGCAAGCTTTAAAATCCCTCATGTTCATATTCTTTCTAGACTGTCTGATCAGCATCTTGCTATTGATTGTTTCCTTGAGATGTATTGTACTTTGACTATTTCTCACCCTTACCCATGGCTAATCTTACATTATCAGTTGATCCAGACTATTGGAATCTTCTATCCTGTTTCACAATCAACTCTGGTTCTGTTTCATTCTGTTCATGTAACCAGAATTCAGATTCTTTGTAATGGCAGAATTCAGATTGATTTATTGGATAACCAGAGTTCATTCCTGTGCTTCAGGGGGAGTTATGGGTCATCTGATTTTAAGGGGAGAGTAGTTAATCTTGCATGCTGATAGGGGGAGTGCTGTTTCATTGTCATAAGTGTCTTTGTGTGCTGCATTGTGTCTCTCAAACCATTCCCTTTCTTTTTGATTATGTCAAAGGGGGAGAATAGTTTGACGAGTCAGTGTGACTCATTATATGACTCATTATGTTACCATCATCAAAAAAGGGGAGATTGTTGTGCCCCTTGTGCTTTGATGAATGTGGTGTTTTAATGATAGCAACATAAATGAGTCACCATATTGTTTTGCTAATAACTTGACATTGAATGATAACAATCTGAATGCATATAACTGATATATTCTGTGGAGAATGCATGAGAGTGCATAAAGTGTTTTGTGCTTGAATTAAGATTGGTGCATTGCTTCTTCTGTGTGTATATTGCTTCTTGTGTGCATATACTGCATCAATGCACTTAGATGGGTCGACCCCCTTCCTTGATGGGTCGACCCCCAGATTTCACAAGTCTATACAATCGTCTTTATGCATAGCAATGTCTGTACAGCTGATGGGAATCGACGCCGAGCATGTACATTTTATTTTGCCTTTATGTCCTTTAGTTTATTTGTATATCCACAGGAAAGTATATGCGTAATTTTACGGCTTTATAAGCCAATGCGTCATTCCCACGGATTATTTGGGTTTCTTTGTAATTTATCAGTAGGACCAGCAAGGGGGCCCTCAGCCCTTTCCCATTGGTCCATGTCACCTATGTGGGGCTGGTCAACCATCCTAGGTGGCCATCTAGAAGGGTTGAATGTCAAATGCCACATGGGTAGACAAAGGGAGTAAAAAGTCTAAGGTAGACTACCTACCATGTCAAGCTTGTCTCCCACTTGGGTTATTTTATTTTTTTTTGTGTGTGTTGGTCACATTTAATCTAGGCCATTCATTCCCCATCCCTAGATCCAATGGTGGAGATTGGATTAGATTGGAGGCATATAAATACTTGTATTTTCCATTTGAATATTAATAAAAGTGAAAAAATCATTGTGCAAGAACCCCTCTCTTGGAGAATTTTGACCTCTCCTCTCTCTCCCCCTGGTTTCATCATCCCCAACCCCCATTCTAGAGTGATATCTCCTTCCCCCCACCTCCGGTGATCATCGGTGCCGCCGCCGCCGCCGTTCGTGCCGCCATCACGCCGCCGCGGAGCCGCCTTCGGTGTTCTATCCATCCTGGATAGAGGCTTCTTGTCAGAATATCTGCTCTCCACCATGTGAAGATCTCAAGCTGCAATTTTTATGGTGTGTTCTTCCCTTGTATCCCAAGCTCCACCTAAATTTTCACACCCAAATTCTATCGTTTAGTATTTTCCCATTTTCGTGCATCTTTCATTCCTAGTTCTGTTTTGTCTCTATCTACAGTGACAACAGCCCTGTGTTTCCTACCTTCGACTATTTTTTGATTTTTTCAAACCCTCCCAATTTCACTGGGAGTTCTTTCCATCACCCCCTACATCCACAAATTTTCTTAATTTTTTATCAGCCCTCTATCTATTTTTAGAAATTCGTGTTCTTCCTCAGCTACAGTGTTGTCAGTCAGATCCCAAATCCGACCACCCTCCACTTCCAAAATCAGAACAAATCACCACCAGCTCCAAATCTAGATCCAAAAATAGTCCTGGTTTCGTAACTTGAGTTCCCACAACTTTGCGGAAGAACACAACCCCAGATTCGGACGTCTACCTCGCGATCAAAGGCAATCCACAGGAAAGTTCTCTGTTGACCTGAGATTTCAGGAACTATACGACAGCAACTTTCAAAATTCGCCAATCATAAGTACAGGCTTGATTATTTTTCTTTAATCACCTTTAGTTGAATCCCTTTGAAGCATCATTCCAACGGCGCCAGTTTCGTCGCATTCCGACGTCGGGGCTGATCGCAGCGTCCGTTCTCGCCGGAGCGCGCGCCGTAAAACAGAACCGGCAGGTCCGTGGCCGGTCATTCCGACCGGTGCTGAACGGAGCCGCCCGGCCTCCGGCCGGTGAACCAGCGTGCCGCCAGCCCAGGGAACACTTCCACAAGTGTCCCCACCACAGTGGTGACACCGGGTCCTGCACGGTCCCTCCGGACAGCACGTGGGTCCCACCGTCACTAGTTCGGGTGCTGCCGAAGAGACGCGAGAAGCCGCCCGTCAACCCGAATTTGGTCCTCCCGGGCCCAGTTGTGTAGCCCTTTACCTCCCTGTGTGGAGTGGGCAGTAATTCATTTGCTGTAATATGGTGTATTAATTGTCCCGGGAGTACGAGTTTCGGCCGGGTCCGTCGTCCCCACGCCGAGCGCGTGGAGGTATCGCATTCGCTCCCTTACTTGGCATTTTGCTTACTTCATATATATTTATTTATGCCGCTGCTAGAGAGCATGTGTAGGGATATCTAGCTCACTTTATCTATTCATTACCGCTGCTGCGAGAGAGTGAGAGACCGTCCCGTGACCCGATCCGGGCACACGAGAGAGCCGATCACCCTAGCTCACTGCCGGTTTCTCAACCGCGCACGTCCGACGCTTCCCTCGTTAAGGGGCAGTCACGAGCTTGTCGTGTCCGTGTCTCGTCCCGCATCAATTTGGTATCAGAGCGAGTTAAGTCTAGGGTGTCAAAAAAAAAGAGTGTCATTTATGTCTAGTCCTTATTCATTGTCTACGTCGAGTCTAAGATCATCATATTTTTAAAACAACAAAAAGGGTCATTTTTGGGTCGCATACATCCCTTTACTCGGTATATCAAAGGTGTTGTCCGAACGTTAGGCTACGCCTATCAGGAAGGCCGCACACTTGCGCGAGTGATCTTCGGATTAGTTATCTCCGCCACGTACCGAGTCTTGGTCGTCATGTCTAGAGTTGTAGTCCATTGTCTAGTTGGTTTATTTACTAGTGTCGACATGTCCACCCACTAGTCCCCAATCACCCATGGACACCCAAACGCCCAGATGGTGGCGATACTATCTCAAATGGAAGGACCACCCGAACCACCCCACGAGGCCCGAAACCCGGGACTTCTACGGGTCCGATGACCCGAGTGTCTACCTAGAATGGGAAGCCATTATGAATGATTACTTCAAGGTGTACATTATGTACGGGCCCATGCAAGTCGATGTTGCCAAAAGGTGACTTTTTGGTGAAGCCGCCGCAACTTGGAGGAACATCAAATATTGGAGGGAGGATAGGAATCTAAGGCCCATCGAGTCATGGTGGGAAATGAAGAGAGCGCTTAGGAGGGCCTACTTGCCCCGCCCACCTACCTCCAACCACGGAGGTCATACCACTCACCCACCCCACCAACTCACCCACAATCAAGTGGGCCACACCGCTACCCAATCCCACCCCTTCACCGCCGTCCAAGCCCAACAAAGCGACCCCAATCTAGTGGCCCGCCCAAGCACCGCCAACCAACCTCCCCTTGGCACCCCCATCCCAACCCACTCAAGTACCTCCAACCGAGTGGAAGTCCCGCTTATAGCCGAGCCTAGGACCACACCTAGGTCGAGGGACGAGGAGCGAGTCCACCCCAAGGTCCCTACTCTAACCCGCTCCTTTGAGGAATGCAAGAAAATGATTTCAGATTTGTTGGAAAGGATAAGTGCTTCTTCACCTCTCGTAGGTGCTCCATCACCACCTGCTCCTTTCGAGCTCTATTCGGAACCTTCTTCTTTAGAGCTACCAAAGCCCGAGCTACCCGTGTTTCTTACGGGAACACTTTACATAGCCGAGCCACTTCTTAGTTGGCTCAAGGATGGCTTGGTCCCACATCCCTTCCCGTCCATGGACCGCACCTTACCTTTAGTGCCAGTCAACTCATTCCATACCACCTTTCGATCTAGTCACCATGTTGACACATTGGACGATCTTGTCATGGGATTGGATTCACAATGGGAGTTGACGCATCTTTTGGCGCGAGGCTTTGACCAACCCGCTAGCCTTAGCTTCACCCATCCGGCCTTGGGGTCCATTACCTCCGAGTGCACTGTGGGTTGTGTCACCACAGAGGTCCTCTTACTCCTCCCCTTACCGGACTAGCCCGAATTCATACCCTTTTGTCCGAGGGAGGAATCATACATCTTGCCTACGATCCCCGTCCCACCCGTTACAATTCAAGAAGGCGACTACCCACACCTTCAAAACTTCTACATGTGGGACCGTGACTTGTGGGAACCCACCACAAGGGGTCATACCTTCTTTGACCCTTTTGACCCCTTCACTATTAGGCTTCCCGAGTTACCACCCGTACTCCCCTTCTTCAAGAAAGCCCACTTTTATGCCCCTTCCCCTCGGGATGGGCCATCTACATCCACCAACCCCGACCCACCTACACCCGACCCTTCTAAACCACCCGAGTCGCCTACATTCAAAAGACCATCCACGCATAACCACACCCGATGTATAGGTGTTCCCCATGCCATCCATTCCCAGTTGCACCACATGCATGCATGGCACATATTCGGGTGTCCTGGTCCGCCGTCGCCCATGTACGGGTCGGACTAACATTAGGTGTGTCTAGGGTCATAGATGAGTCCGTGTGTTTTCCTTGTGTGGTTTGTTTTATGTGATTTGTTTGCATGGTTTGTGTGTCATTTATTTGTCTGCATGTGTCTTGTGCAAGTTCGTTGTCGTTATATTATGAGTAAGAGGCGAGTGGACTCATTCGATGAGTATGGGATCGGTTCTGCATCTATACCCGGATCAGTCACCTACAGGGACTCAGCGGTGATTCCTAGTGAGTCTTTGAGCCGCCACCTTCCCCTTTGAGAGTGCCCCACCCAGAGTGTCCACCTCTAGCCCATGGCAGCTTGCGCATATCGAGTATATATGGAATAAGCAGGTGACAATCACTTGGAGTGGAGCATACCCGCGCTACTTGGCACGGTGACAGATCCGCCGGAGTATTCGAGCATCCATACCCCTACTCGACGGGGTCGAGTTCCTCCCACCGGGGGAGAGTTGATGGGAATCGACGCCGAGCATGTACATTTTATTTTGCATTTATGTCCTTTAGTTTATTTGTATATTCACAGGAAAGTATATGCGCAATTTTATGGCTTTATAAGCCAATGCGTCATTCCCACGGATTGTTTGGGTTTCTTTGTAATTTATCAGTAGGACCAGCAAGGGGGCCCTCAGCCCTTTCCCATTGGTCCATGTCACCTATGTGGGGCTGGTCAACCATCCTAGGTGGCCATCTAGAAGGGTTGAATGTCAAATGCCACATGGGTAGACAAAGGGAGTAAAAAGTCTAAGGTAGGCTACCTACAATGTCAAGCTTGTCTCCCACTTGGGTTATTTTATTTTTTTTGTGTATGTTGGTCACATTTAATCTAGGCCATTCATTCCCCATCCCTAGATCTAATGGTGGAGATTGGATTAGATTGGAGGCATATAAATACTTGTATTTTCCATTTGAATATTAATGAAAGTGAAAAAATCATTGTGCAAGAACCCCTCTCTTGGAGAATTTTGACCTCTCCTCTCTCTCCCCCTGGTTTCTTCATCCCCAACCCTCATTCTAGAGTGATATCTCCTTCCCCCCACCTTCGGTGATCATCGGTGCCGCCGCCGCCGCCGTTCGTGCCGCCATCATGCCGCCGCGTGGCCGCCTTCGGTGTTCAGTCCATTCTGGATAGAGGCTTCTTGTCCGAATATCTGCTCTCCACTACGTGAAGATCTCAAGATGCCATTTTTATGGTGTGTTCTTCCCTTGTATCCCAAGCTCCACCAAAATTTTCACGCCCAAATTCCATCGTTTAGTATTTTCTCATTTTCGTGCATCTTTCATTCCTAGTTCTATTTTGTCTCTATCTACAGTGATAGTAGCCCTGTGTTTCCCACCTCCGGCCATCTTTTTGATTTGTCTAAACCCTCCCAATTTTACTTAAAGTTCTTTCCATTACCCCCTACGTCCACAAATTTTCTTAATTTTTTATCAGCCTTCTATCTATTTTTAGAAATTCGTGTTCTTCCTCAGCTACAGTGTTGTCAGTCAGATCCCAGATCTGACCACCCTCCACTTCTAAAATCAGAACAAATCACCACCACCTCCAAATCCAGATCCAAAAATAGACCTGATTTCGTCACTTGATTTCCCACAACTTTTATGAAGAACACAACCCCAGATTCGGACGTCTACCTCGCGGTCAAAGGCAATCCACAGGAAAGTTCTCTGCTAACCTGAGATTTCAGGAACTGTACAACAGCAACCTTCAAAATTCGCCAATCAGAAGTACAAGCTTGATTATTTTTCTGTAATCACCTTGGGTCGAATCCCTTCGAAGCATCTTTCCAACGGTGCCAGTTTCGTCGCATTCCGACGTCGGGGATGATCGCAGCGTCCGTTCTCGCCGGAGCGCGCGCCGAAAAATAGAACCGGCAGGTCCGTGGCCGGTCATTCCGACCGGTGCCGAACGGAGCCGCGCGGCCTCCGGCCGGCGAACCAGCATGCCGCCAGCCCAGGAAACACTTCCACAAGTGTCCCCACCACAGTGGTGACACCGGTTCCCGCACGGTCCCTCCGGACAGCACGTGGGTCCCACCGTCACTAGTTCGGGTGCTACCGAAGAGACGCGACAAGCCGCCCGTCAACCCAAATTTGGTCCTCCCGGGCCCAATTGTGTAGCCTTTTACCTCCCTGCGTGGAGTGGGCAGTAATTCATTTGCTGTAATATGGTGTATTAATTATCCCGGGAGTACGAGTTTCGGCCGGGTCCGTCGTCCCCATGCCGAGCGCGTGGAGGTATCGCATTCGCTCCCTTACTTGGCATTTTGCTTACTTCATATATATTTGTTTATGCCGCTGCTAGAGAGCATGTGTAGGGATATCTAGCTCACTTTATCTATTCATTACCGCTGCTGTGAGAGAGTGCGAGACCGTCCCGTGACCCGATCCGGGCACACGAGAGAGCCGATCACCCTAGCTCACTGCCGGTTTCTCAAGCGCACACGTCCGACGCTTCCCTCGTTAAGGGGCAGTCACGAGCTTGTCGTGTCCGTGTCTCGTCCCGCATCAACAACCGTTTGCTCATATAACTTGCATGCCTATACATTGTATGGCGAGCCCAAAAGTCTGTACATCGCAGTTGTGTCAAAGTCTGTACAGCCGCTTGCTTGCCAAAGTCTATACACTCAACTGCCTTGCTTTGATCAAGTTTGTACATCACACTGTTTCATCAGCAAGTCTGTACATCAGACTGTTTCATTAGTAAGTCTGTACATCGGACTGTGTCAAGTGAAGTCTGTACAGCGTCATGCATCATTGTTCAAGTCCACACACTGCACGGTAGACTGCTTGAGGTGAAGTCTGTACAGACATGGTGTTTGCATTCAAAGTCCATACATTGGACTATAGCATGCACGAAGCTAAGTCCATACATTGATGCACTGTAGATAGCTCGAGGTGAAGTCTGTACAGCCCAAGTCTGTACATTGCATCATGAGCAACTGATGGGGACATCACCACCATGCCCACGTTCACAGCTCGTCTCCACGCCCCGGTTGCATCCGGCATGATCTAGTCATTTAATTCTGAGTCCTATGTAATTTTTATTTGAGTCATTTGATGTAATTTACATTTTATTTGAGTCATGTTCCTAGGTCTAGCATTTATTTTCCTATGTTTGAGTGTCATTAGAATGTGTAATGTGCTAATTGGGCCCATTTCTTTGGGCTTGGCCCAATGAGCTCTCCTATCCCTTCGGTTATTTGTCAATGAGTCCTTTGTCAGGGTCTTTTGTAGAAATGTGGGTTTCCTATATATAGGACCCCATTTCCCCCCATCTGAAGAAAATGAATGAATGAATCAATGAAAAATACCATTTGAGTATCCAAAGCTTAGTTTAGTGGAGTGATTCCAACATTTTTTGGGTGAGAAACCCTAGGGGTGAGATTCCCCACCCTTCCCTCTCCTAATCCCTCTTTTTCACTCCACTTTCTCTCTCCTCAACACCCAATTTCGAATTTTCTTCTCTCTCCTCCTTTCCCAACCACCTCAACCCCCACCTACCATCATTAAAGCCCTCCACTTCCCCATGGCCTCCATTACTCCACCCCCCTAGTCCCAAGGAGATCCCTCACCATTCCAACACCATCCTCCACATTCCAACACCACTTTCCCCATTCCAACACAATCAACCCCTTCCCCACACAACCCCACAACTTCCAAAGCATATTTGAATTTGAAATCCACCCTTCCCTCCACTCACTTGTGCCCCCCCTCACCTTCTCCTCTCACCCACCTTCCCAAATTCGTAGCTCCTCCTCCCACCACCTGTTAGACCCCCTTCCAGACCCCATTCTTCCCTTCCCCCACCTTAGAACACCCCCTCCTAGACCCCCTCACAGCCCGGGCTTTCCCCACACTCATCCACCCCCATTTCCCCTCCCATATACCCCATTCCCCCCCATCATCTTCAACCTACAGCTCTCAACCGAAGATCTACAGAAGAGCAGTAACTTGCAGCGGCCACCACGACTTCCTCCGGACGAGTTTGAAGACCCAAGAGCCATCGTCGGAAGCGTCTACCAGTCTCCTTCGCAACAGAAGTGGTTTCATCTTCTTCCAATCCCGAGCCGTCCAGGAGGTCCATTCTCCCACAACTGCGTAGTTCTGCCTCGGTTGAGGACCTGAGCCGGATTAGAAGCTCTGCTACGATGAACCCTGAAGGAATCAGTCCTCATGTGCTTCTTAAAAGTTCTTCATCGGCCTGTCTACTTTCAGAATCAAGAAGCGGAACTCCATTCGGCATCACATAGCAGAAGTTGTCAATTTTCTCCCTCTGCTGTACGGATCTGCTTCCCCACAGTCTACACCGACCAGTCATCTTTGTTCAGAGTCTCCAGGTCTTCTCCAACACCTTTTGGATTCCCCGTCAGTTTTTCTGTGAAGAGGACTCATCCACAGTTCGAACGACTCTGACGGTGCGTGATTCCGAGTTCGGGAGCAGTCGGGGTACCTTCTGCAACCTACTACTAGAAACCAGAAGCTGCCAGTCTATGAGTCTGCCTCTCTGTTTGGACCTCCATCCTGCTCAGCGACGGCGTTAGAAGAAATCAAAAAAAATTGGACGACTTCCCTGGCCTCCTACGAAGCTTCTCCAGGTGGTTTCGTCCCCAACAAAATTCGTGAGCAACCACAACAGTCATATCTTCAGTCATCTGTCAGCACCCACAGAACGTGAGCAGAATCGGCATCCACCAACTCGGTGTTCCTTTCTCATTTTCCCCTCCCCGCTTGCCCGGCTGAAGGCCCCTCCCTGTGTGGAGGTAGTTTTGGTTTGTAATTTCATTAACCCCCACCCCAAGGTCCCCCTCCTGCGAGAGGTGTAGTGGTGTAATTTGTTTGGGCAGGTCAAGCGACACCGCCGCGGCGTGTGGGGATCCACTCGCCTCCCCGCTCGCCCTCGTCTCCGACCGGGACCGGTTTCTTCAAACCGGTCGAGTAAGTGCTCAAACCTTCACTCCACTTAGTGCTTGTCTTTCAATATTAGTTCTAATTCCGCTAGTTATGCGAGTGAGAGCCCGATCCTCAAGCCCCATAAACTTGAGTGATCACCGTGGGAATATTGCAACCGGTGCCTTTGGCACTTTGTCGGCCCCCTTGATTTGGGCATCCCCACCCTTTGAGAATCAAACATTGGTCTTGCTGGCCCTCTACCAGCAAGGGTCCAACCCCACTTCCTCCACTTGGCATTGCCAAGTCACCCCGGGCTTGGGTGAGCGTCGATAGAGCGGTGGCCCAATTCGGCCCATTTGAATGCGATTGTGCTTGCTTGCATTAGGTCCGAGGTTGTGTCACATCAAGTGGTATCAGAGCAAGTCATTGACTTGTCTCTATCAAGTCAAGTCCTAGGGCATGCTTGCATTGGAGTCATCATCAATCCGACCCTTGCATTGATTTCCCCGATCATCATGGCCACCTACTTAGCCTACTCATCACCCATGGACTTCATCCTAGATAGGGATATTACCTTTGACGGATCGCATTCTAGTGACTATCTTAGGTGGGAGACTACCATAGAAAAGTACTTTGAAAAGACTTGGGTATATGGATCCGCGAGAGTCTGAAAGGCCAAGGGACGACTTCGAGGTCAAGCCAAAAGTAAGTGGGAAGACATAGTGGGCTTAAGGAGGGTTAGGAGGCAAGGGCCCATTTCCTCATGGGATGATATGAAGGTTGAACTTAGAAAGATCTACATCCCCAAATATTCTCATCCCCTCTACTCAAACACCCCTAGCCCGAGGTGCACTACCACTCCCCCATCCCCACCCGACCAACTTGACACCACCTTTAGGCCTCCTCCCCCACCACTCCCAAAAAATCACTTCTCAACCATCATAACTTCACTTCGCAACGAAATCCTCTCCCTTCAGGCCCAAATAAACCAAACATCTACCTCTCCACCAAATCCCCTAAGGGTCCCCACACTCCAACCAAAATCCCCTTCCGCAAACCTCGCTATCCAACCCCAAGTGGACCCCATTCCCATCCCTCCACTTAGAATCACGTCGACCACCACGACCCAACCCAAATCCCATCACCCAACCCACCTTCCACTTCCAACTCCAATCATATCCCAACCTAAGCCTCCAATACTTCCACTCCCAAACTCCACACTACCAATCCCAAACCAAGTTTCCCTTTACCCTCCACCCCGGGAGTACCACACACCAACCCTCATCACCCCAAAAGACCCTCTCACCTCCTTGGTAGAAGAACTCATACCCAATTCAATAGTTGAGGACACTTCAAACCCACTCCCCACCTTGGAGGAAACCCAAGTCCATGTTGAGGAAGAAACATCACACGATAGCCCTCACCTTACATCACCCTCACTAGTTGGGACCAAGCTCATTTTAGAAGAACCTATTGTTAGTTGGCTAAAGGAGAGCCCAATTAGAGAGATCTCGGCCCATGTTTTTCCTCCCATAGAAAAAGACCTTCCCATAGTGCCCTTCTTCTCCTATCACACCACAATCCAAACATCCTATCAAGTGGAGACCTTAGAGGACCTTCTCAAAGGCATAGCATGGCAATTAGAGATGACTAGCATGTTGACCCCTATGATCGAACAACCTAGGAGCCTTAGCCTCCTACACCTAGGCATAGGGTCTATCACCTCGGTTTGCACCATTGGTTGCTACACTAGCGACCTCCTTCTCTTCCTCCCTACACCCGATGAGCCCAACCTTCTCCTCGATTTAGAGCTTCTTATCTCGGGTAGAAAGCCAAGCCCCCCACTCATGGATGACCCACTTGCCAAGAACATTGGCCCAACTATCATGAAGAAGGATGACTTAGCACCTTTTAAGGATCTTGAGGACATGGAGTTCCTCCCCCTAGGTAACCCCTTTCATGATCCATATGATCCATTCCAATGGGAGTCAAGAGACTCGTGTGACCCAAACACTTTATCCACCACCCACCTTTCCCTACACCAACTCACCATGTTTGACCCAATCCACTCCATCTTAGACCCGGTTTACACCTTGGAAATCATGACCTTAGGCCACATATCCCTAGGTAATAAGGTTGTGCCCCACCCCATAATGACCACCTTCTTAGATCCATTCGATCCGTTCCAATGGGAATTCAAAGGTTGTCCCACACCTATACACATGGAAGTCACTTTTGGGAAAAGTATGCATGTGTCTAGGCTTTCCACACCCCTTGGCATGAACACTATGTTGGGTCCATTCATTCATATCACCCACATGTCAAGTAGAAAGCATGAGTGGTCCAAATTTGGATGTAGTGGTTCACCTTCATTCATCATGGGTCTTAAGCATATCAAAGGCATCTACGGATGTCCGGGTCCCCCGACATGCATCACCACTTTGCATGATAGATTCACATATGGTTGCCCCGGTCTACCTAAGCCCACCAAAGTCTACATGATAACATTGCATGATAAGTCCACATATGGTTGCCCCGGCCCACCAAGGCTCATCAAGGTCCATATGGCATCATGGCATGAATGGTCTATATATGGTTGTCCAGGTCCACCCATAACCACTAGAAGGTCAGCACTCACAAAATTGCATGATAACCTTTGCAAGCACAGTAGCAAGAAGAATGAGGCTTATAAAAGGCTGGCCGACTCTTATCGGCGTCACCAAGAATTCCATGTGGGTGACTTTGTGATGGTAAGGACGAAGAGGCTCTCCCCGGGAGCCGACTCTAAACTGAGGCCACGTGGGTCTGGTCCCTTCCAGGTCTTGAGGCGCATAGGTGCAAATGCCTACGAGTTAGATCTCCCTAAGGAGTATGGAATAAGTCCCACATTCAATGTTGCCGACCTAGTGTCATATAAGGGACCCACGGTGGTACCTAGTAAGGAGATTGAGCCTACTTCGTCCCTTGAGAGAGCACCCACCCATGTTAATAAACCACCAGCCAAGAGAGCCCAGCGTGAACAAATTGAACAAATATTGAATGAACAAGTCACTACCACTCGGAGCAAGGTATATGAGCGCTATCTCGGCCGGTGGATGGAACGGTCTCGTTCGGAAGACTTGAGGACAGTACCACTTCTACACCCTCCAAGGAGGGAAGGACACTTACTCGACAGAGTCGAGTTCTCCGCACCCCGGGAGTATGATGGGGACATCACCACCATGCCCACGTTCACAGCTCGTCTCCACGCCCCGGTTGCATCCGGCATGATCTAGTCATTTAATTCTGAGTCCTATGTAATTTTTATTTGAGTCATTTGATGTAATTTACATTTTATTTGAGTCATGTTCCTAGGTCTAGCATTTATTTTCCTATGTTTGAGTGTCATTAGAATGTGTAATGTGCTAATTGGGCCCATTTCTTCGGGCTTGGCCCAATGAGCTCCCCTACCCCTTCGGTTATTTGTCAATGAGTCCTTTGTCAGGGTCTTTTGTAGAAATGTGGGTTTCCTATATATAGGACCCCATTTCCCCCCATCTGAAGAAAATGAATGAATGAATCAATGAAAAATACCATTTGAGTATCCAAAGCTTAGTTTAGTGGAGTGATTCCAACATTTTTTGGGTGAGAAACCCTAGGGGAGAGATTCCCCACCCTTCCCTCTCCTAATCCCTCTTTTTCACTCCACTTTCTCTCTCCTCAACACCCAATTTCAAATTTTCTTCTCTCTCCTCCTTTCCCAACCACCTCAACCCCCACCTACCATCATTAAAGCCCTCCACTTCCCCATGGCCTCCATTACTCCACCCCCCTAGTCCCAAGGAGATCCCTCACCATTCCAACACCATCCTCCACATTCCAACACCACTTTCCCCATTCCAACACAATCAACCCCTTCCCCACACAACCCCACAACTTCCAAAGCATATTTGAATTTAAAATCCACCCTTCCCTCCACTCACTTGTGCCCCCCCTCACCTTCTCCTCTCACCCACCTTCCCAAATTCGTAGCTCCTCCTCCCACCACCTGTTAGACCCCCTTCCAGACTCCATTCTTCCCTTCCCCCACCTTAGAACACCCCCTCCTAGACCCCCTCACAGCCCGGGCTTTCCCCACACTCATCCACCCCCATTTCCCCTCCCATATACCCCATTCCCCCCCATCATCTTCAACCTACAGCTCTCAACCGAAGATCTACAGAAGAGCAGTAACTTGCAGCGGCCACCACAACTTCTTCCGGATTAGTTTGAAGACCCAAGAGCCATCGTCGGAAGCGTCTACCAGTCTCCTTCGCAACAGAAGTGGTTTCATCTTCTTCCGATCTCCGAGCCGTCCAGGAGGTCCATTCTCCCACAACTGCGCAGTTCTACCTCGACTGAGGACCTGAGCCGGATTAGAAGCTCTGCTACGATGAACCCTGAAGGAATCAGTCCTCAAGTGCCTTCAAAGTTCTTCATCGGCCTGTCTAATTTCAGAATCAAGAAGCGGAACTCCATTCGGCATCACATAGCAGAAGTTGTCAATTTTCTCCCTCTGCTGTACGGATCTGCTTCCCCACAGTCTACACCGACCAGTCATCCTTGTTCAGAATCTCCAGGTCTTCTCCAACACCTTTTGGATTCCCCGTCAGTTTTTCTGTGAAGAGGACTCATCCACGGTTCCAACGACTCCGACGGTGCGTGATTCCGAGTTCGGGAGCAGTCGGGGTACCTTCTGCAACCTACTACTAGAAACCAGAAGCTGCCAGTCTGTGAGTCTGCCTCTCTGTTTGGACCTCCATCCTGCTCAGCGACGGCGTCAGAAGAAATCAAAAAAAATTGGACGACTTCCCTGGCCTCCTACGAAGCTTCTCCAGGTGGTTTCGTCCCCAACAAAATTCGTGAGCAACCACAGCAGTCATATCTTCAGTCAGCTGTCAGCGCCCACAGAATGTGAGCAGAATCGGCATCCACCAACTCAGTGTTCCTTTCTCATTTTCCCCTCCCCGCTTGGCCGGCTGAAGGCCCCTCCCTGTGTGGAGGTAGTTTTGGTTTGTAATTTCATTAACCCCCACCCCAAGGTCCCCCTCCTGTGAGAGGTGTAGTGGTGTAATTTGTTTGGGCAGGTCAAGCGACACCGCCGCGGCGTGTGGGGATCCACTCGCCTCCCCGCTCGCCCTCGTCTCCGACCGGGACCGGTTTCTTCAAACCGGTCGAGTAAGTGCTCAAACCTTCACTCCACTTAGTGCTTGTCTTTCAATATTAGTTCTAATTCCGCTGGTTATGCGAGTGAGAGCCCGATCCTCAAGCCCCATAAACTTGAGTGATCACCGTGGGAATATTGCAACCGGTGCCTTTGGCACTTTGTCGGCCCCCTTGATTTGGGCATCCCCACCCTTTGGGAATCAAACATTGGTCTTGCTGGCCCTCTACCAGCAAGGGTCCAACCCCACTTCCTCCACTTGGCATTGCCAAGTCACCCCGGGCTTGGGTGAGCGTCGATAGAGCGGTGGCCCAATTCGGCCCATTTGAATGCGATTGTGCTTGCTTGCATTAGGTCCGAGGTTGGGTCACATCAGCAACTATGTCTATACATCGTGCATCAGCAAGTCATTCACAACTCTGTACATCACTGTAGCTGCATCATCTCATGCATCGTCTCATTCAAGTCTGTACAGCCGTTTGCATTGGATTTCAAGTCTAGACATTGCATTGTTGCATCCATCGTCTTGGCCAGTGTCTCATGCAAAGTCTATACATTGGTCTTCACTTCAAGTCTGTACAGCCATTGCTTAAGGCAAATCTGTACATCGGACTGTTCATGCTTTCATCGTGAAGTCTGTACAGTGCATGCCTTCCACCAAGTCTATACATTGGTCGGTGGCAAGTCTGTACATTGGCTTCTCATTTGAGTCCAATGTCTATACATTGCTCATTCGTTCATTCAGCATTGTCAAGTCTATACATTGGTCGGTGGCAAGTCTGTACACTGGTCGAGCATCCAAGTCCGTACAGAGTCATGTGCATTCCGTCATATGAATCTATACACTGCACTATCAAGTCTTCACATCGTTCACCAAGTCTGTACTTCGCTTGGGGCTTACCAAGTCTGTACATCCTTCGCTGAGCCTTCCAAGTCTGTACAGTCACTAAGTCTGTACATCCTCTAGGCGCTCACGAAGTCTATTCATTGGTTTTTATTTCAAGTCTGTACAGACTTTGGTTTGTGCAAGTCTATACAACCGACTGTTCAGTTTGTGACCAAGTCTGTACAGCCAAGGCGACTGTTAAGTCTATACAACCGACTGTTCAGTTTGTGACCAAGTCTGTACAGGCAAGGCGACTGTTAAGTCTATACATTGATCATTACCTACATTCTGAACTGAACTGGGTAAGTCTATACATTCCTCATATCTTTTACCTACACTCAGTTCAGTAAGTCTGTACATTGGTTACTTTACCAACGTTGCCTTGACAAAGTCTACACATTGGAAGTCTGTACATCTTTCGTGAAGACTGAACAATGAGCAAGTGTATACATTGGACGAGTCTACATCGTGCATCAGTCCTGAAGTCTACACATCATCTGTCTTCATTAGAGTCTCATGGAGTCTGTACATTGCACTCGCCTTCACATAACCTATACACTGAAGTCTATACATTGCATTCACGTTTCACATAGTCCATTCACGAAGTCTGTACATAGCATTCACGTTTCACATAGTCCATTCACGAAGTCTGTACATAGCATTCACATTTCACAAAGGCTATACATCATGAAGTCTATACACTACATTGCATTGCATGAAGTCCATACACTGCATGAGGTCTGCACATCATGTGCTGCATGCTCGCCAAGTCTATACACTGGCTAGTCTGTACAAGACTGCAAGTCTATGCACTGGCTGCTGCATTCTCATGAAGTCTGCACATTCGCTAGTGTAAGTCTATACATCGCCCAGTGTTATGCTTGCAAAGTATGTACAACGCCTGCTTTACACACTCAAAGTCTGCACATTGCTTTACACTTCAGCAAGTATGTACAGCGGGTTCCTTGTTACATGAAGTCTGTACATTGCATTCAAAGTTCACAAAGCCCATTCAGTAAAGTCTATATAATGCATTAAATCCTACAAAGTCTGTACAGGGTTTATAGTTAAACTGATGACTCTATTTCATCTGTCTAACAGGGATTCTTTGTTGGGATTAATGAGGGCACATGATCCAAGAATGGATAAAGGCCCAGGATCGTGACACATGTGCTGAAGCCTGTTGGAGAGCTGCCACGTGGTCCAAGGTTTGGGCGGGAGCTGTGGAGACCACACGCCCTAGCTGTTGCTATTGGTGATATAAATAGAAGTCTTCGTCTTCGCTAATCGAAGTTGAGAGAGCAGAAGCCGTGAAGAAAAAAAACAGAGTGCAGAGAGGTCTTCGATCCAGAGAAGAAAAAGAGAGAGTTAGAGAGTTTGAGCAGAGAAAGAGTGAAAGATTGTAGTCGTCTGGCAGTTGGATCAAATCCAAGCCGGACTTGCTCCTTCGAGAGCTACATTTGTGCTTCATTGTTTACAGCCTTCCGATTGCTGTTTATTTCCCATTTTCAGTTTTCCATTTTATACCTTCTATCAAGCTGTGAGTCAGTGATGGCTAAGCTGTATTGCCCAGCGGAAGCAAGCTGTGATGCTTAGCGGATGGGAAGCTGTGAGGCCCAGCTGATGTAGGCAAGCTGTGATGCCCAGCTGTTCAAGCTGTGAGTCAACGGAATCCACACTCGGTTTGAGTGTGGGGTGGATGTAGGTCTGCAGGACCGAACCACCTAAAAATCTATGTGCAGTGGTTTGATATCTTTGTGGTTTGGCGCTAGATGAATGCATAGGATCGATGTGGTTTGATTTCTCTATCTGTTGTTGCTTCCGCCAATTGATTGATCAGGCGCTCAATATATGCTTGTTTACTGGCTCAGCAGAAACCTTGATTAGCTTTTCAGATTGGGTAAATATGTCTAGTTAGCATTCTAGTGATCTCACTGTGTTAGTTTAATTCCACAACTGCTTATTAGTCTTCAGGTTTGTCTAGTTAGCGAACTAGTATTTTTAGTGAGCATAATATTTTAATTGGGTGATTTTTTAAGGGTATATTCATTCCCCCCCCCTCTGAATACTGCACCGAACCCAACACATATAGGTGACTAGATCCGGGGCATAGATGTAGAACTGATCCCATACTCCTTGAGCGAGTCCACTCGCCTCTCACTCATAAGGGACTGACATCGACGAGCTTGCACAAGACACATGCAGACTCCTAACAAACCACAAACCACACAAACAAACCACTCAAAGCAAACCACACAAAGAAACAAAACTGACTCATGCATGACCCTAGACTTAATGCAATAACATCAAGCCCACTAAGTGGCTGCATCTTGAACATCGGTAGGCTCCTCCAGACCTTCGTACTCATCGGCGAGTTCCAGGTCGGTCTCGTAGTGGACAATCACAAGCCCCGAAGGTGAGGATTCTCCAACCCCTAGGGCTAGTGTGGCACGAGTGGGACATTTGTTGGCGATATGGCCAAACCCATGACAGTGATAACACTACACCCGTGACCTACTGGTCTCTCCGATAAGAGGGCCCTTACCCTTATCCTCCCGTTGGGCAGGGGGTGTAGGCAACAGTGGTGGAGCTGTAGGAGCCGTGGGCAATAGGGGTGGGGGTGTCGGTGCCTGAGGGTGGGCAATGGGTGCCGGGGGTTGGGATGGAGGTAGATCCCGGGGTGGGGGAGGGCGAGGTCGTGGAGCGAAATGCTCCTGACGGGTGGGCTCCTGAGATCGAGCCATGGGGGCCCGCTGAGGTTGGCCTAAAGAGTGACGGGGCTCGGTACTACGAAGAGGGGTGGGGCCCGACCGATGGCTAGGCTCGAACTCTCCCTCAAATTGCTCCAACTCGAGAGCAACTTGATATGCCTCTTCCAACGTTTTGGCATTGCGGCGAAAAAGCTCATACTGATAGTGTGGCCGCAAACCACGTCACAAGCGGGAAACAGGCATGGTGCTCTCCTCCGTGACATCACATCGCAGAAAGTACTCATCAAATTCAGCGATGTATTCGGGGATGGACCAGTCTCCCTGGCTAAGACTCTGCCACCTATCGATGAGTCGCTGATGGTACGTGGGAGGAAGGTACTTTTGTCGAAGCTTAATCTTCATTTCACCCCATGTATCAATTGGGGGCTCTAGCCGCTGAAATAATAGGCTCTCTACATTCTTCCAATAGGTTTGTGTCTGTCCCATGAACTTCATGGTAGCGAATCGGATCCTTCGACGCTTCGACATATCGTACCAATCGAAGTATCGGTCCATGCCAAACTCCCAATCAAGGTAGACTTTCGGATTCAAAGACCTGTAAAAAATGGGAGGATCCGCTCGCACGGTCTTAAGGACCCAATCGTCCTCCTGATCTCTCTGTGGCTAAAGGCCACGATGGCATTGACCATACCCCTCATAGGCGTTGTCGGACCCATAGTCCTCAAGACCAAGGTCACGACGCGGTAGTTCGGGGACCCGAGGAGGGGCGGGTGGAAGGGCCTGTGGTGGCTGAGGAGCATGTGCGGGTGGGTCCTGGACCCCATGGGTAGGTTGGGCCTGGGCTATGGGAATGGCTTGGCCTTGGGCACCCGCTTGAGCGGGTGGGGGTGGGTATTGGGCCACTCTAGGAGGGTCTCTGTGTGACATCCTATCCAACCGTCCAACCAAACCTTGGACGGATCTGTCGGATGACTCCATCTGTTCCTCCATGACGTTAAACCGGCCATCTATACGGTCCGAGAAGCTCTTAAAGGTTGCCTCGGATTGGTCCATCCGATCTACGAGGGCCATGATCGCCTCGCGCAAGGAGTGAAGGTATCCCGAGATGGTATCCCGTGGGTTGGCCATAGGTGCAGGGTGATGGTATTGGGTACCTCGCCGAGTGGGAATGTAATGGACACAATGCCTTGGAGACACAGACCATTGCAAACAAGTGATGCACCTAGACTTAACTAAGACTCGGTACGTGGTGGAGTTAATCGATCTGAAGACCACTCGCGTAAGTGTGTGGCCTTCTCGATAGGCGTAGCTTAACGTTCGGACAACACCTTTTGATATATCGACTAATGGTATGCAAATGCAACCTTAGACCGACTTAAAATTAGACTCGACTTAGATGACTTTTTTTTTATTTTTAGACACCCTATACTCAACTGGCGCTCTGATACCAAAATTGATGCTGGACGGACCACGGACTCGAGACCAATGGATATGCGACCCTTGGACTCTAAGCAAGCTCGTGATCGCCTCTAACGAGGGAAGCATACGGACGTGCACGGTTAAGAAACTGGCAGTGAGCTAGGGTGGTCAATTCATTATTTCGTGCCCGGATCGAGTCACGGGACGGTCTCGCTCTCTCTCGCAGCAACGGTGAAATAAATATATCGAGCTAATGGCCCTAACACATGCTCTCTAGCAGCGGCATATAAAAGCATATACAAGAATAGCAAATGCCGAGTAATGGAGCGAACACGATACCTCCACAGGCCCGGCGTGGAGAAGACGATCCCGGCCGATCTCGTACTCCCTGAACAATTACTACACAATAATTACAGCAATGCAATTTCAATGCCCAATCCACGTAGGGAGGTAAGGGGCTACACAGTGGGACCCGGGAGCAACAGGTTCAAGTTGACGGGCAGCTTCTTGTGTAGCTTCGGCGGCACACGTACTCACGATCATGGGACCCACGTGCTGGTCAGTGGGGCCGTGTGGGCCCGGAGCGGCATCGCTGTGACGGGGACGTCCGGAGGGGCGCTCTCTAGGAAGGCGGTGAACTGGTTCACCTCGCGGAAGGCGAGGAGACTCTGATCGGTGCGAGTTGGTGTTGCTGCCCACGGATCTGAATTCTGTTTCAGACCTGCGCGTCCCGATAAAAACTGATGCTGCGATCAGTTCCGACGTCGGATTGATGCCCAAGAGGTACCGCTGGAAATCTCTTTCAAAATACTTCGATCTAGGGCCAGAGAAATAAATTTGAATTTCTCAGATCTGGCCTAGATCGATTTTACAAGCTGTTGTTGGACAGAACCGGAAATCTTAGGACATAATTACTTTTTTCTGAGAGTTGGCATTGACCGCATTGTAGACCTCTGATTCAGCTGTTGAGCTCTTCATGAAAGTGGTAGAGGGCGAAGAGAGGAAAACGGGGATATTTTTTAAGAATGGTTTGGTGGAGATTTGACTGTGGAAAAGTATTTTATATTACCGGGTGATGGGATCTGGACAGCAGAGACATAACAGAACTTGGGATCTGAAGTGATTTTTTAGAAACTATAAACGAGATTCTAAATTCACCAGAAAATTTGTGGATGGTGGGGATGGTGAAACGAACATTCAATAAATTTGGGGATTCAAACAAAAATCAAGAAAGGGGTCTAAAGAGGGAAACTCATAGTGGCTATAACACTGGAGGGACTATAGGCAGAACTGGTGGATTGAAAATACATGGAAATGGAAAAATATAAAATGAAAGGTAAATGATGGGATTATTTTTGTGAAGGTTGGGGATCAAGTGGGGAACCAACCTTGAAAATATCAGCTCCAGATGATGTCGGAGTTGGGACTTAAAATTCCCGTAGTGAGCCTGTGTCTAGCAAAATAGAACTTGGACAGCACTTCGGAAGGATGCTCGTGGTGGCTCGATGGCGGCACGAACGGCGGCAGCAGAGATAGAAATCAGAGGTAGAGGGGCTAAGATAGAAGAGGTTTACACCCTAAAATTCTGAAGGAAGAGGAGGGAACCAGAGGGAGGGAGTAGGGGGTGCAGGTTGCTCTTGGCATACACAAAATTTTCTTCTTCATTAATTAACATAAATGGAAATTACATGCCTTATATAATAAATGGAAAATGACCACTTATGCCCTCAGATCTAGGGTTTGGGAGGAGTATACAAGGTATAGAACTAATTAGTTCTAATAAAATCTTTTTCAAAAATTAAAATTGGACCAAAAATGGGGGGCGCCCCCTTGACTAGGTAGGTAAGGTAGGTGGCATCTTTGAATTTTTTAACCACTTGTCTCCTATGTGTCCAATTGACCTTCTATATGCCACCTAGGACTTTGACAAGCCCCACATGGACCCATATGGCTTATGTGGACCAATGGAGAAGGAGTGAGGGCTCCTTTGCTTGACCTACTACATTTGCATAAAAACCCAAGCAATCTAAGGGAATGACACATTGGCTTATAAAGCCTTACAATTGCACATATACTTTCCCAAGGATATAAAAATAAACGAAAGGATACAAATGTAAAATAAAATATTAATTCTCTTGCTCTGATGTCCCCATCACAGAAGGTTCAAGCGGTCAAGATATCTGATTTCAACCAAGACACCGAGGATGTCCTCGGCCGAGTGGATGTCGATTTGGTGCTCGATGATTTTACCTCCAAGGTGACATTCTACATCATCGACGCCAAGACATCATATAAGGTGCTACTGGGCAGACCGTGGCTCTATGAAAATTGGGTTATCCTATCAACTCTCTACCAATGCATCAAGTATGCCAAGGGCGGAGAACAACACACGGTCTTCACAGACCTATCACCATTCACACCAGCGGAATGCAATCTGGCCGATGTTGCGCTCTACTTCAGGGGGATTAGTCCATACCCCATGATCAAGAGCAAAAGTAATGGCTGGCTCTCAGAGGAAGATGATGATGATCTCTGCTCCGTTGATGAGGAGAAGGCCAAGCTTCATCAGCTACGCCTCCGCTCCAAGTTAACCCCAGATCACCCCGAAAGGCGCAAGGTTGACTTCGAGGCTAACCTTATTAGTCGAGCTATCGGCCAGAGTATATGCTTGCCACCAGACTGCATCCAGTCTCCATGTGCATTCGAAGAGCACAGCGTTGAGTCGTTGACGACATTTATTGTCACCTTCAAGCGAGAACGCAAAAACAAGAAGAAAGCGAATAGGGACAAACTCGTTGTCTTCTATAAGGGGGACATGGCTCCTCAAGCCCCACCAGATGACGACTTCGGTTGGTCCAAACGAGCCGATGATACCCCTGAAGTGGTCTAGGTACTGGACGACCTGCCGCCGCACATTCAGGAAATGTATCTGAAGCAACACATTCCCCAATGGCAAGGTTCCGCACGGCGTGAATATTTTCGCCAACTGTGGACCCCTTCCCATGTCCGGGGCAACCCCCGTCCTTTCATAAGGATACCAGGCGACTTGGCTATGACTAGGACCCATACTTTCGTGTCTACTACGCGGTCAACGTCATAGGCTTGACACAGCCGGTCGATGACCGAGCTAAAGTCGAGGCCAAATTCGATAGTTCTGGGGACGAGGAAGAAAAGATCCTAATGGCGATCCCCATCAAAGCCAGCAATCTAGTCCAAGAAGTCGAGGAATCTTCCTTGCCTCCTTGCAAAGATATCGGGGCCAAAGAAGCTCCTCCTGCCACCCAGCCAGTCGAAGGACTCGGTTCAACAAACTCTCCCGATGAGGGGGGGGGGTCCAGAATACTAGCTATGAAGGATTGTTAGCTTTAGCAGGCAACTCTTGGGAAAACTCAATAACCCCAGTTGACAACTGTTGGCCAGAAACTGGCGGCCCAGATCAATCCTTGATGGATTCTTATAATAATAATTTTCCAGTCCCATCGGCGTCAACCAGTGGCTTCAAAAATCAAGAAATACATGAAGCTGACACCGATGATGAGGATTTCATCAACTTCCAACCCGCTCCTCCCGAGCTAGAGGACGGCGGCCAAGCGACCGTTGATGAACTCGTTGAAATCAACCTGGGTGAAGATGGAGTCCCCCAGCCTACGTTCATCAGCGCTCTCCTCACCGAGGCAAAAAGGTGGGACTACAAGCAAATCCTGCTCGAATATAAAGACTACTTCGCCTAGACATACAAGGAGATGCCAGGGCTAGACCCCTCCGTAGCGGAGCACGAGCTAGCTATCTCTCCCTCAATCACTCCATTCAAACAACCACAGCGGCGCATGCACCATGAGTTGGAACTCCAGGTTTCGACCGAAGTTAATACAATGGCGAAGGTAAACTTCATCGAGCCATGTATCTACCCGGTCTTGCTCGCCAACATAGTCCCAGTCAAGAAGAAAAATGGTCAAGTCCGCATCTGCGTTGACTTCAGGACCTCAACAAAGCCTATCCGAAGGATGACTTTCCAGTTTCGATCACAGAAATAATGGTCGACATGACCACCAGCCAGGAAGCCTTGTCTTTCATGGACGGGTCATCCGGTTATAACCAAATCCAGATGTCCCTAAAAGACAAGAACCACACAGCCTTTAGATCCCCTAAAGGGATTTTCAATTACAAGCGCATGCCCTTTGGTTTGAAGAATGTCGGCGCTACGTACCAAAGAGCCATGACCAAAATATTCGACGAGATGCTGAACAATATCATCGAATGTTACATCGACGACCTCGTCGTCAAGACTAAAAGACGGGAAGACCATTTGCATGATTTACGCCAAGTCTTCGATCGTCTTCAGCAATAAGGGCTCAAGATGAACCCCATGAAATATGCCTTCGGCGTATCCAGCGGCAAGTTTCTCAGCTTCGTCATCCGATACTAAGGAATTGAGGTGGACCCCAGTAAGATCAGAGTGATCTCAGAGCTTCCAACACCCAGCAACCTCATTGAACTCAGGTCCTTCCAAGGAAGACTGACCTACATTCAGAGATTCATCTCCAATCTCTCCGGTCGATGCGCGCCTTTCAGCAAGCTAATGAAGAAAGACGCCCCATTCGCATGGGACTCAGAATGCCACGCTCCTTTAGAGTAGATCAAAGAGTACCTCCTTACTCCCCCAATCTTGGGGGCACCAGTCAAGGGAAAATCCCTTATACTCTATATCACCGCCATGGACGCTTCTCTAGGAGCTCTCTTGGTGCAAATCAACGAAGAAGGTAAAGAGAAGACGCTCTACTACTTCAGCTAGAAACTGATCGGTGCCGAGTATTGCTACTCCTCCATGGAGAAAGTCAGCTTGGCATTGGTATTCGCCGTCAAGAAGTTGCGGCATTACCTCTTGTCCCATCGAGTCGAGCTCATATCCAAGCACGACCCCCTGAAGTATCTCCTCAGACAGCCCGTCCTCTCAGGCCGACTGGAAAGGTGGGCTCTCCTGCTAATGGAGTACGACATTACTTATGTCCCCCGAAAAGTGATCAAGGGACAGGGCATGGCTGAATTCTTGGCGGCCCATCCAGTACCAGACGACTCACCCTTCAACACAGAGCTCGCTGACGAGGAGTCCCTTGCTGTCCAATCACAACAATCGGTTGAACAGAGCGGAGATGTATTGCATTACTTGCATCGAAGTGCTCTCATAGACAATGTACCCTACTGGGAGCTCTACTTCGATGGTGCTTCCCGGGGGATTACCCAAAATAACCAAGATCCAGCCGTCATGGCGGGTGCCGGCATCGTTTTCCTGACTCCTCAGGGCAGAGTTTTGTACAACGCATGCCCTCTTATGAAGTCGCTGACCAACAATGAGGCCGAATACGAAGCTCTACTCATTGGGCTTCGGATGGCTCTCGACATGGGCATTAAATGCCTCAAAGCCTACGGGGACTCTCAGCTAATAGTTTGGTAAGTCCTCGGCATCTATGACGTGCGGAAGCCGGAGTTGGTCCCGTACCATGCCACCGTCACCAGACTAACCCAGAAGTTCTATTTCTTTTAAATAGATCATATTCTCAGAAGCAGCAACGCCCAGGCAGATGCCCTGGCAAAATTGGCTGTGGCCATCAAACTCCCGCCTGAGGGTGAGGTCGACATCAGCATCAAACACAGAAGACTGATACCGGGCTCACTCGAGGGCAACGCCGATCTTACCACCTACGAGGTCCATGACCTTGACCAGAACACTCCTCCAGAAGATGAAGATTGGTGCAAGCCCATCATCAAATTCAAGAAAGGGTGCCTCCCTTATGACCGAGCTCAAAGAGTCCAGTTGCTCCACCGAGCAGCATCCTATGAGTTGATTAGCGACTCCCTGTACCAACTGGTCCACGAGAAGGACAAGTTGATTCTCCTGAGATGTGTCTCCCCAGCCGAGGCTCAAGCCATCATGCAGGAAGTTCACTCCGGATTATGCAGTGCGCACCAGGCTGGAGATCGAATGAAGCACAACATCAAGCTCAAAGGCTTCTATTGGCCAACCATGTACGTGGATTGCGTCCAGTACGCCCGTACATGCCATCAATGCCAAGTCTTTGGCCTAATACCCAGAAGACCACCTAATCCACTGCGTCCCACAGCCCCCACTTGGCCATTCACCGAGTGGGGCATGGACATCGCGGGGCCTTTCCCGCCATCTTCCAAGGGCCATAAATACATCTTGGCCGCCACCGACTACTTCTCTCGCTATGCGGAAGCCCTTCCCTTGCGGAAGGTCACCGGCAAAGTGGTCGCGAGATTTGTCCGGCACAACAACATCTGTCGATTCGGTACTCCCAGTCGCATAGTGTCCGACAATGGGACACCATTTAAGAATAGGGTCGTGTACCAACTAGTGGCCAAGTTTCACATCGACTGGAGAACCTCTTCGGTCTACAACCCCTTGGCTAACAGCTTGGTAGAAGCCTTCAACAAGACCCTCTGCAAGCTCCTGGCTAAAATGGTTAGCCATCGGAGATGTGATTGGGGTAAAAAGGTCTTCGAGGCACTATGGGCCTACCGGATGAGCTACAAAACTCCTACGGGGTGTTTGCCTTTCTCCCTTGCTTACGGGGCAGAAGCCATTATCCCCATCGAAGTCCAGTTGGCCTCTTACCGCGTGGAGATCCACACCGACCTTGCCGGCCCTTACAAAAATGAATATCAGAGAAGGCTAGAAGAGCTCGTCTATCTAGAAGGCAAACGACTCGAATCCTACAAACACCTACAAGTAAACCAGGCCCATATGGCGCGAGCCTATGATAAGCTCGTCAACCAACGAGCCTGCAAGCAAGGTGACCTCGTCATGATCAAGGAAAAGGAAGTCATGGCAGGGCGCTCCAGTGGAAAACTACAGCCGAATTGGCGAGGTCCATACATCATCCACAATGTCTACGAGGCTGGGGCTTACACATTCGTCGACCATAAGGGTCACAAACCCTTCCCACCTCTCAATGGCAAACACATAAAGCTATACTATGCACCTGAACATGAGTTCGCACGCCAGCCAGACTAAGGTGCACATCCCAACTACTACCAGTAAAATCAACCTTCCATTGTGGAGGGTCTAACCAGTCATTCCTTCCAGTCTTGGTTCCCAGCCAAGCAATAGGGCCAGCCAAGCCCTCTCAGAACTGCCACCAGGCATTCTTGGGGGTCAACCCCCCCCCCCCCCCCCGCTGGTGCGGATACCCGAGCGCATGCGAGACACGAGCCGGCGAGCCACCGGTACCGCACGAGGAGCACGACTCGAGCCACCTCAGCATCCCTATGACTCGGAGACAGTCTGAAGGTTCCCCACTGAGTCATAGCATTTATCATATTTTTGGGGGATTTTTATTTGTGTGTAATGTATTTTATTTTCTTTTCGTCAGTGTGTAATTTAGATAGTTCGAGGGGCTTATGTGCAAAATGGGGATCCCTGGGTCCCACGGGCTCCCACTCCACTCCCATTGGGCCACCTCAGCTCTAGGGCCCCTGTGGGGTCAGTCAACCCTCCATGGAGGCTTCTAGAAGGGTGGGCCAAGGGAGGGGGATAATGGACTTGAAAAGTCCACATGGGAGGCCACCAACCCCACCTACCATGTCCCCCCCTTGACCCTCCTTGGTCAAGGTGTGCCCCCCTCCCCTTTTTGTTTAATATTTTGTTGTATTTTGATCAAACTCCATCCTAGCCATCCATCCCCAACCCCTAGATCCAACGGTGGAGGATGAGTTTGGTGGGAGTCATATATAAGGCATGTAATTACCATTTTCTTGAATTAATGCCATTTTGAACTTGAAAATTGTTGGAGCATGGCCTAGGCCGCCCCCTTCCTCTCTCCCTCTCCCCCTTGGATGCTGTGAAGGCTTCCATTCTGAGGTGTGACGCCTCGTTTATCGGTTCCGACGATCGCCGCCACCGCCACGAGCCGCCACCGCACCGCCATCGCCATCAACGGGGTTCTATCTGTGCAGTACCACAGTCGCTTGTTCGAAATTCACAGGTCTTCCCCGAGGTCATTTAGCTACCAAATTTGGAGAAGTTGTTTCTGGGATGTTCCTCTCCACCCACAAAAATCAGTCCAGCATTCAGATCACGTTTCCTATTTTTTGATTTTCGTCCACTCTTCCATTTCGGTTCTGCCAGAGTTCTATCCATGTCCACCTCCGTCTTGAGTTTCATGTCTTAGATCCATTTTTTGATTTTTTTTAGTTCACCCAATTTTACTGGGCGTTCCATCCATCCACCATTTTTCTCAAATTTTTATTCGCCCATCTCGTATTTTCTAAAAATCATTCTCAGACCCATCTACAGTTCTATCCACCTATTCCCAGATCCGACCACTAGTCACCCCAAAAATCATAACAAATCGCCGCCACCTCCCAATCAAATTCCAAAAATAGTCCCAATTCCGTGGTTGGATTACCTACGACTTGTAAGATGAGCTCGAAGTCTGAATCCAATTGTACATAGGTGGTCAACGGCCATTTATAGGAAACTGATATGCTGATCTGAGATTTCAGGAGCTGTGGAGCAGAGAATTGAAAAATGGTTAAAGCCCAGGTCCGCGAAGGTTCAAAAGAACCCACTGGCCCTAGATTGAAGGATTTCGAATCCTCTTTCCAACGGCACCGGTTTCATCGCATTCTGGCGACCGGGCTGATCGCAGCGGCTGTTTTCGCAGGAGCGCACGCTGCTGAAACAGCAACATCAGCTCGTGGACAGCACTCTCTCCACTTGGGAACCGGGGCACCCGGCCTCCGGTGAGTGTCGCCGGCTGGCCGCCGTCCAAGGAAGCGTGCTTCCAGGGGTCCCCATTATAGTGGGACCCACCCCGCCAGACCCGGAGGATAGGACAGCATGTGGGCCCCACGGCCCATTGATTGCGCCGTCCGGAAAGCACGATAATGCGGAGTTGGGCGCGTCGAGACGACATCAAGATGCTGCCCGTCAACCTGATTTGCGTGATCCCCGGGGCCCACATGTGACCTTTTACCTCCCTGCGTGGAGTGGGTTGAATCTCCTTGTACCGCTGTGAATTATGTTAACCGGGGGCCCTTAAGTCAGCCGGGGTGTCTTCGCCACGCCGGGTGCGTGGAGGTAAAGGTCTTAACTCCTTGGCGTTACATTGCTTAGCGAGTATATGGTCTTAGGCCGCTGCCGAGAGTGTAGGTACTAGCCCGTGTGTCCATGTCACCGCTGTGAGAGTGAGAGTGACCCATCCCGTGACCCGATCCGAGTCCGAAAGTTGAGTCGGACTACCCTTGACCTCCGCCGGTTCCTTAACCGCACACGGTCCGCGCTTTCCCTCGCTTGGGACGACGAGTGAGCTTCCACTTCTGTTTGCGACGTTTCGCCAGTAGGAGCTCGTAGTGTCGGGCTTAGTGTCTCCCTGGTGTGTGTTGCTGGTCGTGTCTTCATCTAGAGTTCGAGGGTGGCACCATATAGTGTCGTCTCCTTAGTCCGTCCCGCATCAGTATGGTATCAGAGCGGGTTGAGTCTAGGGTAGTCTTTGCATAAGTCTTGCATGCATCATGGTCTAAGTCGAGTCTAGAACCATCATTACTTTCAAAACAAAAAAAAAGAGTGTTTTCAAATTGCATTTCGCCCAATAGCCCGGTATATTAAAAGGCGTTGCCCGAACATTAGGTTATGCCTATCGGGAAGGTAGCGTACTTGTGCGAGTGATCTTCGGATTGCTTATCTCCGCCACTTACCGGATATTGGTTAGGTCTACGTGCATCATTTTTTTTGCATTAGTGAGTGTTTGCATTAGTCGGTGTCTTCTAGTTCGTGTAGTCCTATAAGAGTCAGTCAGTCTTGTCCAAGTGTCGGCATGTCTAACATGTAGTTCCCCAATTTCTCATGGAGTCCCAATCACCCGGGCGATATGACCGTTGGCCCACCCATGGGCTTGGCAACCATCCTCTCCGCTTCTGTAGGCCTGAAGCCTCTGATTTTTTTGGCTCCAATGACCCGGGCATCTACCTCAAGTGGGAGGCCACCATGAACACCTACTTTGATTGTTATACTATGTCCGAGGCAATGCAATTCTCTTTCGCCAAAGAGCGCTTCTTCATGAGGCTGCCGAAAAGTGGGATTACATCGAAAGAATGAGAGAGGTTAGGGGGCAATGGCCCATCAAGTCATGGTGGGACATGAAGAGAGAGCTTAGGAAGGTCTACGTGCCCCAACCGATCACTTCCAACCGGCCCCACCCAATCACTTCCAACCAAGTGGGTCCTAGCCGGAGGCAAAGAGCCCCACACGTCGATGAGCCAAGACCCAATCCTAGGACGGTTGACTACGGGCGAGTCCACCAGGATATCCCTATTCCAACCCACTCCGTTGCCGAACTTATGCAAATGATTTTGGACCGGTTGGATGGGGTGGATAGGACACGTACCCCTAGTGATGTACTCCTACCCGAGCCTAAGGAGGTCATCACCGGTAGTCTTAACCCAGCCCCATCAACGGAGTCCCCAAGCCCTCTCCCCATCATAGTGGATCCTCCTTCCCCACCCATGAGAGCTCCATCACACTCACCTTCCGATCTTATTTCGGAGCCCTCTCATTTGGAGCCACCAAAGCCCGAGCCACCCGTATTTCTAACCGGTACACTTTACATAGCCGAGCCACTAGTTAGTTGGGTCAAGGATGACTTGGTCCCACTTCCCTTCCCATCTATGGACCCTATCGTACCTCTGGTGCCAACACTACTAGAAAAAGCGGGATTTCAGACGGAATTTTCAGACGGAAATTTCAGACGGAAATTTCCGTCTGAAATTTGTGACGGATTTTTTTCCTTCGGAAATCCAGTCTGAAATATGCAATTACACACCGAATTTCAGATGGAAATTGTGACGGAAAATATTCCGTCACAAATTTCAGACAGAATTTGGGACGGAAAATTTAATCTGTCAGAAATTTATGACCAAGAATTTGTGACGGCCACATTTTTGACGGATCCGTCTGACAATCCATCACAAATGTGTCTTCTCACGGATTTTCAGACGGAAATTAATCCGTCACAAAATTTTTGCGCCCCCAATCCATCGTAAATGTGCCTTTTCTGCATGTTTCTTTTCTTTTGCTAAGCATGTTAGGTCGTGTGTGCATCCTGTGTTTCTTTTCTTTTGCTAATCATGTTAAGAGTCTGCATGACGATGTCCGTCGTCACAGTTTAGGCCAGCAATGCACGGTACAAGGAGTTAGCCGATGCCCACCGACACCACCGAGAGTTCCAAGAGAACGAATACGTCATGATCAGGGTAAGACCTGAACGGTTTCCCTCTCGAACCGTTAAGAAGTTGCAAGCTCGGGGAGCCGGTCCCTTTAGAGTGTTGAAACGTGTTGGATCCAATGCGTATGTTGTGGACCTGCCCGAGGAATATGGTATAAGCTCTACCTTCAATGTATCGGATCTTGTTGCATATAGGGACCCAGCGGTGATCCCTAGTGAGCCTTTTGAGCCATCTCCTCCCCTTGAGAGTGATCCCACACCTGAGTGTCCACTTCCACCTCCAGCCCTTTTTTTACGGCAGCGTGAGCATATAGATCGTACACTGGACGAGCAAGTGACAGTTACCAGGAGTGGATCTTACCCGCGCTACCTAGTGCGATGGAGAGGACGGCCCGCTACTGAGGATACATGGATCACACATGGAGAGTTTCAGCGGATTGATCCGGATCTTCTGGAGTGATACCGGAGCGATGCAGACCCTTACTCGACAAGGTCAAGTTTCTCCCACCCGGGGAGAATTGGTGCGGACACCCGAGCGCATGCGAGACACGAGCCGGTGAGCCACTGGTACCGCACGAGGAGCACGACTCGAGCCACCTCAGCATCCCTATGGCTCGGAGATAGTCTGGAGGTTCCCCACTGAGTCATAGCATTTATCATATTTTTTGGGGATTTTTATTTGTGTGTAATGTATTTTATTTTCTTTTCGTCAGTGTGTAATTTAGATAGTTCGAGGGTCTTATGTGCAAAATGGGGATCCCTGGGTCCCACGGGCCCCCACTCCACTCCCATTGGGCCACCTCAGCTCTAGGGCCCCTGTGGGGTCAGTCAACCCTCCATGGAGGCTTCTAGAAGGGTGGGCCAAGGGAGGGGGACAATGGACTTGAAAAGTCCACATGGGAGGCCACCAACCCCACCTACCATGTCCCCCCCTTGACCCTCCTTGGTCAAGGTGCGCCCCCCTCCCCTTTTTGTTTAATATTTTGTTGTATTTTGATCAAACTCCATCCTAGCCATCCATCCCCAACCCCTAGATCCAACGGTGGAGGATGAGTTTGGTGGGAGTCATATATAAGGCATGTAATTACCATTTTCTTGAATTAATGCCATTTTGAACTTGAAAACTGTTGAAGCATGGCCTAGGCTGCCCCCTTCCTCTCTCCCTCTCCCCCTTGGATGCTGTGAAGGCTTCCATTCTGAGGTGTGACGCCTCATTTATCGGTTCCGACGATCGCCGCCGCCGCCACGAGCCGCCACCGCACCGCCATCGCCATCAACAGGGTTCTGTCTACGCAGTACCACAACAGCTTCTTCGAAATTCACAGGTCTTCCCTGAGCTCATTTGGCTACCACATTTGCAGGAGTTGTTCCTGGGATGTTCCTCTCCACCCAAAAAAATTAGTCCAACATTCAGATCACGTTTCCTATTTTTTGATTTTCGTCCACTCTTCCATTTCGGTTCTGCCAGAGTTCTGTCCAGGTCCACCTTCGTCCTGAGTTTCATGTCTTAGATCCACTTTTTGATTTTTGTGAGTTCCCAATTTTACTGGGGGTTCCATCTATCCAACCCTTCATCCACCATTTGTCTCAATTTTTGATTCGCCCATCTCATATTTTCTAAAAATCGTTCTCAGAGCCATCTACAGTTCTGTCCACCTGTTCCCAGATCCGACCACCAGTCACCCTAAAAATCATAACAAATCGCAGCCACCTCCAAATCAAATTCTAAAAATAGTCCCAACTCCGTGGTTTGATTACCTATAACTTTTAAGATGAGCTCGAAGTCTGACTCCAACTGTACGTAGGCAGTCAACGGCCATTTACAAGAAACTGATATGCTGATCTGAGATTTCGGGAGCTGTGGAGCAGAGAATTGAAAAATAGTTAAAGCCCAGGTCCGCACAGGTTCAAAAAAGTCCACTGGCCCTAGATTTAAGGATTTCGAATCCTCTTTCCAACGGTACTGGTTTCATCGCATTCCGGCGACGGGGCTAATCGCAGCGGCCATTTTCGCCGGAGCGCGCGCTGCTGAAACAGCAACATCAGCTCGTGGACAGCACTCTCTCTCCACTTGGGAACCGGGGCACCCAGCCTCCGGTGAGTGTCGCCGGCTGACCGCAATCCAGGGACGTGTGCTGCCAGGGGTCCCCATTACAGTGGGACCCACCCCGCCAGACCCGGAGGATAGGACAACGTGTGGGCCCCACGGCCCATTGATTGCGCCGTCCGGAAAGCACGAGAACGCGGAGTTCGGCGCGTCGAGACGACATCAAGATGCTGCCCATCAACCTGATTTGCGTGATCCCCGGGGCCCACATGTGACCTTTTACCTCCCTGTGTGGAGTGGGTTGAATCTCTTTGTACCGCTGTGAATTATGTTAACCGGGGGCCCGTAAGTCAGCCGGGGTGTCTTCGCCACGCCGGGTGCGTGGAGGTAAAGGTCTTAACTCCTTGCCGTTACATTGCTTAGCTAGTATATGGTCTTAGGCCGATGCCGAGAGTGTAGGTACTAGCTCGTGTGTCCATGTCACCGCTGTGAGAGTGAGAGTGACCCGTCCCGCGACCCGATCCGAGTCCGGAAGTTGAGTCAGACTACCCTTGACCTCCGCCGGTTCCTTAACCGCGCACGGTCCACGCTTTCCCTCGCTTGGGACGATGAGTGAGCTTCCACTTCTGTTAGCGACGTTTCGCTAGTAGGAGCTCGTAGTGTCGGGCTTAGTGTCTCCCTGGTGTGTGTTGCTGTTCGTGTCTTCATCTGGAGTCTGAGGGTGGCACCATATAGTGTCGTCTCCTTAGTCCGTCCCGCATCACCCGCCTTCGTCCTTGCCACGACAAGAGCAAGGACACCTCTGCGCTAGAAACAATCTAGCCGTCAGGCTCCCAAGTAAGCAAAAAAAAACCCAAAAAATTGGTTTAAAAATAGAGATGCCCCGGCAGACCCAGTCATCCTCACTGTAAGGGGGCGACTAGGGACAAAAAGGCCAATAACTCGACTGAGGCGAAAATCCAAAAGGGCACCTCAGGAAAAATTGGGTAACCCCTCGACGTGAAAACCCACAAGGGCGCGTCGGAAAAAGCTAAAGGGGGTCGGCTCTGGCAAAAACCCGAAAGGGCGGTAGAGCCGATAATGAGAAAATCTTCCTCTCCCCACCAGTCAAGGTGGCCCTCCACCCACTCCTCAATAGGTCGTAGGCCTCCCCAGATACCAGCCTCCGATCAACCCACATTGCTAGATCATTAACCCTGCAATCTCCAGTCAGTCTTACATCACCCTACAACTCCATTCTATTTTCAGCCCTCTCTCCATCGCGGCGGGCCGACAAGTCCCAGTGTCTACCCGACATCTTGGTCGCCAACCCGGCCAACTCGAGTCTTAGCCTATTCCCGGACTCACCTTATTCCACACTACTACATCCTACATCTCTTTAAATCCATAACTCCCGAGTCTCAGTATGAGCCCAATTCCCCCTGTAATCCCTGACCCACCAGCTATAACCCCAGTCACATCCTGCCACCACGAAGTAGCCTTCAGCACCATAACGTGATGATTTCCAAAAGCCCTTCTTAAAGGCGGAACAATATCCAGTCATCTACGATCTCCAATTCCAGGTTACGTCCCCTGACAGCGGAATGCTATGGATGGCAATTCTTCAAAAAAAAAACAATAGGGTTTAAAATAGAGATACCCCGACGGACCCAGCCATCCTCATTACAAAGAGACAACTGGGGGCAAAAATTGCCACCGACCCAGCTTAGGTGAAAACCCGAAAGGACACCTCAGGCAAAATCGGGTAACCCCTCGGTGCGAAAACCCGCAAGGGCACACCGTAAAAAGTAAAAGGGGGCCAGCTCTGGCAAAAACCTGCAAGGGCGGTAGAGCTGGTAAAGAGAAAAAAAAATCTTCCTCTCCATTTCTCACTAATGGAAGTCGTCGACCGCAACACTGCGCCGACGGCTACGTCCATATCACCTCGCAATGATGGTGGCCAACACACCCCCGAGGGTAGGCCATCGCCAGTCCCTAGTCCCAATTTTTGGCTACAACGCCTTCACAGGCCAGCCGCCCAGTCCCCCAGTCCCCAGTCCCAGATTTCGGCTACAACGCCTTCATAGGCCAGCCGTCCAGTCCTCAGTTCCAGTTTCTGGCTACAACACCTTCACAGGCTAGCCGCCCGGTCCCAATTTCTGGCTACAACCCCTTCATAGGCCAGCTGCCCATCTACAATGCCTTCACAGGCCAGCCGCCCAGTTTTTAGTCCCAGTTTTTGACTACAACGCCTTCACAAGCCAGCCGCCCAGTCTCCAGTCCCAGTTTCTAGCTATAACGCCTTCACAGGCCAGCCGTCCAGTCTCCAGTCCCAACTTCTGGCTACAATGCCTTTACAGGCCAGCTGCCAGCCCCAGCCGCAGGCCATAACGCCTTTGTAGGCCAGCCGGTCGGCTCCAGCTTCAGTCCCCATCTCCAGTCACAATCCCAGCTCCAATGCCAGTTCTAGTCTTGGACCAAGTTTCAACCTCCAGTCTCTATCCTAGTCCCAGTCTTGGCCGCGATGCCTCCCCAGGCCACTCGGCCAGCTCAGCTCCAGTCTCCCAAGCTAACGAGAGTTACATTTCTGGCTAACAACATGATGCTAGCCGATACTCTCTTACTAGGTTTATAACCGATACACCCCAGAATCACCCCAGTAGCCCTAGACCGCATATACCATCACACCCCATGGGTCCATGTCGGCTTCATGTCACACATGCCTTTATCCATCAAGAGGATTGGCCTCAACACCCAGTCATTTTTCCCCGGGACCCAGTACCCAGCATCTAGTTACACTATCCTCCATACTCAACCCTTTACTCTTGTGCCCGAAAGCGGGTACATCCAGTCCCCTGTCACCCATACCAGTACATAGCAAAAACAATAAGCGTGACTAATAGTAAGTGGTCGCCAGTCCATGCACACAACATCGTTCCACCAGAAAAGAGGGGGAACAACCCAATAAACAACCAAAAATCTGGCATGTTGTCATTAACACTCTGTACAAGGGGTCCAAGACATGCCCTTGCGGTGACAAAATCTATACAGTCCAAATGACACAAACAAAAAGGGGAAAAGAGATACAATCAAACCCTAGGCTCTCTCCCCTCCAGTGTCGCAAGGTGAAAGTCAGCAGCCGCAAGCTCCGCCTCCAGGGTCGACAAAAGCTGAGCACTAGCCTCGGCCGTCATCTCGGCTGTCTGCCACTCAGCTTGGGCGTGGTCGGTGGTGATAACGTAAAAATGTATGTCATTACTATACGCACGCTAACAATCTTAAAAGCGAACTCGCATAAAATGATCAAAAGAGAACGTAGTACTATGACAAGCACATGTCGAATCCACAGGGAAGAAGAGATTTTTAGAGTTAAAAACCTTGGAGTCCTTTAGAAAATACTTGTGATTTTTCTTTGCTTAAAGAAAATAGTGAAGTGATGAACAAACCAGACACTTAATTAAAAACACCTATGACTATGCGCCTATGCTATAGAAAATAATTACATGAAGTGAAAAGAAGAGATAGAAGAAGGATGTAGAGAGGGAAGAAGATCAAGAACTAGATCAAAAGAATAACTCTTTTTATTAACTTAAAAAGAAAGCAGAGGTGTGAGAGGTGTGAGAGGGAGAGAGAGAGGGTGAAAATTTACCAAAAGAAAGCACTCCCCTTCTCCTCCTTGTCATGGGCTATTTATAGGGAAAGTTAGGGTAATTGAGGAGATTATATCAAAAGGAGATGGATGGCTGAGATTTATGTAGAAGATGATGTATGGGGAAAAGGAAAAGGAGGTGGGCACCCCCTTTCTTGGACTTTGGGCACCCCCTTTCCCAAGGCTCATCATGTCTCTCCTTTATTTCAAACTTTGAATTCAATTTTCCCTCCAACCAAAATATGTGTTTCTTTTCATCAATTTTAAACTTTTAAAATTTCTTTTCCCTCCAACCAAAATATGTGCTTTTGACTTGGTCAAAGCGGTGATGACAGTTTTGCCCCCGACTTCTTTTGCAATTACCTTCAGTGTCATGCACACACATAATTATGATTTAGTCCAGAAAAATTACCATAATGTGCACATGAATCTCAATTGCTCATTTTTTATGCAATGGATAATTAATGTTTATGACCTTCAACTCCATTTTATTAAATGAAATCATCAAATTAATTAATTTACGTGAAAGGTCTAATTGTATGCGAAGTTGAGATTAACGATAGAACATGCATAATTACCAAATTATATGCACATAAAATGGTGTAGATGCGATGAATTTATCATAAAAAATGGACACTTATCACACCCCCCAACTTACTCATTACTAGTCCCTTAGCAATGTAAATAAATTAAAATTTAGAACTAACAAGATTTTATAGAATTTATACTCTCATATCCAGCACTCCCTTCATAGAATCAACCAAAGATTAGGAATCTAGAATCATTAATGCACACTAGCCTTATGTAAGAACTTAGTAGTACATGATCAAGAATTCAAATCAAAGCTCAATAGCACTTGTGCATGTGTAACTATCAAATCCATAGCTTAGACAATTGCATCACACATTCACTATTCCAAGCAAATGTCTTTCAACCCTGCACCTCTTAGATCAGAGCATTAAGTATATTAACTTTTTGTCTGCCTTATTGTCTTGTCCCTTTGGGATCTTTTATACCACACATGATGCTACACTACCCTTCACTACTCAACGCGAACCTCGACTCTTGTCTTAGGAGAAGCAGGCCCGATTTCACATATCAAGGTTCCCTTTTCTATTTTACGCGAATCTCAACACGTCTTAGGTGAAGTAGGCCCGGTTACTAAGACTAGGGATATTTTTCATGGTGTTTTTTTTCTTTGTTTGCACTTATTTGATAGATAATTTTGGTTGAAAACTTTTCTAAAAAGATCTCTTTTCTTAAGAAGTGCAGAATATCAGACAACATACCAAAAATAGCAGAGTGCTTGTCTTGCTTATTTCATTAGTATGTAACATGAATTTCTTTTTTCTAAAGTGCACATGAGCTTTAGAGAGATTCTTATATCAGTTTTCCATGGCTAGATTGACTAAATTTCCCATCATCCTTCTCCCTAGTCTTTTCTATTCCAGAATTACTTTTAATTTAAGCATGAATCATGAAACTCAAAATGGGGTTTACATCTTTCTACTTTCATGTAACGATGACATGCAAGACAAAACTCCTATCAGGTTGTACTATATGCATCATGAAAAATTTTCTCTACCCCCCAACATAAATGATATTATCCTCAATGGCATATAGAATTGAAAGCAATAGAACAATGCATCAATAAATACTTCTGAGTAGGAAAGAGACAACCGGATATGCGGGACAAAGCCTCCATCAGTGTCATGGACGGTGACGACTTCCTCTCCTTGGCCTTAACCTGACTACTAAAATACACTCAAACAAAAATGTCAAAATAACAAAAACCATGGGTTGCCTCCCAGAAGCGCTAAGTTTTTTATCTTCAGCCAGACGCATGAGAGCTCACGAAGATTTTATTCCAGACCACTTAGAATAATAGATTCTTTTTGCAATTGATCTTTTTCCAAATAAGGCTTCAATCTTTGACTATTGACAGTGAAAATGTGACCATTTTTAGGATGCAAAATTTTGACAGCACCATGGTCAAAAGCCTTAACAACTACAAATGGTCCGTCCCATCTGGATTTGAGCTTACCAGGGAACAAGCGCAGCCTAGAATTTAAAAGCCAGACTTTCTGATCATGTTGAAAAGATTTTCTTAAAATGTGCTTGTCATGAAAGGCTTTGGTCTTGACTTTGTAGATCTTGGAATTTTCATACGCTTCATTACGTAGCTCCTCCAGCTCATTGAGTTGAAGAGCTCTATGGGAACCAACTTGGGCCAAGTCCAGATTCACTTATTTTATGGCTCCGTACGCCCTATGTTCTAGCTCAACTGGTAGGTGACAAGTTTTTCTAAAAATCAGCCTATAGGGGGACAAACCAATGGGAGTTTTGTAGGCAGTCCGATAGGCCCAGAGAGCATCATCTAATCTTTCAAACCAATCCTTCCTATCGGCCCGGACAGATTTTTGCAAGATGTTTTTGATATTTCGATTGGATATTTCCACTTGGCCACTTGTTTGGGGGTGGTAGGGGGTGACGATTTTGTGAGTGATACCATATTTCTTAAGCAAAGCTCGAAATTGGGAGTGAGTGAAATGTGAATCCCCGTCACTGATGATAGCCCTGGGACACCCAAATCTAGAGAAGATGTTCTTACGAACAAATTTCGCCACAACTTTGTGACCATTGGTTCGAGTGGCTATTGCTTCTATCCATTTAGACACATAATCTACCGCCACAAGAATGTATTCGTTTCCAAATGATGGCGGAAATTGTCTCATGAAATCAATCCCCCAAACATCAAAAATTTCAACAATCAAGATGGGACTGAGTGGCATCATGTCTCTCCTAGAATTGTTCCTCACAGCTTGACACCTCAGATAGGTCTTGCTAAATTCATAAGCATCTTTGAAAAGTGTGGGCCAGAAGAACCCACTTTGCAAGACCTTAGCAACAGTTTTCCTACTTGAGAAATATCCCTCACAAGCTAGATTGTGACAGAAATTCAACACAGATTGTTGTTCCTCTTCGAGGACACACCTTCGAATTATGTGATCAGGACCTATGTAAAACAACTCTGGGTCCTCCCAGAAATAATGCTTAACTTTGGAAAAGAAATTATCCTTCTCCTGGTTAGACCACCCTCCCGGAATCTGTCCTACTGCCAGGTAATTGACTATGTGAGCGTACCAGGGGGTTGAGGTGTGAGAGATGGAAAGAATTTGCTCATCGGGGAAGGAATCGGACATGGGAGCACTCTCGGGTATCACTATTCTTGACAAATGATCAGCCACAACATTCTCTAACCCCTTCTTGTCTTCGATTTCTAAATCAAATTTTTGCAGTAATAGAATCCATCGAATCAGACGGGGTTTAGCATCTTTCTTTGTTAGCATGTATTTTAAAGCAGCGTGATCGGAATACATAATGACTTTAGCGCCCAAAAGATATGAACGAAATTTCTCTAGGGCAAAAATAACAGCCAGAAGTTCTTTCTCTGTGGTGGTATAATTCAATTGAGCATCGACGAGAGTGCGACTCGCACAATAGATCACCACATGTTTCTTATCAATTCTCTGGCCTAAGACAGCTCCTATAGCATAATCTGAGGCATCACACATGATTTCGAATGGCAGCGACCAATCTGGTGACTACAGGATTGGGGCTTGAGTGAGGGCCGCTTTAAGAGAGTGAAAAGCCTCTAGACAAGATTCATCTAGGTGGGATGGAGTGTCCTTGGCTAGGAGCTTAGTGAGCGGATGAGTAATGGTAGAGAAGTTCTGAATGAATCTTCTATAAAAACCCACATGGCCAAGAAAAGAGTGGATTTGCTTGACAGACGAAGGGGGAGGAAGATTGGAAATCAAATCAACCTTAGCCTTGTCTACCTCTATTCCCCTTTCGGAAATAACATGGCCTAACACAATGCCTTCTCTTACCGTGAAGTGGCTTTTCTCCCAACTTAACACAAGGTTGGATTCAATGCATCGTGCCAGCACCTTCTGCAAATTCTCCAAGCAGCAATCAAATGAGTCACCGAAGACTGAGAAGTCATCCATGAAAATTTCTAAAAATTCTCCCACCATTTTAGAAAAGATCGCCATCATACACCGCTGAAAAGTGGCAGGGGCATTACAAATCCCAAATGGCATTCTTCTAAATGCAAACGTGCCATACGGACACGTGAATGTAGTCTTTTCCTGATCTTCCGAGTAGATAGCAGCCTCATTGTACCCGGAGTATCCATCCAAAAAGTAAAAATATCTTTGCCCAGTCAATTTTTCCAAAATCTGATCCACAAACGGGAGAGGGAAATGATCTTTCTTTGTCATCGAGTTTAATTTTCTGTAATCAATACAGACTCTCCACCTCGTTTGTAGTCTCATTGGCACATCTTCACCCTTCTCATTTTGAATCACAGTCAGCCCGAATTTCTTTGGAACAACTTGTGTAGGGCTGACCCACTTGCTATCATAGATGGGATATATGATCCCAGCATCCAACCACTTCACCACTGTTGACACCCATTTTTTGTCGATAAGTTGAGTCATTTCTCTTACTCCCATTTGTTGATGTCTCGAGCTGTCTATTACTCGTTGGGCTATTTCCAAGTAACATCTTTGGGCCTATTTTATGGGTAGCCTCCCTCCCTGGTCGGGTCTGTTCAATTGAGGGCTTAGTGGGCATTGGATTTGCCTAATTTTCACATTTTTAGAAATTCTAAACGTCCAGGCTTGCACGGTCAGTCTCTAGCCGCTCATTACATAGACGGTTGTGTTTGGGCCGTTCATATATTTTTGGGGGATATTTAGCTTATTTTCTAAATTTACACCAACGAGCTGTAATATGGTCGGGATATAGCCGTTCAACCTCATTGTGCGGTCTGATCTTAGCCGTTCTTCTCCCAGAGTCCTAACATCATTGGTTTTCAGATAATTATCTAATTATCTATTTATCACCGACAAGGATAAAACGGTTGACTCTTGGCTGCTCTTATTCTTGGATGGTCTTTAATTAGCCATTCATCTGTGAGAGTCCAACGGCGAGATTCTCGGTTGGTTTAATGGATAAATTGATTGATATTTCTTTTATATTTGAATTTCCACCGACAATGATAAATAGTTTATATGTATCCACTCAACCTGATGAGTGGTCTATCGTATGACCGTGTAACTGCCCGCATCCTGATGATTTAAGAGATTTTTCTCTCTCCATGCGTGGATTTATCCCCAGTTTCCTCGAACTATTTCTCCGTGAATATTGAGTCAATTTTGGTGCCGTTTCTTCTAGTTGAAAGATAATTCAATTATCTTCAACATTTCTTTCATTATCTTAACCTAAAAATGCATAGAAACCCTAATTTCGAGCTAAGACTCCAGGTGCTCTATAAATAGACCCTGAGGCCCAGCTTTGAAAAGGGGGGGATTTTTGGTCGACGGCGAAGCCCTGCTGAATCTTTGAGTGACCTAGCACTAGGGAGGGAGGCATTCTACGTCCATACAGGCCTCCGGTTTAGGGAGTAGTTGTTCTTTGAGTCATTAGTACATTTAGTTTCGTCGTTCTCTCTTGTTTGCATGCATCACTTTCTCCACGTTTCCTTTAAGTTTTTTTCATTCTTATGCATCATTCACACACCCTCCTATGCTTTTTGACGCCCCCAGGTGTTTAAAAATCCCCAGGTATCCCTCGTTTCATTTAGCCATGTTCATTTCCGTCCGTTTGAGTATTTACTATACTTTCTAGTTCTAACTTGGGTTTTCCTTTGTGTTCTACACGTGGTTTTGTAGGTCAGCAACACACTAATGCGAGGCCCATCCTTTCCGGCCGACTGGAAAGGGTGGAGGTTGGACCTTTGCAACTCATGGCGTAGCAGTCTTAGGCGGCTCCCAACTGTCCATTCACGAACACGGGCGGTGGCTTCTAGACCGTTATTCTTCATCTTGCGGTTGTGTTGGAGCCGTTCATCTACCAGTCGTTCTCCATCCCGCGTTCCTCTTCAGCCCCTGCAGACGGTCTGTCGTACAGCCGCTCATCTCTACAGGCGGTTCCTCCTGAGCCGCCCATCTTCGCAGGGCTGGTCCTAAGGCGAGTACCTCCCCCTCTTTCCAAGGTACGTCATGTTCATCACGTTCGGCATCTTGGTGGCGATCACACAGGTTCACATACTTCTGTCCCCTTCTACCTTTCATTTATTTCTCACATTGATTTAGTAGAAAGGATAGAAAGGACTTTTAAGCCGGGTAAGAAGGAAAAACATGTCAACACCCCATTTTTTGGTGATCACAGTGGGACACCAAGTGCCCGTCCTGTTAGTGATGTGCTGACCTGCCTCTATTCTTGTTTAGAGTTTGCGATTGAGCGGTTACAGGTCATTAGTTCGCCATCTCTTGTTTCTGTCCTCTGGAGTTCGCACGGCCTCTTCAGAGCTGTCCAAGAACTTGAGCAGTGAGGAATCAGCCATTCTTCTCTCCTTACAATGCTGATTATTCTGCGAGCCTGCTGCCTTCAGTGGTCTACCTTTGCCCATCCAACTCTTCATACGGCTAGATCTCAGCCGCCCATCCTGCAGGCTCAGGTACGTCTCTGTTTTTGCATTGTTGGTTTTACTGGCGTTATGCGGTTGATACAGGTCTATCCGAGATTGTGAACGGTCTGCCGATAGATCGTTCATCGAGGTACGCCCCCGTTTTAACATTCTGTGGTTTTTGTTTTTTTTTGTGTTGTTACTCCCTGCTGTTGAACGGCCCTCGGACGACCGTTTATCTCCCTGAACAGTCGCCCATAGACCGTCCTTGTCGTGCTACAGTGCACCCGAGCCTCCTTTTGATTGCTATGCTATATTATCTTCATGATATTTGGTGCTGATCATTGATCTCCCCCTGCTGTCATTATGTGTGCATCATTGCTAGTCATCCTTGTTGTTCATATTTGTTCATTGATTGTTAGTTTCTAGGCTAGACTCTTGGCATGCACTCCGGTGCGCATAGGATTCATGCATATTTATCATCTGTAGTTGCATTCCTACCGAGGTAGGGTTTCCTCTCGTCTCCATACTCCTTGGAGCCGACTAGGTGACCTTACTGAGGACCTCCGTAAGCCCCCGCGAGCCATGGATTCCCACACGGACGCCGGGCAAGTTGTACCACATCATCCCTCAGTCTAGGGTTTTACATCCGTAAAAGGGAGAATCCCTTAGAGTCACCCAGTTTCCCATTCTTATCTAGGTTAGGTACTTTGTGGTTGAGTGAATTCATATAGTAATTAACCCACTAAGGTCCTAAAGAGGAACTTATAAAATTCTCGTGCATCATTTATAACTTGGGTGGTTAATTAGTGGATTCTTCCCGCATGTCTTCCCTCCATTTGTGTTGCAGTATCATCATGCACATCAGTTTGTCAAATTAGGATCATTTGGTCAAGTTCATATGTGTGTGTCTCCGTTTAGTTACATTTGTCCTAGGTTCGTTTCTCTACTTGTATTCCTTTGAAATTCGATGTATAAAGTCTCCATTTCTCCCATGGAGCACTTCTCTTCTGTCCAATATCCTTCACCTCCCTTGTCCTCTTACCCCCGCGTGGATTCCTCTTCCACGCGGGCCCATCACCTCACTCTTCTAACGGGCCCTATTCTCTTCACATACCCTCTTCTTTCAATGGGCCTACTCCTTTTAACGGGCCCTCTTGTCCCACCCGTGCTGCTGCTAGCCCAATCAATTCTCATCCCAACATTCATGATCCTTCCAGGCCCATATATCCTTCCACTCCTGGAATCGGCTTTCCTTCTTCTCAGTCTGGATCTCTTTATCTGGCCCAATATCATAACCCTGGTCTAAATCCACAATCTCTTGCTCAGGCTGGCTTGTATCCTTCCCGATCTCTCCCCATTGAGGAGATGATTGCTCAAGCCCAACGTCAGCTTGATGAACTTTAATGTCAAATTAATCCCCAAACTTCTTTGGATGTCCCATTTACCTTTCAAGGTCTTCAGTTTCCACCACATTCATAAATTCTGGCTTATCATCGCCATGGTGGAGCCGGTGACCCCTACGTACATTTGAAGGAGTTCATTTATGAGTCGGCCCAATTCCAACATGACCAATGTTTAATGGCTTATCTATTTGGTCTGTCGTTAGAAGGCCCGGCTCGGGATTGGTTCTTTTCATTGCCGCGAGAGCAAGTAGTGAATTTTCAAGCCGTCCAAGCCAGATTTATTCAGCAGTACCAGGACCAGGCTGGGCCCAAGTACTCCATGGTAGATTTGGCCCAAGAGAAGATGAAGCCCGATGAGGAATTCCCCGCGTTTGCCATCCACTGGCATCGCCTAGCCACGCAAGTCCCGGGGCATATTCCGGAGGGCGAGCAGATTAAAAAGGTTATTTCTAATGCAACGCCCGACCTCAAATGCATCTTAGCCCTGAACGATATCACTTCATGGCAACAATTGTATAGCCGAGCCCGCTTCATCCGTCAACAACTCCTAAGTTCTCTTGACCCCGAATTTCCTCCACCTTCTATGCCCGCGTACGCCTCCCATCCGTCATCTCCCTTATATCCCTCCATGAGTCAGCCACCCACCTCATATCAGCCCTCCACGAGTCGGCCTTCCACCCCCACACACCCCTATACCTCCATATACTCCTCCGCAAATCAGCCCTCCACGAGTCAGCCCTCTGCTGTTTTATTTCCCCACACCTCTCCACTTCCTGTCAAGGAAACGTCACATTCCGAGCGGGTGGATGCCATCCATTATATTCCCACTCCCCCCACGCCTCCACATCCTTCACTTACTAGACCTCTGCCTTCACCTACACAATCCCCCTTACCTACGCAACCTCCACTACCATCCCTACTACTTTCTCATACCCGTCGGCACCTACCTTGCCCGAAGCGGGCTCTTCACCCCCCGTTGCCAGAATCCTTTACGGACGTTTTCAAGGCTTTGATGGCCACCCATGCGTTGCAACTTCCTCCGGTTATGCCTCGCCGACCCGCGGTCAGAAATTTATTCCAGTTCTGTGAATTCCATCGTCAGCCGGGGCATTTGGTTGAGGACTGCCCCAAGTTCCGAGAACTTGTTTACAGCTTGGAAGACAAGAGGATGATTGATTGGACTGTCATACATCAGGTTATTTTGGATCTTTGCAAACATCAGCAGCAATAGCAAGCGTCGCCCAGGCAACCGTCTCCGTCTCAAGACCAGGGGCATCCCTGTGATTCTTCAGTTGATGAAGCACCCACTCCGTTATCTATCCCTTCTCCTATCCCATCTCCTTCACCTACCCAAGCCTCTGCTCAGGCAAAGACCCCTCTTTCACCCTCTACTTCCATCACCACTCTTGCTCCCAAGGCCGCTCAACATGTCATAACGATACGCCAAAGAGCGCCGCCACCTACCGCTCCCTCCGTTTCACCGTCACCTTCACCTCCTTCTCCTTCGCCTTCACCCACTCCATCATTACTTTCACCCTCACCCTCATTGCCACCTCCATTATCCCCATTGCCGTCACCATCACCGTCATCACCTCCTCTCACAACGATCCCTATTCCGTCACCTTCACAACCATCCTCGCTACCGATGCCACTCCATTCACTGTCATCATCCGAACTTGAGCAAGTTACCCCTACGCCCACACCCCTACCTTTGCCTTCATCTCTTCCCACACCTCCATCTTCACCTTTTCCCTCTCCTACACCCCAACCTTTGTTTTTACCTCTACTAGAGCCTGTCATCGCCGTAATCCCTACACCACTCACATTGACCTTACCACCACTAACGCCTTCTAAACCTTCACCCCCACCTTCCAAGCCTTCTCCACCGCTTCCCCCACCTATTTCAACCCCGCGGAGCGGGTGCGCGCTACCTTTGGTGCCCCTTGGGTCTAGTCCCCAGGGAGATAAAGAGCCGAGCCAGGCTTTGACTATGCATTACAAGCTTCAAGATTTCATTTGCCGCATGCCGGTCCGAGTTGTGGTCCCTGGCTATTCTGGGGATAATGAGCCTGCACTTGCTATGAAGATGGTTTTTAAGAAGTGTTCCTTAGCACTGGTGCCAGTTTCTTCAAAAGCGAGACTGGTGACAATCTTTTTGCTCGCAGGAGAATTCACTATTGATGTTGTTATCACCTCTCGCTTGATTCTTGTTCAGTTCACTGGTCCAGAAGAGTTTTCCACCCGGGTGGTGCTAACCCACACGGTCGCCAAAAGTTTAATGAATTCAGCGTTCAAGGGGCAATTGGCCTTGTCTTCGAGATTGGCCAAGGCATTCTGCATCTTCTGTCTCATCTCCCCCGGCTTATTGGTGAGGCGGCCACGTCAACATCGCGCATCACCCTCCCTCCATTCTGTTCTGCACTTCCGACGAAGAAGTTATGCTTCATGTCTAATTACCGAGAAGAGATGCCGAATCTTATGCTGTTGACGCCAAGCAACATAGCTCCATGTTTTTCAAATAAACAACACAAGGAGTTGACTGTTCAGGAATGTCCTTCTATGGTTAGCACCACACAACTAGGGGCAACCACCCCGATGAAGCTACATGTTCATAATCAGGCCAAGCCATCTGCCAGGTGGGCCCGTTATCTGAGAATACATGGCAGATTGAGAAGGTTGAAGGTCCGAGTCCGTGCCAGGCAGAGTTGTTGCAAGCAGATTTCTGCCAAGAAGAGGCGGCGACGTAAGTATAAGGGCCAACAGTTGTGTATTCGGGGGCTCACTCCACCTCCTTCTTCTGTCTCTTCATCTTCCTTTCAGTCATCTTTTCTGTTGCTTAGTTCCTATCCTTGGGTGGTGTACCTTCCGCCAGCTGACCATGTTTCTACCATCTTCTCCTACCCTCACCATTCTCGGTCCCGACCTATGTCCTCCTCTTCCCCTGATCCAGGGGCATCCTCTAGTTTTCCTCCCTGGGTATGTCCGGATTCCGCTTCTCATCCTTTTCCTCCGACCCTATTTCCTCATGCTCATTCCCCGGCCTTGTCGGATAGTTTTTCTGATCCTTACCGGACTTTGTCGGGCGACCGTCACTTTCTCACCCCGACTTTTCCGGGTGGTTTCCATTCCTTTTTCCAGACTTCATCAGGCGATCTTGTCACTTCTTCCCCGCCTTCGGTGGATGACCCTCACTCTTTTCCTCCGCCTATGTTGGATGATCATTCTCCTTCTTCCTTATCTTCGTAGCTATCCTTTCATCGTCGTTTTGTTCTTTCCTCCTCACCCTTTCAGGGTCATCACCCTTTTTCTTACTGTTTTCGAGGCTTTAGCCCGCCTTGATCTCACCTAACCTTTGCTTATTCTGTATCTGGTTCTTTGTTATCAGGGTCTCAGTGCCTTAACGAGGGAGTTCTAGCCCTCGTCTCTCTTCCTTTTTATCCTTCTTCGTCCAGTTTGATGTCTGCTGCTCCTCTGTGTCAGGGAATCCAATCCTTTGCCCTCCCTCCATCCTTTATCTTGGCAAGCAAGAAATATAAAGCTCGTGCTGATCAAAGCTCGATGATCAAGATCGCTTCAGGATGCTGGTTTCCACGCCATGGATTTGCAAAGGTATCTTTATTTTGTGCAAGAAACGTGCTTTCATTTCTATTGTTTCTACACATGATTCCTTTACATGATTGAGTGGCTTTAGGAGTCTTTGTTTAATTAGATCTTAACTTTCTATCAAATAAAAAAGTTAGCTTCTGCAGTATCCTTAGGCCAGTGATAACTCTGTGTTAGGAGTCTAGTTTATTTCCCTGATTGTTGAGGGTGACCTTTGAATATGGATTTTTCACACACTACACGGCAAGCCATAGCATATCTCTCTAAGGCACACCGTTGCTGCTTTGGCCATACTTTGGGTATGCACGAAGGCCTTTTCTCTTCTCTACTCAGCTAAGTGCAAGGGCAAGAGATTGATGGATAAGATGACCAACCTAGGCACTCCCTAATACGAAAGAGGTCTCAAATAGGGGCAGTCTTGACCCTCAAAAGTAAGCGTTCATGCTTTATCTGGCCAATAAGGGCTACCAAAATGAGAAAACGAATCAATGTAAAATTACGAATCAAAGGCATGGCAAGAGTGGCAGTACAGTTCCTCACGGGACGTCATGAGCCCGGTCGCATGCGTGCCTAGTAAATATGGGTCTAAAAATCAAAGACTCAAAGCCCCGGCACAACAGACTATCTCTTTGAGGGGTGGTGCCTTGGAAAGAATTCGAGCCTTGATATCTCACATCTTGCACGAAGCTTGTCTCCATTTTTTTCTTCTGCTTCTCCCTCTTAGGCTGGGTTGTATCCCGAGTATGGCCTTAGTAGGGGCACCGTTCTTTAGAAGCGGTTGGTTGTGGTAAGCCACCCTCACATGCACACCCTGCTTAAGGGAAGCCTTTAATGAAAGGGGTAGGAACGACGATGTCTGGCCAGTAGTTTGAGCCCGTCTTTAGGTGTTGCGGATTGCTATGTCAAAATTCAAAAAAAATCAAATATTTCAAAAAAATCAAATACATCAAAAAATCTAGAAAAATGAAATATTATTGAAAATCTAAATGAAATTAGAAAAAAAATTTTACAAAAAAATTTAAAAATGTGTCTTTTTCATGCATTTGCATTTGTTTTAAGGACAGATATGTAATCCGTTTGCTAAGTGTGCAGGTTGCAAGTACTCAAGCGTTCCTTGCTATATCTTTGTGCTCTGCCTCTTGTCCACATTTTTAATCTGTTCTTTCCTTCTTCAATCTTATCTCTCGATCTGTTCTGAAGCTCATGTTCTTCTCAGCCTTTTTGAACAATGATCATATCTTTATGAGATGATTTTGCCTCACGATTATGAACCTGGCGATTTTGCTTCATTCTGATCTTGGGTTGATTGAAGTGGATATTTGTCATGTCTTTTATCCCGCCGTGTTCTTGTCACGTGTTTATGTCCCACCGTGTTGTCCCACACATGTTGTTTTATCCCTCACTGCATGTTGTGGTTGTTTTGCATATGCTATTAGTCACCCCTTTATGTCCCATGTTCTTGTCCCAACCGTGTGGTCATCCGTCATGTTCTTGTCCCAACCATGTGTTATCCCTTTGCATCGTTATCTTGTCACACTGCGTTCATTCACGCATGTTGTTTCTGTTCATGCCCTTACATATGTGCTCGTATGCCTTTGTTATGTTATGTTGCATTGTCTCCCATTTCATTTGATCGTTATGTTATGTCATGTTGTTTGTCGTTCAGTTGATCGTGATGTTATCTTCGCTATGTTTATCATGCTTGTCTTATACATGAAAATCCATAAAAATTTGAAAATGAAAATCTAAAAAATATGCCGTTTCACCTGCACAGGTAAGTCAGGTATGGCCTTCTATCCCTATGTCCCTTATTGCGTTACTATAGGGTACTATGCTATATTATCTCGAGGACCGGTTGGTTACCCGCGTGTTCCAGGATCTGATGTTCCCCTTTAACAAAAACGATGATGATCCAAGTTCACGTGTTTAATCTCCGGATACGCCGTTGGGTTGGGAAGACCTGGGGAGGATGGTTCTATCCTGCACGCCGTGGTTGTGGATAGTTTCTTAACTCTGATTCTCCCAGCTTAGCATTAGTATTCTCGAGTATTTTATATTTTATTCTTTCTTTGCATTTGTTTTGATGATTTCTTTTATTTTAGCCCAGCATGCATCATGCGCATCTCTTGAGCATTCATGACCCATGGTTTGCTTGCAAAATGTCCTGCCAGTGATTGTTAGCTATATGTTCAGTGTTTGGGTGAGAGGAACAATTACACTCTGAGTTGGAAGGTTCGCTTTGCTCAATTCGCTTGGTTTGGTTGATTAAGAGGTCCCCGTCTGGAGTTTTAGTCTGTTTCTTCATTTTTCGTTGTTTATTCCGATCTCCTCATTGGTCCGAGGGATTGTGTCCCCCATTAGGTTGATCATGTATTTCTTTTTATTTAGTTTAGTTCCTCTAGATTGGTGTCGCTTTTAGTCTAGCTGTTCCTCACGAATGGTTCAGAGTTTTCTGGCTCGTTGGCAAAACGGGTGTCGTTTTACCTTAACGTCCGCTTTTCAGTCCACTCCGCTTCATCTCCGCTTCATCTCCATGTTCCATCTCGCTTTCGCTTCACCTCCGCTCGCTCCCCTGCAAAGAGGACGTTAAGGAGGGACATATGTTGACACCCGTTTTTTGTCGATAAGTTGAGTCATTTCTCTTACTCCCATTTGTTGATGCCTCGAGCTGTCCATTACTCGTTGGGCTATTTCAAGGCAACATCTTTGGGCCTATTTTATGGGTAGCCTCCCTCCCTGGCCGGGTCTGTTCAATTCAGGGCTTAGTGGGCCTTGGATTTACCTAATTTTTACATTTTTAGGAATTCTAAACGTCCAGGCTTGCACGGTCAGTCTCCAGCCGCTCATCACATAGACAGTAGAGTTTGGGCCGTTCATATATTTTTGGGGGATATTTAGCTGATTTTCTGAATTTCCACTGACGAGCTGTAATACGGTTGGGATATAGCCGTTCAACCTCATTGTGCGGTCTTATCATAGCCGTTCTTGTCCCAGAGTCCTAACATCGTTGGTTTTCAGATAATTATCTAATTATCTATTTATCACCGACAAGGATAAAACGGTTGACTGTTGGTCGCTCTTATTCTTGGACGGTCTTTAATTAGCCGTTCATCTGTGAGAGTCCAACGGTGAGATTCTCGGTTGGTTTAATGGATAAATTGATTGATATTTCTTTTATATTTGAATTTCCATCGACAATGATAAATGGCTTATACGTAGCCGCTCAACCTGATGAGTGGTCTATCGTATGACCATGTAACTACCCGCATCCTGAAGATTTAAGAGATTTTTCTCTCTCCTTGCGTGGATTTATCCCCAGTTTCCTCGAACTGTTTCTCCGCGAATATTGAGTCAATTTTGGTGCCGTTTCTTCTGGTTGAAAGATAATTCAATTATCTTCAACTTTTCTTTCATTATCTCGACCTAAAAATGCATAGAAACCCTAATTTCGAGCTAAGACTCCAGGTGCTCTATAAATAGACCCTGAGGCCCAGCTTTGAAAAGGGGGTTGGTCGACGGCGAAGCCCTGCCGAATCTTTGAGGGACCTAGCACCAAGGAGGGAGGCCTTCTACGTCCATACAGGCCTCCGGTCCAGAGAGTAGTTGTTCTTCGAGTCATTAGTACATTTAGTTTCATCGTTCTCTCTTATTTGCATGCATCACTTTCTCTACGTTTCCTCCACGTTTTTCTCATTCTTATGCATCATTCACACACCCTCCTATGCTTTTTGACACCCCCAGTGGGTTTAAAAATCCCCAGGTATCCCTCGTTTCATTTAGCCATGTTCATTTCTGTCTGTTTGAGTATTTACTATACTTTCTAGTTCTAACTTGGGTTTTCCTTTGTGTTCTACACGTGGTTTTATAGGTCAGCAACACACTAATGCGAGGCCCATCCTTTCCGGCTGGCCGGAAAGGGTGGAGGTTGGACCTTTGCAACTCACGGCGTGGCAGTCTTAGGCGGCTCCCAACTGTCCGTTCACGAAGACGGGCGGTGGCTTCTGGACCGTTCTTCTTCATCTTGTGGTTGTATTGGAGCCGTTCATCTGCCATTCGTTCTCCATCCCACGTTCCTCTTCAGCCCTTGCAGACGATCTGTCGTACGGCCGCTCATCTCTACAGGCGGTTCCTCTTGAGCCGCCCATCTTCGCAGGGCTGGTCCTAAGGTGAGTACCTCCCCCTCCTTCCAAGGTACGGCGTGTTCATCACGTTCAGCATCTTGGTGGCGATCACACAGGTTCACATACTCCTGTCCCCTTCTACCTTTCATTTATTTCTCACATTGATTTAGTAGAAAGGATAGGAAGGACTTTTAAGCTAGGTAAGAAGGAAAAACATGTCAACAACCACCTCCTGCTTAACCACTTCTTTTATGTTCATATTTAGCCGACGTTGCATCTCCCTGCTCGGCTTGGCATTTCCTCTAAATAGATATGGTGCATACAAACATCCGGACTGATCCCCTTGAGATCCGCCACCGACCAACCTATTGCCCCCTGATGAGATTTAAGGACCTCAACTAGTTTCTCCTGATGGTTAGGTTCAAGGTCACTTGCTATAATGACTGGTAAGGTTTGGTCTGGGCCTAGGAATGCATATTTAAGGGAGGTCGGCAATGGTTTTAGTTCAACCTGAGGAGGGGATTGCAAAGAGGGCAGAGCTGGTTCAGATTTAAGCTAAGACAAGGGTTCAACTGGGGGCCACGTCCTAAGTTGAGTTGACAAGATGTCAACTTCCTCTCTCATTTTGGTCTTACTGTCTCATTCAATCTCCAATAATTCCTTAATGGTGTCAATAGCATAGCAATCTCCTTTTTGATCATGAAATTTGGATGCCTTGAAAATGTTGATGCTGACTTTCTGGTCCCCAAAAGATATGTCCATAATTCCTAAAGCACAGTCTATATTAGCCCTAGCCGTGGCTAAAAATGGTCTACCCAAAACGATAGGAGTGTGCTTGATTTCTTGGGGAGAAACCATGTCCAAAATAAGAAAGTCGATAGGGAAGTAGCACTCATTCACTTTAACAATGACATCCTCAATAAGGCCCTTTGGAGTCTTGATTGATCTATCGGCGAGCTGGAGAATAATGGGAGTAGGCTTAAGCTCACCGATGTCAAACTGCTCATAGATGGAGGTAGGGAGTAAATTCATACTAGCTCTTAAATCAAGGAGAGCCTTATCAAATGTCACACCCCCAATGTTGCAAGAGATAAGGGGTGCTCCATGATCTTTTAACTTCCTTGGAAGTTGGTTGAGGACCACAACACTAACGTTCTCAGGGAGCCAAAACTTTTCCTGGGTCACTCGTGGCTCCCGCCTAGGAGTGCACATTTCTTTTAAGAATCTAGCATAGGCCGGGACATGTTTGATGGCATCGAGGAGAGGGATATTGATGTGTACTTGTTTGAAGAGCTCCATCATCTCCTCATTATGGGCTGGTTGTTTCTTTTTGGGCTTTAAGGCATTAGGAAATGGCACTGTAGGTTGGGAAGTGCTAGCCCTTCCTCTACTTTCCTCTTTCCCTTGACATCCTCTTCCTGGCTGGGCTCCTCCTCACTATAAGAAGATATGTCAAGGGCCTAGACTGATGGACTAGGAGTGGACCCCTGGGGATCTTTGAGGATTTTACCACTTCTTAAGGTCGAAATTGCTTTTGCATTTTCGAGTTGTGGGTCTCTTTGTGGTATTTGGCCTGATGGGTGCTGGAGGAGAGGAGGAATTTGCTGGTTAATGGGGAAGTTTGGTTGTGGGAAGCCTGGAGGATTATTTCATGGGTTGGCAATGGGCTGACTTGGCAATTGGCCCACTTCCCTTCTCATGGTGGCTTTAGTCAATTGGCCCAATTGGGTCTCTAACTTAGAGATGGTTTGCTTGTGGGCTTGGAGGGTCTGTTGGAAAGATTGACTTTGGGCTTGAATAGTTTGTTGGAAGAATTGATTTTGGGCCAAAATTAGTTGTTGTAACTGATGGAATATATCATCAGTTTGGGAGTCCTGGTGGTGTTGCAGAGGAGGTTGATAGGTTTGTTAGGAATTGGAAGACTGCCCGTAATTGGGCTGAGGAGGTTGGTATGGGGCCTGACCCTGGTTGAATCGGGGAAGTGGTTGCTAAGCTTGCGGTCATTGACCATAAGCATTTCCTTGAAATGGTGGCTAAGTTTGGAATTGGCGTTGGATGGGTGGTTTGTAAGCTTGAGATGCAGAGGGGATGGTGGGCTGATTGGGAGCTTGTTGATTTCTCCAATTAAAATTGGGGTGATTCCTCCAGCCCGAATTATAGGTGTTAGAAAATGCGTCATAGTTGGGCTTAGAGAGCCACTGGGCTGCTTGGACTTGCTCATGTATAAAAGAGTGTAACTGGGCTACTGTTGGATAATCAGACGCATGATGGTCTGAGCTAGCACATAAAGCACACATCTCATGGTGTGTTGGTTCCGGGTATGGGTTGGACGTAGTTGAGATGGTTATTTTTTGTTTATTTTGGGCCAGGAGCTAGTCTAACTTGTGGGCCAGCATATCAACCTATTCTAGCTTTTGGGCCATGATGTCCACCTTGTCCAATTTTTGATGGATGAAATTCCCATCCACTCTAGCTTCAGGTTCCACCCGATACATCCCGACCCGTTTAGAGGGCCCAATGGTTCTCTCATATGAGGATACGGAAGCATGGTTGATTGAATTCTTGCTTAATATTTTAAATAAGGCATAGGCCTTATCCTCACTCTTGCTCATAAAGGCCCCACCATATGATGCATCCACAATCTGCCTAACTTAATCATCTAAGCCCTCATAGAAAGCTTGTACTATTTGCCATTTGGAAAGCCCATGATGTGGGCATTTTCTGAGGAGTTCCTTTAATCTCTCACATGATTCATGTATTTGTTCATTTGGGAGTTGCACGAATCCTATGATTACATGTCTCATGGTGTTGGTTCTACCGATGGGTTAAAACTTCTTAAGGAACTCATGCTGCATATCTCCCAATGTGCCAATAGGTCTCTTTAAGGTCCCTAGCCAGTATTTGGCTTTATCCTTAAGTGAGAAAGGGAATAAGGTCAGTCGGAGAGCATCATCTGTGAAGTTTTGAATTTTCACAGTGGAACAAATTTCTAGAAATTCATCTAGATGTTTACAGGGATCTTCATTGGTCTTCCCATAAAAGGATGGGAGCATCTGAATGGTGCTAGATTTGATCTCATAGTGCAAAGTAGGGACATTAGACAGTTGGATACAAGTGGATGGCTGATAATTCAAAGGAATGAAATATTCCTTCATTTGTTTGGGTACCCCTAGTTGGTGTTGTTCAGCCATAGGTTAGATTTGATTTTGGACCTGATTAAAAATGAATCGCTCAATCTCACTAATATGCTCAACTAAGTCACGATGTTGAGATCTTCTCCCTTGCATAAACCAAGGTTAAAGATAAGAGATGGGAAAAAAATTTATGATGATTTTTATTTTTTATATTTTTTTTGACTCAAACTAGGACGAAGAGAGAGAAGATGAGATTTTTTTATTTTTATGCAAACACAACAAGTTGTCACACAAATTACCAAATGACCAAGATGTGACCTGGACCTACAAATTGGGTTTCACAAAATGGCTAAAGTGTAACTTAAGTTCACCCTCAATATTTCCACTTGTCAGGTAAGGGGTGGGGTAGTGGGAGGCTCCCCCTATTTTCGTAGTGACCTAATTATGTCAAACCACAATCCCGCTTAAGGTATTTTCCGTTCAACCGTCTTGCCTTAGGCATCGATTTTCATAAGAGGGTAAGTCCCAAATAACACAAGAATCACAGTGTGATCCTAGGGTCAACGTCTATTGAATTTTATTTAAGGCTTAGGTGATGCAAAGATGAAGAAAATTATGGTTTGTGGGCCAAGGAAGGGTGATGAAATCCCCACCTTATCTTGCTTATGGGTGTTACCCTTAAGATAATTTAAAATGAAATGCAACACCACAAATTCAAATAAGGGTTTCTATGCAAGTATGCATGGGCATGTGATTTAAGAAAAAGATTAGAAAAGAACTCACCATGCCCCTCGCAATCTTCCAAAATGAAATTAACACAAATTAAACATTAAGGAAGGAAGAACTTCTATCCTACATGATGCATGACCTAAAGCATGAAAGTGTGGTTTCTACTCTTCGAATGAGAATTTTTTATTTGATTCAAGTGAAGAGTTTTTTTTGATTTAGTGAACCTATCTAACCATAAGATATGAAATGTAGATAATTGAAATTAAAATGAAGGAAGAAAAGTTTGGATACTTACTTGTGTTGGCCCAGACTAGATGGCAGACAAGAAGGGGGGTTGAATTGTCCCCTTTACCTAGATGGCGGATTTTAAAAACTATGCAAACTAAACACAGCGGAATTAAAATTAACTACGTTGATTAGCCTAAACGGACGTGAGATTGAAACATCCTCTCAAGCTTTTTGATCTCACTCGAATAAACTATTCAATAGAACGAGTTAACTATGCCCAAATACAAATAGCAGAGGTAGCAGTGTGTAGTAGAGCAGTGAATAAAATTCTATAAATTGACCTGTGAACGGAGATAGAGGAGATGGACAATCACACAGGCAATCACACGGAACACGAAGATTTTTAGGTGGTTCGAGACCACGACGGGCTCCCTACGTCCACCCCTCACCGAACCCGGTGAGGCTTCACTACACGCTACATACCGTAGCAGAAAGGGGACGAACCCCAACCACACACACGCTGCTTCCGCTGTAACATCCACACAGGGACAAGCCTCAAAATACTGCCGCTGCAGCACACACACACACAACGTTGGGGAACACACCCCGGACACTAAAACCACACGGAGACGCAGCTCCGCCCACACACACAATGATATTCAGAGTTTGATCAACGGAAGGATATACAATAAACACCCAAATATAAATCTATGCCCAAATGAAGATAAGAAAATAGGTTAACAAGATTTCCCCCTTTTTATCTTCAAAACAACTCGAAGATACTATGGAAGGGTGCTTTGGAGTGAATGAACCATGAGTGGAAGTGGCCAGCCCCTTGAAGAAACGCGCGCCCAAACTAGCAGACGATGAAGAGCAGCAACAATGCCTCCAGATCTGGACATTGGGTCGTGAGAAGCAGTCCTGAGCGGCTCCTCCTTCCTCCTCCAACAGATGAGTCACCCTCTCCCTCCGTTCCTGCAAGCAGATGGAAAGTATTAACCCAAAAGATATCTCCTCCGATGGAGATCGCAGCTGACTTATGCAAGAATGAAGGTGATAAGACCGGTGCGATGGATTCAGAGGGGGGGTTAATGAATCCCTCTCTAAAACTTAGCTCAATTAAAACTTATAACAAACAGAGATGCATAATTAAAACCCACAAGTGCCTAGACTAAATTGGATGCTCTCTCCGAATGACGAGAGGATAACGGAAGAAATGAATTTATGAACACTGCATAGTAGACTGATGAACAGACCCAAAATAATCCAACTCACATGAGACCAAAAACAAACGTGCAGTGTGTAATTTAAACACTCACTAGATTGGAAAGACAGAATGATCGCACCTAAGCATTCATCTAGCGAAATCGAACCGAAATCAAGTGTTCAGTGTGCAAACCAAATTCCTACTAGACTGAAGAAGCAGATCGTGCCTATGCATACATCTATCGAATCGAACAAGGCAATCAAACCACAGTAGACAAGGGAATTTTTTAGGTGGTTCAGTTCGCAGACCTACGTCCACCCCACACTCCAACCAGAGTGTGGCTTCCCGCTGATACATAGCTTAACATCTGGGCCTCATAGCTTGCCTACATCCGCTGAGCATCACAGCTTGCTTCCGCTGGGCAATACAGCTTAGCCATCCACTGACACACAGCTTGACCACTGGGCATTACAGCTTCGCCATCCAGATGGTACCACACCTCTGCAACCGCTGGGGCTTACAGCTTAACCCGTCCAGAGGATACCACACCTCTGCCCGCTGAGCGTCACAGCTTGCTCTGCTGACAAATAGCTTGAAATAATGATAAAAAGGAAAATAAGAAACGAGAAATGACAGCGACTGAAAGTTGTAAACACTAAAGCGCAGATATGGCTCTCAAGGAGCTGACTGGATAGGATTTGATCCTGATTCCAGTGGGGACTAATCTTCAGATGAAGCTTGTCTTCTTCTCTTCTTAAATTCTCGATCTCTCTCTTTCTGTCTACTTCTTCTTCTTCTGCGTTTCTCTACTGCTCTCTCTTTTTCTCTCTTGAACTCTTATATTCTTTTCTCTACTGCTATCTCTTTTTCTCTCTTGAACCCTCCTATTCTTTTCTTTGCTCTTCTCTTCTTCTGCTCCTCAATAGTTCTTCTTGATCTTGCCCAAGAGTTGTTTTCTTAACTTGCAGAAGGATGACTTATATACTCCCTCAAACTGAGGTCACGCACTCATGCCCTAGGCGTGTGGAGGTAACACTCCCACCTGGAAGCTTCAGGAGAATCTTGCCACGTGTCAAAATCTGAATGATTGGGACCCCACGTGGCGGCTTCTTCTAATAAGGATCACCCTTGGATCACGTACCAGTTAATTATTCTGTTGTTCTCACGTGCCCTTGTTCTTCTATTACTTATAAGTTAGATACTCAGGTGCACATTTGTTGCTCGAACTATGGCTTCCCTGGCTTGATCACTTGCGTGCACAAGTTCCATAAACTCCACGTACTGGGAACGATTGCACCAAGCTTGTTCTATCGGAACTAGGCATTGCACGGACCTGGTCGAGCTGGTAAAGCATTGCACCATCGTAGATTGGTGTCCTGAGAAATGGTTTGCACTGATTGGCTTCCTCTGAAGTCACGCGTTGCACCGAGTATCCTCAGACGTTGCATTGAGCTCATTTTCTTGACCAGACACTACTCGCGCTGAGAAGCCTGCCCTTGATGAGAAGGAGTGCTTCGACTTTGAAGCTCATCCATATGAAGATTTGCTCACATAGCATACGAATGCACCAACTCAGCTATACGTACCTGCCAATGTGCACAAACTCAATAGAGATAAGGAAACTATGCACATGGATGACTTGAGTATATAAGAAAGAGATGCACAAGCTTTATGCACACGGAGGAAGAAATGCACCGACTCAATTAATGCATTGTTAGATGCTTTCACGACCTATCCGTGTGCAATGACTAAGATAGCACAGACTCAAATGTGCATGCAGGAACTTAGCGTATGAGATGCAACCTATGCACAGACTCTGCTCGGACTTAGTTGCGTGCTACAGCTAAGGTTTGCACCGATGCAATGCAGACTAGCCGAATGTTGCACCGAGTCAAACTTATGCATGCACTGACTCTATATATGCAATGCGCAAGAGTTGCACAGACCTACAATGCGGTACACAGTGATTTCCACAGACTAGCACCATGCACCGACTTGGAAACTCATGTGCACAAGACCGAGCATGAGGCAAAAGATGCACCGATGCAAGGGTTGCACCGACCGTGCTTATGCTATATGAACAGATTACACTGACTATGTGTGCTTGTGCATGGAATGAAAACATGCACTGACCTAGCATATGCACGGACCTAAATAGCATTTGACCAAATGCCAGCCCACAACAAAAATTGCACCGACCGTGAATATGCTGAAGACAAAATTAGCACCGACCTAGCATATGCACGGACCTAAAGCGCTCACAGCAAAAGCTGTACAGACTGACATATATGCACGAGCCTTAGACATAACCTGAATGCACCGATTTAACTGATTGCGTGCATGCATAGACGTTTAAAGCCATGAAGTGCAATATATGCATTTGAGACATGCTGAGACCAAGACCAGCAGTTAAATGCACGTCAATATATATATATGTGCAACCATGACATTTAATCAAGCACATGAAGTCAATTCAGGCACATGAAGTGACTCAGTTATCATCAAAACATTCTTCAACCATTCATTCTCAAGTGGTGACTCATAGCGTTGCTATCATCAAAACTCATGAAGCAAAACATCATCAAGGCACAGGGGCACAACAATCTCCCCCTTTTTGATGATGGCAACATAATGAGTCACACTGACTCGTCAAATTATTCTCCCCCTTTAACTTCAGCAAAAAGAAGGTAGTTTGCGAGAAAAATAATATAATGCATGAACCTATTCACCCCCTTTTGAGATAATCAAACAGATCATGACAGTGAAAGAGTAATACTCCCCTTATCAACATGAATGTAGGACTACCCTCCCCCTTTGAAATACAGTCCTCCACCTTTGACATAATCATGAATATTTATAATGCCCAGAAGTCCCCCTGAGAGCATGAAAGGAATTGAAAATGCAAGCGCAGAATGTATCTACAGGGATGAACTCTGGTTATCCAATGAATCAATCTGGAATCCACCACCACAAGAATTCTGAAGCAAAATTGGTTGTGGCACCTTACATTTGTATGGACAGAACAATGCAGGTGAAGGTCCCACAGAACCAGAACCGGTTACAAGAGTCATTCGTCAGGGATACAGAAACAAGATGGAAGATTCCAATAGTCTGGAGAGTGAAACTGATGATGTAAATGAAGTAGATGTGGCCAAGGGTAGGAGTAAATAACAGCAAGCAAGGCACAAGATATCCAACAGGTGAGTTAGCATGATGATTAAGTTGTCAGAGGTGAACCTAATCAGAGGAAATTGTATGGCAGGTACCACAGTAATAAGTCCTTACAAGGAAAGATTCTCCTATCATAGGGGGTTATGAATTAACCAACATGACCCAACTGATTTAACCATGATGTATACCAAATTTGTCAATTAAATTCAATACTCATATCTGAAGGTAAGTTTTTAATAAAGTTTAACCAATTAATCAAGCAATACTCAAGAGCAACCACCTTCCATCTTACTCAAATGAACTCGATGACTCCTTTGAGAGTCACATAGAGCAGTATTGAGATTAAACACTCTTACAAGAATGTGTGTTGACTATTTTTGTAAGATATTTTCTTTTGATTAGCACATTATTTTTCCTGAGCAATTTAAGTTGATCAACACCTTTTTACATGAGACACCACACGTCTTAGGTGAAGTGACCCAGTTACTCAGTGTGATAACATTCATTACCTCTCAACTTTGAGAACAAAGTTAGCAATAGAAGTGTCTTTTTACATGAGGAGACACCTTGATTAGAGGCCAGACTCCCCAGTTACTCAACACAGACATACTATTGCTCTGTCAGATTTTTCAATAAATTTTCACCAGAGATAACTATGGCACTTCATGACATAGATTTACTCTATTTGATTGATAGAGAACCCAGTTTCTCAGTGACCAAGTCATTGATCTGAATTCAATTTTTCCTTTTAGTCAACATTTTTCAGGTTAATGTTTATAAAAATAATACTCACTCTATGTGTCTCTACCAAAGTAGCCTTGATATCACATTTTCAGATTACAGATGAGTGAGACTAGGGTATTCATGACACAGTTGGTTAAAAAATTATTAAAACTCATCATTCAGATACTTTCAATACATTTGAATACAAATCTGAGAATACATTAAATTTATATCAGTCTGAACCAGTAGACATTCTTAAACCTATATGATATGAATTTCTTTTAAGAGTTCAGACTAAAACATGGTATACAACATAAGGATCTCAGATCAGTCCAATCAATGCAACTAAACAACTTATCATTCCTGGAAAAAGAATCAGATTAATCAGACCCGCTTGAAAGGATGTGAGTGTTGGATAGGTACAAGCTGGTAGAGCAAATAATAGCAGGAGAGAAGAGCATCAAATATATGCAGAGCCGAATCAATTTTAGTAGCTGAGTCTGGAATACAGACAGATTAGCTAAATAAGTATAGACATCAGAGAATTTAGGTGAACCACCTAAATGCAAAGAATGGATAAGATTGCTAGACAGAAAGAGTTCAAGAGGTGAAGAAGTGATGAAACAGGAATGCTCCCCCTGTCTAGACGCAATATGTAATAAAACTACACATGAGCAGCATGAAGATTAAATGAAAGCAGTCAATCTCCCCCTGACAAAGTGCATGGTATACAAAGAAAATGTAACACATGGTTTTATGATGAAAGCTCATGAAACAGACATGCAATTCAATCAAAAGGAGATTACCATGAATATTATGTGCAATTCAAATTTTCAAATGGTTTCAATTCAGCACAGAACGAATCAACATGATATTTAAACCTTTCAAACTCACAATTTCAGATGATAGAATTTAAAGTAAGTGCTAAGAACAGACCTGAAGAGCAGGATAATGGGGTCATTTAATTTTTGAGTGCCTTGGTTTATTGAACCCTCTTTATTCATTCCATGGCACACCTGTAGCAAAGTAATCATTTTGATCCTGCAGGAACCCAAGCAGCCTTGGGTCTTGTATTAGCCATAATAGGAGTTATGATCAGTTTCTTAGCGACATTGTCATCAAAATCCATCAGATAACAATTAGCCATGAAGTGACTGAATTTACCACAATATCTACATGAAACAGCAGATTTTCTGGTCCTATGATGCATATCAACAGCAGCATGAGACCTATGAACCTGAGCATGAAATGTTCGATTGTTTACATAAATATTTTGTTTCATATTCTTAATCAGCCAACATTCAGCAAATTTGTGACCTGACTTACCACAGTTAAAGCATCAAAAGTTCACAGGTCGTTGTTGTACCCGGACAATTTCCCCTGTAAAATACTCAGGAATAAGAGTTCAGAAATTTCCCCGAACACCTTCAAGTTACGGGCTACCCGGCAGCTCCGACAACCCAGTGGGCCCTACCAACGGCCCCAACCCACTAGCCGAGGTATATGGCGGCACTAGCAATCAATCGGGACCACTCCCGACTCATAAGTTGCGGACTTTGCCCGCATCCTACATGACCACCCGGGCCATCCCGGGGACACTCCGACTACAAGCCACACCACGTGGCATCCAGTGAAAGGGCCGGGGGTCTACTCTGAGACACTTCTTTCAACCCTCCAAGGTCAAAGGAGCCCCAAAGAGGTCAACCACATGCCTTGGAGGCCCGCAGCACGTGCATACGGCTCACACACGTGTATTCAGCATTCTACCGAACACCTTGTGGGTGCACATGTTTTAACCCTTCTACACCAACCAACGGGCTATCCCGTGGTTCCAGTATGCTAACTGGGTCCTACCATGACCCCCCTGTAAGCCGGGGCCACCACCGACCCTCAGACACATGGCAACATGCCACTCGACTTTAGCTCTCGGGCCAACCCGAGGCTACTCTGCCAACCCGCCGTACAACATGGCACGCAGCCTGAGGACAGTCATGTATACCCAAGGTGATTCTTCCAAGCCCCTACGGACATCTACCCTCGGCCCTAGATCAATTCCAAGGCCCGTCGGTCACTTATACGGCTCGTTAGGCAATCCGCGGTGTGTCGGGCATTCACCCGAACACCTTGTGAGCGGCTACCACGACTCGAAGAACAAAGGCCCCCATGGGCCATTTCAATATCCCGAAACCCCGTATCCTTCAAAGGATATCCCCAGACGATGAAGGAAGACCCCCGGGGGCCATCCCTCGGGGTTGCGACTAGCCCGGGGCCAGTTCACCCCAGGGCATGGCCGTCCCCCGGAGAGGGCGAACTCCCCGGGGGCCGCGCCCTCTCCTCAGCTCACTCCCTAGTCCCGACTCGTGGAAATTCCAAACCTCACGGTCCGAGGTTCATGAAAAGTTCATTCATCGTACCCGTGTGTGGAAGAATTCACGAAGACTGAGCCTCGGGATTACATTCAGTCACACATGTCAATCCCTCGATCTTCGTGCACAAGCAACCAGTGCGCCAGTCCAAGCCCGTATCCTTTGTCTTCTTGCGTTCAAACTGAGTCAAAGTGGGGCTAAAAATACCAAAAATCAAATTTTATAGAGGTGGGACCACTCTCCCCTCTCTCTTCCAACCCGGTCCGCCCAAACCCCGCCTGGGGAGGGGTTTAGGCGGACCAGCCTGGGCCCCCAGGTTGGTCCGCCTAAACCCCCTATGGGGGGGGGGGGGGGTAGGCGGACCAGCCTGGACCTCCAGGCTGGTCCGCCTAAACCCTTGGATAATAAAAAAGAAAGATTTTTTAAAAAATGAAAAAAGTGGCCACTTTGGTCCGCCTAAACCCCCCTGGGGAGGGGTTTGGGCGGACCAGCCTGGACCCTCGGGCTGGTCCGCCTAAACCCCATCCAAATTAAAAAAAATATATATTCTTCCCCCTCCGAAGAGGGGTTTAGGCGGACCAGACCAGCCCATGGGGCTGGTCCGCCAAAACCCCCCCTGGAGGAGGGGTTTAGGTCGACCAGATCAGCCCCTTGGGCTGGTCCGCGTAAACCCCCTCCCCTCTGTAGACATGCCAAAATTGACGTTACTATGAGTACATCTCATATTACCTTGTAATGCCCCAATTTGACCCTCAAATTACCTTTGTTTGAGTGGTTTTTCTCACTTTTCTTAGATTTCTCCCTTTTTTTTCTCCCTTTTCTTTTCTTTTCCTATTTTCCTGGATTTTTCTGGATTTTCTGGGCATTTTTCTCTATTTTTATGAATTTTTCGGAAATAACGACTTGAAGAGGGGCGTCATTTTATTTTAATAAAATTAAAAGAAAATAAAAGAAAATTGACGACACATGCATCAGACGTCCATTCTTTCAAATACCCATTTTTTTGGATTTTTTCTGAAGCTTTTTCAGATTTTTTTTGGGAATTAACGACCTATCATAGGACGTTATCTTGATTATCAATAAAATAAAAAAATTTAAAATTGAATTAATGACATATGGGAAGGGCGTCACTTTCATTTGATTTTTTTAATATTATTTTTAACCCCCTTTGAGAGGTGATTTGGTGACCTTCCGGGTGTCAGAAAAATACGAAAAAATAGTCATTGAAATCAACACATTGAAATGCACCTCCACCTAAAAAATAGGAAAATAATATTAAGAAATAAAAAATAGCCCTATTTTGAATATTTTGAATTAACGACCTTGATTCGGACGTCAATTAAATTGACGCCCGAATCAACAATCGTCCTTTCTCTTTTGGCTGTTTATCACATTGAATTAACGCCCTTCTTGGGGGCGTGTTTTTAATAACGCCTTTCTGTCAGGCGTCTTTCACAATTTTCAAATAAAAGAATGTTTTATTTCTAAAAATAGTCTAAGAAGTGACGCCCTTGTCCAGGTCGTGTTTTTAATTAATGCCCTTCTGCAAGTCGTCAATTTATGAATTGACGCCCCTTTCCAAGTCGTGTTTCAGCTTTCGTGTTCTAATCGAACGCAGCCCTTCCCCAAAAAGTCCCTGCTTTGTTTGGTCACGTTTCTCGATTGCGAACTCATTCCTTCCCATGTTGGACTCTTGCCTATTCTTATCCTTCTATCTATGTGATTCGATCCTATTAATAGAGCCCTTCGGCTCTGTTAATCGGGTTCCTTCCCTCTTCTTCTTCTCCTCCGAAATTCTTCTTCCCCGGTTTTCTCTGTCTTTTCCTTTTTTCTTCTTACGCAGGGTGCTGTTGCTTCTTGGCTGAAGGAGAAGGCTTCGTGTATTCACCTCTTCATCCAACCGAGGCCTTTTCCCATCGAGCATCTAAAGCCAAAGCATCACAGGCTCCTCTTTCCCTTTTATATATTCTCTTTTGTTTTACTATCGTGTTCATATGCATGCATGTTCATCCCTTTGCTATTAAACTCCAACTCAACCACGTTGAGTAACTCCCATAGTGCACTCTTGCACTCTCTCCCTCTTCATTATTTTTATTCCATATTTGCATCTTCATTCATCATATTATCCCATACCCTTTTTGCATAGGGGTTTAAGGGCAACCACCCATAAGGTGTGTTCTTACACAATTTTCCATGCTCATCCTTTTATTGAGAATTTGATGCTACACTCACCATGTTTCTAATTCCATATTCTTTTATTGGTGTTTTTCTTTGATTGTTTTGCAAGGGTAATCAAATCAAGAAGAACTCTCTTCATCGGCCGGCCGATTGGAAGAGAAAGGAGCACTCACATCCCCGCGTTTCAAGGTATTTTTCGCGATCCCTCCATGTTTATTATTTGATTATATTCTTTGAGGCCCTCGCGTCTCTGGCGATCACATCTCCTATTTTGCACCTCGTGCATGCTTTTTCTTCTCATGCTTTTTCTTCTTTGTTCTAAGTGGATTTTTAATTAGATCTACAAATTGGCGATCACGGTGGGACATCTTGGTGTTCTTCTTTTATTACCCTTTTCCCTTGGGCACCCGCGTGTGCCATCTCCCCTATTTTGCACCCACGGTGCACCTCCCCTTTGTGCTCCACGCAGCACTTTCCCCACTTGTGATCTGTCAGTTTGATAGATTTCTTTTTAAAAACAAATTCCACTTATCCAAAAATTTGATGAGCATGCTATATTCTTGTGGTGATTGATTGCCTTATTTCATTGTGATTGTGAGTGTCTTGCCTCTTTTTCATATTGGTCTGTTACTCCAGATATATTTCTGGCCGGTGGAGGGCTATTTTCTGGGACACAGAGAATTAACGCCTCAGACAGAGGCGCTTTTTCATTTAAACGCCTTTTCCAGGGGCGTCTTTTTCATGTGTAGCGCCTTCTAACTAGGCGTCTTTTATCATAGCCCTTGCTTCTCTGAGAATTCACGCCCTGCCTCAGGGCGCCTTTTGATTGCATAGCGCCTCCGATCAAGGCGCGATTTTGGAGTTGACGCCCTCACCCTGAGGCGTCTCTTTTGTTTTTAGCGACCTTCCTCAGGTCGTCTTTTTCCTGTGTTTTCACGGAGCCTTACTACGTGCTGTTCTTGATTATCTTGTTTGGCTTACTGCTGTGATTCGTTCATATCTCCTGCATTTCATTCATTGGCATTGGTTTGGGAGACCTCCTCTCCCCACATCTTTAGGAGCCACACACCCTCTTGGTGAAGGAACGACCCTCCATTGAGCATTCCGTCTCTTTGGATTGGAAATTCCTAAACCAAGCCTCCGTAAGTCCCCGCACCCGTGGATTCCCTCACGGACGCCGGGCAGGTTGTATCTTGAAGTTCCCCGGGTTTAGTTGGCCTATGCTTGGTGAGAGAGTGTTCCTAGTTGGCATCGAAGTGAAATCATATTGAAACTAGGATCCTCCCTTGTGTGAATCATTCCAAAACTTTGTTGAAAAACATTAATTCACCAAGGATCATACATAAAGAAAATCAAAGGTAATCATTCTCATTTGTTTGATATCTTGATAAAATGCTTTGATTGCACGTTTAATTGATTGCATAATGGCTCACCTTAGCAGGCAAAATGACATGTTCAATCTTAATTATATTCATGAGGATGCACAACCGTGCACATCTTATAATCCTCAATTTCAACATGTTCAACATAATTCCCACCATATTTTCAAGGGACCGCATCCTCATGGTCATGCCCGACCCATGGGCAATGTCCAATCCCGTGGTCCCTCACCTCAATTGCGAGCCACTATTCCAGTTGGACCGTCTCCTCCCAACGATGAGAAGGTTTCCCAAATCATTCATGCATTAGATCATCTCACCCCTCAACAGATCCAAGCCCTTAAGGCCGCTGTTGAGGGTACATCTCACTCATCGCATTCTTCTCATCCTCCTTCCAATCCTACACGGGTGGCCCATCACCCACCTCCCTCTCCTACTCATGTTCCTAATTGGGTGGCCCATCACCCATCTCCTTCTATTCACACTCCTCCTCGGGTGGTCCGACACCCGCCTCCTTCTATTCCTCCTCCACCACGGCCCCAAGGCCCATTTATTCCCTGCAATCCGGCCCATCCGGATTCTCCTATGGGTCGGCCCATTAATTCCCCTCCACGGCCTTTTTATGCAGCCCCTCATTCAAGGCCCTGCCAACCCTTGGTTGCTCAAGCCATACCCCTCCAACAAACTCTTCTTGACAAGGTCACTTTATTGGAGGAACAATTAAAGAGGGTTACGAGCCCACGGCCCGCTCCTCCTACTCCAATCAATCCCCTTCATGCCGCCCTGAATGATATTACAAAAATGGAGAAAGATTGGAAAGATAGGATGGATGACTATGGTATCGGCAGTTCAAGCAAGCAAGAGCCGGCAGATTTCAACGCTCAAGTGGACACCGTCCGCCCTCCACCCATCCGCACACTTCATTCATATGGCCTTCCACCTCCACATATGCAACGCCATTACACTCCTCCATCCACATATACGCCTCCATTACGGTGTCCACTTGAGTTTGATGATGAAGAACCGGTAATTGAAGAATTCGAGGCGGCATATGATGAAGCTTTGCAAGCACCCCTTCCGAGTTTCCTTCATTTCCCTCTCCCTCCACTTCCATTTGATGAACCCCCTGCTCAGGACAAAGCCATCGTCCCCAATCCAACCTCCGTTTCCGAGACCTCTTGGTGTTACGACGATGGGTCGATACTCAATCACCCGCGCCGGCGCATCTTGAGTCTCCTCCCTCCTAACACCGCTCGCCCCGTCCGGCGTTTTCTCCGCACCAAACCTCCACCAATTACACCTCCACCAATTACACCTCCACCAGTTATGCCAGCCTCCACACCATCGGCCTCCACCGAGCCTAACGTCGAACTTTCCCCAATTCAACCCTCTATTACACCTTTAACACCAAACCCAACTACCCCTACTCCACCACTTAACCTATTACCCGTGGCTAATCCTGAGCAGGATCAACCCTTTTTTGCACTCGAGCCAACCCAAACTGCTTCCGAGCAAAGGGAGAAGCTCGACGTGTTTGAACCTCCGCCTCCACTTATCCTTTCTCCAACGCCTTCCACTATACCCCCACCATCCACGGAGCCTCCCATCTCCGCTTCACCTCCCTTTACTACTCGGAAGGGGAGCGCTGCTACAAACACTTGTGCCGAGGATGATCAAGAGCCGCGAAAGAAGAATTTGGCCACTGCCGTGCAGTTCAAGATGCAAGAGTTCATTTGCCGGATGCCAATCCGGGTTATTGTGCCAAGCACGGCTGAAGAGGTCAAGCCGCCACTGCTCGCTAGAAAAGAATGCCAAGCGTTGATGCCACCCAAGGGCAGGGCAGGGCACCCCTTGTTCCAACTTTCAAATCCTGAATTCATTCTTCCATACAAGGGGCGAATGCCCATTTTTGTCAACATTCTTTATATGCCGCAATCAATGGGCATGGCAATGCTTCCTGTCCCAACTTCCCAACTCCCTCACATTATTACTCTCCACTCTTCAAGAGGGTTGGCATTTATTATTGAAGCTTCTTTCTTTGGGCCGATTGGCTATACACTTTCACTGCCGTGGAGGGGCAGTTATCTTGGTGCTAAGGGGCCTTCCACTCTCTTATCCACCTTCCATTCAACTCCACCCATATTCTCCTCTATCACCGATTCTTCATGGGCCACTCCAGGGGTAAGGAGGAGGATCTCATCCTCTCGCCCTTCACATTCTTCATGTTCTTTGCATCTCATTGCATTCACGCATTCACTACATTCATTGCATCCATCCTATTGCATACGTTTGCACATCCAGCTTCCCGGGTTTCCAAACCCGTATCTTCCCCGCCTTCCGGCACCTCTGGATATCACGCAATTCCCACCCTATTCATCTTCATCCTCATTGCTCGAACATTGTCCCCTTTCCAATCTCTTCTCAGGGCATCGCGCCCCTTTCCAACTCCTGCACCCGGACCCTCCGGATTTCTCCTTTATCCTGCTAGGGCATCGCGCCCTTTTTCATCTCATTCTCCCAGAATTTCCGGCCTTCCTTCTTGGGCATCGCGTCCCCTTTCCTGCTATTTCCCTGGAACCTCCAGGCGTTTTATCCCTCCTTTTAGGGCATCGTGCCCCTTTCCGTCTTCTTCCTCCGGAACCTCCGGATCCTGCTCTTTGGGCATCGCGCCCCTACACACCCTCAAGTCCGGATCTTATGGGTTTCTTACTGATTCTTCCAGGGCATCGCGTCCCTCGGTATCTGCTTCCTCCGGAACCTCCGGATCTTTCACCCCTCTCTTTATCCCTTGGGCATCGCGCCCCTTTCCGTCTTCTTCCTCCGAAACCTCCGGATCTTTCTCTTCTCCTTGGACATCGCGTCCCTTTCCACCTCATTCATCCGGAGCCTCCGGATCCTCTATTTCTCTTTTCATGCCCAGGGCATCGCGTCCCTCGGTATCTGCTTCCTCCGGAACCTCCGGACCTTTCACCCCTCTCTTTATCCCTCGGGCATCGCGCCCCTTTTCATCTTCTTCCTCCGGATTCTCCATCTTATTCTTTCTATCTTTTTCCAGGGCATGACGCCCCTTTCCATTTGCTTCCTCCGGAACCTCCGGACCATCCATCTTTCTTTCGATTCATCTTTCTGCTCTTCGAGGGCATCACATCCTTCATTTTCTTCCTCCTCTTCCATCATCTTTTTCCATATTTCTTCCCAGGGCACCGCGTCCCTCGATATTTTATCCCTCCGGAGCCTCCGGATTCCTCCTATCAGGATTCTCCTCCTTTACTCCCAGACCCACCAGATACGCCACTTTCCATCTATCAATTTCTTCTTCTGATTCCCCCTAATCCTAGGTCCGACCCAACTTCTTCCACATCCACTGCCTTGGGCATCTGTCCATTCTCTCACTGCTTCCGAGACTTTAGTCCTCACTCCTCCTTCTAATTCTCCGCTTCTTCTGTAGACCTTTCATGTGATCAGGGTCTCCACACCTTAGTGAGGGAGTTCTAGCCCTCACCTCTTTTCCTTTTCTCCTTATTCGTCTGAGTCTGGTCTGAGCACCACTCTTCTTGTTAAGCCACTTTCAATCCTTTTGATTGCCAAAGAGGACTATCCCATGTTGATCAACCTCGCCCCTGGCAGCTGCTTCCATAAAGATCGCAAGGTAACGTATTGGCATAAGTACGCATTTTTATGATATCATTACCTTATTGCTTCACGCATGATTTTCAAAAAAAGAGTGCTTCTTAACAAGATTAAGAGTGGTGTTTTAAACCTTTATCTTAGGCTTTTGTTTAACTAAATCATCGTCAAAAGTGTCTTTTAGGCTTATTTTTGCAGCACCTTTGGTTAATAAGAACCCCACGCTGGGAATTCAATGTTCTCTCCCTGCTTGTTAAGAGTAACCTTCAGCTGGGCATTCCACACACTTCACGGCATCCTTAGCCGGCTCCTTTGGTTAAACACCGTCCCTACTTTGGCCATGCCATGAGTATATCTGAAAGTCTTTTCTCTTCTTTACTCGGCCGAATGCAGGGGCAAGAGGTTGACGGATGAGATGACCAACCTCGGTACTCCCCAATACGAGAAGAGTCTCAAATAGGGGCAGTCTTGACCCAAAATCAATATGAGTTTTCATATGAGTTTCATGATGTACATCTCGCCAAAAGGGCTATTATGAAAATCAAGTCAAAATTTTGATAAATGTAAAATTATGAATTATGGCATGTCAAGAGTGGCAAAGTGCCCGCAGGGAAAACCCTGGTCGTATGCATGTCAAGGGTCTAAAAATCAAAGGCACAAAGCCCCAGCGCAACAGACTACCCCTTTGAGGGGAAACACCTTGGAAGGAATTCAAGTCCCGACATCTCCCATCATCCATAAAGCTTATCCTCAATTATTCTTCTCTTCTCCCTCTAAGACCGAATGTTTCTCGGGTATGGCCTTGGTAGGAGCACCGTTAATCAAGGGCAGTCAGTTATAGGGCACCACCCTTCAATGCACGCTCGGCTTTGGGTAATTTTAGCAAAAGGGGAAGGAACAAGGACCCCTAGCCAGTGGTTCAAAAACACCCTTTGATGCTGCATTAACAATGTCTAAACCAAAAAAAATCAAAAGAAAAAAAAAAACTTGAATATTTCCTGATCAAAATCCAACAAAAATTGAATATTTTCAAAATTCATAATAAAAATTCAAATATTTTTCAAAATCCACATAAAAATTCAAATATTTTTAAAACTCATAAAAATTTGTATATTTCAAAATCCAAAAAATTGCATTGTATTTTTCTGATGGTGCTTTTGCAGGAACGATAACTTTGCAAGGACCAATAGCACGGGATGAGTCCTCTCCATTCATTGCCATCTACCTTTTGATTCTTCTCATGTTCACAATTGATCACATCTTCATAATTTGCTACGCATTACTCCGATTATTCATCTCCAAATCTTTTTTATCAAATCTTACTGATCACTCCGCCGATGGGCATTATCAGATCTTGATCACTCAACTCCAAATCTTGATTAGCCAAGTTGTCATCCTCATGACAAACGACAAACAATGATGCTATGCTATCTATGCTTTAATGATACTATCTATGCTATTCTTGAATATGATACATACCTGCTATTGATGCTTTGATTCATGCTATGCTTGCTATGCTTAAATGCCTTATTCATTACTTGTTATCTTTTATATCTTGGCTGATGAATCTTTGAGCGCAGGAAGAAGCTCTTGGTCCCACCGACTGGGCATCATCATCCAAGCCCCACGATGCTTGCACCTCATTTTTCAGTTCCCCCATGCTCATTGCTATCATCATCCCCCCTGTATGCATTCCTACTATATGTTACATACGCTATTAGATTATATCAAGGACCTTATGACTTTGGTAAATGTGGGATTTGAGTTCCCCTTCATCAAAAATAATGATGATTCCAGAGGAGTCTTAGTCATACGGATAGGCCGTCGAGCCGTCCAAGACTGGGGACGATGGTTCCCTTTTCTGAGTTGGTGCGCGGACAAACGGGCTTCGGCTTAGTATCAGCTCGCGAAATCGGTTTCTTGACCCAGTCTTGGCAGTTTAACAATATTATCCTTGATTATCTTATATTTTCATTTGTTTTAATTTTTTCTTTTAAACCCAGCATGCATTCATATAGGAGTTTGAAACAATTTTTGGAAAATCATTCTGATAAGCTGATTTGGAGAGTCAAATTGATCTTAACCTTTCCGGATATAAGATATTCATTGCTGATGGAATCCTCAGTTCGTTTTGTCGCTGTTTTGGGTCATTTTCTCGAAAGCTCTTTGTTTGGATTTCGATCATCTTATTTCAATCCTTTTCCCTTGATCCACCTTGGCTGCAGCACGTCCACATTGGCTGGTAACTGCTCCCCAATGGTGAAACCTACAGGTTTGTGACCTGAGGTACTTCCACCGCGCTGGAAGTTGATCATTCTCCTTCGTGCCTGCGTGCACACTCCCTCTTTTATCCAAACATCGTTGATTTCATTGAATTTCCCGAGATTGCTTCATCTCGAGCTTTTGATTTCATTCTCATCAAGTGATGTTGATTGCGTGTCTCATCACACCTTGGCATCTACTTTTCAGTTTGCTCTGCTCCCTTGCAAAGCAGACGCCAAGACGGGGCAGCTGTAGACACGTCAAAATTGACGTTACTGTGAGTACATCTCATATTACCTTATAATGCCCCAATTTGACCCTCAAAATACCTTTGTTTGAGTGGTTTTTCTCACTTTTCTTGGATTTCTCCCTTTTTTCTCCCTTTTCTTTTTTTTCCTATTTTCTTGGATTTTTTTGGATTTTCTGGGCATTTTTCTCTATTTTTATGAATTTTTCAGAAATAACGACTTGAAGAGGGGCGTCATTTTATTTTAAGAAAATTAAAAGAAAATAAAAGAAAATTGACGACACATGCATCAGGTGTCCATTCTTTCAAATACCCATTTTTCTAGATTTTTTCTGAAGCTTTTTCGGATTTTTTTTGGGAATTAACGACCTATCATAGGACGTTATCTTGATTATCAATAAAATAAAAAAATTTAAAATTGAATTAACGACATATGGGAAGGGTGTCACTTTCACTTGATTTTTTTAATATTATTTTCAACCCCCTTTGAGAGGTGATTTGGTGGCCTTCCGGGTGTCAGAAAAATACGAAAAAATAGTCATTGGAATCAGCACATTGAAATGCACCTCCACCTAAAAAATGGGAAAATAATATTGAGAAATGAAAAATAGCCATGTTTTGAATATTTTGAATTAACGACCTTGATTCGGACGTCAATTAAATTGACGCCCGAATCAACAGTCGTCCTTTCTCTTTTGTCTGTTTATCACATTGAATTAACGCCATTCTTGGGGGCGTGTTTTTAATAACGCCTTTCTGTCAGGCGTCTTTCATAATTTTCAAATAAAAGAATGTTTTATTTCTAAAAATGGTCCAAGAAGTGACGTCCTTGTCCAGGTCGTGTTTATAATTAACGCCCTTCTGTAGGTCGTCAATTTATGAATTGACGCCCCTTTCCAGGTCGTGTTTCAGCTTTCATGTTCTAATCGAACGCAGCCCTTCCCCAAAGAGTCCCTGCTTTGTTTGGTCACGTTTCTCGATTGAGAACTCATTCCTTCCCATGTTGGACTCTTGCCTATTCTTATCCTTCTATCTATGTGATTCGATCCTATTAATAGAGCCCTTCGGCTCTATTAATCGGGTTCCTTCCCTCTTCTTCTTCTCCTCCGAAATTCTTCTTCCCCAGTTTTCTCTGTCTTTTCCTTTTTTCTTCTTACGCAGGGTGCTGTTGCTTCTTGGCTGAAGGAGAAGGCTTCGTGTATTCACCTCTTCATCCAACCGAGGCCTTTTCCCATCGAGCATCTAAAGCCAAAGCATCACAGGCTCCTCTTTCCCTTTTATATATTCTCTTTTGTTTTACTATCGTGTTCATATGCATGCATGTTCATCCCTTTGCTATTAAACTCCAACTCAACCACGTTGAGTAACTCCCATAGTGCACTCTTGCACTCTCTCCCTCTTCATTATTTTTATTCCATATTTGCATCTTCATTCATCATATTATCCCATACCCTTTTTGCATAGGGGTTTAAGGGCAACCACCCATAAGGTGTGTTCTTACACAATTTTCCATGCTCATCCTTTTATTGAGAATTTGATGCTACACTCACCATGTTTCTAATTCCATATTCTTTTATTGGTGTTTTTCTTTGATTGTTTTGCAAGGGTAATCAAATCAAGAAGAACTCTCTTCATCGGCCGGCCGATTGGAAGAGAAAGGAGCACTCACATCCCCGCGTTTCAAGGTATTTTTCGCGATCCCTCCATGTTTATTATTTGATTATATTCTTTGAGGCCCTCACGTCTCTGGCGATCACATCTCCTATTTTGCACCTCGTGCATGCTTTTTCTTCTCATGCTTTTTCTTCTTTGTTCTAAGTGGATTTTTAATTAGATCTACACCCTCCACTTCGATACACACACAAAATCACACAAAAAATATAAATAAAATAAAATAAAATAAAAAACACTATTTGGGGGTTTACCCGGACCAAGTTGAAGCCTCAACTTGGTCTGCCTAAACCCCACCCCCCACCCCTTCAACTTCCTATAAATTGCCCCCCTTACTAACAAGCTGAGAGAGAGGAAAAGGAAGGAAGCAACACAAGGACACATGGATGGAAAACCAAACTCCCCCGGCCTAATTGTCGCACCCTCGGACCTCCGAGGCCTTCGGCAAGGGACGGGAATGTAGGAAGATAAGTGCACGCGCGGTTGGCTTGCTAGTCGGCTCACACACGCCGAGGGTATGTCCCACGTACTCCCCTCACGTGGTGTTTATCTGTCTCACACCAAGCCCACCTTTGTCGCATGTAAGATGACTATGCCAACAGCAAAGACACCCGCATCCCGGGTCCGCCCGTGTACGTTAGCTTATGACGGTGACAAAGGGCACTTCATAATACCGCACCGGGCCCCGACACAGAACCGCGTCCCCACCGTTCACCTCTCAGTCGGCCATTGGCCCCTCGGATTAACAAATCAAGTCTAGTCGAACCTCTGGCCCAGGAATCATAGTCCCGGGGCCGACCTCGACTCTCCGGTATGACAGCACTCGCCGTCCCAGACCCGGACCCGACCGCTCACCTCGAGCCACGTCCGACCTCCACCAGGTGTCAGTCCATGTCCGCTCTGGCCACCAAGGCAGTCAGACTCACACCAACTCCTCTGTAAAAATCCTCTGTAAAGCACGCAGATATCCGCTTTGTTACGCATTGAACCGGGGACCGACCGACGTGTCGGAATTGTCCCGCCACTTGCGCCCGTTGTAATTTGGCCCTCTAGGCCCAATAGTAAAGCCCATGTGGCTCACCATCAATCCAGTAAAATACAAGCACCCACATTCGGGCCCCCAGCTTCCTACCTACACCACTCGACATCCGTGCCCGACACGCTAACCCCAGTAAACACACCCCTCAGTCTAACGCGCACCCATAGCTGTTGAATGCCCCCATCCCTCTACCCATGGCTTCAAACTTATATACAGACTTTTCTTCAGATCGAAACGAAGGTATTCGGATTCAATCCGATGTAAATAAACACCGGTTGCTTGCGGCCGGTGGGGAAAGACGTCCAGTACACGATTCCCACAATCACCTAACACACTCGCACCCATGGAACCCCTTCTCTCCACATGTCGTTCAATCACCCAAGCCCACGTGCCGCGCCCTGGTAGCGCTTTCCCGGTCAACCCTTGGTTCCATGAGTGATTGTCAAGAAATCGACGGGCACGCCCGCACCCTGTCCTGTTAACCCTTATCCCGACATTTCTGTGCCATTCGACCATTTTTTGACTTTCCGTGAAAGGAGATTGCCCAGTACCGCTGTGAGAGGCATGCAACTATGAGGAGAATACTCGAGATACATCGAACTCCCGTATTTTCCTCCCCCGCTGTATCCCTTCCTTTACCCAGGTAATCGGCATAAAAAAACCCGCGCGAACAGAGAGGATGGCACGCCCAATGGGACGTCTCCCACCTTCCTTCTTTTTGCTGAAGAAAAGTATGTGCCAGCCCTGAAGCCCTGGTGCCCTTTCCCTATCCTTGCAGGAGAGGCAGAGGAGGGCACTCGTGCACGCATTCTCCAGCAGCTAATGGCCCACGTTCTGGTCATCGGACCACGTCCGGCGACTGTCAGCAATTGTCGCCTCCGCAGCACTCAGCACTTTAACAACCATGGCGGCCGTCACCTACGGTCCCAATGTCATCGCCACCCATGCCCAAGTGGGCTACTTGGCGACGCCGGTCGCTTTCTGCAGCTTCACCCCGGTTATCGGATCACCCTACTTCTTGGGTGTGGTCCCCATGGCTGCTCTTTAGCCAGCTCCAGTTTCTCCATTGGCTCCTGCGGCCAATTTGCCGCATGCGTCTCTAGTTCCGGCGGCCCACCTGAGTGCTGGGCATCAGACTGCCACAACGGGCCCCTGCAGGGTCCCCAGATCAACGTCAGTCCGGGTAAGCGTCAGCTCCCGAGGCCAGCCTCGTCCGATCTTGGGCCCGTCCCCCCGACTTCGGTCATCTTCCCAGCATCCTCCTCGGGTTCCCAACCCCGAGCCGCAGCCAAGTCGGCACCCAACATGGGCTCCCTACTCCGGGTCCACGGCTTCCCAGGATCCTCTATGGGTTCCCAACCTTGAGCCGCAGCCAAGCCGGCACCCAACACGGGCTCCCTGCCCCGGGTCCACGGCTTCCCAGCATCCTCCTCGGGTTCCCAACCCTGATCCGCAGCCAAGCCGGCACCCAACACGGGCTCCCTTCCCCGGGTCCACGGCTTGCCAGCATCCTCCTCGGGTTCCCAACCCCGAGCCTCAGCGAGGCCGACACCCAACACGGGCTCCCTGCCCCCGGTCCACGGCTTCCCATCATCTTCCTCGGGTCCCCATCCCTGAGCCCCGGTCAAGCCGGCACCCAACATGGGCTCCCTGCCCCGGGTCCACGGCTTCCCAGCATCCTCCTCGGGTTCCCAATCCCGAGCCCCAGCCATGCCGGCACCCAACACGGGCTCCCTGCCCCGGGTCCACGGCTCCTCAGCATCCTCATCGGGTTTCCGACGCCAAATCCTGGCAAAGCCGACTCTCGACGCGGGCTCCCAGCCCCGAGTTCATGGCTCCCCGGCATTGCACTGGGGACCCTGGTCCCGAGCTCCAGTTGAACCAGCTCTCCCCGTGGGTCTCCTACCCATGGGGGAATGTTCCTCAACACCCTCCTCGGGTCGCCCGACCGGAGCCCAGACAACACCGGCACCTACCGCGGGTCCTCGACCCAGGGGCGTCGGCACCTCAGCACCTCCGATGGCATCGCCTCCCGATGCAAGAGCGCATCTCGGGCATCGGCGATACTCCTATCGGCACGAGCAAAGGCGTACACTCGAGTTGTCACGTCCCGACGCAGAATATCGAGGGTGCAACGAGTCGTAAACACGCGTGTCGATCAGAGCATGTACAATTTTATTTCTAAAGTCAGAAATGAAAGGGAAAATGATGCTTTTATTCCATCAAAATAAAGTTTACATTGCTAATTCATAAGCCATAAAGTCAAATTACAACTTCCAATCTCAAAGTACATCATTCTTATAAAAACACTAATGATCTACATAAACCTAGGTAAAAAGGAAAACACTCTTTCACTCTTGTCCATTCTCTTGTTCAATGTCATTTCCTACAACAATTATCTGAAAACGTAGGGTGAGCAATAAGCTCAGTAGGATTTTATATCTCTAAGAACCAGGCAATCTTAAAGTATTTAGCATGTTAAACCATTTTCCAAGTTGAATAGGGAAATGTTTAATCATGAAATTCGAATAGAATTTTGTATAAGGAATTTCAAGTACCAACAAGATTTCATGTACCAACATGATAAGAAGATATCAAGAGAAGTTTTCAAGTAATAACCTTTGAACAAGTAAAGAATTTCACAAATTTGGCCATTTCACGCAAGTCAGGTAATTCATGTAACTTTTCAAGTAGTCATGTAAACAAGTAAACAAGTACGAGTAGTGGAATGTCGTATCAAGTAAATCTATCATGCACTTCGGTGCAATGCCACACCGTTGGTCAATCAACTCCCATGGGCACAAGTACTTTCGGGCGCTCCCCCAGGACCAGACCGGGCCCCATTAATGCCAGGCATTGAGTCATATGGATCCGAAGATCCCAAGTACGTTTAGACATCCACTTAATATATATGGCCAACGATTTTCAAGAAAATGTTGTTTGTAATAAGCACAGATTTGGCAAAAATTCAGAAGTTGCAAGAAAGTAGATAACAATTTTAAGGCATCATGTTTAACGACATTAAGTCGTGGAGTTCAAAAATGAACGGTAAGTAGGAAGAAAATTTCAAGATAGTAATTTTATTAGAATTATTTTAAATTTCTAAGATTAAATCTCAGAATCATAAAACATCAATTTTTTAGTAAAGAATAATTCTTTTGTAAAGAAATATATATATACTTATGAATTAAAATCATGAGTTTAGATATTAGTATTTAATCATACATTAGTTAACCATATGATAAGAAAATAGATTTAACATGCTGAAAGTAGTTTTTATACATCAATATGATAGAAAATAGCTTTCTACATTCAGAGATAATTTTTATACATCACTATGACAGAAAATAGAATAGTTATAGGCTGAAAAAATGTTACTGTCTGTGAACCCGCTCTACCTCAGGGTCGCGTTCATATAACATATATAAATACAGTATATATATTCAAAATATTATATTTTGATCACCAAAAATTTCCGAAAAATTTTTATGAACGCTCTATACTTACCTGGCGCGATCTTCAAGAACGCCCTAGCCAAGGGTGGCGCGTTCAGGAACATATGTATATATTTAAAAATTTTGAAAACTAAATGAAATATATAGGTTATGTATAAACCATAATAGATATAGACACCTGATATATATATAAACACCTTATGTATATGTATTTATATTAGAAGCATTATACTTTTGACCCCTGGTCATCTGGGGTTAAAGGTCTGAACGCGCTATAATAGACTAGCGCGTTCATGAAGAACGCGTTAGGTTCGTATAGCGTGATCTTGGAAATTGCATTATATTATTATATGTTTAATTTGAAAATTTGTAGAAAGGGGTGGGGTCTGTCTGAACGCGCTATATCTGGCTGGCGCGTTCAGAACGCGCTACTGAGGTATAGCACATTCTGGACCTGATGAAAAAATGGGAATACCCCTTCAATCAAATGACCATAACTTGCTCATTTCATAACAGAATTTAATAAATGAGCTATCAATAGAAAGAGGACAAAAAAATACACAAGATAACATACTTTAATTAGAGTTTAGCCTGAGAGACACCTACCTTTTGTCAGATCTAAGGAAATATCCCTAAATATAAAGAAATCATTTGATCTCCAAATCCTCCTTCAAATCTCCACAAATCTTCGCAGCAGCATATACTTAACCTCCAGGGATGGTTTAAGGGTCGAATGGGGTTCTATTTATAGTCGAAACTTGGCCAAATTTGTCAAGATTCTTTACCTAATTCCACCAAACCCATTAAGTCCGAATTAGAAGAAAAATGCCATTTCTCTTCTTAATCTAGCCCATCTTATGTGTGAAAATAATGTAAAAACGGCTGGTCCAAGGTGGGTTGTTAGGTAAGGATTGATTCTTGAGTCAATATTCTAGAAATGGGGTTATTAAAATCTCTTAAATGTCATATTAAACATGTGTTACGAATTTAAGATTTTTTAACCTTTAATAAATCCTTTAACCATTAATTCAACCCATTATGGATTATCCAATGGGCCAATTGTAATCCTCTTCCATTATAAGGACTTTTATTGGGCTTACTATGATTTATCTAAGGTTTAAAGCATTTATTCTCGATTTACTTCTAGTAAATTCAATAAACTAGTTTATTTCATATAGTAAAAATGTAATTTGATAATTTCATGAAAATTTTAATTACATTATGAAATTGAAAATTTTATTTCTCATTTTTAATTATCGGGTTTCTACATCCTCCCCCACTTAAAAGAATTTGGTCCTCCAAATTCACATTATATAACTAAAAGTCAAAGATTTGAGTAGAAAGGTCGAATTTCTAACCTGAGATTAAATCCGGGTATTTCGTCTTGATGGATTCTTCCAATTCCCAGGTTACTTCCTCGAATCCACGCTTGCTCCATTGAATTTTCACCATCGGTATGGCCCGATTCCTTAGTTGGTGTAATTTCTGATCCAATATCTTGATCGGTCTTTCTTCATATGATAAGTCCTTTTGGAGTTTCAATTCTTCAAATTGAATCATATGTGAAGGATCATAGACGTATTTCCTTAGCATGGATACATGGAATACGTCGTGTACACCTGCCAGTTGAGGAAGTAAAGCTAGCTTGTATGCTACCTCGCCGATTCTCTCCAGAATCTCGAAAGGGCCGATAAATCTCAGACTTAGCTTTCCTTTGATGCCGAATCTTTTAATTCCTCATGTGAGTGAGATCTTTAAGAAGACATGCTCCCCCACTTAGAATTCAAGGTCTCTCCTCCGGTTGTCGGCATAACTCTTTTGCCATGATTGAGCGACCTTTAATCTTTCTTGAATTAACTAGATCTTCTGAGTTGTGTCTTGGACAATATCGGGACCGAGCAATCCTTTGTCACCAACCTCGATCCGGCATAGAGGCGATCTGTAACTTCAGCCATATAATGCTTCGAATGGTGCCATTTGAATACTCGACTGATAGCTATTCTTATAAGCGAACTCAATCAGCGGTAAGTGTTCATGCCAACTACCATCGAAGTCAATCATGCAGGCTCTCAACATATCTTCAATAATTTAATTCGTCCTCTCGGTTTGTCCATCCGTCTGAGGGTGAAAAGCCGTACTAAACCTTAGTCTAGTACCCATATACGATTGTAAACCCTTCCAAAAATGAGAGGTGAATCTCAGATCTCGATCAGAAATAATGGAACTTGGAATACCATGTAGCCTTACAATCTCCTTGATATATAAAGTGGCTAGAACATCCACGGTCCATTTAGTCTTGATAGGTAAAAAGTGAGCGGACTTTGTTAGCCGATCCACAATTACCCATATAGCATCAAAACCACTTCGGGTCTTCGGTAATCCAACTATGAAGTTCATACTGATACTATCCCATTTCCATTCTGGTATTTCGAGAGGCTTGAGCTTGCCAGCCGATTTGAGGTGTTCGGCTTTGACTTGTTGACATACCAAGCATCGACTTACGAACTCAGCTACCTCTCTTTTCATATTCGGCCACCAGAATGTTCTCTTGAGATCTTGGTACATTTTTGTAACACCGGGGTGAATAGTATACCTTGACCGATGTGCTTCCTCCAAGATTTTACCCTTGATAGTAGAACAATCGGGTATGCAAGTTCTTCCGTTAAATATAACCTTCCATCATCAGCCAGAAGGAAATCCGGTCGTTGATCTAATTTCTCTTTGATTTCCACGATCAACGGATTAGCACCTTGTCATTCTTTAACTTCCGAGAGTAACTCGAGTTGGAGTCAAATATTAGTAATAAAGACTCTGTCTTCCTTCTCCTCCACATTGAGGTTTAAATTTGCCATTTCTTCAAGTATATGCCATTCTTTAACCATCATGCTCGATAATAAAGCCATCGGCTTCCGGCTAAGTGCATCAGCTACGGCATTACTTTTCCGGGGTGATATTGTATAGAGAAGTCAAAATCCTTTAAATATTCCAACCACCGTCTTTGTCTCATATTAAGCTCCTTTTGAGAGAATAAATATGTGAGACTCTTGTGATCAGAATACACCATAAAGGCTTCGCCATAGAGGTAATGTCGCCAGATCTTCAAAGCAAAGACCACAGCTACCAGTTCTAGGTCATGTACGGGATAATTTTCCTCGTGCTTCTTCAATTTCCGTGAGGAATAAGCTATGATCTTGCCATGTTGCATTAATATGCAACCTAGGCCAATTCCAGATGCATCAGCATAAACTTCGAATCCACCTCCTTCCATAGGTAATGTGAGAATAGGAGCAGTCGTCAGACAATCCTTTAAAGTTTGAAAGCTTTTCTCGCATTCCTCAGACCATATAAAAGGATTCTCCTTCCTTGTCAATCTTGTTAAAGATACCGCAATCTTTGAGAAATCCTTGATAAATCTTCAGTAATATCCAGCCAATCCCAAGAAGCTTCAAATTTTCGTCACACTAGTAGGTCTTTCCCAGTTCTTTACAACCTCGACCTTGGAAGGATCGACGGTGATACCATTCCGGAAAATTATGTGACCGAGAAAAGAAACTTCCTCCAACCAGAAATCACATTTGCTTAATTTGGCATAAAGCTTGTGATCTCTTAATAATTGAAGGGCCTTCTTGAGATGTTCCTCATGTTCTTCATTTGACTTAGAGTAGATCAAAATGTCATCAATGAAGTGATGGGGGCATCTCTCGCCCTTCATATTTTTTTTACAACTTCGATTGCTTGCTAGCATAGCTCCATTGTGTCCGTCATATTTCTCTGAGTCGAGTCATGTAATTTTCATATTTTCTTTGAGTCATAATCATGTAATTTTCCTTTTATTTGAGTCTGGTACCTAGGTGATTGAGTCATTTCCCTAAGTTTGAGTCTCATTAGGCTAATGAGTTTGCTATTGGGCCTATTTCTTTGGGCTAGGCCCATGGGCGCCCCCCCTTCCTTCGGTTATTTGTTAGTGTGTTAAATGTCAGGGTCTTTTGTGAAAATGTGGGTTGCCTATATATAGGACCCCATTTCCCCCATTTGTAATCAATGAATGAGTCAATCAATCAATGAAATTTGAGTTTTCTAGTGTCCACATAGAGTGGTGAGAAGCCCTCTCCTTTCCCCCCCTCTCTCTTCTCTCTCTCTCCCCCCTTCCCTCCAAGGGGAATTCGCCCCCCTTCTCTCTCTCCTCCCCTCCCAACCACATCACCCTCCCACCTACCCCATTAAAGCCCATCCACTTCCCCAAGCTATCATTACTTCCCCCCCATAGTCCCAAGGAGAGACCCCCAATCCCCACCCCACCCTCCAACCACCCCATCTATTTCCCATGCACCCTTCCCTCTCCCCCAAGCAACCCTTCACCTCCTAGACCATTTGAAATTCAAAATACCCCTCCCTCCACAACCTAGGTCGCCCAAAACCCTCTCCTCCTTTGGTCAGGGTCGCCCTCCCCCTCTCTCTTACCTCCTCCATCTCCATTCCACCTAGGGTATCAACCATCATTCACTTCCCTTCCCTCCTCATTCCCCATTGCTAGAACCAGCAGCCCCCCTGCGCCCTCCTTCTTCCCAGCCCTTCCACATCACCTCTAACCTCCCCCAACACCTCCCTCACACTCCCCTCCCACCAGTCATCAAGACCCTTTCACCATTTCCTCCTTCTTCATCTCCGTTCGTGGCCATTCGGGATCGACACCGGCGAACCTGCTAGCAGCTGCGAACCTACAGAGGATCACCATCTTGAAGCAGCAACCACGGCTCTCTCCGGACGATTTTGAAGACCCAAGAGCTATCCACGGAAGCGTCTTCCTGTCTTCTTCGCAACGGCGGTGGTCTCATCCCCATCTGAGGTCCGTGCCGACCGGGAGGCCCGTTCTCCCACAACTGCACAGAGCTGCCCCTGTGGAGTACCTGATCCGGAGTAGATGCTTCACCACGACAAACCTTGGAAGAATCAGGCCAAGAGTTTTTCTGTAAAGTTCTTCCTCGTCCTGTCTACTTTCAGAATCAAGAAGCGGAACTCCGATCGGTGTCCGTGTTCAAGAGTTACCATTTTTCTTCCCCAGGTACATAGTTCTGCTTCCCCACAGTCTGCACCGACCTATCACCACTGTTCAGAGTCCATTGGTCTTCTCCGGCATCGTTTGGCTTTCCCGCCAGTTCTTCTGCGAAGAGAGCTTGTCCACGGTTCCAACGGCTTCAACGGCACTTGATTCTGAGTTCGGGAGCGGTCGGGGCATCCTCTTCTTCCTGCTGTTGGAAACCTGAGGCTGTCAGTCCGAGAAGCTGCCACCCTGTTCGAGCCTCTGCCCGGACCAGCCTCGGTACCAGAAGAAATCAACACAATTCTGGGGCATTCCCGTTCTAGGTACGAAGAGTTTCCCATCGGTCCCGTCATCAGCAAAATTCTAGATCAAGATCTGCGTCCTCAACTCTGGCTGTCTGTCCCCTATCACAGAGAGCGGGCAGATTCGGCATCGGCTTCTTCTCTTGTGTTTTCATCACTTTCTCCCCTCCCCGCTTGGCCGGCTGAAGGCCCCTCCCTGTGTGGAGGTAGTAATTGGATGTATTCTTTAGTTTCCCTTCTCCAAGATCCCCCCCTTGCATGGGGTGTAGTGCATGTCATTTAAAATTTCAGGTTGAAGCTTCTCCGGCGCGGCGTGCGGGTAAGCCCACGCTTCCTCGCTCGCCCTCGTCTCCGGCCGGGATCGGTGTCTTCACACCGATCAGGTGAGCCACTGCACACTCCTCTTTGCTTAAATTCCTTTGCTTAATTAGTATCGCATCTTAGTGCCGTCGATGGTAAGTGGAGCGCCCGAACCCGAATTTGCTTATGATTGAGTGACTACCGCGGGTGAGTTGCGAGAGAGCCATTAACACCCACGCCCTCGGTGTGCTGGCCGCCTATGAGAGTGGGCATCCTAGGACCCTTGAGAGGTCCAATCCAAAGCTAGCCAACCCCCGGAGCAGCAAGGGCCCGTCTCGGACCCTCACCACTATCACCGGTTTGCCGACGGGCACAAGAGTGCGCTTAGCGGGTGAGTCCGCCCGAGTAAAGTCACCGGTTCGTGCGTTGGTTGCTTGCTAGGTCCAAGGGTCATTTGATCATGTGATTATCACCCCAAGGTTGGGTCACATCATGAAGACAACCACAAATTGATCGAGGTATGGTCGGAATACGATGTTCATCAATTGCATAAATGCGGCATGCACATTTGTTAAGCCAAAAGGCATAACGGTGAACTCGTAATGTCCATACCTGCTCCGTAATGCAGTCTTGTGAATATCACTTTCCTTGATCTTTAATTGATGATAACCAGATCGAAGATCGATCTTTGAGAAATATCGAGCTCCAAAAATCTGGTCGAATAATTCATCAATCCTCGGTAATGGATATTTATTCTTGATGGTGAGTTGATTCAATTGCCAATAATCAACACATAATCTCATCAAACCATCCTTCTTTTTAACAAAGAGGATTGGGGCTCGCCAAGGTGAAGTACTTGGTCGGATAAACCCCTTCTCCAATAACTCCACTAGTTGTTCTTTTAACTCCTTCATTTCAACGGCAGACATCCGATATGGAGCTTTAGAAACTGGTGCAGCTCCCGGAATTAAATCAATAGCGAAAACCACTTCTCTCTCGGGAGGAATACCAGGCAACTCGTCCAGAAATACATCAGAATAATCCTGAACTATAGGAATGTCCTTTAGAACGGGTTCCGTGTGCTCGGTCATAGTGATAGAAACTAAGAAATCGGCACAACCCTTCCTTAACAATTTCTCGGCTTTGAGGGCCGAAATGAGAGACAAGTGTCTAGAATGCCTGATACCATAAAATATGAGGTTGGGGTAACCATTAAAAGTTACCGTACCCAACTTACAATTGACACTAGCACCATGTGTAGATAGCCAATCGGCACCCAAAATAACATCATATCCTTCCATCTCTATGCATACCAAATCAGCGGGTAAGTTATAACCGCTAATTAGAACTTCACTAGAAGGATAGAAATGTTTAATTTCCATTCCCGTTCTAATAGGGGTAGTAATAGTTAGTGTATAATCTAATGGAACGGGCTTCATAGGTACAAGGCCAGTAAATCTTCTAGATATAAATGAATGCGTAGCTCCGGTGTCAAATAAGACAGAGGCAGGCTTGGAGTATATGAAAAGAGTACCTTCCATGATGCCTCCTTCCTTGGTAGGTTCCGCACCCATAAGAGCTTGAAGTCTTCCTTGCTTTTTGGCAATAATAGGAAGCTTTGCCGGTGATGGAGCTTGCTCGTTGAGAAGAGGGCAATTCGGGATCCTATGCTCCCGACTCCCGCATCGAAGACATGTACCGAGCTTTCTCCAACATTCCTCGGCTTTGTGACGGGACTTCTCGTAATATTTGAATAATTCTTTTGATGACGTAGAGAAAGGAACAATTTGCTTGTCGAACGTCCTCGGCTTCTTGTCCCCTTGAAAGTTCCGTCCACCTTTGTTGAAATTACGCCCGTCATTGGGCCTTTTCTTCCCGAAGGAAGGTTTGAAACTTCCGGCTCCCGTAACTTGCTCTCTCTTTGCTTCTCTTCCTCAGATGCGATCCGATAACTTCGTTGCATCTTCTAGGAGTTATGCTCTCCGTACCACATCAGAATAAACTTGGATATCCATCGGGGCCAGTTGAGTAATATATTGAGGCTTAAGGCCGTTAAGAAATCTCCGTGCCTTCATTTTGTCGGTACCCACGAGATGTGGAGCGTACCGAGATAACCTCGAAAATTGAGCTTCATATTCCACAACCGATAATCCCCTTTGTTTCAAAGTGGCAAATTCGATGGCCTTTCTTTCTTGTACTCGGTCGGAGAAGTATTTACTATTGAAGTGTTCCACGAACTCTTCCCATAGAATTTGATCGTGCGGTAAAGTAGCTTCGACCGATTCCCACCAGGCACGTGTATCTCTTTCCAATTGGAAAGTAGCAAGTAGGACCTTTTCCTCGTCGGCACATTGCATGACTCGAAAAATCCTCTCGATTTCCTTAATCCAATGTTTGGCCTCATCCGGATCCGTAGATCCTGTGAACTTAGGAGGGTTCATGCTCCGAAAATTTCTATGCAAGTCTCCGGTTCCTCGGTTTGCTCCTCCTTGAGCAACTTGTTGGAGGGCTTGGGTTAAGCCTTGAACGGTGCACTGCATCTCACGCCATTGAGCTCTCTCGGTGGCCATTTGTGAGAATTAGCCTAAAACCATAATTCCAAGGTTTAATTATTTTATTCATGTGTTTATTTCTTGATAAATCTTTTCTTTAAAACTTAACCCTTGTTTCTACCCAATCTTACTGGGAAAGTTCAAGATCTATCTAATTTCTAGATCTATCCAATTTCTAGATATTGATCTAAAACCTATGTTTGAGGGAAAACTATGTTTTAAGAATGAACCTATAATTGTGAAACCTAGGATTTTATGTAACCTAGGCTCTGATACCAAAACGACTGTCACGTCCCGACGTAAAATATCGAGGGCGCGACGAGTCGTAAACACGCATGTCGATCAGAGCATGTACAATTTTATTTCTAAAGTCAGAAATGAAAGGGAAAATGATGCTTTTATTCCATCAAAATAAAGTTTACATTGTCAATTCATAAGCCATAAAGGCAAATTACAACTTCCAATCTCAAAGTACATCATTCTTGTAAAAACACTAATGATCTACATAAACCTAGGTAAAAAGGAAAACACTCTTTCACTCTTGTCCATTCCCTTGTTCAATGTCATTTCCTGCAACAATTAACCGAAAACGTAGGGTGAGCAATAAGCTCAGTAGGATTTTATATCTCTAAGAACCAGGCAATCTTAAAGTATTTAGCATGTTAAACCATTTTCCAAGTTGAATAGGGAAATGTTTAATCATGAAATTCGAATAGAATTTTGTATAAGGAATTTCAAGTACCAACAAGATTTCATGTACCAACATGATAAGAAGATATCAAGAGAAGTTTTCAAGTAATAACCTTTGAACAAGTAAAGAATTTCACGAATTTGGCCATTTCACGCAAGTCAAGTAATTCATGTAATTTTTCAAGTAGTCATGTAAATAAGTAAACAAGTACGAGTAGTGGAATGACGTATCAAGTAAATCTATCATGCACTTCAGTGCAATGCCACACTATTGGTCAATCAACTTCCATGGGCACAAGTACTTTCGGGCGCTCCCCCCAAGACCAGACCGGGCCCCATTAATGCCAGGCATTGAGTCATATGGATCCGAAGATCCCAAGTACGTTTAGACATCCACTTAATGTATATGGCCAACGATTTTCAAGAAAATGCTGTTTGTAACAAGCACAGATTTGGCAAAAATTCAGAAGTTGCAAGAAAGTAGGGAATAATTTTAAGGTATCATGTTTAACGACATTAAGTCGTGGAGTTCAAAAATGAACGGTAAGTAGGAAGAAAATTTCAAGATAGTAATTTTATTAGAATTATTTTAAATTTCTAAGCTTAAATCTCAGAATCATAAAACATCATTTTTTTAGTAAAGAACAATTCTTTTGTAAAGAAATATATATATACTTATGAATTAAAATCATGAGTTTAGATATTAGTATTTAATCATACATTAATTAACCATATGATAAGAAAATAGATTTAACATGCTGAAAGTAGTTTTTATACATCAATATGATAGAAAATAGCTTTCTACATTCAGAGATAATTTTTATACATCACTATGATAGAAAATAGAATAGTTATAGGCTGAAAAAATGTTACTATCTGTGAACGCGCTAAAGCTCAGGGTCGCGTTCATACAGCATATATAAATACAGTATATATATTCAAAATATTATATTTTGATCACCAAAAATTTCATGGAAATTTTTATGAACGCGCTATACTTACCTGGCGCGATCTTCAAGAACGCGCTGGCCAAGGGTGGCGCGTTCACGAACATATGTATATATTTAAAATTTTTGAAAACTAAATGAAATAGATAGGTTTTGTATAAACCATAATAGATATAGAAACCCTATATATATATAAACATCTTATGTATATGTATTTATATTAGAAGCATTATACTTTTGACTCCTGGTCATCCGGGGTTAAAGGTCTGAACGCGCTATCATAGACTAGCGCGTTCATGAAGAACGCGCTAGGTTCGTATAGCTCGATCTTGGAAATTGTATTATATTATTATATGTTTAATTTGAAAATTTGTAGAAAGGGGCGGGGTCTGTCTGAACGCGCTATATCGGGCTTGCGCGTTAAGAACGCGCTACTGAGGTATAGCACGTTCTGGACCTGATGAAAAAATGGGAATACCCCTCCAATCAAATGACTATAACTTGCTCATTTCATAACAGAATTTAATAAATGAGCCATCAATGGAAAGAGGACAGAAAAATACACAAGATAGCATGCTTTAATTAGAGTTTAGCCTGAGAGACACCTACCTTTTGTCGGATCTAAGGAAATATCCCCAAATATAAAGAAATCCTTTGATCTCCAAATCCTCCTTCAAATCTCCACAAATCATCGCTGCAGCGTATACTTAACCTCCAGGGATGGTTTAAGGGTCGAATAGGGTTTTATTTATAGCCAAAACTTGGTCAAATTTATCAAGATTCCTTACCTAATTCCACCAAACCCATTAAGTCTGAATTAGAAGAAAAATGTCATTTCTCCTCTTAATCTAGCCCATCTTAGGTGTGAAAACAATCTAAAAATGGCTGGTCCAAGGTGGGCTATTAGGTAAGGGTTGATTCTTGAGTCAATCTTCTAGAAATGGGGTTATTTAAATCCCTTAAATGTCATATTAAACATGTATTACGAATTTATGGTTATTTAACCTTTAATAAATCTTTTAACCATTAATTCAGCCCATTATGGATTATCCAATGGGCCAATTGAAATCCTAATCCATTATATGGACATTTATTGGGCTTACTATGATTTATCTAAGGTTTAAAGCATTTAATCTCTATTTACTTCTAGTAAATTCAATAAACTAGTTTATTTCATATAGTAAAAATGTAATTTGATTATTTCATGAAAATTTTAATTACAATATGAAATTGAAAATTTTATTTCTTATTTTTAATTATCAGGTTTCTACACGAGTCGCCCAGCCACTGACTCCCGGCGCGAGTTACATATCCCGGGGGCTGATCCCGGCACTTCAGACTGACAGCTTCATGCTGCCGGTCATTCCAGGCCGAATTTTCTTGGTCTACCATCTCGGGGTGGAGTCTTCCTCAGCTCCTCAGAAAAAGCATCGCCATGGCCGCAAAGGCAGGCGCCTTGCTGCCGTGACTAGCAACTCCGGCAAGACGGTTCTTGTCGACGACTTGCGGATCCATCTCGACGGGGGTGAACCAATCATACCCCAGGAACGGACCGTCCCTACCATCCCCACCTCCAATCGTTTTGACCTCTTGCGTCAAACACGAGAGGACGGGGCGAAGCTCAAAGGACAGTAGTCTGATACACGGCCTCCCCATACAACTCGTCGAAAAAAATGGTGACAAGGGAGACCAGCAACCCGACTTGAAGAGAATCTGGGTCACCCCAGAAGAAGCTCAAGCTGTTCGAAGGGCACGCATCAGGAACCCCCTGCGAGCACTCAGACGCGGCATCAAACGGGACATGACTAGCCTCACAGTAGCATCTTCTGACGACGCCTAGTCATCCAATGTCCCCCGTACGAGCAAGCGGAGGCAAAGGTGAGCCCGTTCTCGGGCCCTCTAGCAACTTGTCCTGGACTCTCCTCTGACTGACATCGGGAGTGAGCCCCCTCTACAATGCACCTCGGTCTTTCATAGACTAAGGACACCTGTTCGCCCCGCGCGACACACGCGCTGAAAACGGACGGCTCGGTTCATCAATGAAGCGGTTCGACTGTTCGCGTGCTACACCACCGGACACCAGCCAGACACCCAGTCTAACGACTTGAACCAGCCTCTATCCCACTTCAAGAGGCCGTGCCATCAGGCTCTATCACCTCCTCTAACAGGTCATATCGGTACTTCTGCCGGGCCATAAGCATCGGAACATGTGGAAGAAGTCCCGGTGGACGACCGCGACCCTCCTATCAACGCAGAACCGGTCAACAACGACCCTCCTGCAAACGAGGCTCAAGAAGTGACCCTCGACACTCTCATGAAGGAGAACCAGCATCTGAAGGCCCTCCTGTAGGACCTCCTCCAGGAACGGGACCTTCATCCTCAGCAACCTGTTAGGCCCCAGGCTGAGGCGCCGGTACCCCCGGTAGCCCGCGATGCTACCAACACCTCAGCGGCGGTTGCCCGAACCCTGTTGGCAACCGGGTTTGGCACGCCCCCGGTTGAGGTTCAACCATGAGCCTCCAACAAGCCAATGCCAAAAAATCTCCTGGCGCAACGCCAGATGATCAAGCGCATCATCGAGACAAAGTTCGCCCTGTATGGTGAAGGGGATGTCACGATAGATGTCTACAGTGTGCCCTACCCGCTTCATCACCAGCTGAAAAGCTTCCGCCAGAATACTCCAAGCCCCCAAAGCTACAAAAGTTCGACGGGCAGGGGTCGCCACATGAACACTTGGCCTACTATGTTACGGCCATGGGCGAGTTAGTATTGGATGAATCATATCTCCTCCGCTACTTCGGCACTTCACTCACGGGAACGGGCTTCCAATGGTATTCCCTCCTGAAGCCCAAGTCAGTCATCGACTGCACTGATCTCCAGAAGAAATTCCTCGACCGCTTTCAAACGGTCGAACGAAAGGTCTCCCTAGCCAAACTCTATTCCCTTTGGCAGAAAAAGGGCGAGGGTGCCCTCGACTTCATAAAAAAATGGCGAGACCTCAGCATGAGGTGTGTCAATCCACCCGTTCAAGAGGACACCATCACCATATGTCGTTGAGGTCTGGCGGTCGAGGTCAGCGAAAAGCTTCTCGGCACCAATATCAAAGGCTTCGACCAACTCAATTCAGCGGTCGCCGAAATAGAGATGTTCTTCACCGATAACCCGGGCTATGCTGCAGCCAAGGGTAAGCAAGCGCGAGAACGCTAGCCTGGTAAGGAGGTGAATATCATAGAGTTCACCCCCTGCCGCCAAGGCCAGTAAGGGGGCCGAATCCAGTGGCTCTGACAAAAAGCCAGCGGATAAGCCAGCTGCTCCCTCCTTCTCGGAGCGTATGAAGACACCCTTCTCCTTCAAGAAGGAACACACGAAGATGCTCTTCGACCTCTGTATGGCCCAGAAGATCATCGAGCTACCCAAAATCAGCAAGCCGGATGAGGCTCTGAAGATCGACGACCCCAGTTATTGCATGTATCATCGCATGTTGGGTCACTCAATCGAAGATTGCTACGTCTTCAAGACCCAGGCGTAGAAGCTGATCCGAGACAGCCTCGTCAAAATGAAGAGTGGTCTCGTTGATCCTCCGCAACCACATACGTGGGCCAGGCCAGCTAAGGCAGCACGCGTGGCTCACCCCTCAGCCAATGTCATCCACATGATGGCCGCATTTTCTCTTTCTGATGATGAATTAGAGGAGCCCAGCTCTAATAGAAGGGGATGTTCGATCTGGTATCCAGGGTGGAGGCTTTGGCATGATCAGAGACCTCTCTCCTTCCCCAGGGAGAGAACGCGATGACTCTTCGATATCCTTGTCGAGAATGGGCAAATCATGCCTCATGACTCGCCGGCCGACTACACCCATTGGGACCGTAGTCACCCTAAATACTACCCCTTCCACGCCAGAATCTACCACTCGATCGAATCCTGTAAGGAAGTCCAACACCTCATCCAAGAACAGATACAATGGAAGCAGATCGATGTGGAAGGAAACTCCATGTCGCTCGTCAAGCTTCTGCAAGCTATCGAAGAGACCCTGAGCACCGCCAGGAGTGCGCCAGAGCGGCCAGACTCCCCTCAAGAAAATGGGCACGGGATGCCTTACCAGCATCCTTCATAATGGCTCGAGTTCTGGACTGACAATCGAGAGGCGCTCGAGCGATTACGGAGGCGTAGGGAGCAGGATGCCAGTCAAGAGACGGAGCCAACCAACTTCTCGATCAACATCATCCATCCTCTTGCTCCTCCGTACCCCTCGGGCTCCCAGACATCAGCACCTAGCCAACCAACCCCAGTCACTTCGGCCACGCGGTGGCGATCCTGGCGGGAGCTGAAGTCTCTCCCTTTCCCTTAAGAAGACACTGCCAGGCTCCTCCGGGTCCTTCTCGGCCGAGAGGACGTTTTGGTGGGTGAGACGACAACGGGCTATTCAACTATCTCTCGTCATCCTCCCGTCCTATCTCCGCCTCCGACAGCCGTGGATAGGATGGGAAAGCAAAAGCAGGGAGAGGCCCCCGCCTCAGCCTCATCGCATTTCCTCAGCGGATGGGCCGTCGGGTCCTCTCCACCTACCTGTTGACACAATTCGGAGTACAAAGAAGGCATCTTCGGAGTCTTCAACAGCTTCAATTCAAGTGGCGGGCTCACCGCCACAAGGCTCAGCCAGTCCGTAGAGTCGGGACAACCATGCAGAGCAACAATGTCTCGCAATGTCGCCAGTCGTCGCCAGACCCAGCCCTCAGCATCATCACAAAGGCAAGACTAAGGAGCAGGACAACCAGCATGTCTTACGCCCCGCTCCTCAACAAAAGCTGTCGCCACCGCGGCTAAGACATCAAACCGCGCATACGTCTTCGGACGCCAGCACCAGCCTATCGGCTCCTCGTAGGCTCCCGTCGCCCCCGCGGCTAAGGCATCAAACCGCGCATACGTCTTCGGACGCCAGTCCCAGCATTCTGGCATACCATGAATTTTCGCTCGAGGTAATCGAGTAGGCAATCAATGCCACCTTCCAAATACAACAAGCGGAAGGTGCTTGGATCGAAATTAGGGCAAAGAAGAGTCATCGATCTCGCCCTACAAAGACACCAGCTCAGAGATATCCTAATCAGGATTTGTCAACTCCGGCTCTAGCACCTCTCCCTCCTACTCCCTTGGAGACTGCTATAGCCAAGAGACAAGAGAGAAACAGGAGGAAGAATCTCAGAAGGCGGCTCAAGAAACAAGCTGAACGAGCAACCGCACTGCAATCCCCAACTGAGCCAACGCCTCTCCAAAGGCTCCAACGGCTCATTGATGACCTGGAGGAATACGTTCCTCCTCGTCCTACCGGGGCTCTCCTACTTGACAGCTACATCCCGTGGGAAGACATGCAGAAATGAGCCCGCCTCAGAAATTGGGTCCAAGAGATGATCCAAAAGCTCAAGGACGGCGAAAGACTCGTGATCCCTGATGAGCTCTCCTTGTGTTATAAAGACAAGGAGATCACCACAAAGCAGCTAGAAGAAATACTTCGGCGCTGCACCTGCAACATGGTGGCCATTCCACCTCCTGACAATATCAATGCTTCTCGGCAAGGCAAGCCAGTAGCCTCCCGGACAAGACAAAGAACTATTGCCCCTCTTGGGCTACAACCAGCTCCAGAACACACCGGTCGTGGCCGAGGTCGTGGCCGGGGACGTGGCAGAGGCCGTGGGAGAATCCCCGAGCTACCCATCTCTCCATCCACCTTCGACCCGGAGCGAATTATCCTCTTTCGAGGAGAGGAACTGGCTCCTATTCCGGAAGTAGAAATTCGGAAAGGACCCGGTATTTTCAATCCCTCCGGTATCGACGAGGCCACTACTAGCATCCCAGCCCCTGCACCAGTACCGGCTTCTGCGACAGAGCAAGCGGTACCGTCCGACGAGGATGAGCCAGCCTGCCGGTCATCCTCATAAGAGCCATCATTGCCTTCCCTATTTTAGCAGTCCACTGGCGATCAAAATCAGTCTGATCCCGATGGTAAGGGCAAGGCAGTGCAACTTCCCGATGGGGAACAACACGGCAGCCCGCAGAAGGCTCAGCCTGACACACTACCCTCTCTAGAGGATGCTCGAGCCCGAGCTGACCGAAATGTCCTCCCCCAGATGAGGCGTTTCCCTGCCAGCATTTCAATTTGGGAAGCCATCGCTTAGAGTAAGGATCTAAGGGAAACCCTTATCAAAATACTCCAGGAGGCGGAAGTCTATGAAGCACATGCCGCGAAAATGAAGGCGGCTGCCTATGGAGCCTTCTCGGCCGCCATCTCCTTCACGGAGAAAGACATGCTGCTCTCTCCTCCGTGTCACAATCGTCCTCTCTACAAGAAGGGGAAGATCAACGGGCATGATGTGAACCGGATCCTAGTGGATGCTGGTGCCGCTGTCAACATCATGCCGCTCAAAACATTCAAGTCTCTATATCTGACCCCATACCTCCAGAAGGTTCAAGCGGTCAAGATATCCAGCTTTAACTAAAACATCAAGGACGTCCTCAGCCGGGTGGACGTCAATCTGGTGCTCGATGATTTCACCTCCAAGGTGACATTCTACATCATCGACTCCAACACATCTTATAAGATGCTACTGTGCAGACCCTGGCTACATGAAAATTGGGTTGTCCCGTCGACTCTCCACCAATGCATCAAGTATGCCTAGGACAGAGAGCAACATAAGGTCTTTGCAGACCTGTCGCCATTCAGACCAGCTAAATGCAACCTGGCCGGCACTGCGCTCTACTTCAAGGGGATTAGTCCCTACCTTGTAATTAAGAGCAAAAGCAACGGTTGGCTCTCAGAGGAAGACGATGATGATATCTTCTCTGTTGATGAGGAAAAGGCCAAGCTTCATCGGCTGCGCCTCGACTCCAAGTCAACCCCATATCACCCTGAGAGGCGCCAGATCAACTTCGAGGCTAATCTTATTAGTCGAGCTATCGGCAAGAGTATATGCTTGCCACCAGACTACATCCAACTTCTAAGCGCATCTGATGAGCACAGCGTCGAGTCGCTGACAACCTTCATTGTCACCTTCAAGCGACAACGTCGAAATAAGAAGAAGCCTAACAGGGACAAACCCATCGTCTTCTATAAGAGAGACATGGTCCCTCAAGCCCCGCCAGACGATGACTTCAGCTGGTCCAGGCAAGCCGATGATACCCCTGAAGTAATTCAGGTGTGGAGCGAGCTGTCCCCGTACATTCAAGAAATGTGTTTAAAGCAACACATTCCCCTGTGGCAAACTTCTGCATAGCAAAGATACTTTCGTCAGCTGTGGAATCCTTCCCAGGTCCGGGGGCAACCCCCGTCCTTCTACAAGGACACTAGGGGACTTGGCTACAACCAAGACCCAGACTTTCGTGTCCACTACGCAGTCAACGTCGTAGGCTTGGCGCAACCGGCCGATGACGGGGCTAGAGTCGAAGCCAAATTCGACAGCTCCGAGGATGAGGAAGAGCAAATCCTGATCCCGATCTCCGTCAAAGCCAGAACCCCGGATCAAGCTAACGAGGAATCCCCCTCGCCTCCCTGCCAAGACAAAGGGGGAGAAGAAGCTTCTCCAGTCTCTCAGCCAGTTGAGGGATCCAGTTCAATAAACCCTCCCGAAGGGGGGGATATCACCGGCCCTAGCAGCGAGGGATTGTCAACCTCACCAGGCAACCCCGGGGAGACCTCGACAGCCCCGGTTGACAACTGTTGGCCAGGAGCTGGCAACCCAGATCAATCCTCGATGGATCCCAGCAACAGCGGCCCCCCAGTCCCATCGATGTCAACCAGTGGCTTCGGGAACCAAGAACTACCCGAAGCCGACACTGATGATGAGGATTTCATCGACTTCCAACCCACTCCTCCCGAGCTGGAGGACGGAAGCCTGGCGACCGTGGATGAGCTCGTTGAAATCAACTTGGGCGAATGATGTGGGATAGACACGCGACTCGACTCCAATTGGATATGCGACCCTTGGACTCTAAGCAAGCTCGCGATCGCCCCTAACGAGGGAAGCGTACGGACGTGCATGGTTGAGAAACCAGCAGTGAGCTAGGGTGGTCAACTCACAAATTCATGCCCGGATCGGGTCACGGGATAGTCTCTCTCTCTCTCACAGCAGCGGTGAATAACAATATATCGAGCTAACGGCCCTAACACATGCTCTCTAGCAGCGACATAAACAAGTATATACGAATAAAGCAAATGCTGAGTGAAGGAGCGAATACGATACCTCCACGCGCCTGGCGTGGGGAAGACGATCCCGGCTGATCTCGTACTCCCGGAACAATTACTACACAATAATTACAGCAATGCAATTTCACTGCCTACTCCACGCAGGGAGGTAAAGGGCGACATAGTGGGACCCGGGAGTAGCGGGTTCGGGTTGACGGGCGACTTCTTGTGTAGCTTCGGCGGCACGCGTACTCACAGTTGTGGAACCCACGTGCTGGTCCGTGGGGCCGTGTGGGCCCGGAGCGGCACCGCTGTGACGGGGACGTCCGGAGGGGCGCTCCCTAGGAAGGCGGCGTGATGGTTCGCCTTGTGGAAGGCGAGGAGGCTCCGATCGGTGCGGGTTGGAGTTGCTGCCCACGGATCTGAATTCTATTTCAGACCCGCGCGTCCCGACGAAATCCACTGCTGCGGTCACTCCCGGTGTCGGGTCGACACACAAGAGGTACCGTTGGAAAGCTAACGCAAAATCCTTCGATCTATTGCCAGAGAGAAAAAATTGGATATCCCAGATCTGGCCTTGACCAAATTTTCAAGCTGCTAGCTGACAGGACCCAAAATCTCAGGACAGAAGTGCTTTTTCCTGAGAGTTGGCATTGATCACATTGTATACCTCCGATTCAGCTGTTGAGCTCTTCATAAAAGTGGTATAGGGCGAAGAGAGGAAAACATAGATAATTGTTATGAAAGGTTTGGTGGAGATTTGACTGGGAAAATATATTTTCTAGTACCGGGTGGTCGGATCTGGATAGTAGATACAGAACAGAACTTGGGATCTGAAGTGATTTTTTAGAAAATATAAACGAGATTCTAAATTCATGAGAAAATTTGTGGAAGTGGCAATAGGTGGATAGAATCTCCAATAAATTTGGGGATTCAAACAAAAATCAAGAATGGGGTCGAAAGGGGGAAACGCAGAGTGGCTGTAACACTGGACAGACTGCAGGCAGAACTGGTGGATTGGGAAGCACGAATATGGAAAAATATAAAACGGGGGCTGCATTTTTTTTCAATTTATCTGGAATGTGATGATGACCTCTAGAACACACCCTGAAAATTGCAGCTCCAGAATATGTAAGAGTTGGGAGCTAAAATTCTCGGAGTAACCCTATGTCCAGCAAAATAGAACCTTGGACAGCACTTCAGAACTTACTTCTCGGCGGCTCGATGGCGGCACGACGGCGACGGCGGCGGCAGCAGAGATAGAAACCGGAGGTGGAGGGGCTAAGATAGAAGGGTTCTACACCCTAAAATACTGAAGAAGGAGGAAGGAACCAGAGAGAGAGAGGAGGGGGTGGAGGTTTCTCCAATGGACACAATAATTTTTTCTTCTCATTAATTCTCTAAAATGTGGAAATACAAGTATTTATATAAAATAGAAAATGACTCAAAATAACCCTAGATCTAGAATTGGGAGGGGTAAAAGAGGGAGGTCAAATGTTATTATCCCATGTGGTTTGGAACCACATTAAATAACATTAAAGAGAGGGGGGCGCCCCCTTGACCAAGGGGCAAGGTAGGTGGCATCTTGGACTTTGTAGTCCACTTGTCCCCCTTGACTTGTCAAACCATCTGGAAGCCACCTAGGATGGTTGACCAGCCCCACATGGACCCAAATGGTGCCACTTGGACCAATGAGGAAGGAGTGAGGGCCCCCTTGATGGACCTACTGACATTATGCACATAAACCCAAAGAATCCTAGGGAATGATACATTGGCTTATAAAGCCTTACAATTGCACATATACTTTCCCAAAGATATAAAAAACTAAAGGACACAAATGTAAATTAAAATGTCAGTGCTCTTGCTCTGATGTCCCCATCAATTCTCCCCGGGTGGGAAGAACTCGACCCTGTCGAGTAAGGGGTACAGCTGCTCGATTAGTCCCGGTGGATCCATCACCGTACCAAGTAGCGCGGGTACGCTCCACTCCAAGTGATCGTCACCTGCTCATTATGTATATACTCAATATGCACAAGCTGCTGTGGGAACGAGGCTAGAGGTGGACACTCCAGGTGGGGTCACTCTCAAAAGGGAGGAGGCGGCTCAAAGACTCACTAGGAATCACTGCTGGGTCCCTATAGGTGACTCGATCTGGGGCATAGATGTGGAGCTGATCCCATACTCCTCGAGCGAGTCCACTCGCCTCTCACTCATAGGAGACTAACATCAACAAGCTTGCACAAGACACATGCAGACTCCGACAAATCACAAACCACACAAACAAGCCACACAAAACAAACCACACAAAGAAGAAACTGAATCATGCATGACTCTAGACAAACGTGAACATTCTTAGTACTACTATGACTGACGACACGGAGACACAACACAAGGGACACACGAAGGACGACTCGGTAAGGAAGACGGTCACCGTCTCCATACACTACGTGTAAAGAGAGACTAACCCACAACTTAATGCCATGAGTTCCATCCTTCGTCAACCGTCTCCGGTTTGAGAAGACTCGTCCTCGGGTATGAAAGTGTGGGAGGATTAGGGGATGGGTGACGGGAATGTAATCCAGACGTCTAGTGTAAAGCACGATAATAATGAAGTCTGGAGCCTATTTCTCATACGCATGGCAGAAATCAAACCATATCGTGTCAACATAGGGTATCGACAGTGGTATGGTAGTCACTAGTGGCTGCGCTACCGTAGGAGAGATGGGTATAAATGGGATGAAGTGGGCAAGATAGACAGGTCCGGGATGATCGGTGGGAGTGGGGTGACTGACAGCCCCTGCCCCTCTATTGGCTCACTCTCTCACCCAAAAACATCAGCATGGTACACCACGACCAACTCTTGGTCAGCCTCATAATCCACTAGAATAAGCATGGGTGGGACATCCTCGGTATGTGTGTCCTCTAGGGTAGGGGAATGTGAAGGACACGGATCAGAGAAGTGACTAGGGGCCACATGGTTGGGCTCCGGGGGAGGTAGTGGACATGAGTCCGTAGGCGGAGCGGACTGATAGGGGTGGGTGGTTGGTGACACAAAGGTGGTCGGCTGAATGTCGTCGTGGAAGATGAACTCGTCGGGTAGGTGAGGTGGATATAAGGTGCAGGTCCTCCTATCCCGGTCAAAGGTCGCTCTCCTCTCTTCCAACCATGGTCACCCTAATACAATGCATGGTCCTGCTAGCGTACCAATATTGCACCATACACCATCTTAGCAAAATTCGGAACTGATCTGCCTTTGGAACTTGACACAAGAAAAATCGCCGTCGTGGATAATTTCGCCCGTCTTGGAGAGGGACTCCATGATATCAAGAGAAACCCAATTATCCGACTCCCTATTAGTGAAATGGAGTTCCGTTGTGGACCCATTGGGTAGAGTGGCTTTAGAAATGATATGGGTGAAACCCAAGGGTCGGGCCAGTAAGGCATTGAATTGGGCCACCAGGGAAGACCACTCGGATGCATGGTCTTGGGGAACGGCCATGGGGGTGGCGGGTAGTAGACATGCAGGCACACGGTGACAAGACACTAGACCGACTATGCAAGGTTGGAATGCACTAACTAATGCACACTAAGGACCCTAGACTTAAGCCAAGACTTGGTACGTGGCGGAGTTAATCGATCCGAAGATCACTCGCGCAAGTGTGCGGCCTTCCCGATAGGCATATCCTAATGTTCGGACAACACCTTTTGATATACCGATTAATGGGATGCAAGTGCAACCTAGACCGACTTAGACAATGACTAGACGTAAATGACACTTTTTTTGTTTTGTTTTAAACACCCTAGACTCAAACTCTCTCTGATACCAAACTGATGCGGGACGAACACGCGACTCGACTCCAATTGGATATGAGACCCTTGGACTCTAAGCAAGCTCACGATCGCCCCTAACGAGGGAACCGTATGGACGTGCACGGTTGAGAAACCGACAGTGTGCTAGGTTGGTCAACTCACATATTCGTGCCCGGATCGGGTCACGGGACGGTCTCGCTCTCTCTCGCAGCAGTGGTGAATCACAATATATGGAGCTAACGGCCCTAGCACATGCTCTCTAGCAGCGGCATAAACAAGTATATACGAACAAAGCAAATGCCGAGTAACGGAGCGAATACGATACCTCCACGCGCCTGGCGTGGGGAAGACGATCCCAGCCGATCTCGTACTCCCGGAACAATTACTATACAATAATTACGGCAATGCAATTTCACTGCCCACTCCACGCAGGGAGGCAAAGGGCGACATAGTGGGACCCGGGAGTAGCGGGTTCGGGTTGACGGGTGGCTTCTTGTGTAGCTTCCGCGGCACGCGTACTCACGGTTGTGGAACCCACGTGCTGGTCCGTGGGGCCGTGTAGGCTAGGAGCGGCACTGCTGTGATGGGGACGTCCGGAGGGGCACTCCATAGGAAGGCGGTGCGCTGGTTCACCTCGCGGAAGGTGAGGAGGCTCCGATCGGTGCGGGTTGGAGTCGCTGCCCACGGATCTGAATTCTATTTCAGACCCATGCGTCCCGATGAAATCCACTGCTGCGGTCACTCCCAGTGTCGGATCGACGCACAAGAGATACCGTTGGAAAGCTAACGTAAATTCCTTCGATCTATAGCCAGAGAGAAAGAATTGGCTATCCCAGATCTAGTCTTGACCGAATTTCCAAGCTACTAGCTGATAGGACCCAAAATCGTAGGATAGAAGTGCTTTTTCCTGAGAGTTGGCATTGACCGCATTGTGGACCTCCGATTCAGCTGTTGAGCTCTTCATGAAAGTGGTAGAGGGCGAAGAGAGGAAAACGTGAATAATTTTTATGAAAGGTTTGGTGGATATTTGACGAAAACAATGTATTTTCTATCACCGGGTGGTCGGATCTGGATAGCAGAGACATAACAGAACTTGGGATCTGAAGTGATTGTTTAGAAAATATAAACGAGATCCTAAATTCACAAGAAAATTTGTGGAAGTGGTATTAGGTGGAAAGAATCTCCAATAAATTTGGGGATTAAAACAGAAATCAAGAATGGGGTCGAAAGGGGGAAACGCAGAGTGGCTATAACACTAGACAGACTGCAGGTAGAACTGGTGGATTGGGAAGCATGAAAATGGAAAAATATAAAACGGGGGCGGGAATTTTTTTCCATTTTTTTAGAATGTGATGATGACCTATAGCACACACCCTGAAAATCTCATCTCCAGACCATGTAAGAGTTGTGATCTAAAATTCTCGGAGTAACCCTCTATCCAGTAAAATAGAACCTTGGACAACACTTCAAAACTTACTTCTCGGCAGCTCGATGGTGGCACGACGGCGACGGCGGCGGCAGAGATAGAAACCGGAGGTGGAGGGGCTAAGATAGAAGGGTTTTACACCCTGAAATGTTGAAGGAGGAGGAAGGAACTAGAGAGAGAGAGGAGGGGGTGGAGGTTTCTCCAATGCACACAATAATTTTTTCTTCTCATTAATTCTCTAAAATGTGGAAATACAAGTATTTATATAAAATGGAAAATCACTCAAAATAACCCTAGACCTAGAATTGGGAGGGATAAAAGAGGGAGGTCGAATGTTATTATTTCATGTGATTTGGAACCACATTAAATAACATTAAAGAGAGGGGGGCGCCCCCTTGACCAAGGGGCAAGGTAGGTGGCATCTTGGACTTTGTAGTCCACTTGTCCCCCTTGACTTGTCAAACCATCTAGAAGCCACCTAGGATGGTTGACTAGCCCCACATGGACTCAAATGGTGTCACTTGGACCAATGAAGAAGGAGTGAGGGCCCCCTTGCTGGACCTACTGACATTTGGCACATAAACCCAAGAATCCTAGGGAATGACACATTGGCTTATAAAGCCTTACAATTGCACATATACTTTCCCAAGGATATAAAAAACTAAATGACACAAATGTAAATTAAAATGTCAGTGCTCTTGCTCTGATGTCCCCATCAGCGAAGATGAAGCCCCACAGCCTACGTTCGTCACTGCTCTCCTAACCGAGGCAGAGAAGCGGGATTACAAACAACTCCTGCTTGAATACAAAGACTGCTTTGCCTGGACATACAAGGAGATGCCAGGGTTAGATCCCTCCATAGTGGAGCACGATCTAGCCATTTCTCTCTCAGTTGCTCCGGTCAAGCAACCACAGCGGCGCATGCGCCACGAGCTTGAGCTCCAGGTCTCGGCCGAAGTCCATAAAATGGCAGAGGTCAACTTCATCGAGCCGTGCATCTACCCGATTTGGCTCGCCAACACAGTCCCAGTTAAGAAGAAGAATGGTCAAGTCCGCATCTGCGTCGACTTCCGGTACCTCAACAAAGCCTGTCTGAAGGACGACTTCCCTGTCCCAATCACAGAAACGATGGTCGACATGACCACCAGTCATGAATGATGGGGACATCACCTCCCATGCCCACGTTCACAGCTCGTCTCCTCGCCCCGGTTGCATCCGGCATGGTCTAGTTATTTAATTTGAGTCCTATGTAATTTTTATTTGAGTCATTTGATATATTTTCCCTTTTATTTGAGTCTTGTACCTAGGTTAATGAGTCATTTACCTAGGTTAAGTGTCATTAGATTGTTTAGAATGGTTATTGGGCCCAATTCTTTGGGCTAGGCCCAGGGGCGCCCCTACCCTCTTGGTCTTTGATCATTGTAGTAAGAGTCAGGGACTTTTGTAGAAATGTGGGTTGCCTATATATAGGACCACATTTCCTTCATTTGAACTAATGAATCAATGAATGAAAATTGCCATTTGAGAGTTCAAATTTCCTATTGGAGAGATTCCATTAGTTGGGTGAGAAACCCTTGGGAGTCATTCCCCCTATCCCCCCTCTCTCTCTCTACCTCTCTCTCTCTCTAATAAGTCATTTTCTCTCTCCTCCACTTTCTCTCTCTAAAACTTGTGTCCCTTTCTCTCTCCTCCCCTCCCAACCACCTTTCTCTCTCTTCCCCCCCTCCAATAACTCATCCCCAACTCCCCACCAACCCACCTTAACTCCACCCCAACCCCAAGGGAGATTCCACCACTCCCCACTCCACCCTCCAACCACCAACCACCCACTCCCCTTCCCCAAGCACCCTCTCATCTCCCAAGGGAGAATTCCCACTCCCCAAGCCCCCTTTTACCTTCCCCACACACCTTTTTCCATCCCCCAAGACCAAAATTAATCCCACCCTTAAACCCATTTTCAAATACCCTTTCCCTCTCACCCACCTTCCCAAATTCGTAGCTCCTCCTCTCACCACCTGTTAGACCCCCTTCTAGACCCCATTCTTCCCTTCCCCCACCTTGGAACACCCCCTCCTAGACCCCCTCACAGCCCGTGTCACGCCCCGAACAGATAGCAGCGGAACTTGTCGTTTGCTCGGAACGTGGCAGTTAAACAGTCATGTCAATCAGAGTATAGTCATTTCCACAAAACACAATTTGGACAAATAACAAATTTCATTTCAAATATAAGTTCTTTACATATTCGGGCCCATAATAAACGAAAAGACTCAATAAGGAAAAACTATAAGGAGACATAAGACGCAAGATAATAAGACTAGACGGTTCATCTAGATGTCAGAGTTCTCTTCACTCTTGCCCTCGCCCATCGTGTTCGGTCTTGCCATTACTAAGGTCATTACCTGAAAAACATTGGAAAACGCAGGGTGAGCGAACGCTCAGTAGGACTTAATATCTCATGCTCCAAGCTAGCTTTAAGTCAATTACAGTTTAACATGCTCATGCAGGTCATGCAAGATATAGAAATTGAGAACTATAATAACACGAGATAGATTCAAGAACTATAATAAACAAACGAGTAAGCAAGATGCTAGATAACCTCATGAAGAGTAAGGACGATGATAATCAAGAGAGTATAGCAAGATCTAATCAAGTACTTTCTTGAGTTAGGTCAAGAGCATTCATGAGGAAATATAACATTCATCTCCCTATGACGAACACTATCACGAGAGCTTCAATGTATCCATTATTATGAAGGATCTTCATGACAAGATAACGAGTACTATCGATGGGATAATCCAAGAACATTTATGATGATCGATATAGAAGTAGAACAATTACTTCTACAAGCATTCTATAGCATTTGCCAAGACACTAAGGGAATATCACGATGATATGATAACCTCTCCAATAAGGCAAATCAAGATCTTTTCATGACGAACAATAAGTTGTAGAAAGGTGTACTATGATGGCAATTACTCCCGATCATCACTATCACGAGAGAATTTGTACATCTAGCACTATATAGGATTGACCAATGCACTAAGGGGAAAATCACGACGATATGACCACCCCTCATGGAAATAACACTCGTTAGTATTTGGTCGCACACTTAGGAGTTCTCACGACTGTATGATTGCCCCTAAATGTCAATAACCGAGTTGGTGAATGCCAGCACCCGATCATCGTATACCGGTAACGTTTGGACTTTGCCTCGCCCAATAGGGTCAGATCAGGACGCGTAGCATTTAAAATGTCATTTTAGTGGGACCCATAGCCCCTGACATTTAGTCTAGACTAATTCCATATTAATGGCCAAGAATTTCAAGGATCAAGCATGTAAGAACTTTAAGATAGATTTCATGAAACATAGAGTTCAAGGACAGAACTTGTAGTAAGGATGATATATCAATAAACCAGATGAACACCATAACATTCTAGAAATCTGGGTGATTAGGTACAATCAACTCAGTCGTCCTTGAGGGAATCCAAGGCTACAAGGAGACTTACGGAGGTCCCAATGACTAACTTGCCAATCCGAAGGAACGGAATGTCCAACGGAGGGCTCGTATGTCACCAAGAGTTGAGGTGTATATCGTGAACCAATCATGAAACGGAGACTCCATCTACGGACGTGAGATGAGAGTGCCAAAAGATCCGAGATATAGGTCAAAACCAGAAGAAAACGGTGAGAACATGATTACGTAAATTATAGAATTCATGTCCATCCAATTCTATAATTAAATAAACTTATATTATTTGATTTCCGTGGGTGGCGTCATTTATTAATTAGCGTCCTCTTGGAGGGATGTTAATTTTATGATTTTTAACTTAATTTATTTAACAAGAATTCGCATTTATATCTATTTAATTAAATAATTTCAAAAACACACATTCAAAGACACATTGATTTATTTAAAATAATTTAAGGAAATAGAATATATGATAATTAGGAGAAAAATACAAGGATTCTAAATATATCTTTTTTATAATTTTCTATTACATATTTTAATAAATATGGATTTTCAAAGATATGCATACATGATATATGTATATGTATATATATGTATATATATATATATATATATATATATATATATGTTAATCTGACGCCTAGGAACAGTTGCGTCCAATTTTAAAGTAACGACCGTTTTTGGGTCGTTATTTCAAAAAATTATATTTTCAAACCTCCCGTTTCTATACTTAACCATGTCGGAATCTAGCTTATAATATACCGAAATGACCGGCTCGAAAAACTCTACCTAATCATACGTTCAAAATAAGTTTTTGTTAAGAGACGGGGGATCTTGCGTTAGGGGGCACGAAAAATGGTGTAACCACTTTCACTACCTTGGTCTCCACCCCAATAGTACGCCCATAAATTTTCATGGCCAAAGGATACTTCTATACCTATGAACAACTAAAACTCATAACTAACATATGTTCAATTGACGACTAGTCGTTGGTCATTTTTTTGAATTTCATTAATTGACGACTGTGTTGCTGCCATCTACTATGAATATAACGCCCTAGGCAGGGTCGTTAATTCAAAGAAATGACATGGTGAAGGGCGTCATTTCTTTTTTCACCTGATTGATTTATGAACAGTGGTATTTTTCCAATATAATTATTTTTATGACAATATATATATGGATAGGTCAAGAAAAATAGCAGGATTCTAAAACTCTATTCATGCATTAAATCAGATTATTGGTTACATAGATATTAAATTTTTAAGCTGTGTAATTTATTAATTCATATGGAATTGACGACCGTTTTGATGGGTGTCAAAAGGAATTAGCGCCCTGATGAGGGTCATTATTTACAAAAAATTTCAGAACTCGACAGAGACACAACGATAAACTATCTGCATGATGTATATATATGATTTTAGCATCAAATCATGATTAAACTTAGTTTGGGATACGAAAATTGAGAAAACCTACTTGTTCTAACGATCTAGCATGATGATTATATAATATTTTGCTTGGGAGATTGCCTACCTTTAGAATCGATCGGATGATGAACGATTGAAGTTTTTTGCAGAGGAACCGGCACTCTGTTACGAACAGAGGATGGAGGAAGAAGAAAAGGGAAGACACTGCAGCTGAATGAAGAGGAGGCAGAGGAAGACGTTGATGTCGGTTGTCCTCCAACGCAGCAGGAGGACGAAGGAAGGAGAGGCGCTCCTCCACGTCCGTCGGCAGCACAACAAGGGGGACGGCGATGGCAAATGAGTCGCTCGTTCGATGGGGTTGCAATTATATAGGGATGGGAGATTTTTGGAGGGTTCCGAGTTTATCCATGGCAGGGTTTTAAGATCTTCTATAAATTGTTTTCTCCCTTCCCAATTTGTAGCCGCTTGCCATGTTTGGTTTTCAAAAACACTAAAGTTCAACCTGCATGCTCCGTCCGAAACATGCATTTGGGTTAGGGTTACACGTACAAGGTTTTCGGTTTGGGAGTTGTAGAGGCCCCCATACGTAGCAGTTGGGTTTTGGTTCAATTACATATATGTATATGGGTCGTTGGTTTACATGGGTTTGGCCTTGTGTGCATGGCATTTGGGTTGCTAACGTGAGTTGGCTCACGTGGGTATATGGATTATAAGAGGGTTTAACTTGCTTTTGTTGGGTTATATATATATATATATGTGTGTGTGTGTGTGTGTGTGTGTGTGTGTGTGTGTGTGTGTGTGTGTGTGTGTGTGTGTGTGTGTAGGTAAGCTGTTACGTGGGTTTTGTATATACATGGTCTCATGGGTTAAATGGGTTGGGTTTGAAGTTGCATGTTGGGCCTTATATTTTTACACACTTATACATATGTAAGTTGTGAGCTTAGTGGGTTATTTGGTCTTGGAGGATCTTATTCCTTATTATTTAGATCTTTACCGATGGCTCGGGTATCAGAGTCGGGTTCGGTCCTATAAAAGTCTTTATATATTTGTATATATATATTTATACATATATCTTAAATTGTATTTTAATTTAAGCCTCGAATAGATAAGGATATGTTCCATTTCCATTTCTCAATTATTTATTTATGCCCTTATTGATGCCCATTTACTAACATTTAGGCCCATTAACTATTTTAGCTAATTATCACTTTTCCTTTATCGAAATTTTAATTTTCCATGATTTTCAACGATAAATATTTATAGTTATTTTCATTTATCTCCTATTTAATTTTCAGGGTGCTACACCCTCCCCCACTTAAAAGAATTTGGTCCCCAAATTCAATTGATTTTCTTTCCAAAACTAGTGGGATAAAATTTACTTTATCCAAAATATGTATTCTAGCTAAGGTCACCGTATTCAATTCATGTAATCTTGGAGGAGATAGGGTCATAGAGTTACCTTCTGACGTCTGCGGTGTTTCTTCATTTAAGAGTGGACAATGGGCGATCTTATGATCTTTGCTCCCACAACAGATGCACTTTCCGAGTTTATATCAACACTCGTCTGGATTGTGCCTTCCCTTCTTGCAATGCTTGCATTTCCCCTTGGCCGAAACAATTCGTCGATCATTATTCCGAGGTTTCTTATTTTCATAGAATTTGTTGCCTTCATTAAATCTCTTCTTGTCGTTCATGTTTTCCTTGTTCTTGGGTCCATTCGGTAAGTCCTTCTTGGCGGCCTTTCCCTTGATTCTTTCCATCATATCTATAGCATCTTCCAAGAGTTGAGCTTTTCTAATCATCTCTGTATATGTTTGAATTTCTAGCGGAGCTAGTTGAGGTATAAGTTCCACCTTCAAGCCATTCATAAATCTCTTTACTCTCATTTTCTCCGTGCTAACCAAGTGTGGTGCATATCGGGCCAATCTAGAAAACCTCGCTTCATACTCGGCGACTGACAGACTACGTTGCTTCAAAGCTGCAAATTCCATAGCTTTCTTCTCGCGAATTCTTTCTGAGAAATACTTCTCGATAAAGAGTTCTAAACACTCGCCCCAAGAAACCTGATCGTTAGGCAAAATGGCTTCCATGGATCCCCACCATACTCGGGCATCCTTCTCTAATTGATAAGTTCCTAATAGTACCTTCTCTTCGTCGGTGCATTGCATCACCTTAAAAGTCCTCTCTATTTCATGCACCCAATTCTCTGCTTCATCCGAGTCAGTCGACCCACTAAACTTAGGGGGATTTATCTTTTGGAACTTCCGATGCAAATCCCCGGCTCCGTGCCGTGCTCCACCTTGTGCAACTTGTTGCAAGGCTTGCGTTAAACCCTGGACAGTGCGTTGCATCTCTCTCCACTGAGCTCTCTCAGCCGCCATTCTAGCCTACAAGAATAAGGTTTTGGATTAATGATATTCATATCTTGGCAGGTATCTAACGCGAATGTAACATATTTTATCATTTAACCCATAGCTCCACCCAAATCTCACGGGGTTCCTATAGGATAACTGACAAGGACGACTCAATCTAGGACTTGAACCTGATGACCTAGGGATTTAGAAAGCCTAGGCTCTGATACCACCTTCTGTCATGCCCCGAAGCAATAGCAGCGGAACGTGTCGTTTGCTCGGAACATGGCAGTTAAACAGTCATGTCAATCAGAGTATAGTCATTTCCACAAAACACAATTTGGACAAATAACAAATTTCATTTCAAATATAAGTTCTTTACATATTCGGGCCCATAATAAACGAAAAGACTCAATAAGGAAAAACTATAAGGAGACATATGACGCAAGATAACAAGACTAGACGGTTCATCTAGATGTCAGAGTTCTCTTCACTCTTGCCCTTACCAATCGTGTTCGGTCTCGCCATTATTAAGGTCATTACCTGAAAAACATTGGAAAACGCAGGGTGAGCGAATGCTCAGTAGGACTTAATATCTCATGCTCCAAGCTAGCTTTAAGTCAATTACAGTTTAACATGCTCATGCAGGTCATGCAAGATATAGAAATCGAGAACTATAATAACACGAGATAAATTCAAGAACTATAATAAACAAACGAGTAAGCAAGATGCTAGATAACCTCATGAAGAGTAAGGACGATGATAATCAAGAGAGTATAGCAAGATCTAATCAAGTACTTTCTCGAGTTAGGTCAAGAGCATTCATGAGGAAATATAACATTCATCTCCCTATGACGAACACTATCATGAGAGCTTCAATGTATCCATTATTATGAAGGATCTTCATGACAAGATAACGAGTACTATCGATGGGATAATCCAAGAACATTTATGATGATCAATATAGAAGTAGAAAAATTACTTCTACAAGCATTCTATAGCATCTGCCAAGACACTAAGGGAATATCACGACGATATGATAACCCCTCCAATAAGGCAAATCAAGATCTTTTCATGACGAACAATAAGTTGTAGAAAGGTGTACTATGATGGCAATTACTCCCGATCATCACTATCACGAGAGCGTTTGTACATCTAGCACTATATAGGATTGGCCAATGCACTAAGGGGAAAATCACGACGATATGACCACCCCTCATGGAAATAGCACTAGTTAGTATTTGGTCGCACACTTAGGAGTTCTCACGACTATATGATTGCCCCTAAATGCCAATAACCGAGTTGGTGAATGCCAGCACCCGATCATCGTATACCGGTAACGTTTGGACTTTGCCTCGCCCAATAGGGTCAGATCAGGACGCGTAGCATTTAAAATGTCATTTTAGTGGGACCCATAGCCCCTGACATTTAGTCTAGACTAATTCCATATTAATGGCCAAGAATTTCAATGATCAAGCATGTAAGAACTTTAAGATAGATTTCATGAAACATAGAGTTCAAGGACAGAACTTGTAGTAAGGATGATATATTAATAAACCAGATGAAAACCATGACATTCTGGAAATCTGGGTGATTAGGTACAACCAGCTCAGTCGGCCTTGAGGGAATCCAAGGTTACGAGGAGACTTACGGAGGTCCCAATGACTAACTTGCCAGTCCGAAGGAACGGAATGTCCAACGGAGGGCTCGTATGTCACCGAGAGTTGAGGTGTATATCGTGAACCAATCATGAAACGGGGACTCCATCTACGGACGTGAGATGAGAGTGCCAAAAGATCCGAGGTATAGGTCAAAATCGGAAGAAAACGGTGAGAACATGATTACGTAAATTATAGAATTCATATCCATCCAATTCTATAATTAACTATAATTAAATAAACTTATATTATTTGATGCACGTGGGTGGCGTCATTTATTAATTAGCGTCCTCTTGGAGGGACGTTAATTTTATGATTTTTAACTTAATTTATTTAACAAGAATTCGTATTTATATATATTTAATTGAATAATTTCAAAAACACACATTCAAAGACACATTGATTTATTTAAAATAATTTAAGGAAATAAAATATATGATAATTCAGAGAAAAATACAAGGATTCTAAATATATATTGTTTATAATTTTCTATTACATATTTTAATAAATATGGATTTTCAAAGATATGCATACATGATATATGTATATATATATATATATATATATATATATATATATATATATATATATATATATATATATATATGTTAATCTGACGCCTAGGAACAGTGGCGTCCAATTTTAAAGTAACGACCGTTTTTGGGTCGTTATTTCAAAAAATTGTATTTCAAACCTCCCGTTTCTATACTTAACCATGTCGGAATCTAGCTTATAATATACCGAAATGACCGGCTCGAAAAACTCTACCTAACCATACGTTCAAAATAATTTTTCGTTAAGAGACGGGAGATCTTGCATTAAGGGGCACAAAAAATGGTACAACCACTTTCACTACCTTGGTCTCCACCCCAATAGTACGCCCATAAATTTTCATGGCCAAAGGATACTTCTATACCTATGAACAACTAAAACTCATAACTAGCATATGTTCAATTGACGACTGGTCGTTGGTCATTTTTTTGAATTTCATTAATTGACGACTGTGTTGCTGCCATCTACTATGAATATAACGCCCTAGGCAGGGTCGTTAATTCAAAGAAATGACATGGTGAAGGGCGTCATTTCTTTTTTCACCAGATTGATTTATGAACAGTGGTATTTTTTCAATATAATTATTTTTATGACAATATATATATGGATAGGTCAAGAAAAATAGCAGGATTCCAAAACTCTATTCATGTATTAAATCATATTATTGGTTACATAGATACTAAATTTTTAAGCTGTGTAATTTATTAATTCATATGGAATTGACGAACGTTTTGATGGGCGTCAAAAGGAATTAGCGCCCTGATGAGGGTCGTTATCTACAAAAAATTTCAGAACTCGACAGAGACACAACGATGAACTATCTGCAAGATGTATTATATGATTTTAGCTTCAAATCATGATTAAACTTAGTTTGGGATACGAAACTTGAGAAAACCTACTTGTTCTAACGATCTAGCATGATGATTATATAATATTTTGCTTGGGAGATTGCCTACCTTTAGAATCGATCGGATGATGAACGATTGGAGTTTTTTGCAGAGGAACTGGCACTCTGTTACGAACAGAGGATGGAGGAAGAAGAAAAGGGAAGACACTGCAGCTGAATGAAGAGGAGGCAGAGGAAGACGTTGATGTCGGTTGTCCTCCAATGCAGCAGGAGGACGAAGGAAGAAGAGGCGCTCCTCCACGTCCGCCGGCAGCAAAACAAGGGGGAAGGCGATGGCAAACGAGTCGCTCGTTCGATGGGGTTGCCATTATATAGGGATGGGAGATTTTTGGAGGGTTCCGAGTTTATCCATGGCAGGGTTTTAAGATCTTCTATAAATTGTTTTCTCCCTTCCCAATTTGTAGCCGCTTGCCATGTTTGGTTCTCAAAAACCCTAAAGTTCAACCTGCATGCTCCGTCCGAAACATGCATTTGGGTTAGGGTTACACGTACAAGGTTTTCGGTTTGGGAGTTGTAGAGGCCCCCATACGTAGCAGTTGGGTTTTGGTTCAATTACATATATGTATATGGGTCATTGGTTTACATGGGTTTGGCCTTGTGTGCATGGCATTTGGGTTGCTAACGTGAGTTGGCTCACGTGGGTATATGGATTATAAGAGGGTTTAATTTGCTTTTGTTGGGTTATATATATATATATATGTGTGTGTGTGTGTGTGTGTGTGTGTGTGTGTGTGTGTGTGTGTGTATAGGTAAGCTGTTACGTGGGTTTTGTATATACATGGTCTCATGGGTTAAATGGGTTGGGTTTGAAGTTGCATGTTGGGCCTTATATTTTTACACACTTATACATATGTAAGTTGTGAGCTTAGTGGGTTATTTGGTCTTGGAGGATCTTATTCCTTATTATTTATATCTTTACCGATGGCTCGGGTATCAGAGTCGGGTTCGGTCCTATAAAAGTCTTTATATATTTGTATATATATATATATATATATATATATATATATATACATATATCTTAAATTATATTTTAATTTAAGCCTCAAATATATAAGGATATGTTCCATTTCTATTTCTCAATTATTTATTTATGCCCTTATTGATGCCCATTTACTAACATTTAGGCCCATTAACTATTTTAGCTAATTATCACTTTTCCTTTATCGAAATTTTAATTTTTCATGATTTTCAACGATAAATATTTATAGTTATTTTCATTTATCTCCTATTTAAATTTTCAGGGTGCTACAGCCCGGGCTTTCCCCACACTCATCCACCCACATTTCCCCTCCCATATACCCCATTCCCCCCCGTCATCTTCAACCTACAGTTCCCAGTTACAGATCTGTAAAAGAGTAGCAGCTTGCAGAGGTGACCACGGTTTCGTCCGGACGTTTCTAAAGGATCAAGAGCCATCGTTGGAAGCGTCTCCCAGTCCTCTTCGCAACGGCGGTGGTCCCATCCCGTTCTGAGTTCGTGATCACCCAGGGGAGTCATTCTTCCCCGACTGCGCAAAGCCTCCCTGGCAGGAGACCAGATCCGGAGTGGAAGCCCGACTGTAATGGTCCTGCTTGGAATCTAATCGATATTTTTTCTTCAAAACGCTTCTACTACGAGTCTTCTTTCTTATCCAAAAAGCAGAGCTCAGTTTGGCATCAGGAACCAGGAGTTATCAATTTTCTCCCCCGGGTGCGCAGTTCTGCTTCCCCACAATCTGCACCGACCTCTCATCAGAGTTCCGAGCCCACTGGTCTTCTCCGACAACGTTTGCTTCCCCGCCAGTTTTGCTTCGAAGAGGACCCGTTAACGGTTCCAACGGATTTGCCGGCACCTGATTCTGAGTTCAGGAGAGGTCGTGGCATCCTCTTCTTCCTGCTGTTGGAAACCTGAAGTTGTCAGAACTGAGGGTCTACCAACCTGTTCAAGCCCCTACCCCGACCAGCAGCGGTGCCCAAAGAAATCAAAAAAATTCAAGCATCATCTCGATCCAGCTACAAAGAATGTCCAAGTGGTCTCGTCATCGAAAAAATTCTGGAGTGGCCACAGCATCGTGATAACCATCAGTCAGTCCTGAAGCACAGACAGCGGACAGAACCGACGTCGGCTTCCTTGTTGATCGCTAGTTCGGTGTCACCCCTCCCCGCTTGGCCGGCTGAAGGCCCCTCCCTGTGTGGAGGTAGTTTTGGATGTAATATCAGTTGACCCCCACCCCTAGATCCCCCCCCCCTTGCATGGGGTGTAGTGTTGTAACAATTTGAGCAGGTCAAGCTACCCCGGCGTGGCGTGTGGGGAACCCACGCTTCCCCGCTCACCCACGTCTCTGAGCGGGACCGGTTTCTTCAAACCGGTCAAGTAAGTGCTCCACTCCTAGCTCCATTTAGTGCTTGTTCTTTCTAATATTATTTCATAAACTGCGCTGGCCGTGAGAGTGAGAGCCCGATCCTTGAGCTCCTTGCTTCAAGAGATCACCGTGGGGTGAGGAGTGTAACCCGTGCCTTGGCACCTCGTCGGCTCCCTTGAATTGGGCTGCCATTACCCTTGGAAATTAACTTAGGCATTGCTGGCCCTCTACCAGTAAGGGCCCAGCCCTCACAACCTCTCCTTGGTATTTCCAAGCTACCCCGGGTCTTGGGTGAGCATCGGGTGAGCGGTCGCCATTATCGGTCCGTTTGAATTACAAATTGTGCTTGTTCATTTTGGTCCAAGGGTGTGTCACATCAAATTGGTATCAGAGCAAATCATTGACTTGTCTCAACAAGTCAAGTCCTAGGGCATGCTTGCATTGGAGTCATCATCAATCCAACCCTTGCATTGATTCCCCCCGATCATCATGGCCACCTCCTACTTAGCCTACTCACCACCCATGGACTTCATCCTAGATAGAGATATTACCTTTGACGGATCACGTTCTAGTGACTATCTTAGGTGGGAGGCTACCATAGAAAAGTACTTTGAAAAGACTTGGGTATATGGATCCGCGAGAGTCCGACATGCCAAGGGACGGTTTCGGGGTCAAGCCAAGAGTAAGTGGGAACACATAGAGGGATTAAGAAGGGTTAGGAGGCAAGAGCCCATTTCCTCATGGGATGATATGAAAGTAGAACTTAGAAAGATATACATCCCCAAACATTTCCACCCCTCCTACTCAAGCACCCCTAACCCGAGGATCACTACCACTCCTCCATCCCCACCCGGCCAACTTGAGACCGACCTTTGGTCTCCACCCCCACCAACCCCAACAAATCACCTCTCAACCATCATAACTACACTTCGCAACCAAGTCCTCTCCCTTAAGACCCAAATAAACCAAGCATCCACCTCTCCACAATTCCCCTTGGTCCCCACCACTATCCCTCCATCTTCCCCTAAAAAGGGTACACCCCCCCAATCAACCCAAACTGAACCAACTAACCTTCCACTTCCAACCCCAACCCTACCCCAACCTAGGCCACCACTACTTCCACTCCCAACCCAAGTTCGACCTCACTCACCACCCCGGGTGCACCATGCCCCAACCATCATCACCCCATCTCCAAAAGACCCTCCCATTCCCTTAAGAAAAGAGGTCACACCCACTCACATAGGAATAGTTGCTAGCCCAGACCCTCTCCCCACCCATGAGGAAACCCAAGTTCACACCAATGGTGAGGAAGAGCTTCAACCCTTTACCACTTCAAATTATCCGAGTCTTCAAGAGCCACAAACCTTCACAAATGGCACCATAATCATAGATGGGCCCCTAGCTAGATGGCTAAAGGAGAAACCAATTCACCCCATCACGTCCTATGTCTACCCTCTCATGGAGCTAAACCTCCCCATAGTACCGTTCTCCACCTATCACACCACCATCCAATCATCCTACCAAGTGGAAACTTTAGGGGATCTTCTTAAGGGCCTAGCATGGCAAATTGAGTTCACCAGCATGTTGACCCCTATGACCGAACAACCTTGGATCCTTGGCCTCCTACACCTATGCATCGGGTCTATCACCTCGGTTTGCACCATTGGTTGCTACACTAGCGACCTCCTTCTATTCCTCCACACACCCGATGAGCCCGACCTTCTCCTCCAATTGGAGCTTTTTATATCGGATAAAGAGCTAAGCCCTCCCCTCATGGCCAACCCACTCACCAAGAACATTGACCCAATTGTCATTGAGAGGGATGACTTAGCACCTTTTGAGGACCTTGAGGACATGGAGCTCCTTCCCCTTAGTAACCCATTTTATGATCCCTATGATCCATTACAATGGGAGTCAAGGAACCCGGGTGACCCAACTACCTTAACCACCACCTACCTTTCCCTATCCCAACCCACCATGTTTGACCCAATCCACCCCATCCTAGACCCGGGTTACACCTTGGGAGCCATGACCTTGAGCCACATATCCCTAGGTAATAAGGTTGTGCCCCACCCCATGATGACCACCTTCTTAGATCCATTCGATCCTTTCCAATGGGAGTTCAAAGGTTGTCCCACACCTATACACATGGAATTCACCTTTGGGAAAAGCATGCATGTGTCTAGGCTTACCACACCCCTTGGCAGGAACACTATGTTGGGTCCATTCATTCATATCACCCACATGTCAAGTAGAAAGCATGAGTGGTCCAAATTCGGATGTAGTGGTCCACCTTCACTCATCATGAGTCGTAGGCATGATAGGAGTATTCATGGATGTCCGGGTCCCCCAGCATTTGTCACCCCCATGCATGACTGGATCACCTATGGATGCCCCGGTCCTCCCCATTCCATCAAAGTCTTCTTGACGTCAAAGCATGATTGGTCTACTTTTGGTTGCCCAGGTCCACCCATCACCCCTAGAATGTCAACATTCACAAAATTGTATGAAAGCCTTTGCAAGCTCATAAGCAAGGAAAATGAGATCTATAAGAGGCAGGCTGACTCCCTTCGACGTCACCAAGAATTCCACGTGGGTAACTTTGTGATGGTGAGGAAGGAGAGGCTCTCCCTGGGAGTCATCTCCGAATTGAGGCCACATGGGGCTGGTCCCTTCCAGGTCCTAAGGCGTATTGGCGCTAATGCCTATGAGTTAGATCTCCCCGAGGAGTATGGAGTGAGTCCCACATTCAATGTAGCCGACCTAGTGCCATATAAGGGACCCACGGTGGTACCCAGTGAGGATATTGAGCCTATTCCCTCCGTTGAGAGAGCACCCACCCGTGAGGAGGGACCACCAGCCAAGAGAGCCCAGTGTGAGCACATTGAACGAATATTGGATGAACAGGTCACTACCACTAGGAGCAAGGTATACGAGCGCTATCGCGGCAGGTGGATGGATCGGTCTCGTTCGGATGACTTGAGGGCAGTACCACTTCTACACCCTCCGAGGAGGGAAGGACACTTACTCGACGGAGTCGAGTTCTCCGCACCCCGGGAGTATGATGGGGACATCACCTCCCATGCCCACATTCACAGCTCGTCTCCTCGCCCCGGTTGCATCCGACATGGTCTAGTTATTTAATTTGAGTCCTATGTAATTTTTATTTGAGTCATTTGATGTATTTTCCCTTTTATTTGAGTCTTGTACGTAGGTTAATGAGTCATTTACCTAGGTTAAGTGTCATTAGATTGTTTAAAATGGTTATTGGGCCCAATTCTTTGGGCTAGGCCCAGGGGCACCACTACCCCCTTGGTCTTTGGTCATTGTAGTAAGAGTCAGGGACTTTTGTAGAAATGTGGGTTGCCTATATATAGGACCCCATTTCCTCCATTTGAACTAATGAATCAATGAATGAAAATTGCCATTTGAGAGTTCAAATTTCCTATTGGAGAGATTCCATTAGTTGGGTGAGAAACCCTTGGGAGTCATTCCCCCTATCCCCCCTCTCTCTCTACCTCTCTCTCTCTAATAAGTCATTTTCTCTCTCCTCCACTTTCTCTCTCTAAAACCTACGCCCTTTCTCTCTCCTCCCCTCCCAACCACCTTTCTCTCTCTTCCCCCCTCCAATAACTCATCCCCAACTCTCCACCAACCCACCTTAACTCCACCCCAGCCCCAAGGGAGATTCCACCACTCCCTACTCCACCCTCCAACCACCAACCACCCACTCCCCTTCCCCAAGCACCCTCTCATCTCCCAAGAGAGAATTCCTACTCCCCAAGCCCCCTTTTACCTTCCCCACACACCTCTTCCCATCCCCCAAGACCAAAATTTAATCCCACCCTTAAACCCATTTTCAAATACCCTTTCCCTCTCACCCACCTTCCTAAATTCGTAGCTCCTCCTCCCACCACCTGTTAGACCCCCTTCTAGACCCCATTCTTCCCTTCCCCCACCTTGGAACACCCCCTCCTAGACCCCCTCACAGCTCGGGCTTTCCCCACACTCATCCACCCCCATTTCCCCTCCCATATACCCCATTCCCCCCCGTCATCTTCAACCTACAGTTCCCAGTTGCAGATCTGCAGAAGAGTAGCAGCTTGCAGAGGCGACCACGGTTTCCTCCGGACGTTTCTGAAGGATCAAGAGCCATCGTTGGAAGCGTCTCCCAGTCCTCTTCGCAACGGCGGTGGTCCCATCCCGTTCTGAGTTCGTGATCGCCCAGGGAGTCATTCTTCCCCGACTGCGCAAAGCCTCCCTGGCAGGAGACCAGATCCGGAGTGGAAGCCCGACTGCGACGGTCCTGCTTGGAATCTGATCGAGAGTTCTTCTTCAAAAAGCTTCTACTACGAGTCTTCTTTCTTCTCCAAAAAGCAGAGCTCAGTTTGGCGTCCGGAACCAGGAGTTATCAATTTTCTTCCTCGGGTGCGCGGTTCTGCTTCCCCACAGTCTGCACCGACCTCTCATCAGAGTTCAGAGCCCACTGGTCTTCTCCGACAACGTTTGGCTTCCCCGCCAGTAACGGCTCTGGCGGCACCTGATTCTGAGTTCAGGAGCGGTCGTGGCATCCTCTTCTTCCTGCTATTGGAAATCTAAAGCTGTCAGAATCGAGAGTCTGCCACCATGTTCAAGCCCCTACCCCGACCAGCAGCGGTGCCCAAAGAAATCAACAAAATTCAAGCATCATCCAGATCCAGCTAAGAAGAATCTCCAAGTAGTCTCGTCATCGAAAAAATTATGGAGTGGCCACAGCATCGTGATAACCATCAGTCAGTCCTGAAGCACAGACAGCGGACAGAACCGACATCGGCTTCCTTGTTGATCGCTAGTTCGGTGTCACCCCTCCCCGCTTGGCTGGCTGAAGGCCCCTCCCTGTGTGGAGGTATTTTTGGATGTAATATCAGTTGACCCCCACCCCTAGATCCCCCCCCCCTTGCATGGGGTGTAGTGTTGTAACAATTTGAGCAGGTCAAGCTACCCCGACGCGACGTGTGGGGAACCCACGCTTCCCCACTCGCCCACGTCTCCGAGCGGGACCGGTTTCTTCAAACCGGTCGAGTAAGTGCTCCACTCCTAGCTCCATTTAGTGCTTGTTCTTTCTAATATTAGTTCATAAACTCCGCTGGCCGTGAGAGTGAGAGCCCGATCCTTGAGCTCCTTGCTTCAAGAGATCACCGTGGGGTGAGGAGTGTAACCCGTGCCTTGGCACCTTGTCGGCTCCCTTGAATTGGGCTGCCATTACCCTTGGGAATTAACCTAGGCCTTGCTGGCCCTCTACCAGCAAGGGCCCAGCCCTCACAACCTCTCCTTGGCATTTCCAAGCTACCCCGGGTCTTGGGTGAGCATCGGGTAAGCGGTCGCCATTATCGGTCCGTTTGAATTGCAAATTGTGCTTGTTCATTTTGGTCCAAGGTTGTGTCACATCAATGAAGCCCTGTCTTTCATGGATGGGTCATCTAGTTATAACCAGATCCGAATGTCCCTCAAAGACAAGAACCATGCAGCTTTCAGATCCCCCAAGAAGATTTTCAACTATAAGTGCATGCCCTTCGGTCTGAAGAATGCCGGTGCTATTTACCAAAGGGCCATGATCAAAATATTCGACGAGATTCTACACAACACCGTCGAATGCTATGTCGATGACCTCGTCGTCAAGACCAAAAGATGAGAAGACCATTTGCGCGACCTTCGCCAAGTCTTCGAGCGTCTCCGACAATATGGGCTCAAGATGAACCCCATGAAATGCGCCTTCGGCGTATCTAGCGGCAAATTTCTCGGCTTCGTCGTCAGATACCGAAGAATCGAGGTAGACCCCTGTAAAATCAAAGCCTTCCGGGAGCTTCCACCACCCAGCAACATCACTGAACTTAGGTCTTTCCAAGGGAGGCTAACCTACATTCGGAGGTTTATTTCTAACCTCTCCGGTCGATGCGCGTCTTTCAGCAAGCTGATGAAGAAAGACGCCCCGTTCACATGGGACTCGGAATACTAGGCGGCTTTCGAGCAAATTAAGGAGAACCTCCTTAATCCCCCAATCCTGGGGGCACCAATCAAGGGTAAACCCCTCATTCTTTACATTGCTGCCATGGATGCTTCACTGGGAGCTCTGTTGGCGCAAATCAACAAGGAAGGTAAAGAGCAGCCCCTCTATTACCTCAGTTGGAAGTTAATCGGTGCCAAGTACCGCTACTCCCCCATGGAGAAGATTTGCTTGGCACTAGTGTTCGCAGTTAAGAAGCTGCGGCATTACCTCCTAAAGTATCTCCTTCGGTGACCTGTCCTCTCAAGCAGACTGGGAAGGTGGGCTCTCCTGTTGATGGAGTACGACATTACTTACGTCCCCAGGAAAGTAATCAAGGGACAAGGTATGGCTGAATTCTTGGCAGCCCATCCAGTGCCAGACGATTCACACTTCAACTCGGAGCTCCCGGACGAGGAGTCCCTTGCTACTCAATCGCAACAACCGGTTGAACAGAACATAGATGTCTTGCATTACTGGCAGCAAAGTGCTCTCACAACCACTGTTGCTCAATCACAACAACCAGTGGAGCAGAGCGGAGATGTCTTGCATTATTGGCAGCCAAGCGCTCTCACAACCAGCGTGTCTTGCTGGGAGCTCTACTTCGACGGTGCTTCCCGAGGGATCACCAGGAGCAACCAGGATCCAGCTACCATGGCAGGTGCCGTCATAGTCTTCCTGACTCCTCAGGGTGGAGTTTTGTACAACTCCTGCGCCCTCATGAAGTCCCTGACCAACAATGAAGCTGAGTATGAAGCTCTACTCATTGGGCTCCAGATGGCTCTCCATATGGGCATTAAATGTCTCAAAGCCTACGGGGACTCCCAGCTGATAGTCCGGAAGGTCCTCAGCATTTATGATGTGCGGAAGCCAGAGTTGGTTCCATACAATACCACCGTCACCAGACTAACCCAGAAGTTCTATTTCTTCGAAATAGATCACATTCCCAGAAGCAGCAACGCTCAAGCGGATGCCTTAGCAAAACTGGCCGTGGCCATTAAGCTCCCTCCCGAGGGCGAGGTCGACATCGTCATCAAACATAGAACGCTGATGCCAAGTTCACTCGAAGGCAACGTCGGTCTCACCATCTACGAGGTCCACGACCTTGACCAGAGTGCGCCTCCAGAAAAGGATGATTGGCGTGCGCCCATCATCAAATTCAAAAAAGGGTGGCTCCCTCCTGACCGAGCTCAAATGGTCCAGCTACTACGCCGAGCAACCTCTTATGAGTTGATCGACGACTCCCTGTATCGACTCATTCATGAAAAGGACAAGTCAATTCTTCTAAGATGTGTCTCCCTCGCCTAGGCTCGAGCCGTCATGCAGGAGGTCCACTCCTGGTTGTGCGGCGCACACCAGGTCGGAGACCAAATGAAGTACAACATCAAGCTCAAAGGCTTCTACTGGCCAACCATGTACGTGGACTGCATCCAATATGCCTGTACCTGCCACCAATGCCAAGCCTTTGGCCCAGTGCCCAGAAGCCCTCCTAACCCACTGCGTCCTATAGCTCCCACCTGGCCATTCGCTGAGTGGGGCATGGGCATTGTGGGGCCTTTTCCGCCATCTTACAAGAGCCATAAATACATTTTGGCCACCACTGACTATTTCTCTCGTTGGGCGGAGGCTCTACCTTTGCGAGAGGTCACTTGTCCGACAACGGGACACCATTAAAAAATAAGGCCGTATACCAGTTAGCGGCCAGATTCCACATCGACTGGAGAACCTCCTCGGTCTACAACCCCCAGGCTAATGGTTTGGAGGAAGCCTTCAACAAAACCCTCTGCAAGCTCCTGGCTAAGATGGTTAGCCACCGAAAATGCGATTGGGGTGAGAAGGTCTTTGAAGCATTATGGGCCTATCGGACAGTCTACAAGACCCCTACGGGGTGCTCGCCGTTCTCCCTCACTTACGGGACAGAAGTAGTTATCCCCATCGAAATCTAGTTAGCCTCTTATCGTGTGGCAATCCACACCAGCCATGTCGGCCCTGATGAGAGTGAGTACCCGAGAAGGCTAGAAGAGCTCGCCGATCTCGAAGGAAAGCAACTCGAAGCCTACAAACACATGCAAGTGTACCAGGCCCGCATGGCCCGGGCCTATGACAAGCTCGTCAAGCAGCGAGCTTTCAAACAAGGCGACCTTGTCATGATCAAGGAAAAGGAAGTCATGACAGGGCGCTCCATTGGAAAACTTCAGCCGAATTGGCGAGGTCCATACATCATCCAGAATGTCTATGAGGTTGGGGCCTACACGGTTGTCGATCACAAAGGTCATAGATCGTTCCCGCCTCTCAACGGCAAATACATGAAGCTATATTATGCACCAGAGCACGAGTTCGAGCGCCAGCCAGGCTAAGGCGCACGTCCCAGCCACTACCAGTAAGGCCAGCCCTTCCCCGTGAAGGATCTAACTGGACAATCCTCCTATTCTGCAATTCCCAGTCAACCAGCCAGCCCAACTCCTCGGAACTACTGCCAGGCATCTGCGGGGGCTGATCTCCTGCCCTCATTCCCGTCACCACGGGAGCACATGTGCTTCTGCACCGGCACCAGTCTAGCCGCCAGGCTCACAGGTAAGTCAAAAAAAAAACAACAATAAAGAAAAATGGGGTTAAAAATAGAGATGCCCCGGCAGACACAGACATCCTCACCACAAGGGGGTGACTGGGGGCAAAAAGGCCACTAACCCGGCTGAGGTGGGAACCCGAAGTGGCACCTTAGGCAAAATCGGGAAACCCCTTGACGTGAAAACCCGTAAGGGCGCGTCGGAAAAAGCTAAAGGGGGTCGGCTCTAGCGAAAACCCGAAAGGGCGGTGGAGCCGATAACGATAAAATCTTCTTCTCCCTACCAGTCAGAACGGTCTTCCGCCTATTCCTTGGTGGACCGTTGGCCTCATCCAGAGCCAGTCTCCAATCCATTTACGCTGCTACGGCACAAACCCTCCAATCCCCAGTTGGCCTTATATCACTTCCACCCAGTTTGGCCAACCTTTGGCCTTTGCTTTGGCAACACAGATCAACCAGTCCATGTGACAGTCAATCTCTCAGTCACCATCCCAGTAGACTTCTATCACAGCACGTTCCCAGACATTTACCATTCTACGCCCCTACATCCTACATCCTCTACAAATCCAGAGCCTTCAAGATTCGTTATAATCCCAGTTCTCCCTATACGATCCCTGATCCACTAGCCATAACTCCAGTCATATCTCGCCATGACAAATTGGTCCTTCGCCACCATGGCATGAGGATTTCTAAGAACCCTTATTAATGGCGGAATAATATCCGACCCCCCACACCTTCCAGTTTTAGGTTACGTCCCCTGACAACAACATGCTATGGACGGCAGTCTCAAAACAAGAAGAAAAAATGAATGGAAAGAAATGGAATTAAAAATAGAGATACCCCAGCGGCCTCGGTTAATTCCTTTCACAAGATTACTGAGGGCAAGAATTTCCATCGACCCGGCTAAGGTGAAAACCTGAAAGGGCGCACCGAAAAAAGCAAAAGGGGGCCAGCTCTGGCGAAAACCCGCAAGGGTGGTAGGGCTGGTAAAGAGAAAAAAACTCTCTCTCCCTCTCTATGCTTCGCTAATGAAAGCTGTCAACTGTGACACCTCACTGACGGTGACCTACACATCATGCCACTACAATGATGGTCACTACACCCCCGAGGGTCGGTCATCTCCAGTGCCAGTCTCCAGTTCCAGTTTCGGCTACAACGCCTTTATAGGCCAGCCGCCAGCCTCCAGTCCCTGCACTCCGGCTACAACGCCTTCATAGGCCAGCCACTCAGCTTCCAGTCCCAGTTCCGGCTACAACGCCTTCACAGGCTAGCCGCCAGCACCCAGTTCTAGTTCTGACTACAATGCCTTCACAGGCCAGCCGCTCAGCTTCTAGTCCTAGCTTTGGCTACAACGCCTTTGCAGGCTAGCTGCCCAGCCTCCAGCCCCAGTCTCGACTACAACCCCTCTGCAGGCCAGTCATCCGGCCCAGCTCCAGCTCCCAACTATCGCACCTTTTTAGGTCACCTAGCTGGCTTCAGCTCCAGTCCCCATTTCCAGTCACAGTCCCAGCTTCAATTTTCAATCCTTCTCCCAGTCCCGGTCTTGGTTGCCATGTCTTCCTAGGCCACCCAGCTAGCTCAATCCAAGCTTCCCAGACACATGCGAATCCCATTTTTCGGCTAACAGCCTAATGCTAGCCAATACTCCACCATCCAGTTTAGAGTCAATACACCTTCCAGAATCACCTCTTCAACCCTAAACCACGTAAACTGCACTGTTCTTATGGGCCTACGTTGGTTCCCTGGTATTCAGGCTTTCATCCTCCAACAGGATTGGCCCCCACATATAACCCTTTCTTTCCCCTACTACCCAGTGCTCAGCCTCCAGCTTCTAACACCAAGTTCCTTAAACCCGGTCCCTGTTATCCCTTATCACTCATGCCGATACATTGTAGAACAAGTAAGCACGACTAACAATAACTGGTCGTCAGTTCACGCGCATCACTCCACTCCATCGGAGAAGGGAGGGAACAACCCAGTAGGCAAAGGATCTGGAGTGTGTCATTAATACTCTGTAAAAGGAGCCCAAGACATGCCCTTGGGGTAACAAAATCCATATACTCCAGACATCAAAAAAAAGGGGGAAGAAAAAGAAAGGGGAAAGATACAATCAGGTCTCAGGCTCGGCCCCCTCTAGCGCTGCAAGGTGAGAGTACGCAGCTGCCAGCTCCGCCTCCAAGGTGGACAAGAGTTGGGCACTAGCTCTGGCTGTCATCTCGGTCACCTGCCACTCGGCTCAGATGCGCTCGCGACTGCCCGCTCCTCCTCCCAGGCCTTCCTCAAGGTCTCAGCCTGGCTCTCCACCTCCCTCAGCTGTGCGGCTCACTCCTGAGATGCCAATGCAGTCACCTCGGCGTGACTCCTCTGCTCAGCTACGGCTGATGCAAGCCGAGCCCGCCGCTCCTGCGCCTCTCGGATCGTTGCTAGCCTCTGAGCCCTCTGCTCCTGAACCTTGCGGAGTCGCAGGTACTCGGCCTAGATCCCAGCTAACCCGGACATCCAGAGCTCGCATGGGAATCCGAGCACGTGGTAGCCCTGGGTGCACTCCCACAGCCGCTGTCTCAGGTCCTCCGGGGAGGGAAGAGGCTCGCTCTGTGAGTAGCCCCGCGCCCACTGGCGCAGGGCGGCGCCTGCACTCACCTCCAGCAATGGCTCTAGCAGAGAAGCGAATGTAGGCCACTCGACCCCTAAACCCAGCGAGGGATCTCCAGATGCAACCAGCACTCCAGTGGAACCTGCGTAGTTCCGACAAATACCAACGGGAGTGAGCAACACAGGGAAACTTCCTCCGACAAACAAGGTAAAAAACCTGAGAAAAAGAAGGAGACAAGTCTTGGCTCCTCACCTGAAGCAAGTCCAGCTATCCCGATGATGTCATCTGCTGGGGTCGGGGAGGGTAACTGCTCTTCCGCCTCAATAGCATCATAGGCCGGGGTCGGAGAGGGCAATGATTCCTCCACCGTCTGGTCATCTCCACCAAGCACGGGTGGGATAGGAGGCTCCTCTTTCTCGCCCTCGTCAGGAGTCGACGTACGCTCCTCTCCGGACTCTGACGCTGCGGGTAACCCGAGAACGTCAGCACACTGCCTTATAGAGCTAACAAGCACCAAATGAAAATGGGAAGGACCGCCACATACCTCCAGAAGTGGCCCCCATCAGAACCTCCCCACTAGTAGAGGCCCCAGAGGATGAAGAGCTCGAGCTCGAACCCTCCTCTGTCTCTATCTCTGAGCCGCCGTCATCTGGGGAGCTCGACGAGGCCCCCGATGAACTCCCAGAAGAGGCCGAACTGGAAGCTCCTGCAAGTCAACAAAGCAAACAAGATCATCACAAGACCCAGCTTCATACAAGAGTGGTTCTCCAGCTAAGAGTTGCAAATAGAAAACTCACCGGCCGGAGCACTCCCCTCTGAAACCCTTTCGATGTCGACGATCTCCTCGTCACCCTCAACCGGAGCCACTTTGGTAGGCCCCTCCTCCGCCACCTCAGCCCCGTTGCGGGGTAGCTCACCTTCTTCTAGATGCGAAGATACACCTGTAAACAATGCCAAAAGGATTTCAGCACTAGAAGACAATCAACACAAAATGCTTAACAGAAGGGATTAAGTCCCCAGATACATTCCTGAGGGTCCCATACTCAAAGACCCGACCAGTCCCACAGTGCAGGCCGACACTACAGCTGGCTGGGAAACTTGCTCCACCCCTGCCAACAGCTACAGTAACAGGCTAGACACTTCTTCAGTCGTGGACGGCATTGAAGCACTCCTCTCTCCAGGCTCCCCCTCAAAGGAGGGAAGGGACACTGATGGGCCAGTACGGACCAGCTCCTAAATCACCTCTAGAGTAGCGGCTGGATCCTCACCTGGCAGATGACATCATAAAGCCAGTCAGTATCGACATCCCCGCAACTATACAATGAAAAAGCTATACCCTCCGCAGCGATTCAATACTTACCCAAGCCGCCCTGGGTCGCAGCGGGCTCCTACCCGTCAACAGATGGGGGCACCTCGCCTCGCATCTTGGAGGGAACTGCGGTCTCTGATGTCCCGGCCACCCTTGCATGACGCCAGCAACTATGTCAACTCTCAAAATCAAGTGCAGCCATAAACATAGTGTGCTCGATCCTAGAATTATTTACCTGGCTGAGCATCCTTTGAAGCCTTCCATGGCTCAAAATTGGGGAAGGTCTCAACATTGGGGGCGGTCTCGTCTATCATACGAAGGAGCCCATCCACATCTATCTCGTAATCGACCCCCTCGTCAGGAAGTGGGTCAACCTCCTGAGGTGGCGAGAAGGCCGCGTCAGCCCCAGCCTTCAACGGCGCTATGAAAAGTAAATCCAATAGCACAAGGTTAGCCGATCATAAAGGCTGGATCAATGAAAAGCAGACGGGCAGATACGGCACTTACTCAGATCCGGTTCCACCTTAATATGCTCCCTGGCAGCGGGTCCCCGAGAGGACTGACCAACCTCCCTGACTCCGGTCTCCACCCGGGGGCATTTCCTCCAGGGCTGGAGGGCCCCGTCACCTTCCCCAGAAGACGTCCCCGTGGAGGGCTGATCCCTATCCACCGCAGAACCTGCCAATAAACATAGCCACACAAAATCTCTCAGCCATATTCCCTAGAAAACGACAAAGTAGGGACAACAAGCTAAAGAAGAGGTCTTACCTGAAGTCACAAAGGGGGTCAGTGGCAGAGGAACCAACTGCTCCGGCTTCAAACACACGGCCTATGCAGCCTTCGTGACCGCCTCCTTCACGTCCCTCAGGGTGTAGGCATACTCAATGAGGGACATGAGCTCCACGGGTCCGACCGGCCCGATCGCATGGGCGATATGACACCTCCAGTCATCGATCGTCGTGTCTGCAAAGCTCCCCTCAGGGAGCACTCAGTCCAGTGAGCCCCTCTGCTCGACCCATAATCAGCTAGAAACTAGGTCCACCAAATCCTCGGCGTCCCGGGTCGAGACACCCTGCCCCAGTACCTCTAGGCGCCGCCCGCACCTGTCGAAGGTGCTTCAGTGCCCCATTGCCGCTCCGCCCGGCAGACAGCAAGCCTTGGCTCCCCCGTGGCGCCTGCTGCGCCAGACGCTCCACCTCCCGGTAGATCCGAGAGAAGCAAGTCCACAGGAACCCTTCATCTAGTGCGATGTGGGGCAGATCCTCCCTCAGGAGGCGGGCCTCCTTAGCTTTCTGGACCACCGAGGCCTTCTACCAATACTGGTGGCTGTGCTCAAACCACCACCTGGCATAGTGGACGTCGAACCGTCCCATGCGTCCTGGCGCAGGTGTCGGCAGTCAGTCCGGCTCTCGACGACAATAGAAGTCCCACCATGCCGCGGCTAAAAAATATGCGGATCGGCCTCTATATTGACGACCCGTCAAAGGGAACTCCTAGTTCGGTGAGATCCCCTGGTTGTACCTGAAGTTCCAAGTGAACCTGTGCGGGTAGTATGGCTCTAAGAAGCTCGTCACGGACCAGTGTAGAGGCAGCACTGCTGGTCGGGTGCTCATCACCCACTCGGTGTACAATGCTGCGTCCGGCTGCTGCTAATAAGGAAGGGCGCAGGCCGCCTCGCCATTCGAAGGCACCAGAATCAGGTGGGAGTTTCTGGTGGCACTGTCAAAGGGAACACCCTCCTCGCCCCTGTCGGGCAAGTAACACAAGACCCTCTTGGCTTCCTCCAGCTGCACGACTGCATCCCCCTCCGGCTTCCCGGTGAAGCTAAACAACAATGGTGCCGCCTGGTTCATCACCGACCCGTGAGACACCAACCCTGGAAACAGTAGACCAGCCCACGCACTGAGGTAGTGGGTCAACAAGAGCAGACTCCGCTCGCGTGGTGCCGGGTGCGCCGCGAGCACCCCCAGTCCCTGATAAACCTTGGCCAAAGCCTCCAGGGCCAAGGCCAGCCTCCGTCCCTCCGCCAATTGGCACGCAGGCCACAATAGCTCCACCCTCAGCTGGCCATCCTCCCCGTGGGGGACCACGAACGTCACCAACCAGTATGCCAAGTATGTGGCCAGGTGGGTCACGTCTGGCAGTCTATGGAGGTTCCACCCCTCATGTGGTGCGTAGATGTACCGGGGGTGCATCCGGAAATGTAGCTCCACCTCCGTGTACTCCTCCCAGGGGATTTGCTCCCTCGCGAACTCCTGGTGAAAGAAAAAAGGTCCGTCATAGAAGTGGCGGACTCACGCGTTCAGTGGCACCCTAGGAGTCTATGCTGCCCTCTCTCTCCCAACCAAGTCTAGGTCCCTCCAAGTCTTTAGCAAATATCGGTAATTGTAAGAAACCAAGTATCTCCCATGTCCGTCGATATGGCTATGATGGAGGTCATCCAGCACTACCTCCTCGTACCCCTCGTCGCTGATCGACAGCCTAGAGATCCTGTACAGAGACCACAGATCTAACGAAGTCTCTCCCTCAACAGTTGCCACAGTGTTCCACCTGCGGTTGAAGCACTCTACCAGTGCCAATAGAAGCCCCGTGTAGCAGGGGTACCCGTACAAAGCCGCAGTCACCGCATATCTCATATCAGCCTGGTCCAGCAGCACCCGATAGTGGTCTACTATGCCCATCAACCACTCAGTAGCCCCCTGGCGATATCTGTGTGACGAAATCACCGCCCAGTAACCATACCAGCTAACGGCCGTCTGTCGCAGTATCCCGAAAAGAAGGTTGTGGTCGTCATAGCCTTCCCCGGCATACTCCAGCCCACATGGCTCCAGTACTAACCCGGGACTGCCCTCTGTCTCTGCCCGGTGGTGCCCGTGCAAATCCTAGAAAGCGGGACCCATCACCCCAGCGCGGACTCTGAACTAGTCTACTCTGCTGAAGAAGCCCAGGCACTCAGTGCTCGAAAACTGACTCTTCCTCCAATAGTCCACAGAGAAACTCGGAAAGCTGTAAAGGACGATTCCGTGCAAACTATCTCGGCCCACCAAGATCGCTCGCTCCAGTCGGCGACGGGCCCCAGCAACCCGAGAGTCACTCTCTTCCATGCCTGGTGGGACAAAGCACCCGATGAACTCGAGCAGGTGATGGTCCAAAGAGAACTCCACCGAGTAGCCGCCGCTGCAATCATAAGTGTAAAAACCGCTCGCCTCCGACGCACGGGCCAGCTCCACAACCCCAACTCCGCTGCCGCGCTCGCCAATGGGCCCCTCTGACATAGCCATGTGCTCCCAGTTAAGATGCTCCGCATTAGCTGCAGTAATGATGGGCGGACCCAAAGGGGGCATGGGCCGCTCGGTCCTCCTCACCCAGTGTGTCACGCCCCGACGTGGAAAATCAGAACGTAGCAGTTTATATCAATCATGTCAATAATAGCATACATTGCCACAAGTGACTAACCACCAGGCTAATAATAAAGAAACAATTAACCCAACTTTATTGATAATAATCATAAGAGAAAGTATTCAATTACACCCGACTCCTTGTGGACTTCTATCTCATTAATGGAAAATACATCAACTCTAGATAACAACTAATCCAAACTTGACTTTAACATAAACTCTAAATGGCTCGCTCCTGGAATCACTCGCTCCCGTCCCCATCGGAACGCCCATCCTCATCCGAGCTACCTGAAAAGGATTGGAAAGTAGGGGTGAGCAAAGCTCAATAGGATTTTATATCTCTATCATCAGGCATAATTAAAGTGATTAACCATTTATGAATAACGTTGTAACAAAAACGATGATAAATAAATGACAAGAGATAGATAGGGAAAAGAAAATGAGCTTTCAAGTAAAGAGTAAACACAAGTTTAACAAGAACTTTTCATGTCATGAAATGATAAATGGAATTGGCCATATCAAGCACGTATTTCAAGTAATTGAGTAAAAGTGGAAATGTCATAGACCAATCATGCTAGTCATGCACTTCGGTGCAATGCCACACCTTGTCATTACAAACTCCCCGAGGCACAAGTACTTTCGGGCGCTCCTCCCAGGACCAGACCGGGCCCTTTATGATGTGTTGGCATTGAAGGTTTGGATCAATGATCCTAGTCTAGACATTCATCACATTAATGGCCAAGAGTTCCAAGGTTAAGCTCACGAACTTACTTCTAAGATCAAGAGAAATTCCAACAAAATTGGAATGACATCAAGTAGAAAGACTATGAGTCTTTAGGTAACAAGGATGTAAACAAGGATTGCATATAATCTCACAGTTCAAGGCCAACCTTGATAACTGCTTCATGGTGATAAAACAAGAAAAACCTTATTACAATCTTATATGTGACGGTCTATAACAGGGCCGTTACAGGAACGTGACGGTCGTACACAGGGCCGTTACGTTGCTGTGACGGTCCAATCTTGGGCCGTTACAGGACACAGACCAGTTTAATTTGAGCTGGTCCAAAAACACGATTCAAAACACGTTCATGGGTTCAGGTCTTTAGGGTACAACCTGCCCGGCGTCCTGGTGGGAATCCCAAGCTCACGGGGTCTTACGGAGGTCTCATAATAGTGGTCCTAGTCCGACGGAAGGAATATCCGGCGGAGAGTCTATGGACGCACTTTTCGTTCTTTTATTACGTTAGGCCTCTTCGGGAATGGTTGATTTGTCAATTAAGTGCGTGGGCGTGCCAGTCACAAAGTGACAATTTATTCGGGCTCCGAAGAGCCCATGGTGCGCTCGATCTGACTCGGTCAGACGATTGTGTAGTTCGTGTCGGGACCAAAATCCATCGCGCCATAAAGGTCACGGCGTCATTTACATCCCCCATACGAGGGAACACCCTTGATTAATCGCCGGGATTCAGGGCCTCATGGCCAGAAGATTAATTGCATGGAAAGGCCTATTAGGAAGCATTGAAATCCCCGTATGAGGGTGAGAAGAAAGCATTCGCGGTCATGTCGGTCATGTGCTGACCATTTAATATTCGGACGAATGTTCGGCTCGGGAAAAGTGCGATCGTCGCGAGAAAATCGGAGCATATGTATGCCGGGATATGGCAATTTATTGTTCAGAAGAACGGAAAACGTTCGGCTAAACCTCGGTCAGAGCAGTCAGAAACCAGTAAATCTGTTGGCCCGGTGCAAGAGCAAGCTGCGACCATACTGCGGTGGGCCCCCCGCGGTCGAAACAAGACTTGCATGAGCGTCATTAATATTTCTGGTGCCAAGGGGCAACGAGGGAATATCCCTTGAATCGGTTGAAAAGCCCTGTGTCTAGGGAAGCGGACGTTCGAAACGTGTCGGTCATTCGGGAGACAGTTTAATATTCGGACGGGAGTCCGGCTTGAGAATATTGTAATCGTCGCGGGAGGACCTGGAACATATGCATGCCGGGATACGGCAAGTTTATTATTCTGAGACACCGAAAATATTCGGTTAAATCTCGGTTAGTGTAGCAGGAAACTAGCGAATTTATTGGCCCAGTGCGAGATCGAGTCGGGACCATATCGGGGGCGCCTCCCGCGGTCCAAACGGGGCTTGCGTGGGCATCATTAATGTTCCCGGTGCCGGAGGGCAACGGGGAAGAGTCCTGGGACTAGATTCCAAAACCAAAACATGTTCGAAGGAAGCGAGCTATAGGCCGAGGGTGTGGGTCAGATAGTGACCATAATTGGGACGGACCCGAGGTCCAAGCACAGCCCACAAAGGCCATATTGATATTCCCGTGTATAGGGTCCAGGGATGACATGAGCCATCTCGTTCTATTCAAATTTATGTCAGTCACTTGCGGACCACTTGATATTCGGACAAGGGTCCATATTGAAGGTGCGACGTAGATAAGAACAATCCCGTACAAATGTATGCCGAGTTTGCGGCAATTTCAATGAAAGGGCGGGAACGAATCCCGATAGAGTGAATCCGATTTGACGAGCTATCGGCCCGGAGCAATACTGGGTCACGACCACATCGGGGTAGGTGCCGTCGGCCATATCGGTCATGTTCGGACACAGGTCCGTAATAGAAACGCGGCAGAAATCGAGGTGAACCTGTTCAAATATCTGCCGAACGTGCGACAATTTTAGTAGTGGCTCGGAAGGGATCCGGCCCGAGAAATGAGTCCGGTTTATCGACCCGAGACTAGGTCGGGGCCTGGCCATGTCGGGATAGTTCCCAAGACTCGGGCCCGGCCTGAGAGGGCGACATTATTGTTCCTTCAGTGCCGGATCATGGGAGAGACGGGGCTGCGATGTGGAATTAGTAATACCTTATATTGTTTTATCATTATTGTAATTATTACTCCGTTGCTTATCCCTCTTTCCGTATCTGTTCCGGGTGCTTTCCCTCATCTTGCTTATTGTCATTATTACATTTATTATTATTATTGTCACTTATTTCATTCATTTCATTCAATTTTTTTTTTATACGGATCTGTTCAGGCTTATTTACTCATCATGTTTTTTACTAGCTTGTTAGTGATGCCATTATATGCCCATATGTACATATATACATGTATTTTTTTGGGGGGGAGAGTTGGCCCTTGGCGGGTTAAAAAGGGGGCTAAAGGGGGTGTACCGCTGAAGAAAGGTGGGCAGAAAAGTGTGCCGGCGAAGGGCTGAAGATGTGTGCCGTTGAAGGGCTTAAAAGGGGGTTGCCGCTGGAGGTCTGAAGGAGGTGTACCGCTGGGGCGCTGGCTGGAGACTGTACCGGTGAAGGGGGGGAAGGGTGGCGCATGGTGTCCCAAGGGCGCACTGGAGAAGCGCCAAGAGAGTGTGCCGGGGAAGCCCACAGATAGTGTACCGGTGAAGGAGCACATTGGCTGGTCACCCCAACGCAAAGTCTGTACATTCATCAGCCCAAAGTCTATACATTGGCTGCATTCATCAGCTCAAAGTCTGTACATTGGTTGCATTCATCATCTCAAAGTCTATACATTGGCTGGTCAAAGTCTACACATTGTCCATTGGCTGCAGCTCAAAATCTATACATTGCCAGCTCAAAGTCTATACATTGTCCATTGGCTGCAACTCAAAGTCTATACATTGGCTAGCTCAAAGTCTATACGTTGTCCATTGGCTGTAGTTCAAAGTCTATACATTGGCCAGCTCAAAGTCTGTACGTTGTCTATTGGCTGCAGCTCAAAGTCTATACATTGGCCAGCTCAAAGTCTGTACGTTGTCCATTGGCTACAGCTCAAAGTCTATACATTGGCCAGCTCAAAGTATGTACGTTGTCCATTGGCTGCATTCATCAGCTCAAAGTCTATACATTGGCCAGCTCGAAGTCTGTACAGCTCAAATTCTATACATTGGCCAGCTCAAAGTCTATACATTGGCCAGCTCAAGTCTGTACAGCTCAAAGTCTATACATTGGCCAGCTCAAAGTCTATACATTGGCCAGCTCAAAGTCTGTACAGCTCAAAGTCTATACATTGGCTGCAGCTCAAAGTCTATACGTTGGCCAGCTCAAAGTCTGTACATTGTCCATTTGATGCAACCCAAAGTCTATACGTTGGCCAGCTCAAAGTCTATACATTGGCCAGCTCAAAGTCTATACAGCTCAAAGTCTATACGTTGGCCAGCTCAAAGTCTGTACATTGGCCAGCTCAAAGTCTAAACAGCTCAAAGTCTATACATTGGCCAGCTCAAGTCTATACATTGGCCAGCTCAAAGTCTGTACAGCTCAAAGTCTATACATTGGCCAGCTCAAAGTCTGTATATCTCAAAGTCTATACGTTGGCCAGCTCAAAGTCTGTACATTGGCCAGCTCAAAGTCTGTACAGCTCAAAGTCTATACATTGGCCAGCCCAAGTCTATACATTGGCCAGCTCAAGTCTATACATTGGCCAGCTCAAAGTCTGTACAGCTCAAAGTCTATACATTGGCCAGCTCAAAGTCTGTACAGCTCAAAGTCTATACGTTGGCCAGCTCAAAGTCTATACGTTGGCCAGCTCAAAGTCTGTACATTGGCCAGCTCAAAGTCTGTACAGCTCAAAGTCTATACATTGGCCAGCTCAAGTCTATACATTGGCCAGCTCAAAGTCTGTACAGCTCAAAGTCTATACATTGTTCATTAACTGCAGCTCAAAGTCTATACATTGCTTGTTGCGGTGTTCGCGCATCAATCTACCAAGTCTATACATTGTGTTCCACTTCGGAGGGTGAGAGGAGTGTGCCGCTGAAGGGCCGAGAAGCTGTGTCGTTGAAGGGTTGTTAGAGCATACCGCTGAAGGAAGGTTAGAGGTGTACCGGCCAATGAGGGTGGAGGGCGTACCGGCGAAGGCTGGGATAGACATGCCGATGAAGGCCCACTCCTCTGTTACTTATTTTTAAGGCTCTTCTTTTCTTCTTTTCTTTGATTTTTGCGTATTTTTATACAAATCTTTTCTCCTTCTTCTTGCAATCTGTTGTTGCTCTATTTATTTATTGCTTTTGTTATCTTTTAATGTGTATTTATTATCTCATTTGTTTGTTGCATCCTTTTTGCCTTTTAACGTCTTGTTATTTTCTAACAAAAATTTGGCAGCATCTCCCCTTGACCCGAGCGTAAGGGAGATAAAGGGAACGTGCCCACATGGAGTGGCGGAACCCGACAACTGGAGGTGGGCACCCGAGGGCGGCAACACCTTAATAAAACCTCAGAAAACACGGGGAAAACAACGAGCCGAAGACCTCTAAGACTAGACAGGGTGTACTGGAGAAGGGGGGGCAGGCACAGATGAAGGCACTGGGCTTTATAGGAGGAGGTTCGCGACCTCAAACCATTCAAGATGATGCCACATCCGGAGGAAACCGTCGGCATGAGGGATGTACACAAAGACCGGAAAGTGAAAGGAAAGACGATCAAACGCACTGTGGCCCAAAACACCGAGACAAAGAGGAAACCCACTGAGGGGACGATCTTCATTCATGGGGAACAAAGGGCCATAGCCGTCCGTATGCATTACAAAGCATGCCCGAGCTAAGGCTACAGGCAAGAAAGAAAACTAAAGAACAAAAGAACGGAGAGGGAGAAAAAGGAACAAAAGAAGAGGAAGTGTTGGGGATCGAAGTAGGGACAACGGTCCACTGCTCTTTCCCCCACCTTATCCTATTACATCCAGCTCTCTCTCTCTCTCTTACTCTCTTTTCCTTGCCTGGTGGTCGTCGGAAGACTCCACGCCGGAGCCCTCTCCCTTTTCCTCTCTCTTTTCCTTCTTCTCGTAGGTGGCTCTGTGTCTGTTCTTCTCTGTCTGTGGGTCTCTTCTCCGTGTGTCGGTCCTCTGTGTATGGGCCTCTTCTCTCCTTTTTCGCCGGAATGGGAGTGGTTTTATACTCCCAGCAGCAGGAGCCCTCGAGCACGGCAGTCGGAGGTGGAAAGCGGCTGGTCCTGATGGGGATTGACTTCCCCTGTCTTGGATGTCAGGGGAGTAGCCTGCGTGGCCCAACCTCTAGTTGACACCTCGGACAGCTCACTGCGCGCCAAGGATACGTAGGGCATGGGCGTCACGTCGTTCCGTTGAAATGCCTTTACGTTGTGCCGCTGGCGGGGTCAAGAAGTGTGCCGCTGAAGGCTTGAGATGGTGTGCCGTTGAAGGCTTGAAATAGCGTGCCGTTGAAGGCCTGAGATAGTGTGTCATTGAAGGCTTAAAATAGTGTGCCGTTGAAGGCTTAAAATAGTGTGCTGTTGAAGGCCCGAAATAGTGTGCCGTTGAAGGCTTAAAATAGTCTACCGTTGAAGGCCTGAAATAGTGTGCCGTTGAAGGCCTGAAATAGTGTACCGTTGAAGGCACATGGGGTGTGCCGCTGAAGGGCCCAGGGATGTACCGCTGAAGGGCCAAAGGGCGTGCCGTTGAAGGCCCAAAAGGGGCAGTTCTGAGCCCATTGTGAGCATGAGTTGTGGCCCATTTAATTTTCTTCGAGGCCCATGGATTATGGGGGCTCTTGGTGGTTGATTTCTCTTCACTGTCGTGACTCCGGAGACGGCTTCACGGCAGTGTGCATATTTGGGGAGTCCGGATGACCAGCCCCTCTGGGGCTTCCTCACTCGGTGCCGTTGTTGATGCTGGGCTGAGCAGGATATCTGGGTGTGCAATTTTTGGTGTCCACAAATGCCCCCCACCCACGGGTAGCGCAGGCGAAGGATGAGCCGAGCGGTGCTCGCGGGTGTGCTGGCCTCTTTTTCTCATCGTCGGTGCCGCCGGGGTGTCGGGAGCCGACATGACTTGTTTGTCTCCTCTTTTCTTCGTCAGTGATGACGGGGTGTCGGGAGCTGACCTGGTTTGTTGGTCTCTTTATCTCTTCGTCAGCGTCGACGGGGCGTCGGGATCTGACATGCTCTGTTGGTCTCTTTGTCTCTTCGTCAGTGCTGATAGGGTGCCGGAATCTGACATGATGCGTTGGTCTCTTTGTCTCTTTGTCAGCGCCGACAGGGTGCCGGGAGCTGACCTGGTTTGTTGGTCTCTTTGTCTCTTCGTCAGCGTCGACAAGGTGCCGGGAGCTGACTTGGTTTGTTGGTCTCTTCGTCTCTTCATCAGTGCCGACGGGGTAGCGGGAACTGACGTAGTATGTTTATCTCTTCTTCTCTTCATCATCAGTGCCGACAGGGTGCCGGGAGCTGACCTAATTTGTTGGTCTCTTTGTCTCTTCGTCAGTGCCGATAGGGTGCCGGGAGCTGACCTGGTTTGTTGTTCTCTTCTTCTCTTCATCAGTGCCGACGGGGTAGCGGGAACTGACGTAGTATGTTTGTCTCCTCTTCTCTTCATCATCAGTGCCGACAGGGTGCCGGGAGCTGACCTAGTTTGTTGGTCTCTTTGTCTCTTCGTCAGTGCCGACAGGGTGCCGGGAGCTAACCTGATTTGTTGGTCTCTTTGTCTCTTCGTCAGCGCCGACAGGGTGCCGAAAGCTGACCTGCTTTTGTTCGTCTCTTCTTCTCTTATTTTTCTTCTCTTCTCTTTTCTCCTCTTCTATATTCCCTTCACGTAAACATGGGGTGAGAATTTATTTAGTGTCCTCAAATCAGGGAAGCGGGCTGCGAAAGCCAAAATTTGGGGAGCAGGCTGCCAGAGCCAGACTTGGGAAAGCGGGCCATGGGGGCCGAGGTAAGCAGGCTACACGAGCCAAAGTTGGGAAGCATGCTATAAAAGCCAAAGGGAAGCAGGCCAGAAGAGCCAAAGTCGGGAAGCGGGCCGTGGAGGCCGAATTGGGGGAGCAGCTGATAAAGCCAAGGATATTGGGAAGCGGGCTGCAATAGCCGAAATTATTGGAAGTGAGCCGCGAAGGCCGAATTCTGGGAAGCATGCTATGAGAGCTGAATTCCGGGAAGCAGGCTGCAAGAGTCAAAGATATTGGGAAGCGGGCTACAAGAGTCGAAATTATGGGAAGTGGGCCGTGAAGGCCGAATTCTAGGAGGCAGGCTATGAGAGCCAGAATTGGGAAGCAGGCCACGAGGGCCCAAAGGGAAGTAGGCTATAAAGGCCGAGGGGAAGCAGGCTGCGAGAGCCAAAGCTGGGGAGCGGGCCGTGAAGGTCGAAATTATAGGGAGCAGGCTACGGAAGTCAAATCGGGGAAGCAGGCTACAAGAGCCAAAATTAGTAAGCGGGCTGCAGGAGCCGAGATTATGGGCAGCAGGCCGTGAAGGTCGAATTCTGGGAAGCAGGCAGTGAAGGCTGAATTCTGGGAAGTAGGCTGCAAGAGCCAAAGATGTTGGGAAGCGGGCTGCAAGAGCCGAAATTAGGGCAGCGGGCCGTGAAGGCCAAATTCTGGGAAGTAGGCAGTGAAGGCCGAATTCTGGGAAGTAGGCTGCAAGAGCCAAAGATGTTGGGAAGCGGGCTGCAAGAGCCGAAATTAGGGCGCAAGATGTGAAAGCCCAAATCGGGGAAGCGGACTATAGAAGTCGGAGTTGGGAGATTAACGAGCCGCGAGGGCAAGAGGTAGGCCATGGGGGCCAAGATTGGGCTCTACGAGCCAGCGCAGGGAAAGTAGGCTTTGATAGCCAAAATTGAGTTTATTGTATACACACATTTTTATTATTTATTATATATATATATATATATATATTATTATTATTATATATAATTTTTTATTCAAGCATGCAAGTATTCATTAGCAGGCATATCATAGATATGAGTAAGGCAGCTCCCTCTATAGGGGATAGGATAGGGACATCGTCCGTAATTCGTAGATGCGGTGCGGGCCGCGAGGCACAATCGAAGGGTGGTGCACCCGTCAAGAGGATATCGCATATCTTGCATGTATAGCCTAAATTCACGCATTTCACCCTTGGCAATTCTATGTGGCGTGGCAGTGCAAATGTGTGAACAAAGAGCCCTAACCATAGGGATATGCAGGTTTTCCTGGTGACACTCAAGGATCACTCCAGCGCCTACACATTAGTTCCAGGCTTTCAACTTTCGGTAGCTTCACACAGCCCCCATTTGTTTATTTTGGTAGCGGATTTCACCGTTCGACGTGAGTCTCCTCATGTGTCTCAATGGGGATTCCCGGCTACTAGGATTTATCCTTATTGTGATTCGCTTCACCATTTCGCGCGAGTCTCCTCATTTGTTTCAGTGGGGATTCCCGGCTACTCGGATCCACGTTTCTCTCTCTCTTCTTTCTTCTCTTCTTTTTTTTTTCTCTTCTCTCTCTCTCTTTTTTTTTACAGTGGGGGTAGGTAGCTTTTTCCTCACGATTACCTTTCACGCGAGTGCAGGAATTCAAGTCTCCGTAGAGTGCAAAGAAGAAATTTGGGCAATCCCTATAGTCGAAGGCTATTGAACACATTAAGTGCTAAGTGTGGGAGCGTTGCCTCGGGTTTATTTTGTGAGCTGGGCTTAGCGATTCAGCCATGACTCTTCCCCTTGACGTGTGCACCTACCATAATTGGGTTCCCTTTGAGCGTGCACCGTGACGCCCCTGCATCCGGAATCGGGGCGATATTATTTAGCAAGGAAGCACGGTCCTAAAAAATTCTAAGGAGATGTATTATTCTATATTAAGCAACCATGCAAGCAGGGCAATCATGCATTCTCTTCTTTCTTTTCTCCTTCTTTTTTTGTGTGTTCATTTTATTGTTTTCTTTTTGTTTTGTTTCTTTTTTTGTTTGTTTTTGTTTTTATTTGTTTGTTTGTTTTTTTTTTTTGCATAAGAAAATATTACTATTACATATAAGTGTAGTGATAGTAAAGGTATTAGGGAAGCAGACCACGAACGGCTGAAAGGACACTAGGGAAGCGGGCTGTGAAGGCCGAAGTTGATATTGGAAGTAGGCCACAATAGCCAAAAATCGAGGGGAGCAGGCTGCGAGAGCCAAATTATGGGAAGCATGCTGTAGGAGCCGAAGTTGAGAAGCGAGCTACAGGGGTGATGCGGGACGGGATTGAAATGAGCTAAGACCTACGAATGCAACAAGTGCGGCCAGCACTCGCACGCCAAAGGCAAGCCGGGCGGCTGACCTTCGTAGCGTTCCTCCGGGTGGAGGCGTCTGTCAACAAGAAACTCAAGCCCAACGACCGTCCCTATGAGAGAAGCGCGGGGATCTCAGCGGCTAAGGAACCGCCGTGCGCCTATGGGAATATAGTCCGAGCTCGGCGCTCGACTAGGGCCACGGAATGGGTGCAAAACTCTCAACCACGCGGTGACTAAAGACTAGCTAGGAACCTACACACACTCACGCAGCATGCTAGAAAGTATACTAGTAAAGCAAATGCCAACAAAGGGAGCGTCGCACGTACCTCCACGCCTAGGCGTGGGGAAGAAACCCCGGTCGAGATCGACAACCCCGATACACAAGGTGAACCATAATACAACTCCAACCCAAAAAATGCCCACTCCTCGCAGGGAGATAACAGGCTACAACATATGGATTCGGGGCTGTCAATGCACGGGCTGACGGGCGGCACTCGATGAAGGGTTGGCCGCGAGGAGGGTCCGGACGGTGATCGGCAGGTTCGCAGTAATGCGCGACTCGGCGGTGAATGCTCCCACGACCCGATCCGGTGTCCGATTGAGGCGCCGTCAGCGAGGGCTCGTAGCTAGGTCACGGGAGGAAGCCTCGGCCAAAGGGGGCGTGCAGATTCCGTTCGTGGAAGCCGGGGGCGGACCTGCAAGTTGCGACTGGATTCTATTCCCAGAACCGCGCGCTCGAGCGGGAAAAATGAGAAGAAGTGGCTCCGAAGGTCGAACGGAGCTCCGCTTGTTGGAGGACGAAGAGGACGCAGAGCAGCAGGTCCCGACCGAAGGAATCGGTCAGATCTGGTCGTGGCTGAGAGCAGCAAGCTCTGGAATCAGCAGGTGGTCCTGGCGCCGGGTGGACAGGGCAGACCTGTGCGACCTCACGGGAATGGACGCCACGAGCAGCTCGGACGTCGGAACGAGGCGAGATCAGCGGCGTTGGACAGAGGACGAAGAGAGGCACGACCGGTGAAGATCCCACATCCAAACTCGCAGACGTCCATCCCGTGGGATTTTTGCAAGGGGGTGAACAGAACCAGGCTCGCAGGGAGAGGGGGTCCTGCACGTACTCACGAAGAAAATCGCCACGGGTGATGCCGAACTCCGAATGAGGCGAGACCACCTCGCACGCGTTGGCGACTCGTAGAAGAATCACCCAAAAATGGGCTGGTCACCCAAAGTCGCCAAGAACAGAGGAGGTCATCGCAGCTCTTGGAGACAAGATCTTGTTGCACTGAACTTGAATCTGTGAAGAGATAGAAGAGAGGGGGAACCTCGGCGTCGCACCGAGGGGATGGGGAGTCACACCCCAGGCTTGCTCCCATCGCAGGAGCAAGGAGGAACAAGGAGGGGCGCAGCCACCTTCAAGGAAAATCAGCAATTTCTTTCATTCAATCAATAATAATCCCTCCAAAGAAAATACAAAGCTTTTATATGGGGAGGGGGAATGCTAGGGTTGAAACCCTAGCCACAAGGGAAAGGGGGGTGCGCAATGTGGCATGGAGGAAAGGGGGGGTGCACACATTGGCTAGGGGGGAAAGGGGGGGACGCACCACTCCTAGATTCTAGGAGGGAATTGGGGAAGGGGGGCGGCCAAAGGAGGGATGGGGTGGCCGGATGGGGAAGGGAAAGGGGGGGTGCGCACCCCTCTTCCTAAAATCTAGGAGAGGGGCGGCTGCCACCTTCCAAGAGGAGGGAAAGAGGGGAGGGGGGCTCCCAAACCCTAACCCTAGGGAGGGGGGCACAAATCTCCAGGTGGGCCAAGCCATGGTTGGGCAGCCATGCCCAATGGGCCAAGGCTTGAACCAAGAAAGGGGGGTGCGCACCCCTCTTCCTAAAATCTAGGAGAGGGGCGGCTGCCACCTTCCAAGAGGAGGGAAAGAGGGGAGGGGGGTGCCCAAACCCGAACCCTAGGGAGGGGGGCGCAAATCTCCAGGTGGGCCAAGCCATGGTGTTGACACCCGTTTTAGCCCACAAGTTGTGTCATTTCTCTTATTCATCACTTTTGATGTCCCGAATTAGCCATTGTTTTGGAGCTTTCTCGGATAGATTTCGAGCCCATTTTTACCATTTCATATCCTTTGAGTCTTGGAGATCATGATTTCTTAGAGCCCCGGAGCTTATCTTGTCAAATTCCGGCTTCCAAATCAACTTTCGGCCCATTTATGTCGGCTTCCCTCAAGTAATCGGCTCTCTCTCACTGCGCAGTCTTAAAAGTGGTTCTTTTTCACCATATTCCAATCCTCTATTCAAAAAGTTATCTTCATCAAAGTTGTTCATCTTTCAAAGATCTACAATTTCTTCTTCTGCACCGTTGGCCGGTTCTGCCCCGATTGTGAGCTATTCACATTTTTCTGGCGTGCTGTGCTGTTCACCTACATTCCAGAATTTTTCTCTCTCTTCCAGCCCCATTTTCACCCTCTTCCAATCATTTTCTCACATTTCTTTCTTCATAAACGTTGTTCCTCTCTCAGTTATCTACAACTTCTATGTTTACCACTTTTTCTAATTCTCCACCGTTTGAGAGATACGCTTCGATTTCTAAAGTCGCGTGCAGTCTGCCCAGAATCTACCTTCATCGAAGTGAAGGTCATTTGCAGGTGCGTTACTTCATTGAAGTGACGGCCCAGTGAAGACCGTTACTTTAGTGTGACGGTCCTACGATAGACCGTCACACCAAAACTTGCCCAAAACAGTCCGGTTCAACCCCTAGAGTGTGGCGGTCCTATCCTTGACCGTTAGACCAAGTGACGGCCCTGTTTAGGTGCGTTACATCCAATCTCATCCGAAAACGTCTCGTTCGACCTCCAGAGTGTGACGGACCTACCCTAGTCCGTTACATCACTCTGACGGTCCTATGATAGACCGTTACATGCACCAGAGAGTCCAATTCTAATGGGTTTGATACTACACATGCATGTTCTAATGGGTTTTTATCCGACCGTGATCGCCAAAAAATTATCTGTTGATTGTTTGTTTACCTATCTCTTCTTATCTTCTTTCTTTTTTTGTTGATTGTGAGGGTTTTGAAAAATGATATGGCGAGATGATAAATAAACTACCAAAGATCAGCTCAACCTATGCACATGTGAACATGAACCTAGGCAATCAAATCTAACTCTAGCATGGGCATGCTATCTCAATCAAATTACGCTAAGGGAAAAACAAAAACACACGCCGGGGCGTGGAGCAAAGATAAATAAAAACACACCGCTAGGGGTGGAACAATCAAGGGGAATAAAGAGATTTGATGAAAAAGACAGCTAGTGCCCAACACTAAGGAAAGTCGTGATCGCCACCAAAGTAAACACGAGTCAAAGACTCGAATATACCTTGGAAGTAGGTGGATGAAACACCCGCCCACGGGAGAGAAAACCAAGGAAAGCCTGCAGATCAACTTGCAAATAACGGTCCAAACCCTGTGCGTCGCTTGGAAGTAACGGTCGTGAGATAGACCGCCAGAAGGAAATAACGCTCCTGCACCTGACCGTCAGATAACCTGCAGTGAAAAGATGTGAATTATTTGAACTCCAACCCTTCCAGCCGGCTAGAAGACTTGGGCCTCGTGCTAGTGATCCTGTAAAACCTGCCAAGGATGTAGAAAGCAAAACAACACAACCTCAATTAGCCCTCAACATAAGTATGGCATCAATCCTTAAAAAGCTTAAGAACATCAAAAGGAGAGGGGATTACCGGGGAGTTGTTGGTTTTTTTTAACCCCTCTGGGCGTTTTTTAAGTTTAGGAGGATATGTGTATGCTTAGCAACAGTGAAAAACGTGGAGGAAGAGGAGGGACAATGCTTTTGATTGATAAAACCAAGGGAAACTTGAGCATGCAAAGATGATGATCTTGACAAGCTAAGACCCAAAATTACTCCCTTGACTTGGAAGATGGACGTGGGAAGCAGCTCCTCCTGGATGTAGATGGCTCCTGAATTTGGCAGCACTTCGTCGTGAATCAAATCTTCCTCTTCCGGGTCATGAAATCAAGTGTTCTATTTATAGACTCCCTCAAACTCTCAGGTCGTGTTGAAGATAAATCAGCCAAGAAAGGAGGATAATCCTTAGCAAATCCTTGAGGATAATATCAACAAGAGTCCAAAGAAACAAACGAGAGGTCCTGAGGATTAGAATTGAAGGAGATAATGCCAATCCAAAACCCTATCTCGTCCACGGAGTAGCAGAGAAAAGGCCTGAACTGTCAGGACTCTCTGAAAGAAGTAACGGTTGCACGATAGACCGCCACTTGGAAATAACGCTCCAAGGAATTACCGTCATTTTCAACCCTATCCAAAGGATAAGATCGACGGGAAGAAGATCTAAACAATAGGACTCTGCAAGTAAGTAACAGCCAGGGCATAGGGCGTCATAAGGAAACAACGGCTAGGGAGTAGACCGTTATTATCAAAGGACAACGAGGCCCTAAGTCTTGGGACTCTTCAAAGAGTAACGGCCTAGGCTTCATGTGTTATTATGAAATGACGCGCCTAGTCCAGACCGTTATTATCATTGATTTTCAAGAAAATAGAATGGAGGGATTGCCAAGCTTTTGAACGAAGTGCCACCAGGAACTAGGTCTAATCCAGGAATTGAGACCCAGAAAACAGGCTTCAACTGATTAAAAGGAATTCAATGAAGTGTGAACAACTCGGAGTATCATATTGAATGAATAAGGAGATGACCCGACTTATTGGGTATAAAACGGGTGTCAACAGATGCCCCTCAACGTCCTCTTTGCAGGGGAACGAGCGGAAGTGAAGCGAAAGCGAAATGGAACAGGGAGATGAAGCGGAAATGAAGCGGAGTGGATCAAAAAGAGGGCGTTAAGATAAACGACACCCGTTCTTCACCAACAAGCGATAAGAATTTTCTGGAAAAACTTCAAAACTGATCACAAGGAAATAGCTAACCAAAGGATGCAAGTCTGGAGGATTTAATTAACTAAGGAAAGGAAACACGGCTGGCCGCCGAAGGCAACGGAAAGGAAAGAGACTAAACTCCAGACAGGAATCTTCAGTCAACCAGATCAAGCGAGCAAATCGAAGGAAACCTTCAAATTCAGAGTGGAATAATTCTCCTTATCCAGGATCAAGAACACAGCTGTTCACCGTCAATGAGACCTCTTGAACAAATGAAGCTCATGAATGCTCAAAGAATGCGTGTGATGCATGCTGGGCTAAAGAAAAACAAATCTTCAAAGCAAATGCAAAGAAAGATAAAATAACAAGATACTCGAGAATAATATTGCTAGATTGGGGAAACCAGAGTCAAGACACTATCTGCAACCACGGCGTGCAAGATAGAACCATCATCCCTAAATTTTCCAACCTAACGGCCTACCCAACGATTATTCATGTGAATTTAGATCATCATCATTTTTGTTTAAGGGGAACATCAGATCCCAGGACACCTGAATGACCAGCTGGTTCTCGAGATAATATATCATAGATAACATATAGTAATGCATTAAGGGATAAGGGAACGAGATACAATACCTGACTTACCTGCTTGACGGACGGCGAAGCGTGCCTTCTGTTCATAGTTCCTTTCATGAAAGATAGGTTAGCCAACAAGATAGTTATGATAATAGTTAAGGCATAACCCTTGTCTGTGTGATAAACTCATCAAATGTTTTTATGATGGAGATAAGTTTAAACATTAATTTTGACCATTCATTCATCAAGAAACTTGCAAGCATATAACGGCCTGACTCAGGAGCGTCACATGAAAATAACGGATTAAGCCTAGTCCGTCAACACCGAGTCGGTTCATATTCTTCAATAAAACAGTCCGTCACAAGCGACGGCCTTAAAGGGGGGCGTCAGGATGATGTGACGGTCTAACGATAGACCGTCGCTTCTCCTGAGTTTTAAAAAAAAACAAACCGAACGGCCGTTCGGTCTCATTTCATGCTCAAACAACCAAAACGCCAAACCAGAAAAAAATCACCGGCGACTCCATCTCCACACTCCAATGGCCGGCGACGAGGCACCGCAGCCACCACCTCAGAAGAGAGGGAGAGGAAAGAAGATGGCTATAAGGCGGTTCCACCGCCGGCTCGAACGAGAGACCACCCCGCCGCCCGTGGAGGAAGAACCGAGGGGAAGGGAGCCAAGGGAAGAGGAGGAGGTCCCCACGGTCGTAGAAGAACCAACCGAAGCCTCCTTGGGTGCAGAGGAGCCCAAGGAACCAGAGAAGAAGAAGAGGAAGGTCCTCGACCATGAGGTAGGCCATCCGCCCTAATTTTTATATTTTTGATTTTTATGTTTTTATTTATGAATGCATGTGGGGGATAAGAGGAGAAATGGGTCTATGAACCCACTAGGAACACTTGTAGGCCATTTGGCCAAAGTGAGAAGTCATGGGGATGCAGGGGAGAAATTCCCTACTGGTAGACTAAGTGACGGTCCCGCCAGCGACCGTCACTCCTCTGACGCTCCAAGCTAAGGCCGTCAGAGACAAGTAACGCCCCATCCCAGGGCCGTTACTTCTGCCAGGGTTCCAAACTCTTTTTAGGGTTTTCAATTTTCAAATTTTTGTTTTTCTTTTCGATATTTAATGTTTATGCAATGTCTATATGATGCGAATGGACTAATTAGTGCTCTAATATGCAATGCAGGGAAAGAGGAGATCGAGGATCTCATGGCTGCAGATTCGGGCGGTGTACCAGGCACTGCCCGACTACTAGAGTGATAGACTTGCAGAGATGGGTTTCGCCGAGATGCTCAGCATCGAGGTGATCCGGATGGATACGCCATTACTGTACGCATTGCACGAGAGGTGGGACCCGATCAGCCGAGCTTTCATCTTCCCGTGGGGCCACATGATCCCCACGCTAGAAGACATGGCGAGGATTGCAGGCTTGAAAGTCCACGGCGCTGCAGTGACAGGATGGACGTACGGCGACTATCGGGAGATAGCGCAGCAGCTACTGGGGTTGGACCTGATCAGGCCGGGCCAGTCTTCATCCCAGCTCTCGAGATCGGTGCTGCAGGAGAGTTTGGGGCTGAGAGGGGCAGCGATTGCCGTGGGAGAACTGCCCGAGGAGCATCTAAGCAGAGTGATAGACCGGGTGCGCCCTCGTGTGGCGGCAGAGGCAGGAGAGGAGGGGGATCGAGTGATGAGGCGCTTCTTGATACTGTTGTTCGGGAAGCTCCTGTTCACGACCAGAGCGGATGTCATCAGTTGTAGACTACTGCCGCTGATAGAGGATTTAAGCAGAGTGAGGAAATACGCCTGGGGAGCAGCGGTCTTGGCCTTCCTGATCAACTCGTTGAGCACCACGGACCGACTGACGATGCTGGGAGGCTTCTCGCCCTTCCTACAGGTAAAAATGCGCTTAAGTGCTTTCTACTATGCCATGATGTATGCTATGATTGATGATTTATGTAACTGACTTGATTCCTAAATGCAGATCTGGAGCTATTTGTACCTCCCGGGCATTGGGAGAGGCGCATTACTCCATCCTGGCCTGATACCGGTCGCGAGGCGATGGTCGGTGGCGAGGGATACGGGGTCGGTCTTGAGACAGACCCGGATGATCCAGGAGGACCTGGACTCCTACCCACACACATCGGTGAGCCCAAAACTTAAATGCTTAAAATGCTTTATATGCCTATATGTGCTCATGCTATGCGAATGCTAATGGATCTAAATGCCTGCAGGTGAGGCGGACTCCTTACCGCGGTGAGGGTTACACAGGACAGCCATGGGTGGAGGCGTCTCTATCGTATCGGGGACGAGACGTCTGGCTGCACTGCCTCCATATCATCGAGCCTCTGCACTACAGGCTGATCTTGCGGACCCGAGGACTACACCAGCCCGAGGTGACCTTTCCACGCCGCACCGACGACCATCCAGGCAAGTCGGCGAGAGGTATTAGTGGGAATGTGGATTGGCGTGCCCGGAAGGCGAAGTACGTCCTCGACTGGAGGCAGCGAGGCAGGGCTGTGAAAGAGCGGGCAGAGAGCGACGAGGCCTACCTGAAGGCCTTTGCTCGACACTACGGCGACCGGGTATACCGAGGTACCCGACGACCGGTATGCAATTCTAAACTAAGAAACTCTTTCTATATGATGAAATGCGGATGTGACATGCTGGCTCATGCTTTCTACATGCAGCTCGATCCTGAGGGGCGGATAGCTGAGCTAGAGGGACTACTCCACTCTACCATCCAGTAGCGGGATGAGTACCTGAGGAGAATATCCAAATGCCCCTCCAATAAAGAAGAGAGGGTGGCTCCCGAAGATCCGGCTCGCCGAAGTCATATCTTCCTTGGGAAGGAATTTGATTCTCACTCCTATCCAACACTCAAGGAGTATCATGGAACCGAACAAAGGCCCTCCAAGGCAAGCCGAGCTTAGTCCTTCATAGAGGTATGAGAGGACCGCTTGAGAAATAGACATACCCCGCCACAGTCCACTAATAATGCTAAGATTTTGGATATCTAAGAGGTGGTCGGTTGTGGAGAAAAGGAAGACCCCGCACAAGCAAACCGCCACCGCCTTGGCTATTGCTTCGTGTCTCTCCCACTTATTTTTACAGTGAGACGCTATCCATTGTGCCATAGGGATCAAGTGAATGTGGCGCGGGCTGATCATGGTCCGCACGTCCTTTGGGTTATGAATGAAGTCGCTTAAGATCAAGGACGGATCAATAGGTTCTATTGTATAGCAAACCCGATCCTCATCCCCCACCTTAGTCTTAGGAAGGGCTAGGTAGGTCTCTACCTCCTCCAAAAGGACGGTTGCTTCAAAGGAGGGGAAGATGAAGGTATGAGTTTGTGGATGCCATAGTTCCACAAGGGCTGAAAGGCATGGCCAATCCAAAGACAATTTCTGGATGTTTTTGCCTAGAACCAAGAGGGGTTGGAGGTGCCATGCTTTGAGGATTGATACCACCTCTAAAGGGAGTGCCTTTACCATGGGAGCCACCCACTTCAGGTTGGAGTAACACCTTCAGCCAGGAAGAGGCTTGAAGAAGAAAAGAAGAAGGAAGGTTATGAAGAAAATTAAAGTGCAGCAAAAAATCTGAACTTTGGATGAAGTCATGCAAGCTTACCACCCTTTGGACATTAGAGCTTAGATGCTTGGGGATCGAGGATAGCCGTTGAAGCTCCCCATGTTCCCTCCTTGCAGCCTTAGGGCCGGTGTAGATCTTCTCTTCCATAGCCGCCATCTCGAAGCACCTCTTCATCTTGATTTCTGCTTGTTAGGGAGAATTCTTCAACCCTAGAACAGAGGTTTTTGCAAGCTGCGATTTTGGGTAAGTTTCCCAAGTTGCTGGGGCTTTTTATTAACTTTGGAAGGATAAGATTGGAGTTGGGAGGCTTTATCTGAAATTTGGATAAGTTCTAGCAAGAGATTAAGTGGCTGAACCTCGGACTCTAAGCTCTCACGGCCGAATCCGTTTTGGAAACGACCCAGACTTTGACGGTCCGTCATAAGGCCGTTACTTCACTCTGTCGCGCCTACCCTGGGCCGTCACTCTTTCTGTGGGTTGGGTTTTCCTTAAAACATGTTCTGTGGCTGTTTACAGTCTGGTCTCAGACCGTCGCCTTTCAACGGACGAACCCTAATCCGTTATATCCTTCAAATCGCTCAAGTCTCTCTCTTCTGGGCTGAACGCCATGTAACGGTCAGGTTAGGACCGTCGTTTCGTTATGACGCGTCCCCTTCAGGCCGTCGCGTTTTCTGAGAGTAGTTCTAAAACCATGTTCTGCCATGAACAACGGTCTAGTCTAGGGCCGTTGTTTTCTTTTAACGCTCCTACCATGGGCCGCTATTTCCTCTGCAGCCCGGCTATCAGAATAAGATATTTCATGAATGACGGCCTAAGGTAGGCGCGTCGTTTGATTATGACGGTCCAAGACCAGACCGTCATTTCCTCTGCTACTAAATTCAGGCAGTTAGTCTATCCTTTGCCTAGACCTGGCGGTCTTTCACATCTGTACACCACACCTTCTCCACACAAGCATTCATTCACACATACACATCCATCATGCGTACTTTCAATCACTCATTCGTGCATATCCATTCATACATTCACAGGAAAAAGTCAACAAAATTTCATTTTCATAAAAAGGCATGTACAAGTGGTAAGAAAAGCATAAAAGTACATCATTCGGCCGGCTTATCTGTCGGGCCGCCCTCATCCTCCCCATCCTCTGGTCTCCTCGTGGGCGGCGGTGCTTGGGAAGTGCTCTCCTCTGGCAGTCCCTGCTCTGCCCTCTCATTTCTCCGTTGGCCGACGGAACTAACTAGGAAATCCCCAACCGAGCCACTTGGGGCAGCACTCCTATGAGCCCCGCTCCGGGAAGAACTCCGCTCTGGTGCCCGGCCTAGCATCCGGACCGTCTGCTCTATGGTCTGCAGCCTGATCTTCAGTGTGAAGATCTGGCGTCGCGTCTCCCGTGCCTCGGTCCGGTAGTGATCAAGATCCGTGGTCCCAAGGCGAAGGTCCTTCACCTCGGCCCGCGCCCGTGCTAAATCTGCTCGAAGTCGCTCCATCTCCACATCGTCCACATGTCGAGGGGTCTCCGCTCTCAGTCGGGCTATCTCTGCCCGCACGAGCTCCGTCTCTGCTCGAGCTCGATCAGTCTCGGCCCGGCTCCTCTCTACCTCTGCCCTCGCCTGGGTGGCCTCCGCCACTGCCGCTGCCAGCTCTATCGCCTGTAGATTGCATTGCATTGCATATAGGTTAGTCATATAAATTTAATTAGCATAAGCATAATCATAAAGCATGTAAGTATCTTACCCGCTCCGCGAGGGTGGCCTCCGCCTCCTCGGCCCGGGCAATCGCCCGAGTAAAATCAGCATCTCGCCCAGCCCTGTCTCCCGCAAGCTGCGAGGACGACGATGGGGCATCCGGTCCTGCTCGTTGAGCTCCCTCTGCCCACTGCATTGTCATAGCCAAAGCATTAGCATCATGCATAATCATAGTCATATCATAAGCATTCAGAATCTCACTAGGAGCTCCAAAGCAGTCCGGTACTCATCCCGCTGCTGGATGGTAGAGTGGAGTAGTCCCTCTAGCTCAGCTATCCGCCCCTCAGGATCGAGCTGCATGTAGAAAGCATGAGCCAGCATGTCACATCCGCATTTCATCATATAGAAAGAGTTTCTTAGTTTAGAATTGCATACCGGTCGTCGGGTACCTCGGTATACCCGGTCGCCGTAGTGTCGAGCAAAGGCCTTCAGGTAGGCCTCGTCGCTCTCTGCCCGCTCTTTCACAGCCCTGCCTCGCTGCCTCCAATCGAGGACGTACTTCGCCTTCCGGGCACGCCAATCCACATTCCCACTAATACCTCTCGCCGACTTGCCTGGATGGTCGTCGGTGCGGCGTGGAAAGGTCACCTCGGGCTGGTGTAGTCCTCGGGTCCGCAAGATCAGCCTGTAGTGCAGAGGCTCGATGATATGGAGGCAGTGCAGCCAGACGTCTCGTCCCCGATATGATAGAGACGCCTCCACCCATGGCTGTCCTGTGTAACCCTCACCGCGGTAAGGAGTCCACCTCACCTGCAGGCATTTAGATCCATTAGCATTCGCATAGCATGAGCACATATAGGCATATAAAGCATTTTAAGCATTTAAGTTCTGGGCTCACCGATGTGTGTGGGTGGGAGTCCAGGTCCTCCTGGATCATCCGGGTCTGTCTCAAGACCGACCCTGTATCCCTCGCCACCGACCATCGCCTCGCGATCGGTATCAGGCCAGGATGGAGTAATGCGCCTCTCCCAATGCCCGGGAGGTACAAATAGCTCCAGATCTGCATTTAAGAATCAAGTCAGTTACATAAATCATCAATCATAGCATACATCATGGCATAGTAGAAAGCACTTAAGCGCATTTTTACCTGTAGGAAGGGCGAGAAGCCTCCCAGCATCGTCAGTCGGTCCGTGGTGCTTAACGAGTTGATCAGGAAGGCCAAGACCACTGCTCCCCAGGCGTATTTCCTCACTCTGCTTAAATCATCTATCAGCGGCAGCAGTCTGCAGCTGATGACATCCGCTCTGGTCGCGAACAGGAGCTTCCCGAACAACAGTATCAAGAAGCGCCTCATCACTCGATCCCCCTCCTCTCCTGCCTCTGCCGCCACACGAGGGCGCACCCGGTCTATCACTCTGCTTAGATGCTCCTCGGGCAGTTCTCCCACGGCAATCGTTGCCCCTCTCAGCCCCAAACTCTCCTGCAGCACCGATCTCGAGAGCTGGGATGAAGACTGGCCCGGCCTGATCAGGTCCAACCCCAGTAGCTGCTGCGCTATCTCCCGATAGTCGCCGTACGTCCATCCTGTCACTGCAGCGCCGTGGACTCTCAAGCCTGTAATCCTCGCCATGTCTTCTAGCGTGGGGATCATGTGGCCCCACGGGAAGATGAAAGCTCGGCTGATCGGGTCCCACCTCTCGTGCAATGCGTACAGCAATGGCGTATCCATCCGGATCACCTCGATGCTGAGCATCTCGGCGAAACCCATCTCTGCAAGTCTGTCTCTCTGGTAGTCGGGCAGTGCCTGGTACACCGCCTGAATCTGCAGCCATGAGATCCTCGATCTCCTCTTTCCCTCCATTGCATATTAGAGCACTAATTAGTCCATTCGCATCATATAGACATTGCATAAACATTAAATATCGAAAACAAAAACAAAAATTTGAAAATTGAAAACCCTAAAAAGAGTTTGGAACCCTGGCAGAAGTAACGGCCCTGGGATGGGGCGTTACTTGTCTCTGACGGCCTTAGCTTGGAGCGTCAGAGGAGTGACGGTCGCTGGCGGGACCGTCACTTAGTCTACCAGTAGGGAATTTCTCCCCTGCATCCCCATGACTTCTCACTTTGGCCAAATGGCCTACAAGTGTTCCTAATGGGTTCATAGACCCATTTCTCCTCTTATCCCCCACATGCATTCATAAATAAAAACATAAAAATCAAAAATTTAAAAATTAGGGCGGAGGGCCTACCTCATGGTCGAGGACCTTCCTCTTCTTCTTCTCTGGTTCCTTGGGCTCCTCTGCACCCAAGGAGGCTTCGGTTGGTTCTTCCACGACCGTGGGGACCTCCTCCTCTTCCCTTGGCTCCCTTCCCCTCTGTTCTTCCTCCACGGGCGGCGGGGTGGTCTCTCGTTCGAGCCGGCGGTGGAACCGCATTATAGCCATCTTCTTTCCTCTCCCACTCTTCTGAGGTGGTGGCTGCGGTGCCTCGTCGCCGGCCATTGGAGTGTGGAGATGGAGGTCGCCGGTGGGTTTTTTCTGGTTTGGCGTTTTGGTTGTTTGAGCATGAAATGAGACCGAACGGCCGTTCGGTTTGTTTTTTTTTTAAACTCAAGAGAAGCGACGGTCTATCGTTAGACCGTCACATCATCCTGACGCCCCCCTCTAAGGCCGTCGCTTGTGACGGACTGTTTTATTGAAGAATATGAACCGACTCGGTGTTGACAGACTAGGCTTAATCTGTTATTTTAATGTGACGCTCCTGAGTCAGGCCGTTATATGCTTGCAAGTTTCTTGATGAATGAATGGTCAAAATTAATGTTTAAACTTATCTCCATCATAAAAACATTTGATGAGTTTATCACACAGACAAGGTTATGCCTTAACTATTATCATAACTATCTTGTTGGCTAACCTATCTTTCATGAAAGGAACTATGAACAGAAGGCACGCTTCGCCGTCCGTCAAGCAGGTAAGTCAGGTATTGTATCTCGTTCCCTTATCCCTTAATGCATTACTATATGTTATCTATGATATATTATCTCGAGAACCGGCTGGTCATTCAGGTGTCCTGGGATCTGATGTTCCCCTTAAACAAAAATGATGATGATCTAAGTTCACATGAATAATCGTTGGATAGGCCGTTAGGTTGGAAAATTTGGGGATGATGGTTCTATCTTGCACGCCGTGGTTGCAGATAGTGTCTTGACTCTGGTTTCCCCAATCTAGCAATATTATTCTCGAGTATCTTGTTATTTTATCTTTCTTTGCATTTGCTTTGAAGATTTGTTTTTCTTTAGCCCAGCATGCATCATACGCATTCTTTGAGCATTCATGAGCTTCATTTGTTCAAGAGGTCTCATTGACGGTGAACAGCTGTGTTCTTGATCCTGGATAAGGAGAATTATTCCACTCTGAATTTGAAGGTTTCCTTCGATTTGCTCGCTTGATCTGGTTGACTGAAGATTCCTGTCTGGAGTTTAGTCTCTTTCCTTTCCGTTGCCTCCGGCGGCCAGCCGTGTTTCCTTTCCTTAGTTAATTAAATCCTCCAGACTTGCATCCTTTGGTTAGCTATTTCCTTGTGATCAGTTTTGAAGTTTTTCCAGAAAATTCTTATCGCTTGTTGGTGAAGAACGGGTGTCGTTTACCTTAACGCCCTCTTTTTGATCCACTTCGCTTCATTTCCGCTTCATCTCCATGTTCCATTTCACTTTCGCTTCACTTCCGCTCGTTCCCCTGCAAAGAGGACGTTAAGGAGGGGCATCTGTTGACACCCGTTTTATACCCAATAAGTCGGGTCATCTCCTTATTCATTCAATATGATGCTCCGAGTTGTTCACTCTTCATTGAATTCCTTTTAATCAGTTGAAGCCTGTTTTCTGGGTCTCAATTCCTGGATTAGACCTGGTTCCTGGTGGCACTTCGTTCAAAAGCTTGGCAATCCCTCCATTCTATTTTCTTGAAAATCAATGATAATAACGGTCTGGACTAGGCGCGTCATTTCATAATAACGCATGAAGCCTAGGCCGTTAATCTTTGAAGAGTCTCAAGACTTAGGGCCTCGTTGTCCTTTGATAATAACGGTCTACTCCCTAGCCGTTGTTTCCTTATGACGCCCTATTCCCTGGCCGTTACTTACTTGCAGAGTCCTATTGTTTAGATCTTCTTCCCGTCGATCTTATCCTTTGGATATGGTTGAAAATGACGGTAATTCCTTGGAGCGTTATTTCCAAGTGGCGGTCTATCGTGCAACCGTTACTTCCTTCAGAGAGTCCTGACAGTTCAGGCCTTTTCTCTGCTACTCCGTGGACGAGATAGGGTTTTGGATTGGCATTATCTCCTTCAATTCTAATCCTCAGGACCTCTTGTTTGTTTCTTTGGACTCTTGTTGATATTATCCTCAAGGATTTGCTAAGGATTATCCTCCTTTCTTGGCTGATTTATCTTCAACTCGACCTGAGAGTTTGAGGGAGTCTATAAATAGAACCCTTGATTTCATGACCCGGAGGAGGAAGATTTGATTCACGACGAAGTGCTGCCAAATTCAGGAGCCATCTACATCCAGGAGGAGCTGCTTCCCACGTCCATCTTCCAAGTCAAGGGAGTAATTTTGGGTCTTAGCTTGTCAAGATCATCATCATTGCATGCTCAAGTTTCCCTTGGTTTTATCAATCAAAAGCATTGTCCCTCCTCTTCCTCCACGTTTTTCACTGTTGCTAAGCATACACATATCCTCCTAAACTTAAAAAACGCCCAGAGGGGTTAAAAAAACCAACAACTCCCCGGTAATCCCCTCTCCTTTTGATGTTCTTAAGCTTTTTAAGGATTGATGCTATACTTATGTTGAGGGCTAATTGAGGTTGTGTTGTTTTGCTTTCTACATCCTTGGCAGGTTTTACAGGATCACTAGCACGAGGCCCAAGCCTTCTAGCCGGCTGGAAGGGTTGGAGTTCAAAGAATTCACATCTTTTCACTGCAGGTTATCTGACGGTCAGGTGCAGGAGCGTTATTTCCTTCTGGCGGTCTATCGCACGACCGTTACTTCCAAGCGACGCACAGGGTTTGGACCGTTATTTGCAAGTTGATCTGCAGGCTTTCCTTGGTTTTCTCTCCCGTGGGCGGGTGTTTCATCCACCTACTTCCAAGGTATATTCGAGTCTTTGACTCGTGTTTACTTTGGTGGCGATCACGACTTTCCTTAGTGTTGGGCACTAGCTGTCTTTTTCATCAAATCTCTTTATTCCCCTTGATTGTTCCACCCCTAGCGGTGTGTTTTTATTTATCTTTGCTCCACACCCCGGCGTGTGTTTTTGTTTTTCCCTTAGCGTAATTTGATTGAGATAGCATGCCCATGCTAGAGTTAGATTTGATTGCCTAGGTTCATGTTCACATGTGCATAGGTTGAGCTGATCTTTGGTAGTTTATTTATCATCTCGCCATATCATTTTTCAAAACCCTCACAATCAACAAAAAAAGAAAGAAGATAAGAAGAGATAGGTAAACAAATAATCAACAGATAATTTTTTGGCGATCACGGTGGGACCCGTTTTAGCCCACAAGTTGTGTCATTTCTCTTATTCATCATTTTTGATGTCCCGAATTAGCCATTGTTTTGGAGCTTTCTCGGATAGATTTCGAGCCCATTTTTACCATTTCATATCCTTTGAGTCTTGGAGATCATGATTTCTTAGAGCCCCGGAGCTTATCTTATCAAATTTCAGCTTCCAAATCAACTTTCGGCCCATTTATGTCGGCTTCCCTCAAGTAATCGGCTCTCTCTCATTGCGCAGTCTTGAAAGTGGTTCTTTTTCACCCTCTTCCAATCCTCTATTAAAAAAGTTATCTTCATCAAAGTTGTTCATCTTTCAAAGATCTACAATTTCTTCTTCTACAGCGTTAGCCGGTTCTGCCCCGATTGTGAGCTATTCACATTTTTCTGGCGTGCTGTGCTATTCACCTACATTCCAGAATTTTTCTCTCTCTTACAGCCCCATTTTCACCCTCTTCCAATCATTTTCTCACATTTCTTTCTTCATGAAAGTTGTTCCTCTCTCAGTTATCTACAACTTCTATGTTTACCACTTTGTCTAATTCTCCACCGTTTGAGAGATACGCTTCGATTTCTAAAGTCGCACGCAGTCTGCCCAGAATCTGCCTTCATCGAAGTGAAGGTCATTTGCAGGTGCGTTACTTCATTGAAGTGACGGCCCAGTGAAGACCGTTACTTCAGTGTGACGGTCCTACGATAGACCGTCACACCAAAACTTGCCCAAAACAGTCCGGTTCAACCCCTAGAGTGTGGCGGTCCTATCCTTGACCGTTAGACCAAGTGACGGCCCTGTTTAGGTGCGTTACATCCAATCTCATCCGAAAACGTCTCGTTCGACCTCCAGAGTGTGACGGACCTACCCTAGTCCGTTACATCACTCTGATGGTCCTATGATAGACCGTTACATGCACCAGAGAGTCCAATTCGTGCTGGACTCTGCTCCGTTTTTGTGCGCCGTGGCCCTCTTGAAGAGTCCATAACTTCTTGACTTCTTATCCAAATTGATCCCCGTTTTTTCCTGCTTCTAGCCCTTGGTATTATCTTGAATTCGGTTCATAGGAATCAAATTTTCATTGGCTATATCTCTTGGGATCTGGGTCGAAAGATCATGATTTATGTTTCCTAGTTCAACTCAAACTCTACAGATTAAGCTCCGGGGCTGCCTTCCAAGACATATCTTCTAGAATCCTCCTCTGAATTGATCCCCGTTTGTTCCTATCTCTTGTCCTTAGTATTATCTCGAGTTTGATCCAAAGAACTCGATTTATCTTGGACTCTATCTCCGGGAATCGTGATAAGAAGATGAGGATTTCTTGCAAAACTCTATAAAAACTGCCCAGCTCGCAGTCGCGACGGGGGGCTCTTTCCGGACGTGGGGCGAAGCCATGCTGCACCGTCGACTCACAACTTCGACCCCATCTTGAAGAGGGAAGTATTAACTTTCAATTTCATCCTTCTAGGCTTGATTTCATGATCTCCACTCTTAGTTCTCTTCCTCTCAAAATCACAAATCATCACAGTTTCCTGCACTTTCTGCTACACATGCATTTTTCTCCGTTTTGCATCATTGATTTCTCTCAATTCTCTCAATCAAATCTCGTGATTTCAAATCCCATGCATGCACAACACACCCACCTATCTTTTCCACCCTTCCACAGGGGTTAAAAACCTCCCCCCGGTGCGTTCTTCCTCAATTTCTAACACTATTTTATCACTACGGGATTGATACTACACATGCATGTTCTAATGGGTTTTTTGTCCTTGTTTGATCTTTGTTTTGCAGGAGAGCATGAATACAACGTGAGGCCCTCTTCCTCTAGCCGGCTGGAAGGAGAGGAGGTTTGAATCCACAAGTTCCCCGCACCCCGTTTCAAGCGCGATCAAGTTTTCTTTCCAAGGTATACGGCGCCGTTGCACTCCTTTCTTCATCCTTGCGGCGTTGTTAATCCTTGGTGGCGATCACGGTTAGTATTTCCATCCTTTCATCCCCTTGTCTTTGATTCACATGTTTATGCATGTATGTATTTAAAGGGGGCGGGATAGGAATCTAATCTAATTAAAAAAACAAATCAACAGTTTTTTGGCGATCACGGTGGGACACCAATGCCCATCACGCTTGTTTTCATGCTCTTTTGTAGGTTGGGTGGGTGCATGTTCATGTTTAGGTGATATTTCTTCCATTCTTCAACTATTTTTGGTGTTTTAAGGGCTCTGGTAGTGTGACGGTCCTACAGTAGACCATCACATGCATTTAACGGTCCTTTGGTAGACCGTTACACGGCTTCTGGCAGTCTTGCGTGCATGCTCATAGGGCCGTGTTCATCGAGGCATAACTTTTGATCCCGGAATCCGATTGAGCTGATTCTTGTTGCGTTGGATAGCCCTTTGTATTGTCTTTCCATCCATATATCATTTGCATCATTTGGTTAACATTTGCATATTCTAATCTTGTCCATCTTTTTGAGTTTTGTGCATAAGTTCTGCAGGCAGGCTCAGGGACAGGTTCACAGGTACATCTTTAATGAGTGATTTGACTGCCTTCCCGATGTCTGATTACACTGATTTTTGATCCATTGGATAGTCCTTTGTATTGTCTTTCCATCCATAGCTTATTTGCATCATTTGGGTCTCATTTGCTTAGTTAAAAATGGTCATCATTTTAGCATTTTGTCCATAAAATCTGCATGTGGTCTGCGCATAGGTTCACGGGGGCATCTTTGCTCAGTGATTTGATTGACCTCCCGTGGTCAGATTGATCTGTTCATGGGCCCGTTGTGCAGACCTTTGTATTGTCTTTCCATCCATATACTATTTGTTTTTGTTGGATCATGTTTGCATAGTTTAATCTAGTCTTGATTTTCTAGTTTTAAGCTAGAATTTGCATGCACTCCGGTGCACATAGGGCCATACGTTGCATATCATAGTTACATTTCCTACCTTGGTGTGTGGACCTCTCGTCTCCATATTCCTTGGAGCCGACCAGGAAAGCATATCAAGGACCTCCATAAGTCCCCGTGAGCCGTGGATTCCCACACGGACACCGGGCCGGTTGTACCTTTCCACCCCTTAGGCTTGCATTTGCATAAGTGTGAGGGAGTTAACCTTAGTCAACCCAAAGTTTGGACCTTATTCCTATGAGATTCCTATCTTGAGGGAATTGTTATTAATTCAAATCATTAAAAGGTCTATTGAAACCCCTAAAAGATTTCCCATCATATTAACTTGTTTGACTTGGGTGAAAACTCTCACATTGCATTGTTCGTGTTGATTGGGCTTGTCCAAGCTCATTAGTGATTTTCGTGTTGCATTCTTTCATCATCCATATGTTTTGTTATTGTTAGGCCCATTTAGCTTAACCCATTTTGTGTGTCCATTGTCCCGTGGTCCGTTGTCCATTCGCCTTTGCATTAGTGGGTCAGTCCCCTCTTGTCCTCGAGCCCATTAAGCCATTGCTTCCCCACTTGTATTCACCTTGATATCCTTGTATTAAGTCTCCATTTGCCCTCATGGAGCATCATTCCAACCCCTTGTATCATCCTTTTCCCCAATCTTCCTCTTATTCTCGCGTGGAATCCTCTTCCCACGCAGGTCCATCTTCTCGTGGTCCCCCTGACCCATCCAAGGGCCAGGCTAATCTCATGGCCCATCTTTCAAGCCTTGTTCGCCAAATAGACCCGGCCCAGGCCCAACGTCTTATTGCGTCTCATCTTAATGGGCCTTCTTCTCATAATGGGCCATCTTCTATTCATGGGCCTCCTCCTTCTCCTTCATATGTTGTTGGCCCAATTGCTAATGGGACTTATTCTCTTAATGGGCCTCATCCTTCTGCCCATGTTGTTGCCAGCCCAATGGGTCCTTATGCTCATACTTCTTCCAGGCCCACATATCCTTCCATTCTTGGAATGGGCCCTTCTTCTTCTCAGCCTGGATCCTCTTATCCGGCCCAATACCATGCTCCTAGTCCCAATTCACAACCTCTTGCTCAAGCTGGCCCATATTCTTCTCGATCTCTCCCTACCCGGGAGATGATTGCTCAAACCCAACGCCAGCTTGATGAGCTTCAACGTCGGATCGATCCTAAATCCTTTTTAAGTGTTCCATTCGCATTTCACGGTCTTCGGCTTCCGCCATCTTCACAAATTCCTGCATATCGCCGTTATAGTGGAGTCGGTGACCCATATGTGCACTTGAAGGAGTTTATTTATGAGTCGGCCCAGTTTCGACATGACCAACACTTGATGGCTTATCTATTTGGTCTGTCATTGGAAGGCCCGGCTCGGGATTGGTTCTTCTCTCTTCCGCAAGAGCAAGTTGTGAGTTTTCAAGCCGTTCAAGAAAAATTTATACAGCATTTTCAAGATCAGGTTGGGCCCAAGTACTCTATTATGGATCTGGCCCATGAGATGATGAAGCCCAAAGAGGAGTTTTCTACCTTTGCTGATCGTTGGCGTCGCTTGGCCGCAGAAGCCCCGGGGCACATACCGGAGGGAGAACAAATCAAGATGCTGATATCCAATGCAACGCCCGAGTACCGCTTCATCTTAGCCCTCAACGACATCACCTCCTGGCGACAATTATACAGCCGAGCCCGCTTCATTCGCCAACAAATCCAAGATTCCCTTGACCTCGATTCTCCACCATCCACCTCCACATATCAACCTTCACTCTTCACATGTCAACCCTACGCTCCCATGAGTCGGCCCGCCGTGAGTCAGTCTTCCGCCACGTATCCCTCCACGAGCCAACCTCCTGCCTCTACATACCTATACGCCTCAGCATATCAACCTTCCATTAGTCAGCCTCCCGCATCCACATACCCGTCTCCATCTCCACTTCCGGTCAAGGGAACACCACATCCCGAGCAAGTAGATGCCGTCTACATACCCCCTCATCCCGCTCCACACATGCCATCACCAAAGCCCTCCACCACTAGCCACGCACTCTTGCCTACGCAACCTCCACTTCCGTCTCCACAACCTTCTCCACCATTACATATCCCTCGGCATCCACCTTGCCCGAAGCAGGCTCCTCATCTTCCTTTGCCGGAGTGTTTCACCGATATATTTCAGGCTTTGATGGCCACTCACGCGTTGCCGCTCTCTCCGGTTGTGCCTTGCCGACCCGCAGTCGGGGATATGCTTCAGTTCTGTGATTTTCACCGCCAGCCGGGGCATTTGGTTGAGGATTGCCCTGAGTTCCGGGATTATGTTTATGATCTGGAAGCTAAGAAAAGGATTGATTGGGCCGCCATGCATAAAGTTATTTTACATCTTCGCAACCAACAACAGCCGCAAGAAGTGCCACCCGGGCAACCGTCTCTGTTACTTCAAGGTCAGGGGCACCCCTATTATTCCTCGTCTAGTGCTGCACTCGCTCCATCACCTACTCTGTTACCTCCACCATCTCTTACCCCGGCTCCATCGCCGCCACAAACCCAAGCCTCTGCTCAGGCTAGTGCCTCCCCTTCTTCCCCTGCCGCCACTACCACTACTTCTATCCCTAACACCGCTCGACGCGTTGTGTCGACACGTCGACAGTGGACACCACAACCTCCCTCTTCACCCTCTCTACCTCCATGTCCACTACCCCCATCGCCTTCATCACTATCCTCACCATCTCCATTGCCATCACCATCATCTCCATCTCCACCACCAATGCTTCCATCACCACCTCCATCTCCACCCTCGCCTCCATCTCCGCCATCACCTTTGCCCGAGCCTGAGCAAGCCACACCTTTTCCTTTATCTCTACCCTCAGCCACGCCTTCACCGTCACCTTTATCGCCACTCGAGCCTATCATTGCCACATCGCCTGCGCCTTCACTTTCCATCACCACTCCCGTTGGAGCCTCCATGCCTTCCAAACCTTCACATGTTCCACCGAAACATATTCCCTTTACTTCTCCAACCACTACCACCCCACGGAGCGGGTGTGTGCTTCCTTTGGTGCCCCTCGGTTATAATCCCCAGGGAGACAATAAGCCAAGTCAGGATGATTCAGTGTCGGCCGTGCATTTCAAGATTCAAGATTTTATCTGTCGGATGCCAGTTAGTGTCCTCGTCCCCGGTTATTTTGGGGATGATGCGCCTCTACTTTCAAAGATGACAGTTGCTAAGAAGAGTTCCCATGAGTTGATGCCAGTTTCTTCCCGAGTGAGGTCAGTGGCAATCTCTTTGCTCGCCGAAGAGTTCACCATTGATGCTATTATTTCTCCTCGCTCTATTGCTGTTCAGATGACAGGCCAAGAAGGGTTCTCTACCCGCGTTGTACTTACACATATGGCCACCAAGCAGATTATGGGTTCTATGTTCAAGGGGCAATTGGCCATATCATCTACACTTTCCAAGGATATTCTGCACCTGTTATGTAATCTTCCTCGGTTTATTAGCAAACCGGCCATGTCAACGCCGTGTATTACTCTCCCTCAGCTTCACCCGTCTCTTATATCAAGAGAGTTATGCTTCAAGACTGAGTTCCGAGTGGAGTTACCGAATCTCATGCTTCTAGTGCCGAGAGATAAAACCTCGTGGGTTTGTGATATTCATCACTCTGAAGGGTTACTCGCTCAAGAATGTTCGCATATTGCTAGCACCGGGTGTCTAGGGGCAACCGCACCGATGAAGTTGCATGTTCATAGTCAGGCCAGGTCATCTGCTAGGTGGGCCCGTTATTTGAGAAGGTATTACAGATTAAGAAGCCCGAAGGTCCAAGCCCGCACCAGGTGGGTCCATTTTCAAGAAATTTCTGCCAAGAAGAGGCGGCGACGTAAACTCAATGGCTATCGGTTGTGCATTCAGGGGTCCACCTCTTCCTCCTTTTCTTTTCATTCATCCTTCCTTCTACTCAGTTCCCACCCTTGGGTGGTGTATCTTCCTCCATCTGATCCTATATCCATCATTTTCTCCTCCTTCCATAGGTCCATGCGTCCCCATTCCTCTCTTTTTTCCCCGAATCCTCCAGATTTTCCCTCCTCTCACGATTCTAGGCCCTGGCCTATGTCATCATTCCATCCTAATCTCGGGACATCACCTGATTATTCTTCCCCGAGACTTCCAGGTGTTGCCTCTGATTCTTCCCTTCCAGTATCTCCGGGTTCTTCTTATTCCCCGACCTTGGCGGGTGTCTCCCATTCTCCTTCTCTGGCACTGCCGGATGATTATCGTTCCTCTTCTCCGACCACGTCGGATGATTCTTTTTATCATCTTTCTACTCTTTCCACTTCACCCTTTCGGGGTCTTCGCCCTTTCTCTTGCTGTTTTCGAGGCTTTAGTCCGCCTTGATCTCGGCTAATCTGGTTTCTTCTGTAATTGGTTCCTTGTTATCAGGGTCTCGGCACCTTAACGAGGGAGTTCTAGCCCTCGTCTCTCTTCCTTTTTATCCTCCTTCGTCTAGTTTGATGTCTGCCGCTCCTCCGTGTCAAGGAATCTTTAATCCTTTGTTATCCTCTCCCTTTCGTCCTGTCAAGCAAGGAATATGAAGCTCGTGCTGCGCGAAGCTCGATGATCACGATTGCTTCAGGATGCTAGTTTCATTCCGTGGATTTGCAAGGTATCTTTATTTTGTGCAAAGAACATGCTATTATTATCACTTATTTACTCCTGCACATTGTTAAGATAAATGTTGGTTCCTCACATGGTTAAGTGGCATTTAGAATTTTGCTTTGTTCATTTAGTCAAATGAGTTTGCTTCTGCAGCATCCTTAGGCTGGTGATAGCTCCACGCTGGGAGTCTAGTTCTTTCCTCGATCGTTGAGGGTGACCTTTGAGCATGGGTTTTTCACACACTTCACGGCAAGCCATAGCCGATCTCTCTAGTGCAACACCGTTGCTGCTTTGGCCATACCATGGGTATGCACAAAGGTCTTTTTCTTTTCTCTACTCGGCCAAGTGCAGGGGCAAGAGGTTGATGGATAAGATGACCAACCTAGGCATTCCCTAATACGAGAGAGGTCTCAAATAGGGGCAGTCTTGACCCTCGAAAGTGAGCTTTCATGCAATATCTAGCCAACAAGGGCTGTCAAAAATCAATGAGAAAATGAATCAATGCAAAATTATGAATCAAAGGCATGGCAAGAGTGGCAGTACAGTTCCCCACGGGACGTCATGAGCCCGGTCGCATGCATGCCTGATAAATATGGGTCTCAAAATCAAAGACACAAAGCCCCAGCGCAACAGACCTACTCTTTGAGGGGTGGTGCCCTGGAAGGAATTCAAATCCTGATGTCTCCCATCCTGCATAAAGCTTGCCTCCAATTTTCTTCTATCTCCCTCTTAGGCTGGGTTGTATCCCGGGTATGGCCTTAGTAGGGGCACCGTTCTTTAGAGGCGGTTGGTTATGGTAAGCCACCCTCACATGCACGCCCTACTTAAGGGAATTTTTTAATGAAAGGGGTAGGAACGACGATCCCTAGCCGGTAGTTCGAACTTGTCTTTGGGTGCTGCAGATTGCTTTGTCAAAATCCAAAAAAAAATGAAATATTATCAAAATCTAAAAAAATGAAATATTATCAAAATTCCAAAAAAATCAAATATGTCAAAATTCTAAAAAAAAAATCAAATATGTCAAAATTCCAAAAAAATCAAATATGTCAAAAATCCCAAAAATTTGAATATGGCAAAAAAAAAGTCAGAAATACAAAAATCCAAAAATACTTCTCTTTTGTTCCTTTCATTTTTATCTTGAGGACATATACGTAATCTGTTTGCTAAGTGTGCTGGCTGCAGGTTGCAGGTTCAAGCTTTCCTTGCTCTATCATTCGCTCTGTCTCCTGCTCACATTCTTCGATCTGTTCTCATCTCTTCAATATCTCTTCTGAAGCTTGTGGCCTTCTCAGCTTTCGCTTATTTGCTTAATCATGTTTCCATGAGTGGGCAATATCTCACGGTTTTGAACCTGGCGGTTCTGCTTCATCTGATCTTGGGCTTTGATTGAAAAATGTGTTTGTTATCTTCATCATGTCTATGGTCCTCCATGTCTTTTGTCCCGTTGTGTCCTTGTCATATGTGTCTATGTCCTCTTGTGATTGGTCGTATCTTTTGTCCCGCCGTGTCATTCGTCACACGTATCCCTATCCTGCCGTGTCATTCATCACACGTGTTGTCCTCCGTGGTATTGTCATCCCACGTGTCTTTGTCCCACCATGTCCTTATACCACTGCATGTGTTCTCCCACCGTGTGCATGTTGTCTTGTCCCACCGTGCCTTTAGTCGCATGCATGTTTGCCATTTGTTTGTTTGTTATATTTCATCCATCTTTGTTATGTTATGTTGTGCCATGTTTTGTTCATATTTCTCTTATTATGTTATGTTCATGTTATGCTCGTTCATATTCGTTCATGTTCACATTATATCATGTCAATGTGGTTGTTGTCTTATGATGAAAATCCACAAAAATCAAGAAATCGAAAATCTAAAAAATGCCATTTCGCTTGGCAGGTAAGTCAGGTATGGCTCTTTATCCTTGCTCATTGTTGCATTACTATATGGTATCTACGTTATTATAGACTCTCAAGGACCGGATGGTTGCCCGTGTGTTCTAGGATCTGATGTTCCCCTTTAACAAAAATGATGATGATCTAAGAGCATACGGTTAATCGTTGGATAGGCCGCTCGGTTGAGTCGAGTGGGGGACGATAGACTCTGTCTCGCACGCCGTGATTGCAAGAAGACTCTTGACCCCGTCTTGGTTCAGTCTAGCAATATTATCCTTGAGTACTTTCTATTTTATCTTTCTTTGCATTCTTTTTAATGATTTCTTTATTTTAGCCTAGCATGCATCATGTCATTTTGAGCATTCATGTCTCGTGATCCATTCAAGGATTTCTCCTCAGCAATAGTTGATTGCATTCAGCTCTCTTGGATAAGAGATTCCTCATTCCACTCTGAATTTGAACGATTTCTCTGATCTTGCCGCTTGGTCTAATTGGCTAGTGTGATTCCTGTTTGGATTTTATCTGAGTCTTATCTCTCCTTTCCAGCTCTTATGCTGTGTTCCTTCCGACCCACTCATTGTCCGTGGATTGTGTCCCCGATGAGGCTGGTCGTGTTTCCTTTTTCCTCCTTTAGTTTAGTTCTCCAGACATGTCTCATCCTTGTCAATCATTTCAGGTGGTTAGTTCGGCGTTTTCGGGAGAATTCCTGTCGCTTGTTGGTTGTGACGGGTGTCTTTTTACCTTGATGCCCGCTTTTCAGTTCTCTCCGCTTCATCTCCGCTTCATCTCCGTTTCACGTCGCTGTCGCTTTCACTCCACCTCCTTTCCATTTCGCCTCCACGTCGCTTTCGCTCGTTCCCTTGCAAAGCGGACATCAAGGAGGGGCATCTGTTGACACCCGTTTTAGCCCACAAGTTGTGTCATTTCTCTTATTCATCATTTTTGATGTCCTGAATTAGCCATTGTTTTGGAGCTTTCTCGGATAGATTTCGAGCCCATTTTTATCATTTCATATCCTTTGAGTCTTGGAGATCATGATTTCTTAGAGCCCCGGAGCTTATCTTGTCAAATTCCGGCTTCCAAATCAACTTTCGGCCCATTTATGTCGGCTTCCCTCAAGTAATCGGCTCTCTCTCACTGCGCAGTCTTGAAAGTGGTTCTTTTTCACCCTCTTCCAATCCTCTATTCAAAAAGTTATTTCATCAAAGTTGTTCATCTTTCAAAGATCTACAATTTCTTCTTCTACACCGTTGGCCGGTTCTGCCCCGATTGTGATCTATTCACATTTTTCTGGCGTGCTGTGCTGTTCACCTACATTCCAGAATTTTCCTCTCTCTTCCAGCCCCATTTTCACACTCTTCCAGTCATTTTCTCATATTTCTTTCTTCATGAAAGTTGTTCCTCTCTCAGTTATCTACAACTTCTATGTTTACCACTTTGTCTAATTCTCCACCGTTTGAGAGATACGCTTCGATTTCTAAAGTCGCGCGTAGTCTGCCTAGAATCTGCCTTCATCGAAGTGAAGGTCATTTGCAGGTGCGTTACTTCATTGAAGTGACGGCCCAGTGAAGACCGTTACTTCAGTGTGACGGTCCTACGATAGACCGTCACACCAAAACTTGCCCAAAACAGTCCGGTTCAACCCCTAGAGTGTGGCGGTCCTATCCTTGACTGTTAGACCAAGTGACGGCCCTGTTTAGGTGCGTTACATCCAATCTCATCCGAAAACGTCTCGTTCGACTCCAGAGTGTGACGGACCTACCCTAGTCCGTTACATCACTCTGATGGTCCTATGATAGACCGTTACATGCACCAGAGAGTCCAATTCGTGCTGGACTCTGCTCCGTTTTTGTGCGCCGTGGCCCTCTTGAAGAGTCCATAACTTCTTGACTTCTTATCCAAATTGATCCCCATTTTTTCCTGCTTCTAGCCCTTGGTATTATCTTGAATTCGGTTCATAGGAATCAAATTTTCGTTGGCTATATCTCTTGGGATCTGGGTCGAAAGATCATGATTTATGTTTCCTAGTTCAACTCAAACTCTGCAGATTAAGCTCCGGGGCTGCCTTCCAAGACATATCTTCTAGAATCCTCCTCTGAATTGATCCCCGTTTGTTCCTATCTCTTGTCCTTAGTATTATCTCGAGTTTGATCCAAATAACTCGATTTATCTTGGACTCTATCTCCGGGAATCGTGATAAGAAGATGAGGATTTCTTGTAAAACTCTATAAAAACTGCCCAGCTCGCAGTCGCGACGGGGGGCTCTTTCCGGACGTGGGGCGAAGCCATGCTGCACCGTCGACTCACAACTTCGACCCCATCTTGAAGAGGGAAGTATTAACTTTCAATTTCATCCTTCTAGGCTTCATTTCATGATCTCCACTCTTAGTTCTCTTCCTCTCAAAATCACAAATCATCACAGTTTCCTGCACTTTCTGCTACACATGCATTTTTCTCCGTTTTGCATCATTGATTTCTCTCAATTCTCTCAATCAAATCTCGTGATTTCAAATCCCATGCATGCACAACACACCCACCTATCTTTTCCACCCTTCCACAGGGGTTAAAAACCTTCCCCCGGTGCGTTCTTCCTCAATTTCTAACACTATTTTATCACTACGGGATTGATACTACACATGCATGTTCTAATGGGTTTTTTGTCCTTGTTTGATCTTTGTTTTGCAGGAGAGCATGAATACAACGTGAGGCCCTCTTCCTCTAGCCGACTGGAAGGAGAGGAGGTTTGAATCCACAAGTTCCCCGCACCCCGTTTCAAGCGCGATCAAGTTTTCTTTCCAAGGTATACGACGCCGTTGCACTCCTTTCTTCATCCTTGCGGCGTTGTTAATCCTTGGTGGCGATCACGGTTAGTATTTCCATCATTTCATCCCCTTGTCTTTGATTCACATGTTTATGCATGTATGTATTTAAAGGGGGCGGGATAGGAATCTAATCTAATTAAAAAAAACAAATCAACTCCGGCGTTCTTCCTCAATTTCTAACACTATTTTATCACTACGGGATTGATACTACACATGCATGTTCTAATGGGTTTTTTGTCCTTGTTTGATCTTTGTTTTGCAGGAGAGCATGAATACAACGTGAGGCCCTCTTCCTCTAGCCGGCTGGAAGGAGAGGAGGTTTGAATCCACAAGTTCCCCGCACCCCGTTTCAAGCGCGATCAAGTTTTCTTTCCAAGGTATACGGCGCCGTTGCACTCCTTTCTTCATCCTTGCGGCGTTGTTAATCCTTGGTGGCGATCACAGTTAGTATTTCCATCCTTTCATCCCCTTGTCTTTGATTCACATGTTTATGCATGTATGTATTTAAAGGGGGCGGGATAGGAATCTAATCTAATTAAAAAAAACAAATCAACAGTTTTTTGGCGATCACGGTGGGACACCGATGCCCATCACGCTTGTTTTCATGCTCTTTTGTAGGTTGGGTGGGTGCATGTTCATGTTTAGGTGCTATTTCTTCCATTCTCCAACTATTCTTGGTGTTTTAAGGGCTCTGGTAGTGTGACGGTCCTGAAGTAGACCGTCACATGCATGTAACGGTCCTTTGGTAGACCGTTACACGGCTTCTGGCAGTCTTGCGTGCATACTCACAGGGCCGTGTTCATCGAGGCATAACTTTTGATCCCGGAGTCCGATTGAGCGGATTCTTGTTGCGCTGGATAGCCCTTTGTATTGTCTTTCCATCCATATATCATTTGCATCATTTGGTTAACATTTGCATATTCTAATTATGTCCATCTTTTTGAGTTTTGTGCATAAGTTCTGCAGGCAGGCTCAGGGACAGGTTCACAGGTACATCTTTATTGAGTGATTTGACTGCCTTCCCGATGTCTGATTACACTGATTTTTGATCCATTGGATAGTCCTTTGTATTGTCTTTCCATCCATAGCTTATTTGCATCATTTGGGTCTCATGTGCTTAGTTAAAAATGGTCATCATTTTAGCATTTTGTCCATAAAATCTGCATGTGGTCTGCGCATAGGTTCACGGGGGCATCTTTGCTCAGTGATTTGATTGACCTCCCGGGGTCAGATTGATCTGTTCTTGGGCCCGTTGTGCAGACCTTTGTATTGTCTTTCCATCCATATACTATTTGTTTTTGTTGGATCATGTTTGCATAGTTTAATCTAGTCTTGATTTTCTAGTTTTAAGCTAGAATTTGCATGCACTCCGGTGCACATAGGGCCATACGTTGCATATCATAGTTGCATTTCCTACCTTGGTGCGTGGACCTCTCGTCTCCATATTCCTTGGAGCCGACCAGGAAAGCACATCAAGGACCTCCATAAGTCCCCGTGAGCCGTGGATTCCCACACGGACACCGGGCCGGTTGTACCTTTCCACCACTTAGGCTTGCATTTGCATAAGTGTGAGGGAGTTAACCTTAGTCAACCCAAAGTTTGGACCTTATTCCTATGAGATTCCTATCTTGAGGGAATTGTTATTAATTCAAATCATTAAAAGGTCTATTGAAACCCCTAAAAGATTTCCCATCATATTAACTTGTTTGACTTGGGTGAAAACTCTCACATTGCATTGTTCGTGTTGATTGGGCTTGTCCAAGCTCATTAGTGATTTTCGTGTTGCATTCTTTCATCATCCATATGTTTTGTTGTTGTTAGGCCCATTTAGCTTAACCCATTTTGTGTGTCCATTGTCCCGTGGTCCGTTGTCCATTCATCTTTGCATTAGCGGGTCGGCCCCCCTTGTTCTCAAGCCCATTAAGCCATTGCTTCCCCATTTGTCCTTGATCTCCATGTATTAAGTCTCCATTTGCCCTCATGGAGTAGTATTCTAACCCCTTGTATCATTCTTTTTCCCAATCTGCTTCCTATTCCCACGTGGAATCCTCTTCCCGCTTGGGTCCATCTTCTCGTGGTCCCCCTGACCCATCTGAGGAACAAGCTAATCTCATGGCCCGTATTTCAAGCCTTATTTGCCAAATGGACCCGGCCCAGGCCCAACGTCTTATTGCATCTCATCTTCATGGGCCTTCTTCTCATAATGGGCCATCTCCTATTCATGGGCCTCCTCCTTCTCCTTCATATGTTGCTGGCCCAATTGCTAATGGGCATTATTCTCTTAATGGGCCTCATCCTTCTGCCCATGTTGCTGCCAGCCCATTCAGCCCATATGCTCATGCTTCTTCCAGGCCCACATATCCTTCTACTCCCGGAATGGGCCCTTCTTCTTCTCAGCCCGGATCCTGTTATCCGGCCCAATACCATGCTCCTGGTCCTAATTCACAGCCTCTTGCTCAAGTTGGCCCATATTCTTCTCGATCTCTCCCTACCCAGGAGATGATTGCTCAAACCCAACACCAACTTGATGAGCTTCAACGTCGAATCGATCCCAAATCCTCTTTAAGTGTTTCGTTCACATTTCAAGGTCTTCGGCTTCCACCATCTTCGCAAATTCCCGCATATCGCCGTTATAGTGGAGTTGGTGACCCATATGTGCACTTGAAGGAGTTTGTTTATGAGTCGGCCCAGTTTCGACATGACCAACACTTGATGGCTTATCTGTTTGGTCTGTCATTAGAAGGCCCGGCTCGGGATTGGTTCTTCTCTATTCCGCAAGAGCAAGTTGTGAGTTTTCATGCCGTTCAAGAAAAGTTTATTCAGCAGTATCGAGACCAGGTTGGGCCCAAGTGTTCTATCGCGGATCTGGCCCAAGAGATGATGAAGCCCGAAGAGGATTTCTGCACCTTTGCCGACCTCTGGCGTCACCTTGCCGTGCAAGTCTCAGGACACATTCCGGAGGGAGAACAAATCAAGATGCTGATATCAAATGCAACACCCGAGTATCGGTTCATCTTAGCCCTCAACGACATCACCTCCTGGCAGCAACTTTACAGCCGAGCCCGCTTCATTCGCCAACAAATCTAAGATTCTCTTGACCTCGAGTCTCCACCATCCACCTCCACATATCAACCTTCACCCTCCACATGTCAACCCTATGCTCCCATGAGTCAGCCGGCCATGAGTCAGCCTTCTGCCACATATCCCTCCTCGAGTCTCCACCAACCTCCCGCCTCTACGTACCCATACACCTCTGCATATCAACCTTCCATGAGTCAGCCTCCCGCATCTACATACCCGTCTCCATCTCCACTTCCGGTCAAGGGAACACCACATCCCGAGCAAGTAGATGCCGTCTACATACCCCCTCATCCTATTCCACACATGCCATCACCAAAGCCCTCCACCACTAGCCACGCACTCCTGCCTACGCAACCCCCACTTCCGACTCCACAACCTTCTCCACCATTACATATCCCTCGGCATCCACCTTGCCCGAAGCAGGCTCCTCATCTTCCATTGCCAGAGTGTTTCACCGATATATTTCGGGCTTTGATGGCCACTCATGCATTGCCGCTCTCTCCGGTTGTGCCTTGCCGACCCACAGTCGGGGATATGCTTCAGTTCTGTGATTTTCACCGCCAGCTGGGGCATTTGGTTGAGGATTGCCCTGAGTTCCGGGATTATGTTTATGATCTGGAAGCTAAGAAAAGGATTGATTGGGCCGCCATGCATAAAGTTATTTTACATCTTCGCAACCAACAACAGCCGCAAGAAGTGCCACCCGGGCAGCCGTCTCTATTACTTCAAGGTCAGGGGAACCCCTATTATTCCTCGTCTAGTGCTGCACTCGCTCCATCACCTACTCCGTTACCTCCACCATCTCTTACCCCGGCTCCATCGCCGCCACAAACCCAAGCCTCTGCTCAGGCTAGTGCCTCCCCTTCTTCCCCCGCCGCCACTACCACTACTTCTATCCCTAACACCGCTCGACGTGTTGTGTCGACACGTCGACGGTGGACACCACAACCTCCCTCTTCACCCTCTCTACCTCCATGTCCACTACCCCCATCGCCTTCATCACTATCCTCACCATCTCCATTGCCATCACCATCATCTCCATCTCCACCACCAATGCTTCCATCACCACCTCCATCTCCACCCTCGCCTCCATCTCCGCCATCACCTTTGCCCGAGCCTGAGCAAGCCACACCTTTTCCTTTATCTCTACCCTCAGCCACGCCTTCACCGTCACCTTTATCGCCACCCGAGCCTATCATTGCCACATCGCCTGCGCCTTCACTTTCCATCACCACTCCCGTTGGAGCCTCCATGCCTTCCAAACCTTCACATGTTCCACCGAAACATATTCCCTTTACTTCTCCAACCACTACCACCCCACGGAGCGGGTGTGTGCTTCCTTTGGTGCCCCTCGGTTATAATCCCCAGGGAGACAATAAGCCAAGTCAGGATGATTCAGTGTCGGCCGTGCATTTCAAGATTCAAGATTTTATCTGTCGGATGCAGGTTCGTGTCCTCGTCCCCGGTTATTTTGGGGATGATGCGCCTCTACTTTCAAAGATGACAGTTGCTAAGAAGAGTTCCCGTGAGTTGATGCCAGTTTCTTCCCGAGCGAGGTCAGTGGCAATCTCTTTGCTCGCCGAAGAGTTCACCATTGATGCTATTATTTCTACTCGCTCTATTGCTGTTCAGATGACATGCCAAGAAGGGTTCTCTACCCGCGTTGTGCTTACACATATGGCCACCAAGCAGATTATGGGTTCTATGTTCAAGGGGCAATTGGCCGTATCATCTACACTTTCCAAGAATATTCTGCACCTGTTATGTAATCTTCCTCAGTTTATTAGCAAACCGGCCATGTCAACGTCGTGTATTACTCTCCCTCAGCTTCACCCGTCTCTTATATCAAGAGAGTTGTGCTTCAAGACTGAGTTCCGAGTGGAGTTACCGAATCTCATGCTTCTAGTGCCGAGAGACAAAACCTCGTGGGTTTGTGATATTCATCACTCTGAAGGGTTACTCGCTCAAGAATGTTCGCATATTGCTAGCACCGGGTGTCTAGGGGCAACCGCACCGATGAAGTTGCATGTTCACAGTCGGGCCAGGTCATCTGCTAGGTGGGCCCGTTATTTGAGAAGGTATTACAGATTAAGAAGCCCGAAGGTCCAAGCCCGCACCAGGTGGGTCCATTTTCAAGAAATTTCTGCCAAGAAGAGGCGGCGACGTAAACTCAATGGCTATCGGTTGTACATTCAGGGGTCCACCTCTTCCTCCTTTTCTTTTCATTCATCCTTCCTTCTACTTAGTTCCCACCCTTGGGTGGTGTATCTTCCTCCATCTGATCCTATCTCCATCATTTTCTCCTCCTTCCATAGGTCCATGCATCCCCATTCCTCTCTTTTTTCCCCGAATCCTCCAGATTTTCCCTCCTCTCACGATTCTAGGCCCTGGCCTATGTCATCATTCCATCCTAATCTCGGGACATCACCTGATTATTCTTCCCCGAGACTTCCAGGTGTTGCCTCTGATTCTTCCCTTCCAGTATCTCCGGGTTCTTCTTATTCCCCGACCTTGGCAGGTGTCTCCCATTCTCCTTCTCTGGCACTGCCGGATGATTATCGTTCCTCGTCTCCGACCACGTCGGATGATTCTTTTTATCATCTTTCTACTCTTTCCTCTTCACCCTTTCGGGGTCTTCGCCCTTTCTCTTGCTGTTTTCGAGGCTTTAGTCCGCCATGATCTCGGCTAATCTGGTTTCTTCTGTAATTGGTTCCTTGTTATCAGGGTCTCGGCACCTTAACGAGGGAGTTCTAGCCCTCGTCTCTCTTCCTTTTTATCCTCCTCCATCTAGTTTGATGTCTGCCGCTCCTCCGTGTCAAGGAATCTTTAATCCTTTGTTATCCTCTCCCTTTCGTCCTGTCAAGCAAGGAATATGAAGCTCGTGCTGCGCGAAGCTCGATGATCACGATTGCTTCAGGATGCTAGTTTCATTCCGTGGATTTGCAAGGTATCTTTATTTTGTGCAAAGAACATGCTATTATTATCACTTATTTACTCCTGCACATTGTTAAGATAAATGTTGGTTCCTCACATGGTTAAGTGGCTTTTAGAATTTTGCTTTGTTCATTTAGTCAAATGAGTTTGCTTCTGCAGCATCCTTAGGCTGGTGATAGCTCCACGCTGGGACTCTAGTTCTTTCCCCGATCGTTGAGGGTGACCTTTGAGCATGGGTTTTTCACACACTTCATGGCAAGCCATAGCCGATCTCTCTAGTGCAACACCGTTGCTGCTTTGGCCATACCATGGGTATGCACAAAGGTCTTTTTCTTTTCTCTACTCGGCCAAGTGCAGGGGCAAGAGGTTGATGGATAAGATGACCAACCTAGGCGCTCCCTAATACGAGAGAGGTCTCAAATAGGGGCAGTCTTGACCCTCGAAAGTGAGCTTTCATGCAATATCTAGCCAACAAGGGCTGTCAAAAATCAATGAGAAAATGAATCAATGTAAAATTATGAATCAAAGGCATGGCAAGAGTGGCAGTACAGTTCCCCGCGGGACGTCATGAGCCCGGTCGCATGCATGCCTGATAAATATGGGTCTCAAAATCAAAGACACAAAGCCCCAGCGCAACAGACCTACTCTTTGAGGGGTGGTGCCCTGGAAGGAATTCAAATCCTGATGTCTCCCATCCTGCATAAAGCTTGCCTCCAATTTTCTTCTATCTCCCTCTTAGGCTGGGTTGTATCCCGGGTATGGCCTTAGTAGGGGCACCGTTCTTTAGAGGCGGTTGGTTATGGTAAGCCACCCTCACATGCACGCCCTACTTAAGGGAAGTTTTTAATGAAAGGGGTAGGAACGACGATCCCTAGCCGGTAGTTCGAACTTATCTTTGGGTGCTGCAGATTGCTTTGTCAAAATCCAAAAAAAAATGAAATATTATCAAAATCTAAAAAAAATGAAATATTATCAAAATTCCAAAAAAATCAAATATGTCAAAATTCTAAAAAAAAATCAAATATGTCAAAATTCCAAAAAAATCAAATATGTCAAAAATCCCAAAAATTTGAATATGGCAAAAAAAAACCAGAAATACAAAAATCCAAAAATACTTCTCTTTTGTTCCTTTTATTTTTATCTTGAGGACATATACGTAATCTGTTTGCTAAGTGTGCAGGCTGCAGGTTGTAGGTTCAAGCTTTCCTTGCTCTATCATTCGCTCTGTCTCCTGCTCACATTCTTCGATCTGTTCTCATCTCTTCAATATCTCTTCTGAAGCTCGTGGCCTTCTCAGCTTTCGCTTATTTGCTTAATCATGTTTCCATGAGTGGGCAATATCTCACGGTTTTGAACCTGGCGGTTCTGCTTCATCTGATCTTGGGCTTTGATTGAAAAGTGTGTTTGTTATCTTCATCATGTCTATGGTCCTCCATGTCTTTTATCCCGTTGTGTCCTTGTCATATGTGTCTATGTCCTCTTGTGATTGGTCGTATCTTTTGTCCCGCCGTGTCATTCGTCACACGTATCCCTATCCTGCCGTGTCATTCATCACACGTGTTGTCCTCCGTGGTATTGTCATCCCACGTGTCTTTGTCCCACCATGTCCTTATACCACTGCATGTGTTCTCCCACCGTGTGCATGTTGTCTTGTCCCACCGTGCCTTTAGTCGCATGCATGTTTGCCATTTGTTTGTTTGTTATATTTCATCCATCTTTGTTATGTTATGTTGTGCCATGTTTTGTTCATATTTCTCTTATTATGTTATGTTCATGTTATGCTCGTTCATATTCGTTCATGTTCACATTATATCATGTCAATGTGGTTGTTGTCTTATGATGAAAATCCACAAAAATCAAGAAATCGAAAATCTAAAAAATACCGTTTCGCTTGGCAGGTAAGTCAGGTATGGTTCTCTATCCTTGCTCATTGTTGCATTACTATATGGTATCTACATTGTTATAGACTCTCAAGGACCGGATGGTTGCCCGTGTGTTGTAGGATCTGATGTTCCCCTTTAACAAAAATGATGATGATCTAAGAGCATACGGTTAATCGTCGGATAGGCCGCTCGGTTGAGTCGAGTGGGGGACGATAGACTCTGTCTCGCACGCCATGGTTGCAAGAAGACTCTTGACCCCGTCTTGGTTCAGTCTAGCAATATTATCCTTGAGTACTTTCTATTTTATCTTTCTTTGCATTCGTTTTAATGATTTCTTTATTTTAGCCTAGCATGCATCATGTCATTTTGAGCATTCATGTCTCGTGATCCATTCAAGGATTTCTCCTCAGCAATGGTTGATTGCATTCAGCTCTCTTGGATAAGAGATTCCTCATTCCACTCTGAATTTGAACGATTTCTCTGATCTTGCCGCTTGGTCTAATTGGCCAGTGTGATTCCTGTCTGGATTTTATCTGAGTCTTATCTCTCCTTTCCAGCTCTTATGCTGTGTTCCTTCCGACCCACTCATTGTCCGTGGATTGTGTCCCCGATGAGGCTGGTCGTGTTTCCTTTTTCCTCCTTTAGTTTAGTTCTCCAGACATGTCTCATCCTTGTCAATCATTTCAGGTGGTTAGTTCAGCGTTTTCGGGAGAATTCCTGTCGCTTGTTGGTTGTGACGGGTGTCTTTTTGCCTTGATGCCCGCTTTTCAGTTCTCTCCGCTTCATCTCCGCTTCATCTCCATTTCACGTCGCTGTCGCTTTCACTCCACCTCCTTTCCATTTCGCCTCCACGTCGCTTTCGCTCGTTCCCTTGCAAAGCGGACATCAAGGAGGGGCATCTGTTGACACCCGTTTTAGCCCACAAGTTGTGTCATTTCTCTTATTCATCATTTTTGATGTCCCGAATTAGCCATTGTTTTGGAGCTTTCTCGGATAGATTTCAAGCCCATTTTTATCATTTCATATCCTTTGAGTCTTGGAGATCATGATTTCTTAGAGCCTCGGAGCTTATCTTGTCAAATTCCGGCTTCCAAATCAACTTTCGGCCCATTTATGTCAGCTTCCCTCAAGTAATCGGCTCTCTCTCACTGCGCAGTCTTAAAAGTGGTTCTTTTTCACCCTCTTCCAATCCTCTATTCAAAAAGGTATCTTCATCAAAGTTGTTCATCTTTCAAAGATCTACAATTTCTTCTTCTACACCGTTGGCCGGTTCTGCCCCGATTGTGAGCTATTCACATTTTTCTGGCATGCTGTGCTGTTCACCTACATTCCAGAATTTTCCTCTCTCTTCCAGCCCCATTTTCACCCTCTTCCAATCATTTTCTCACATTTCTTTCTTCATAAAAGTTGTTCCTCTCTCAGTTATCTACAACTTCTATGTTTACCACTTTTTCTAATTCTCCACCGTTTGAGAGATACGCTTCGATTTCTAAAGTCGCACGCAGTCTGCCCAGAATCTGCCTTCATCGAAGTGAAGGTCATTTGCAGGTGCGTTACTTCATTGAAGTGACGGCCCAGTGAAGACCGTTACTTCAGTGTGACGGTCCTATGATATACCGTCACACCAAAACTTGCCCAAAACAGCCCGGTTCAACCCCTAGAGTGTGGCGGTCCTATCCTTGACCGTTAGACCAAGTGACGGCCCTGTTTAGGTGCGTTACATCCAATCTCATCCGAAAACGTCTCGTTCGACCTCCAGAGTGTGACGGACCTACCCTAGTCCATTACATCACTCTGACGATCCTATGATAGACCGTTACATGCACCAGAGAGTCCAATTCATGCTGGACTCTGCTCCGTTTTTGTGCGCCGTGGCCCTCTTGAAGAGTCCATAACTTCTTGACTTCTTATCCAAATTGATCCCCGTTTTTTCCTGCTTCTAGCCCTTGGTATTATCTTGAATTCGGTTCATAGGAATCAAATTTTCATTGGCTATATCTCTTGGGATCTGGGTCGAAAGATCATGATTTATGTTTCCTAGTTCAACTCAAACTCTGCAGATTAAGCTCCGGGGCTGCCTTCCAAAAGACATATCTTCTAGAATCCTCCTCTGAATTGATCCCCGTTTGTTCCTATCTCTTGTCCTTAGTATTATCTCGAGTTTGATCCAAAGAACTCGATTTATCTTGGACTCTATCTCCGGGAATCATGATAAGAAGATGAGGATTTCTTGCAAAACTCTATAAAAACTGCCCAGCTCGCAGTCGCGACGGGGGGCTCTTTCCGGACGTGGGGCGAAGCCATGCTGCACCGTCGACTCACAACTTCGACCCCATCTTGAAGAGGGAAGTATTAACTTTCAATTTCATCCTTCTAGGCTTGATTTCATGATCTCCACTCTTAGTTCTCTTCCTCTCAAAATCACAAATCATCACAGTTTCCTGCACTTTCTGCTACACATGCATTTTTCTCCGTTTTGCATCATTGATTTCTCTCAATTCTCTCAATCAAATCTCGTGATTTCAAATCCCATGCATGCACAACACACCCACCTATCTTTTCCACCCTTCCACAGGGGTTAAAAACCTCCCCCCGGTGCGTTCTTCCTCAATTTCTAACACTATTTTATCACTACGGGATTGATACTACACATGCATGTTCTAATGGGTTTTTTGTCCTTGTTTGATCTTTGTTTTGCAGGAGAGCATGAATACAACGTGAGGCCCTCTTCCTCTAGCCGGCTGGAAGGAGAGGAGATTTGAATCCACAAGTTCCCCGCACCCCGTTTCAAGCGCGATCAAGTTTTCTTTCCAAGGTATACGGCGCCGTTGCACTCCTTTGTTCATCCTTGCGGCGTTGTTAATCCTTGGTGGCGATCACGGTTAGTATTTCCATCCTTTCATCCCCTTGTCTTGGATTCACATGTTTATGCATGTATGTATTTAAAGGGGACGGGATAGGAATCTAATCTAATTAAAAAAAACAAATCAACACATGGTTGGGCAGCCATGCCCAATCGGCCAAGGCTTGAACCAAGAAAGTGGCCCAATAACCCCATCTACTACCTAATAAGCATAAAAGACTCAAGTAAAGCCTAATTGGCCCCAATTGGCCTACAAAGGTCCACACAACTAATAAAAGTGTCCACGCAGGGACTAAACCAAGGCCCAATATGGCCTCAAATGAGAAGAAAGATCCTCTAGTAGATGCCGTAGTCGCCAAGCCAAAGAGATGCGGGCATGCTCCGTGTGCTCTGTCGAGTGATGCGGCGAGTGTCCTCACCAATTCTCCCCGAGTGGGAAGAACTCGACCCCGTCGAGTAAGGGTCACGGTCGCTCAAGTAGCGCTCCAGCAGGTCCGGGTCGATCCTCTCCAGCTCTCCACGTGTGATCCAGGCGTCGTCTGTCGTAGGGCGCCCTCTCCAACGCACTAGGAAGCGTTGGTAGGCTCCGCTCCTGGTCGTGGTCACCTGCTCATCCAGTATACAATCTATATGCTCGCGTGTCTGTAATGGGGCTGGAAGAGGTGGACGCTCAGAAGGTGTAATGCTCTCAACAGGAGGGGAGGGCCCAAAAAGCTCACTGGGAATCACCGCGGGATCCTGATATGCCACCAGATCTGAGACATTGAACGTTGAACAGATCCCATAGTCATCTGGCAGCTCAATCTCATACGCATTCGACCCAATTCGCTTCAAGACTCGAAAGGGTCCAGCACCGCGGGCCTGGAGTTTCTTCACGGCCCCTGAAGGAAACCGTTCAGGTCTGACCCTGATCATGACGTACTCTCCTTCTCGGAACTCACGGGTGCGTCGATGCGCATCAGCTAACTCCTTATAACGTGCGTTGCTGGCCTCGAGGTGGTGATGATGCAGACTCCGAACTAGTTGTGTTGACTCATACCTATGTGAATGCAGTGGTGGTCCTGGACATCCAAACACAGACCTAGCATGGCTATGACTCCTACATGATTGGACAACACGGGGAGGACCTGGACAACCAAAGTTGTATCTATCATGCATGGGCATCCTACTGAATGTGATAGACTCATGGGGACTAGATTGCCAAAACTCACTCATGACATTACCCCTATATGATGAGGGACATGGAGAAACATGAGAGTGAGACATGTGTCCCTGGCCTCCTAAACTCTGGCGTCTGGGTGTATGCGAGGTGAGATGTTGACTAGCAGGCCTAGATGGGGTATGATAACGGACCTGCTCGACATGGTGGGGAAAAGAATACGAGTCGAGAGGCTCACTAGGGAAAGGATCGAATGGGTCAAAGAAATGATGACCCCTCCTGACAGGTCCCTTCACTATACTTGCCCATGTGCGACATTCGCCCAGGTGCAGAGGATCACCTTCAGGCGCTCTAATATATGGGGCAAGGGGCTCACAAGGGAGGCAAGGAAAGCTAGGTTCCTCCCTCGGGACCGTGACACCATAAGAGGGGACAAAATCAACCTCCACGGGTATGGGAAAGAATAAAAGGATTTCGGAGGTGATATGTCCTATGGTGTAGACCGAGGTAATAGACCCCAAAGCAGGGAGCGTGAAGCTATGACTATAGGGTTGGTCAGACCCTAAGGTCAACATATAAGTCAACTCCCATTGATAATCTAAACTCCTAAGGAAGTCCTTCACATTTTCAAGAAAGCAGAAGGACCGAAAAGTGGTGTGAAAGGAGTTAAGGGGTACTACCGGTAGAGCTGGTTCCATGGGTGGGTAACAAGGAATCGAAGCATCTAGAGTGGGACCCTTCCTTAACCAGCTAGCTAGACGCTCTCCCATGACAAGTTTGCCCTCAGGAGACAAGAAAGGCCCTAGATGAGGGTCGAAGGGCGAAGCATCTCCCTCAGGTGGGGAAAGGGAATCCTCTATGAAGTAGATGGGACCTTGGCTCTCGATCATGGGTGTTGGGCTAAGAGTGTCGACCCTAACCCCTGTAGGTTCTGGCACGACTTCGTCCTGGCTAGAGGGTGGGCCAGGGGAAGTCGGTGATCCCATAGGAGTGCCCATCCTTTCAGGTTTCTCCCTAAAGAGTTGCAGGAGTTCTGCGAGGGGGAGATCTCTCAAGTTAAGGGCATTCGGGGAGACTTGCTGGTAATCATGAGATTTAGTCTCGGGCCTAGACTCACACACAGGTGGCACCTTGCTCCTCCAACTATGATGTGCTCGGTTGGGGGTAAGAGGTGATGGGCGTTGCAGAGGTTGAGCCCTTATAGTGGCCTTAGACTGGCCGAGAGAGAAAGGAGGAGTGGTAGTGCTCCTCGGGCTATGGGTCTCCGAGTAGGTGGGGAAGCGTTGGGGAGTGTAGATCTTCCTAAGTTCTACCTTCATCTCCTCCCATGAGTGTATGGGCTCTTGCCTCCTACCTGCCCTAAGACTCACTATGTGATTCCACGCTTCCATGGCTTGAGGTGAAAGTTGTCCCTCGACAATGTTGACTCTCGCGGAACCATATATCCAATTCTTCTCAAAGTATTTTCCCATAGTATTTTCCCATGTTGTCAAGTTAGGTAGACGTCATGAGATGTTGACTAGCAGGCCTAGATGGGGTGTGATAATGGACCTGCTCGACAAGGTGGGGAAAAGAATACGAGTCGAGAGGCTCACTAGGGAAAGGATCGAATGGGTCAAAGAAATGATGACCCCTCCCGACAGGTCCCTTCACTATACTTACCCATGTGCGACATTCGCCCGCAGAGGATCACCTTCAGGCGCTCTAATATATGGGGCAAGGGGCTCACAAGGGGGGCAAGGAAAGCTAGGTTCCTCCCTCGGGACCGTGACACCATAAGAGGGGACAAAATCAACCTCCACGGGTATGGGAAAGAATAAAAGGATCTCGGAGGTGATATGTCCTATGGTGTAGACCGAGGTAATAGACCCCAAAGCAGGGAGTGTGAAGCTATGACTATAGGGTTGGTCAGACCCTAAGGTCAACATATAAGTCAACTCCCATTGATAATCTAAACTCCTAAGGAAGTCCTTCACATTTTCAAGAAAGCAGAAGGACCGAAAAGTGGTGTGAAAGGAGTTAAGGGGTACTACCGGTAGAGTTGGTTCCATGGGTGGGTAACAAGGAATCGAAGCATCTAGAGTGGGACCCTTCCTTAACCAGCTAGCTAGAGGCTCTCCCATGACAAGTTTGCCCTCAGGAGACAAGAAAGGCCCTAGATGAGGGTCGAAGGGCGAAGCATCTCCCTCAGGTGGGGAAAGGGAATCCTCTATGAAGTAGATGGGACCTTGGCTCTCGATCATGGGTGTTGGGCTAAGAGTGTCGACCCTAACCCCTGTAGGTTCTGGCACAACTTCGTCCTAGCTCGAGGGTGGGCCAGGGGAAGTCGGTGATCCCATAGGAGTGCCCATCCTTTCAAGTTTCTCCCTAAAGAGTTGCAGGAGTTCTGCGAGGGGGAGATCTCTCAAGTTAAGGGCATTCGGGGAGACTTGCTGGTAATCATGAGATTTAGTCTTGGGCCTAGACTCACACACAGGTGGCACCTTGCTCCTCCAACTATGATGTGCTCGGTTGGGGGTAAGAGGTGATGGGCGTTGCAGAGGTTGAGTCCTTATAGTGGCCTTAGACTGGCCGAGAGAGAAAGGAGGAGTGGTAGTGCTCCTCGGGCTATGGGTCTCCGAGTAGGAGGGGAAGCGTTGGGGAGTGTAGATCTTCCTAAGTTTTACCTTCATCTCCTCCCATGAGTGTATGGGCTCTTGCCTCCTACCTGCCCTAAGACTCACTATGTGATTCCACGCTTCCATGGCTTGAGGTGAAAGTTGTCCCTCGGCAATGTTGACTCTCGCGGAACCATATATCCAATTCTTCTCAAAGTATTTTCCCATGGTAGCCTCCCACTTTAGATAGGCTCTAGGGCTCGATCCATCAAAGCGAAGGTCCACATCTAGAATGATGTCCAGGAATAGAGGGTCGGTCGGACCCTTGTGGAGGGCCGAGTTGTATGGAGTTGACTAAGTAGGGATAGCCATGAAGATGCACCTGAGGACTCTAAATACATATGCACGCCCTAGGACTATGGAAGGGACATGTAGGACAACTAAGGGTTGTGACTAGACACGACTCAAAATGGTGATGGAAAAAGGGGAAGACTCAAATGCTACTAAAACAAACCTAATGACTTACATGCAACTTAGACAAATCTAATGCCTCAATTGCACACTAGACAACCTAAAGACTTAAATGACCTAAGACCCAAATTTGTTAGAACAAACTGGTTCCCTAGGCTCTGATACCACTTTGATGCGGGACAATATGCTCTGATACCACTTTGATGCGGGACAATATGCTCTGATACCACTTTGATGCGGGACGGGATTGAAATGAGCTAAGACCTACGAATGCAACAAGTGCGGCCAGCACTCGTACGCCAAAGGCAAGCCGGGCGGCTGACCTCCGTAGCGTTCCTCCGGGTGGAGGCGTCTCTCAACAAGAAACTCAAGCCCAACGACCGTCCCTATGAGGGAACGCGGGGATCTCAGCGGCTAAGGAGCCGCCGTGCGCCTATGGGAATCTAGTCCGAGCTCGGCGCTCGACTAGGGCCACGGAATGGGTGCTCAACTCTCAACCACGCGGTGACTAAAGACTAGCTAGGAACCTACACACACTCACGCGGTATGCTAGAAAGTATACTAGTAAAGCAAATGCCAACAAAGGGAGCGTCGCACGTACCTCCACGCCTAGGCGTGGGGAAGAAACCCCGGCCGAGATCGACAACCCCGATACACAAGGTGAACCATAATACAACTCCAACCCAAAAAATGCCCACTCCTCGCTAGGAGATAACAGGCTACAACATATGGATTCGGGGCTGTCAATGCATGGGCTGACGGGCGGCACTCGATGAAGGGTTGGCCGCGAGGAGGGTCCGGACGGTGATCGGCAGGTTCGCAGCAATGCGCGACTCGGCGGTGAAAGCTCCCACGACCCGATCCGGTGTCCGATTGAGGCGCCGTCAGCGAGGGCGCGTAGCTAGGTCACGGGAGGAAGCCTCGGCCAAAGGCGGCGTGTAGATTCCATCCGTGGAAGCTGGGGGCGCACCTTCAAGTTGCGACTGGATTCTGTTCCCAGAACCGCGCGCTCGAGTGGGAAAAATGAGAAGAAGTGGCTCCGAAGGTCAAACGGAGCTCCGCTTGTTGGAGGACGAAGAGGACGCAGAGCAGCAGGCCTGACCGAGGGAATCGGTCAGATCTGGTCGTGGCTGAGAGCAGCAAGCTCTGGAATCCGTAGGTGGTCCTGGCGCCGGGTGGACAAGGCAGACCTGCGCAACCTCACGGGAATGGACGCCACGAGCAGCTCGGACGTCGGAACGAGGCGAGATCAGCAGCGTTGGACAGAGGATGAAGAGAGGCACGACCGGTGAAGATCCCACGTCCAAACTCGCAGACGTCCGTCCCGTGGGATTTTTGCAAGGGGGCGAACAGAACCAGGCTCGCAGGGAGAGGGGGTCCTGCGCGCGCTCACGAATAAAATCGCCACGGGTGATGACAAACTCCGAATGAGGCGAGACCACCTCGCACTCGTCGGAGACTCGTAGAAGAATCACCCAAAAATGGTCTGGTCGCCGAAAGTCACCAAGAACAGAGGAGGTCGTCGCAGCTCTTGGAGATAAGATCTGGTTGCACTGAACTTGAATCTGTGAAGAGATAGAAGAGAGGGGGAACCTCGGCGTCGCACCGAGGGGATGGGGAGTCACACCCCAGGCTTGCTCCCGTCCCAGGAGCAAGGAGGAACAAGGAGGGGCGCAGCCACCTTCAAGGAAAATCAGCAATTTCTTTCATTAATTCAATAATAATCCCTCCAAAGAAAATACAAAGCTTTTATATGGGGAGGGGGAATGCTAGGGTTGAAACCCTAGCCACAAGGGAAAGGGGGGTGCGCAATGTGGCATGGGGGAAAGGGGGGGTGCGCACATTGGCTAGGGGGGAAAGGGGGGGACGCACCACTCCTAGATTCTAGGAGGGAATTGGGGAAGGGGGGCGGCCAAAGGAGGGATGGGGTGGCCGGATGGGGAAGGGAAAGGGGGGGTGCGCACCCCTCTTCCTAAAATCTAGGAGAGGAGCGGCTGCCACCTTCCAAGAGGAGGGAAAGAGGGGAGGGGGGCACCCAAACCCTAACCCTAGGGAGGGTGGCGTAAATCTCCAGGTGGGCCAAGCCATGGTTGGGCAGCCATGCCCAATGGGCCAAGGCTTGAACCAAGAAAGTGGCCCAATAACCCCATCTACTACCTAATAAGCATAAAAGACTCAAGTAAAGCCTAATTGGCCCCAATTGGCCTACAAAGGTCCACACAACTAATAAAAGTGTCCACGCAGGGACTAAACCAAGGCCCAACATGGCCTCAAATGATAAGAAAGATCCTCTAGTAGATGCCGTAGTCGCCTAGCCAAAGAGATGCTGGCGTGCTCCGTGTGCTCTGTCGAGTGATGCGGCGCGTGTCCTCACCAAGGGGCCGAAGTTACGGGAAGCAGGCAGTGATGGCCGAATTTTGGGAAGCAGGCCGTAAAGGCCGAATTCTGGGAAGCAGGCTGCGAGAGCCAAAGATATTGGAAAGCGGGCTGCAGAAGTCGAAATTGGGAAGCGGGCCGTGAAGGCCGAATTCTGGGAAGCAGGCCGCAAGGGCCGAATTCTGGGAAGCAGGCTGCGAGAGCCAAAGATATTAGGAAGCGGGCTGCAAAAGCCGAAATTGGGAAGTGGGCCATGAAGGCCGAATTCTGGGAAGCATGTCGTAAAGGCCGAATTTTGGGAAGCAAGCCATAAAGGCCGAATTTTGGGAAGCAGGCTGCGAGAGCCAAAGATATTGGGAAGCAGGCTGCAAAAGCTGAAATTGGGAAGCGGGCCGTGAAGGCCGAATTCTGAGAAGCATGCCGTAAAGGCCGAATTCTGGGAAGTAGGCCGTAAAGGCCGAATTCTGGGAAGCAGGCTGCGAGAGCCAAAGATATTGGGAAGTGGGCTGCAGGAGTCGAAATTATGGGAAGCGAGCCGTGAATGCCAAATTCTGGGAAGCATGCCGTGAATGCCGAATTCTGTGAAGCAGGCCGTAAAGGTCGAATTCTGGGAAGTAGGCTGCGAGAGCCAAAGATATTGGGAAGCGGGCTGCAGGAGCCGAAATTATGGGAAGCGAGCCGTGAAGGCCAAATTCTGGGAAGCAGGCCGTGAAGGCCGAATTCTGGGAAGCAGGCTGCAAGAGCCGAAGATATTGGGAAGTAGGCTAAAAGGCCAAGGGATATTGGGAACAGGCTGACAAGCTGAGAGATGTTAGGAGTAGGCTGTAAAGCCGAAAAGATGTCGGAGAGCGCGGTGGGACGGGTGGATTAATCATGACAGTGGGCCTTGGCCGGAATGACTGAGCCAAAGGGTGTCGGGTAGTAGGATACGTGAGCCGAGGAGAAGGGTTTGTGAAGCAGCGGGTTCGAAGACCACGTCTGTCTCATGTCTCTTTTTTTTCTTCTTCTTTTGTGTGGGGAGACAGGTGCAAAGACCATGTCTGCCTCGTGACTCTTCTTTCTCTTCTTCTCTTCTTCTGTTATGGAGAGGCGGTGTAAAGATCATGCTTACCTCATGGTCATTTCTTTCTTTTCTTCTCTTCTTTTTTGTGAAGAGGCGGGTTCAAGGACCGTGTTCGCCCCGTGACTGTTCTTTCTTTTCTTCTCTTCTTCTTTCATGGAGAGGCAGGTGCAGAGACCATATTTGCCTCGTGACTGTCCTTTCTCTTCTTCTCTTCTTCTTTTATGGAGAGGCAGGTGCAAGGACCATGTTCGCCTCATGTCTCTTTTTTCTCTTCTCTTCTTCTTTTGTACAGAGGTAGGTGTAGAGACCATGTTCACCCCGTGACTGCTCTTTCTCTTCTTCTCTTCTTCTTTTATGGAGAGGCAGGTGCAAGGACCATGTTCACCTCATGTCTCCTTTTTCTCTTCTCTTCTTCTTTTGTAGAGAGGCAGGTGTAGAGACCATGTTCACCCCGTGACTGCTCTTTCTCTTCTTCTCTTCTTCTTTTATAGAGAGGCAGGTGCAAGGACCATGTTTGCCTCATGACTGTTCTTTCTCTTATTCTCTTCTTCTTTTGTGGAGAGGCAGGCGTAAAGACCATGTTTGCCTCGTGACTGTTCTTTCTTTTCTTCTTTTGTGGAGAGGCGGGTTCAAGGACCACGTCTGCCTTATGTGTCTCTTCCTCCTTTTCTTCTCTTCTTTTGCGTGATGAGGTGGGCTCGAGGACCACATCTGCCTCATGTGTCTTCTTTTGGTTTTGCTCTTCTTCTTTTGTGTGAAGAGGCGGGTGCGAAGATCATGCTTGCCTCATGGTTGTTCTCTTTCTTCTTCTCTTCTTTTTTTGTGTGGGGAGGCGGGTACAAAGACCATGTTTCCCTCGTGGCTCTTCTTTCTCTTCTTCTCTTCTTTTGTGGAGAGACAGGCGCAAAGACCATGTTTGCCTCGTGATTGTTCTTTCTTTTCTTCTTTTGTGGAGAGGTGGGTTCAAGGACCACGTCTGCCTTATGTGTCTCTTCCTCCTTTTCTTCTCTTCTTTTACGTGATGAGGCGGGCTCAAGGACCACGTCTGCCTCATGTGTCTTCTTTTGGTTCTGCTCTTCTTCTTTTGTGTGAAGAGGCGGGTGCAAAGATCATGCTTGCCTCGTGGTTGTTCTCTTTCTTCTTCTCTTCTTTTTTTTGTGTGGAGAGGCGGGTACAAAGACCATGTTCCCCTCGTGACTCTTCTTTCTCTTCTTCTCTTCTTTTGTAGAGAGACAGGCGCAAAGACCATGTTCACCTCGTGATTGTTCTTTCTTTTCTTCTTTTATGGAGAGGCAGGTTCAAGGACCACGTCTGCTTCATGCGTCCCTTCTTCTTTTTCTTCTCTTCTTTTGCGTGATGAGGCGGGCTCGAAGACCACATCTGCCTCATGTGTATTCTTTCTTTTCTTCTCTTCTTTTTTGTGATGAGGCGGGCTCGAAGACCACGTCTACCTCCTGCGTGTCTTTTTATTTATTCTGCTCTTCTTTCCTCATTAATGCTTCCACGCTGGAGTGTATTTCTCTTAACGTGCCCCCATGTTGGGGTGTAGCTTTATTTGGTATGCATCCCCCTGAGGGGTGTGTTTTGCCTCTGTGCCCCCAGGCGGGGCGTATTTTTCAAGGCTTCTATGCCCCCAGGTGGGGCGTGCTTCTTTTTCTAATGCCCCCGAGCCGGGGAGTCTCTTCTATGGCTTCTATGCCCCCAGGCGGGGTGTATGTTGCTTTATATGCCCCCAGGGCGGGGTGTAATTCTTGCTTCTTCTGCCCCCGAGGCGGGGTGAACTCTTCTTCTTTGCTTATGTGCTCCCATATCGGGGTGTATTCCTTTCTTCATATGCTCCCCCTAAGCCGGAGAATGTTGTTTGTTCTGCTTCAGATGCCCCCCCCCCCCCGGGGGGGGGGGGGGGGGGGGTATATGTTGCTTCATGGACCCCGAGACCGGGATGTATTCCTTCTTCAGATGCCCCTAAGCCGGGGTGGACTCTTTTCTTCTTATACTCCCAAGGCAGGATGCAGCTTTTTCAAATGCCCCTAAGTCGGAGCGCGTTCTTCATGGCTTCTATGCCCCCACTGGCGGGGTTTGTCTCTTCTTCAAATACCCCTAAGCTGGGGTGGACTTCTCTTCATATGCCCCTGAGTCGGGGCGTGTTCTTTATAGCTTCTAGGCCCTCGAGGCGAGGTATGCTTCTTCTTCAAGTACCCCCAAGACGGGGTGTGATTCTTGGCTTCATATGCCCCCCAAGGCGGGGTGTGTTTTGCTTCTTGTGCCCTACAAGGGTGGGGTGTATCCCTTTACGGCTTCTGTGCCCCCGAAGCAGGGTATGTTGTTTCTTCAAATGCCGCTTGGGCGGAGTATATCTTTCTTCTTATGCTCCCAGATCGGGATGTATGTCTCTTTGTTTCTGTGCCCCGGGTCGGGGTAGATGCTTCTGCTTCTTATGTGCCAAGGGCGGAGTGTATTTTTGTGCCCCCAGGCCGGGGTAGGTGCTTCTGCTTCTTATACGCCGAGGGCGGAGTGTATTTTTGTGCCCCCTAGGCTGGGGTACATTCTTCATGTTTCTCATACCCTTTTCGCAGGGCGTATTCTCTTGCTTCTCATGTCCCTGGATCGAGGCGTATATTTCTTCTTCTGTCGCCCCTCGGTCGGGGTATATTCTTTCTTCATATGCTCCCAGGTCGGGATGTGCTTCTTTCTTCGAGTGTCCCCAGGTCGGGGTGAATTCTTTTCTTCTGGCCAGACACACCGGGGGGATGTTTGCTTCTTGTGCTCCCAAGGTGGGGTGTGGTCTGCTTCTTGTGCCCCCCTGAGGTGGGGTATCTTTCTTCTCCGGATACCCCTGAGTCGGGGCGTGTTCTTTATGGCTTCTATGCCCCCCGGGCGGGGTAAGTTTCTTCTTCAAATACCCCTAAGCCGGGGTGGACTTCTCTTCATCTGCCCCTGAGCCGGGGTGCAGCCATTGCTTCTTGTGCCCCAATGGTTGTAACACCCCGGTTTTTTTTAAAATCTAAAATTTAATTGAAATAGTGAATTTTTAATTTAGATAAATGAATTTCAAAAATTAATATTATATTCCTCAGTGAATAGTGCTAGCGTAATTTTTACTTTCTCACAAAAATCTAGAAAAATAGTAAATTGATAGAGAATGATTTCTGAAACAACTTTGCTTTCTTGAGTTTTATCAGTAAAAATCTGTAATTAGATCTATTTATTGTTTAAGTGAGTTTCATTAAATAATATTTTATTCCTTGGAATAGTACCATCGAAAATTCTTCTACTTGATAAAAATCCAGAAAAATGGTAAACATGTTAAGATTGATGTAGTTAACAACTTTACCTTCTGGGCTTGACCCATTAAAAATCCGTGGTTAGATCTATTTAGTGTTTAAGCCTAAAAGTGCACACTTTTTGACCCTTACCTAACCTTGTTTTAAAACGTAAAATTAGGGCTTAATACCCAACCAAATTAGCCCAAACTGGAGGCAAATGGACGGTCTTGATTAGAGGATCAAAAGCCCTCTATCTATTTCTCGAAACCCTAACCCTAGAAGGCGCAGCCGGCCGAGTTTGATTGAGTCAACCTTTTCAGCGCCGTTTTTAACACGTCTCTTGCCCGGTCGAATTCTCCCAGCTCAGAACTCTCCAGAAGATGTGTGACCTATAGATAGAAATCCCTTCGAGTCTAGTTTATTTTGGTGGCTGTGGTGTCGGCAGAAGAGTCAGATCTGGGGAGATATCCGGCGATTACTGAAGGTGTGTCGGCAGGCCGTCGTCTACCTTCTTCCTTCCTTGTTTCTTTGATTGAGGTAGGAATTCTCAACCAAAATTCGATCATGAATACATCATCTTGTCCCTCTTGACGAGATCTATCCATTGGGAGTGAAAGCCCCAATTTTTATCAGGTATCTAGGGAGCTATCGTGGTTTTTGTGAAGGTTATCAAGTTCGTTCTTCATATCTAGCACCTTATTTCAATCTGCAATCGAGGTAGGTTCTCTCGGGCTCAAACAACATATGATATATAGAAATGTTCAGCATCATGTCCTTTTTCTTTTGGTATATGAAGCCCTAAATTCCATTCAGCATGTCTAGAGAATTTCTGTTCGTAGTAACAGCATGATTAGACCTAGTTTTGATATGTTCTTCCGAGTTGATTTCTGATTTCGAAGTATTAATCATGATCCACATAAACCATATCATATATGATTGGATCCAGCATCGAAGTAGCTTTCTTTTGGTGCAAGAAGCCCCACATGTCGTTCTGTATATTGAGAGAATTTTACGTTTTAGTCACAGCATGTCATAATTAGGGTTTCCCGTGTTCTTACCTTAATAAATCTCGATTTCAGCGAGATATTATGTAATTGGCCTTACTGTTAGATGGTATTCTCTGTTAGCTTTCCAACAGTACCAAAAGCCCCTTATTTTGAGCTCATTTCCATGATTTATTAGCATTTTAGTGCAACCCTAGCAAACCCCTTAGCTTCCCGGCGTTCATCGGACGCGGAAGGGATGACCGGAGAAGACCAGAGATGGACGGTCGAACGATAGACCGCATAACTCAAGCCCAGACCTGACACTGACTTAGTCAGTAGTTAAACGGTTCCAAACTGACCACACAACTGGTTGGACGGTTCCAAACTGACCACATAACCAGATAAACGGTCCGTAGGTGACCACATAACCCCCTGGAGGATAAACGGCCAGAAAGTGACCACATATCCCTGTGACCCTTGGATGGGCGGTCATCTGAGAGCCGCCCAACTACTTGGGTGGCCAGCCCAGGGCCGCCCAACTCCCAGACCCTCATTTGAGCCCCGTTTCAGCCCCTGTTAAGCCCGATAGTTATACGGTCCATCCAGAACCGTTTATCCCCACAGAGAGTGACTTAATACATGTTCTAATTGATTCATTTTCATGTCATTAATGGTAATTAGTAAAATATAAACTCACATAATTAGTGATTAATTATGCAACTAAATTTCTGTTAATTGCTTGTTATTCGTGCCTACGCGACTTACGCGATCTTGTTCACTAGCTTATCACCTTTAATCATTCTTTTTGGCATCTTAACCTAATGTTTAACTTAATCCTTGTTAATTTGGCTTGGAATTAGGATTAATATGGTCATTAGCTTGCTGTTTAGTTGCTGTACTATAGTAGAACAGCGTGTTTAACTTTCTGACTTTTTAGCAAGTCGTTGGCCGATTAGCGTGCTAGTATGGGTTTTACCCCCGGAAACTCTATCCGGCGGTCTTACCATCATCTTGAACATTGTTATACCCCTGTTTAGAACCTGTTTAACCTCCATCATACATCGTTTTTTGTGTTTAAACCGCTGGTTTAAGGTTTGGATCAAATCGGACGACGAGAGGCATGCGCGGTTAGTAGTTGACCGCATATCCTCTTCGGCGGCCCGATTATGACCGCATATCCTTACATGGCCCAGTAAGGATCGTATATCTTGTTCTTGGGCCTTAATGTCTTCTGGACATGAGCGGCCCAGATTGCACCGTTCATACCTTAGAGCGGCCCACTGTCAGTCGTTCTTTCTTGACCTCGCGGGCTGAGTTTCAGTCCAATTCCTGTATGTACGGCCCTGTGTTAACCGTATATACCCTTGAGCGGCTCTCTTATGACCGCACATCTCTTGGAGATGAGTTTGACCGTGTTTTGTACTCTTGAATCCAAGGACAAGATTAGTCCTTTAATCTGAACTTATGACAGTAATTCCTCTAATTATATTGGCCATTAAAAATTGACGGAATGTCTAGACGGAGTGGGCTTTGGATCCACTAAATCATTGCCAACGCACCAGGGGCCCGGTCTGGTCCTAGGGAGAGCGCCCGAAAAATTACTGAGCCCATGGGATGCTAATGACATGGTGAGGCATTGCACCGAAATACTTGTTTGATTGTGCGTTTATGACTATGACAAAAATATCTTGTTACTTGTTACTTGATTGTGATTAAATTGATATTAATTGCTGGTTGGCCAATTCTTTATTACTATCTCCTATTGTAAATTCTTGTACTTGTTATCTCGTTAATTCTTGGCATCTTATATTTCTTGACCTTGCAAGATCTTGTTATTTCGTTGTTTCATTATATCGTTATCGTCATTTATTTCTTTCTTAGTATTGCATACAAAAATGTAATTTACTTGTTAATCACTTAAACTATGCCTGATGATAGAGTACAATTCCTACTGAGCTTTTGCTCACCCCTACTTCCAACCCTTTTCAGGTTATGCGAGTATCGGTACGTTGCAATTGGGAAACGGATCAGTGTGATCGAGTGGAACCTGGAACCTAGAGTTGGAGTCTGCTCTTTCATTTTCTTGAGTCTAGCTGGTCTAGTTATTTCTTTTTGTTATTTATTTTGAATCTTTTATTGTCAGAGTGTGTCAAATTATACTTTTAATATTAATAAGAGCTTGTATTTTCAATAGGTGTGTCTGGCCTCTTTGTATTTTATTGTGATTATTTATCTTCCGCTCTTGTTATCGTGACTTGTCTCTTGTCACGTTCCGAGCATCGCTTCCCGCTGCTATCGGTTCGGGGCGTGACAATTTTGGTATCAGAGCCTTCTTGCCTGAGTCCCTTGGATTTTGTCCAAGGGTAGTCTCCTTGCCTGAGTCCCTTGGATTTTGTCCAAGAGTGTAGGTTTTCCTAAGTTCTAGGTTTTGCCTTGCATCCCAATGACCCGGTATATCAAAAGGTGTTGTCCGAACGTTAGGCTACGCCTATCGGGAAGGTCGCACACTAGCGCGAGTGGTCTTCGGACCGATTACCTGCGCCAGGTACCGAGTTTTGGTCATGTCTAGGTGCATAGGATCCCTAACCTTGTTAAAGTCTAAGAACCCGACCTGGTGAGATTGGGTGGAAACTGGGGTTAAGTAGTTAAATATATGCAAGATTGTGTTGTGTTACACGTAAGGGTAATGAAAGGTTAACCATATAACTATCTTACAGGTTTTTAAGCCAATTCTTAAAATGAAACCGAGTGGTTCCATGGGTAAGCTAAGTTGCAGTTCCGCTAAAGGCTGGCGAGTCCGTCGTAAGGAAACCCGACGTAATAAGAAGAAGAAGCGTAGTCTTACGCCAAAGGAATGTTTTTACTGTCACAAGCTTGGTCATCTCACGAAGGAGTGCTGGCGAAAGAGCGGAGCGTGCCTGCGTTGCGGAAATCAAGATCATAGAATAGCTAATTGCCCTAAGTTACTTCCACAAGCAAAACTACAAGAGAAAAATCGGAACCCACTTCTACCAAATGAAGAATTATATATGGTATCGTTCTCTTTATCCCTAGCTATAACTAAATTCTTTCGTCATTAGTTGTATAATTAACATGATATTTTGATAGATAGTATAATTAACATGTTATTTTGATAGATAAGATCATCTTAGTTTAAACATTCACGTAATTAGTAATACCCGGTGAATTTGGGGACCAAATTCCTTTAAGTGGGGGAGGGTGTACCACTCCGGTTTTTTTTAAAATCTAAAATTTAATTGAAATAGTGAATTTTTAATTTAGATAAATGAATTTCAGAAATTAATATTATATTCCTCAGTGAATAGTGCTAGCGTAATTTTTACTTTCTCACAAAAATCTAGAAAAATATTAAATTGATAGAGAATGATTTCTGAAACAACTTTGCTTTCTTGAGTTTTATCAGTAAAAATCTGTAATTAGATCTATTTATTGTTTAAGTGAGTTTCATTAAATAATATTTTATTCCTTGGAATAGTACCATCGAAAATTCTTATAATTGATAAAAATCCAGAAAAATGGTAAACAGGTTAAGGTTGATGTAGTTAACAACTTTACCTTCTGGGCTTGACCCATTAAAAATCCGTGGTTAGATCTATTTAGTGTTTAAGCCCAAAAGTGCACACTTTTTGACCCTTACCTAACCTTGTTTTAAAACGCGAAATTAGGGCTTAATACCCAACCAAATTAGCCCAAACTGGAGGAAAATGGACGGTCTTGATTAGAGGATCAAAAGCCCTCTATCTATTTCTCGAAACCCTAACCCTAGAAGGCGCAGCCGGTCGAGTTTGATTGAGTCAACCTTTTCGGCGCCGTTTTTAACACGTCTCTTGCCCGGTCGAATTCTCCCAGCTCAGAACTCTCCAGAAGATGTGTGACCTATAGATAGAAAGCCCTTCGAGTCTAGTTTCTTTTGGTGGCTATGGTGTCGGCAGAAGAGTCAGATCTGGGGAGATATCCGGCGATTACTGAAGGTGTGTCGGCAGGCCGTCGTCTACCTTCTTCCTTCCTTGTTTCTTTGATTGAGGTAGGAATTCTCAACCAAAATTCGATCATGAATACATCATCTTGTCCCTCTTGACGAGATCTATCCATTGGGAGTGAAAGCCCCGATTTTTATCAGGTATCTAGGGAGCTATCGTGGTTTTTGTGAAGGTTATCAAGTTCGTTCTTCATATCTAGCACCTTATTTCAATCTGCAATTGAGGTAGGTTCTCTCGGGCTCAAACAACATATGATATATAGAAATGTTCAGCATCATGTCCTCTTTCTTTTGGTATATGAAGCCCTAAATTCCATTCAGCATGTCTAGAGAATTTCTGTTCGTAGTAACAGCATGATTAGACCTAGTTTTGATATGTTCTTCCGAGTTGATTTCTGATTTTGAAGTATTAATCCTGATCCACATAAACCATATCATATATGGTTGGATCCAACATCGAAGTAGCTTTCATTTGGTGCAAGAAGCCCCAAATTTCGTTCTGTATATTGAGAGAATTTTACGTTTTAGTCACAGCATGTCGTAATTAGGGTTTCCCGTGTTCTTACCTTAATAAATCTCGATTTCAGTGAGATATTATGAAATTGGCCTTACTGTTAGATAGCATTCTCTATTAGCTTTCCAACAGCACCAAAAGCCCCTTATTTGGAGCTCATTTCCATGATTTATTAGCATTTTAGTGCAACCCTAGCAAACCCCTTAGCTTCCCGGCGTTCATCAGACGCGGAAGGGATGACCGGAGACGACCAGAGATGGACGGTCGCACGATAGACCGCACAACTCAAGCCCAGACCTGACACTAGCTTAGTTAGTAGTTAAACGGTTCCAAACTGACCACACAACTGGTTGGACGGTTCCAAACTAACCACATAACCAGATAAACGGTCCGTAGGTGACCACATAACCCCCTAGAGGATAAACGGCCAGAAAGTGACCACATATCCCTGTGACCCTGGGATGGGTGGTCATCTGAGAGCCGCCCAACCCATCGGCGGTCATCTGGGAACCGCCCAACTACTTGGGCGGCCAGCCCAGGGCTGCCCAACTACTTGGGCGGCCAGCCCAACTCCCAGACCCTCATTTGAGCCCCATTTTAGCCCCTGTTAAGCCCGATAGTTATACGGTCCATCCAGAACCGTTTATCCCCACAGAGAGTGACTTAATACATGTTCTAATTGATTCATTTTCATGTCATTAATAGTAATTAGTAAAATACAAACCCACATAATTAGTGATTAATTATGCAACTAAATTACTGTTAATTGCTTGTTATTCGTGCCTACGCGACTTACGCGATCTTGTTCACTAGCTTATCACCTTGAATTATTCTTTTTGGCATCTTAACCTAATGTTTAACTTAATCCTTGTTAATTTGGCTTGGAATTAGGATTAATATGGTCATTAGCTTGCTATTTAGTTGCTGTACTACAGTAGAACAGCGTGTTTAACTTTCTGACTTTTTAGCAAGTCGTTGGCCGATTAGCGTGCTAGTATGGGTTTTACCCCCGGAAACTCTATCCGGCGGTCTTACCATCATCTTGAACTTTGTTATACCCCTGTTTAGAACCTGTTTAACCTCCAGCATACATCGTTTTTTGTGTTTAAACCGCTGGTTTAAGGTTTGGATCAAATTGGACGACGAGAGGCATGCACGGTTAGTAGTTGACCGCATATCCTCTTCGGCGGCCCGATTATGACCGCATATCCTTACACGGCCCAGTAAGGACCGTATATCTTGTTCTTGGGCCTTAATGTCTTCTGGACATGAGCGGCCCAGATTGCACCGTTCATACCTTAGAGCGGCCCACTGTCAGTCGTTCTTTCTTGACCTCGCGGGCTGAGTTTCAGTCCAATTCCTATATGTACGGCCCTGTGTTAACCGTATATACCCTTGAGCGGCTCTCTTATGACCGCACATCTCTTGGAGATGAGTTTGATCGTGTTTTGTACTCTTGAATCCAAGGACAAGATTAGTCCTTTAATCTAAACTTATGACAGTAATTCCTCTGATTATATTGGCCATTAAAAATTGACGGAATGTCTAGACGGAGTGGGCTTTGGATCCACTAAATCATTGCCAACGCACCAGGGGCCCGGTCTTGTCCTGGGGAGAGCGCCCGAAAAATTACTGAGCCCATGGGATGCTAATGACATGGTGAGGCATTGCACCGAAATACTTATTTGATTGTGCGTCTATGACTATGACAAAAATATCTTGTTACTTGTTCCTTGATCGTGATTAAATTGATATTACTTGCTGGTTGGCCAATTCTTTATTACTATCTCCTATGGTAAATTCGTGTACTTGTTATCTCGTTAATTCTTGGCATCTTATATTTCTTGACCTTGCAAGATCTTGTTATTTCGTTGTTTCATTATATCGTTATCGTCATTTCTTTCTTTCTTAGTATTGCATACAAAAATGTAATTTACTTGTTAATCACTTAAACTATGCTTGATGATAGAGTATAATTCCTACTGAGCTTTTGCTCATCCCTACTTCCAACCCTTTTCAGGTTATGCGAGTATCAGTACGTTGCAATTGGGAAACGGATCAGTATGATTGAGTGGAACCTGGAACCTAGAGTTGGAGTCTGCTCTTTCATTTTCTTGAGTCTAGCTGGTCTAGTTATTTCTTTTTGTTATTTATTTTGAATCTTTTATTGTAAGAGTGTGTCAAATTATACTTTTAATATTAATAAGAGCTTGTATTTTCAATAGGTGTGTCTGGCCTCTTTGTATTTTATTGTGATTATTTATCTTCCGCTCTTGTGATCGTGACTTGACTCTTGCCACGTTCCGAGCATCGCTTCCCGCTGCTATCGGTTCGGGGCGTGACAATGGTGGAGCATGTCTCCTTCTTCTTATCCCCCATGGCGAGGTGTATTTTGGTTCCGGGATGGAGTGTGTCTCTTTCTGCCCCCTAAGCGGGGTAAGTGCTTCTGCTTCTTATGCCCCAAGGGCAGAGTGTGTCTCTTTCTACCCCCTGAGCCGGGTACATTCTTCATGTTTCTTATACCCTTTTCGCAGGGCGTATTCTCTTGCTTCTTATGTCCCCGGATCAGGGTGTATGTTTCTTCTTCTGACGCCCCTAAGTCGGGGTATATTCTTTCTTCATGTGCTCCCAGGTCGGGATGTATGCCTCTTTGCTTCGGTGCCCTCGGGTGGAGGTGTATTCTGTCTCTTTGCTTCTGCGTCCCCCAAGCAGGGTATGTTTCTTTTTCAAATGCCCCTAAGCCGAGGCATATTCTTTATGGCTTCTATGCCCCCTGGCGGGGTATATTTCTTCTTCAAATATCCCTAAGACGGGGTGGACTTCTCTTTCTTATGCTCCCGAGGCGGGATGTATCTTCTTCAAATACCCCTAAGCCGGGGCGTGTTCTTTATGGCTTCTATGCCCCCTGGCGGGGTATGTTTCTTCTTCAAATACCTCTAGGCCGGGGTGGACTTCTCTTCATATGCCCCTGAGTCGGGGCGTGCTCTTTATAGCTTCTAGGCCCTCGAGGTAAGGTGTGCTTCTTCTTCAAATACCCCTAAGATGGGGGTGTGATTCCTGACTTCATATGCCCCCGACGTGGGGTATATCTTTTGTTTCTTATGCTCCCGAGCCAGGATGTAGCCTCTTGGGCTCATATGCTGCCGAGGCGAGGGGTATGTTGCTTCATGTGCCCCCGGGGAGGATGCATTTTGCCTCTACTGCCCCGTGGCGGGGTATATCTCTTGGCTTCTTACGCCCCCAAGGTGGGGTGTGTTTTCTTCTTATGCCCCCGGGGTGGGGTATATTTTTCGCTTCTTATGCCCCCCCCTTGAGGCGGGGTGAAGTCTTTGCTTCAAATGCCCCTAAATCGGGGTATAGTTTTGTCTCATATGCCCCTGGAGTAGGGGTGTATTTCTCTTCATGTGCCCCTGGGAATGGGGTATATCTTTGTTGCTTGTTGTGCCCCCAGAGGGAGGTGCCTTTCTCTTCATGTGCGCCAGGCACCGGGTGTATCTTTGCTTTTTTTATATGCCCCGGAGGGGGGATTCTTCTTCTTCTGCCCCGACACGCTGGGGAATGTCTGCTTCTTGTGCCCCCAAAGTGGGGTGGATTCTCGACGGCTCCTGTGCCCCCGTTGGTGGGGTGTATGCTTCTTCTTCAGATTCCCCTAAGGTGGGGTGTATTCTTTGTTGCTTCATGTACCCCGAGTCGGGGTGGATTCTCTTCATGTGCCCCCATGGCGGGGTGTACTCTCTTTATGTGTCTCCAGGAGTGGGGTGTGGTTTGCTTCCTGTGCACCCAAGCAGGGTGTATCGCTGCTTGCAATGTCCCCCAAGGCGGGGTATCCTTCTTCTTTAAATACTCCTAAGCCCGGGCGTATTCTTTATGGCTTCTATGCCCCCATAGCGGAGTGTGTTTCTTCTTCATATGCCCCTAAGCCAGGGTGCAACTCTATTGCTATAAAGCATTCCGCACAGCGGGCAGCTATTCACCAAGCTACAATTATGGCTCGCTGGGTCTTTTAACAACCACTCCGGGGGCCGTTTTGTGCCGGATAGAGGCAGCAGAAAGGAGGAACGGGCCGGGTCATTGCACCACGGACTTGGGTCCCCCTAGAGTCAGGCAGAATGCCGGGTTTCTTCTTGCTCTTTTGGTCGACAATGCTTGCCAGCTTTTTTCTTTTTTTTTATCTCTCTTTTTTTTCTTTTTTTTTCTTCTTCTTGTATGATTGACCAGGGTGGAGGTGCAGGAGAGCGCTCACCCTCTCAGGGAGGGGATGAGTGGTTCGCTCCACCGCAGCAACCCCACAATGGTAATCTTAATTCAGCACGGGTCTCGACGGACGTGGGCGTACAACCCTCTCATCGCCGACTCTTTTTCTTCTTTTTTTGTTTCTTTCTTTTCTTCTCTTCTTATTTTCTTCTTTTCTTCTCTTCTTCTCTTCCTCTTTTCTTCTTTTTTTCTTTTCTTCTCATTCTTCTTGAGGAAAAAGGGGGGGGGGGGCTTGATTTCCCCTCTCTTCTCTTCTCTTTCTCTTCTCCTTTTTTTTTATAACAGCCCCCATGATTCCTGGAAGCTGCATATGCTTCGAAGCAGCGTCCTTGAGGCCGCGAAGGCAGCTGCATCGAGTCTGGATTTTCTCCCCATAGGGCTGGTGAAGATAGTACCTGCAATTCATCAAAGCAGGCAAACATCATTTATTAGGGGGCCATGAGGCCCTGAATCCTGGCGAAGAGATGAAGGGTAGTTTCCGTCCCACCGGGCGTGCCATAATTGTGGATGCACTTTTCGTTCGTTTATTACGCTCGGCCTCTTCGGGAATGGTTGATTCGTCAATTAAGTGCGTGGGCGTGCCAGTCACAAAGTGACAATTTATTCAGGCTCGGAAGAGCCCATGGTGCGCTTGATCTGACTCGGTCAGACGATTGTGTGGTTCGTGTCGAGACCAAAACCCGCCGCGCCATAAAGGTCATGGCGTCATTTACATCCCCCATACGAGGGAACACCCTTGATTAATCGCCGGGATTCAGGGCCTCATGGCCAGAAGATTAATTGCATGGAAAGGCCTATTAGGGAGCATTGAAATCCCCGTATGAGGGTGAGAAGAAAGCATTCGCGGTCATGTCGGTCATGTGCTGACCATTTAATATTCGGACGAATGTTCAGCTCGGGAAAAGTGCGATCGTCGCGGGAAAATCGGAGCATATGTATGCCGGGATATGGCAATTTATTGTTCAGAAGAACGGAAAACGTTCGGCTAAACCTCGGTCAGAGCGGCCAGAAACCAATAAATCTGTTGGCCCGGTGCAAGAGCAAGCTGCGACCATACAGCGGTGGCCCCCCCGCGGTCGAAACAAGACTTGCATGAGCGTCATTAATATTTCCGGTGCCAAGGGGCAACGAGGGAATAACCCTTGAATCGGCTGGAAAGCCCTGTGTCTAGGGAAGCGGACGTTCGAAACGTGTCGGTCATTCGGGAGACCGTTTAATATTCTGACGGGAGTCCGGCTTGAGAATATTGTAATCGTCGCGGGAGGACCTGGAACATAGCATGCCGGGATACGGTAAGTTTATTATTCTGAGACACCGAAAACATTCGGTTAAATCTCGGTTAGTGTAGCAGGAAACTAGCGAATTTATTAGCCCGGTGCGAGATCGAGTTGGGACCATACCGGGGGCGCCTCCCGCAGTCCAAACGGGGCTTGCGTGGGCATCATTAATGTTCCCGGTGCCGGAGGGCAATGGGGAAGAGTCCCGGGACTAGATTCCAAAACCAAAACATGTTCGAAGGAAGCGATCTATAGGCCGAGGGTGTGGGTTAGATAATGACCATAATCGGGACGGACCCGAGGTCCAAGCACAGCCCACAAAGGCCTTATTGATATTCCCGTGTATAGGGTCCAGGGATGACAGGAGCCATCTCGTTCTATTCAAATTTCTGTCGGTCACTTGCGGACCACTTGATATTCGGACAAGGGTCCATATTGAAGGTGCGACGTAGATAAGAACAATCTCGTACAAATGTATGCCGAGTTTATGGTAATTTCAATGAAAGGGCAGGAACGAATCCCGATATAGTGAATCCGATTTGACGAGCTATCGGCCCGAAGCAATACTGGGTCACGACCACGTCGGGGTAGGTGCCGTCGGCCATATCGGTCATGTTTGGACACAGGTCCGTAATAAAAACGCGGCAGAAATCGAGGTGAACCCGTTCAAATGTCTGTCGAACGTGCGTCAATTTTAGTAGTGGCTCGGAAGAGATCCGGCCCGAGAAATGAGTCCGGTTTAATCGGAGTATCGGCCCGAGACTAGGTCGGGGCCTGGCCATGTCGGGATAGTTCCTAAGACTCGGGCCCGGCCTGAGAGGGCGGCATTATTGTTCCTTCAGTGCCGGGTCATGGGAGAGACGGGGCTGCGATGTGGAATTAGTAATACCTTATATTGTTTTATCATTATTATTCTTATTACTCCGTTTCTTATCCCTCTTTCCGTATCTGTTCCGGGTGCTTTCCCTCATCTTGCTTACTGTCATTATTACATTTATTATTATTATTATTATTGTCACTTATCTCATTCATTTCATTCATTTTTTTTATACGGATCTGTTCAGGCTTATTTACTCATCATGTTTTTTTACTAGCTTGTTAGTGCTGCCATTATATGCCCATATGTACATATATACATGTATTTTTTTGGGGGGGGAGAGTTGGCCCTTGGCGGGTTAAAAAGGGGGCTAAAGGGGGTGTACCGCTGAAGAAACGTGGGCAGAAAAGTGTGCCGGCGAAGGGCTGAAGATGTGTGCCGTTGAAGGGCTTAAAAGGGGGTTGCCGCTGGAGGGCTGAAGGAGGTGTACCGCTGAGGCGCTGGCTAGAGACAGTACTGGCGAAGGAGGGGAAGGGTGGCGCATGGTGTCCCAAGGGCGCACTAGAGAAGCGCCAAGAGAGTGTGCCGGGGAAGCCCACAGATAGTGTACCGGTGAAGGAGCACATTGGCTGGTCACCCCAACGCAAAGTCTGTACATTCATCAGCCCAAAGTCTATACATTGGCTGCATTCATCAGCTCAAAGTCTGTACATTGGTTGCATTCATCATCTCAAAGTCTATACATTGGCTGGTCAAAGTCTACACATTGTCCATTGGCTGCAGCTCAAAGTCTATACATTGGCCAGCTCAAAGTCTATACATTGTCCATTAGCTGCAGCTCAAAGTCTATACATTGGCCAGCTCAAAGTCTGTACGTTGTCTATTGGCTGCAGCTAAAAGTCTATACATTGGCCCGCTCAAAGTCTGTACGTTGTCCATTGGCTGCAGCTCAAAGTCTATACATTGGCCAGCTCAAAGTCTATACATTGGCCAGCTCAAATTCTGTACATTGTCCATTGACTGCAGCTCAAAGTCTATACATTGGCCAGCTCAAAGTCTGTACGTTGTCCATTGGCTGCAGCTCAAAGTCTATACATTGGCCAGCTCAAAGTATGTACATTGTCCATTGGCTGCAGCTCAAAGTCTATACATTGGCCAGCTCAAAGTCTGTACAGCTCAAAGTCTATACATTGGCCAGCTCAAAGTCTATATATTGGCCAGCTCAAGTCTGTACAGCTCAAAGTCTATACATTGGCCAGCTCAAAGTCTGTACATCTCAAAGTCTATATGTTGGCCAGCTCAAAGTCTGTACATTGGCCAGCTCAAAGTCTGTACATTGGCCAGCTCAAAGTCTGTACAGCTCAAAGTCTATACATTGGCCAGCTCAAGTCTATACATTGGCCAGCTCAAAGTCTGTACAGCTCAAAGTCTATACATTGTTCATTGACTGCAGCTCAAAGTCTATACATTGCTTGTTGCTGTGTTCGCGCATCAATCTGCCAAGTCTATACATTGTGTTCCACTTCGGAGGGTGAGAGGAGTGTGCCGCTGAAGGGCCGAGAAGGTGTGTGGTTGAAGGGTTGTTAGAGCGTACCGCTGAAGGAAGGTTAGAGGTGTACCGGCCAACGAGGGTGGAGGGTGTACCGGCGAAGTCTGGGATAGACATGCCGATGAAGGCCCACTCCTCTGTTACTTATTTTTAAGGCTTTTCTTTTCTTCTTTTCTTTGATTTTTACGTAGTTTTATACAAATCTTTTCTCCTTCTTCTTGCAATCTGTTGTTGCTCTATTTATTTGTTGCTTTTGTTATCTTTTAATGTGTATTTATTATCCCATTTGTTTGTTGCATCCTTTTTGCCTTTTAACGTCTTGTTATTTTCTAACAAAAATTCGGCAGCATCTCCCCTTGACCCGAGCGTAAGGGAGATAAAGGGAGCGCGCCCACATGGAGTGGCGGAACCCGACAACTGGAGGTGGGCGCCCGAGGGCGGCAACACCTTAATAAAACCTCAGAAAACACGGGGAAAACAACGAGCCGAAGACCTCTAAGACTGGACAGGGTGTACTGGAGAAGGGGGGGCAGGCACATATGAAGGCACTGGGCTTTACAGGTGGAGGTTCGCGACCTCAAACCATTCAAGATGATGCCACATCCGGAGGAAACCGTCGGCATGAGGGATGTACACAAACACAGGAAAGTGAAAGGAAAGACGATCAAACGCACTGTGGCCCAAAACACCGAGACAAAGAGGAAACCCACTGAGAGGGGACGATCTTCATTCATGGGGAACAAAGGGCCGTAGCCGTCCATATGCATTACAAAGCATGCCCGAGCTAAGGCCACAGGCAAGAAAGAAAACTAAAGAACAAAAGAACGGAGAGGGAGAAAAAGGGACAAAAGAAGAGAAAGTGTTGGGGATCGAAGTAGGGACGACCGTCCACTGCTCTTTCCCCCACCTTCTCCTATTACATCCAGCTCTCTCTCTCTCTCTTACTCTCTTTTCCTTGCCTGGTGGTCGTCGGAAGACTCCACGCCGGAGCCCTCTCCCTTTTCCTCTCTCTTTTCCTTCTTCTCGTAGGTGGCTCTGTGTCTGTTCTTCTCTGTCTGTGGGTCTCTTCTAAGTGTGCCGGTCCTCTGTGTATGGGCCTCTTCTCTCCTTCTTCGCCGGAATGGGAGTGGTTTTATACTCCCAACAGTGGGAGCCCTCGAGCACGGCAGTCGGAGGCGGGAAGCGGCTGGTCCTGATGGAGATTGACATCCCCCGTCTTGGATGTCAGGGGAGTAGCCTGCGTGGCCCAACCTCTGGTTGACACCTCGGACAGCTCACTGCGCGCCAAGGATGCGTAGGGCATGGGCGTCACATCGTTCCGTTGAAATGCCTTCACGCTGTGCCGCTAGCGGGCTCAAGAAGTGTGCCGCTGAAGGCTTGAAATGGTGTGCCGTTGAAGGCTTGAAATAGCGTGCCGTTGAAGGCCTAAAATAGTGTGCCATTGAAGGCTTAAAATAGTGTGCCGTTGAAGGCCCAAAATAGTGTGCCGTTGAAGGCTTAAAATAGCGTGCCGTTGAAGGCACATGGGGCGTGCCGTTGAAGGCACATGGGGTGTGCCGCTGAAGGCACATGGGGTGTGCCGCTGAAGGGCCCAGGGGCGTACCGCTGAAGGGCCAAAGAGCGTGCCGTTGAAGGCCCAAAATGGGCAGTTCTGAGCCCATTGTGAGCATGAGTTGCGGCCCATTTAATTTTCTTCGAGGCCCATGGATTGTGGGGGCTCTTGGTGGTTGATTTCTCTTCACTGTCGTGACTCCGGAGACGGCTTCACGGTAGTGTGCATATTTGGGGAGTCCGGATGAGGGCTTCCTCACTCGGTGCCGTTGTTGATGCTGGGCCGAGCATGATATCTGCGTGTGCAATTTTTTGTGTCCACAGAGTCCCATCTATTACAAGAATTGGGGCTAATAAACACGGAAACCAAAGTAATGCGGTCAGTCAATCCCACCGGAGTGGCATGACTGTCAAACAATAAAGCTAAGATCAAATATATATCTTACATAAATCAAAATTTATACAAGTTTAACTAAGGGTTTTTATCAAATTCTTCATGATCATTCAACTTAGGATTTTCTAACATCTTTCATGTAGAACAATGAAAAATTTATGTTTATGATCATAATACAATATTAACAGCACATTCTGCCTTACTTATAGATCAAGATATCATACTAACATAGCAAGTTTCTGATTTTAAAAATGTATAAGCAATAGTTTAAAAAAATACTGTCAGGAGAACGTGACAGTCTAAGGAAGGGGCGTTACAAGCATGTAACGCTCTATAGTAGGTGCGTTACGTACCAGAAAATAAATAGATTGAAATTTCAAATTTTTTAAAACACAGGGGCATGTGACGGTCTGTCGTGGGACCGTCAGGCTCATGTGACGGTTTGTCGTGCGGCCGTCAGGCTGTAATGGCCTCTGGAAGATGCGTCACATGACCTGGAACCCGCCGATGATGAACTTCGACATTTTACACTAAAACTTTGATTGCTTATGATAGAATGAATAAAAATTAGGGAAAATGCTACCATTCGAAAGAGCGTAAAAATTCGTATGAAAAAGCATGCTTTGATTTAGATCAAACACCCCAAGATTCAATCTTTAACTAATAATCATGAAAGTTGCCCTTTTTATACGCCTCGGAGAAAAACGTGAAATTCGAATAGTATGATGAACGAGAATTGGGCAATTAGATATCAAAAGAAAGAGCTCATGAAGATGCACAATACGGTATTATTAGATTTCTGTTTGGCCTGAGAGACACCTACCTTTGCTTGAAGGAAAGAAGGACGAAGAAGAGGGGTCGTCAGAACCCTAGGTACCGCTCCTAGAACGTCCAAATTCTCCCTCGTCCGATCACGATCGGTCCCGCCGCCTATTGCTGGTGCAAATAGGGTTCTAAGGTATCGAAAGCCCTCTATAAATAGAACCTATAGGGACTCCTAGAGATTGAATTGGTTGAAGAGTCCTACGAAGAAATTCCGGTGAAAACTTCGGATAAGGTTCTAATCCACCGCCGCCGCCGTCGGTAGAAGCATCTATAGTTAGGGTTTTCGAAGAGAAAGCAAAGACCTATCAATGGGCTAGGGTTTGACTCGAATTGGAGCACAATTGGGCTAGAATTGGGCCCAAATTGTGATGGTAAAATAGATCTTCTAACCCACGAAAAACTCCTAAAAATGCGAAATTGGGCCTACACGAATTTTATTTTGGGCTCTTACTTGAAGAAAAAGTTATTGCAAATTCAATTTTACACTAGTTTCATATTTTTCTAGAATTTTAATAATTTCTTTAGAAGTTGAGCCAATAAATAATTAATTGTGGAAATATTATAGTAGAAAAAGACAGGGTGCTACACCGTCCCCCACTTAAGGAATTTGGTCCCCAAATTCACCGAATCTGCTAACAACCAACCTTAAAATAATTCGGGATATAATTTCCTGATCGCATCCTCGGATTCCCATGTTGCTTCCTCACCTCCACGCCGACTCCACTGGACCTTGACCATCGAAATGGATCGATTCCGGAGTTGCTGTTGCTTGAAGTCCAATATCTTGATAGGCTTCTCTTCATAAGATAAGTCCTTCTTCAATTCCAAATAAGCATGTTGGATAATGTGCGAAGGGTCATACACATACTTCCGAAGCATAGATACATGGAACACATCGTGAATACCGGCTAACTGTGGTGGTAGGGCTAATCTATAGGCAACTTCGCCTACCCTCTCTAAGATCTCAAATGGGCCAACAAACCTTGGGCTTAACTTGCCTCAAATTCTGAATCTTCTAATTCCTCTTGATGGTGACACTTTCAGAAATACATGGTCCCAAATCTGAAATTCTAGCTCCCTTCTTCTATTATCTGCATAGCTCTTTTGTCGGGACTGGGCAACCTTCAAACGGCCTCTGATAACTTGGATGTTCTTTGACGATTCTGAGATAAGATTTGGTCCGAGCCATTGCTTCTCAACAATTTCTTCCCAACAAAGAGGAGATCTAAAACTCTTGCCATACAAGGCCTCAAACGGTGCCATCTGAATGCTGGATTGGTAACTATTATTGTATGCAAATTCAATCAAAGGTAAATGTTCATGCCAACTGCCTCCAAAATCAATTATACATGATCTCAACATGTCTTCAATAATCTGGTTTGCTCTCTCAGTCTGTCCGTCAGTCTGAGGGTGAAAAGCTGTACTGAAGTTTAAACGAGTGCCAATGATGCTTGCAGTCCTTTCCAAAAGTGAGATGTAAACCTGGGGTCTCTATCAGATATGATGGACACAGGCACACTATGCAATCTTATTACTTCCTTTATATACAGGGTAGCCAAAATATCCATGGTCCACCTTGACTTAATAGGTAAAAAGTGTGCAGACTTTGTCAGTCGATCAATGATCACCCAAATTCCATCAAGGCCTCCTCGTGTTCGGGGTAAACCCATAATAAAATCCATACCAACACTTTCCCACTTCCATTGTGGTATTTCGAGAGATTTTAACTTCCCAACAGGTCTGAAATGTTCTGCTTTAACTTGTTGACATACTAAACACCTGCTTACAAAATCGACCACTTCCCTCTTCATGTTCGGCCACCAAAAAGTCCTCTTCAAATCTCTGTACATCTTTGTAGCTTCTGGGTGTATAGTGTACTTAGATCTATGCACTTCTTCAAGAATCTTCTTCTTTATTTCCATGGAATCAGGGACACATGTTCTCCCTCGACACAACAATCTCCCATCATCAGCTAACATAAAATCTGGTCGATTAGCCATCTGTTCTTTAATTCCAACGAGCATAGGGTCATTATCCTGCAACTGCTTAATTTCTGCTAGCAATTCTGAACGAAGCTGGACATGAGCCACCAAGATCCGATCTTCCTTTTCTGTAATATCTAAACTGTCAAACTATTCTAACAACTTCCACTCTTGAATCATCAAACTGGCTAGCCTAGCTGTTGGCTTCCTGCTTAAAGCATCTGCTACAATATTCCCCTTTCCGGGATGATATTCAATGGAGAAGTCGAAATCCTTTAAGTACTCTAACCACATTCTCTGTCTCATATTCAACTCCTTCTGAGAAAATAAGTATTTTAAGCTCTTATGGTCTGAGTACACGATGAAAGTTTCTCCATAAAGATAATGCCTCTATATCTTAAGAGCAAACACAACCGCTGCTAACTCCAGATCATGCACAGGGTAATTCCCTTCATGTTTTCTCAACTGCCTGGAGGAATAAGCTATCACCTTCCCTCGTTGCATCAATACGCAACCTAAACCGATTCTTGAAGCATCGGTATAAACTTCAAAACCTCCTTCACCTAAGGGTAAGGCTAAAACTGGGGCAGTGGTCAAACACTCCTTCAAAGTCTGAAAACTCTTTTCACAACCATTCGTCCATTCAAAACAATTCTCCTTACGAGTTAACCTTGTCAAGGGCACTGCAATCTTGAAAAAATCCTTGATGAACCTTCGATAATAGCCTGCCAAGCCTAAGAAGCTTCTGATCTCAGTTACATTCATAGGTCTTTCCCAATTACGTACATCCTCAACTTTAGAAGGGTCTACTGCGATTCTCCCTTTAGAAATAATGTGGCCCAGAAAAGATACCTCTTGCAACCAAAACTCACATTTACTAAACTTGGCGTATAGCTGATGCTCTTTTAATATTTGCAAGGCCATTCTTAAGTGTTGTTCATGCTCCTCCTTGCTCCTTAAATATATCAGAATATCATCGATAAATACCACGACCCACTGATCTAAGTAGGGTCGAAACACACTATTCATTAGCTGCACAAAAGCTGCAGGAGCATTTGTTAGTCCAAACGGCATCACCACAAATTCAAAATGCCCATACCTGCTACGGAATGCCATCTTTAAAATATCTTCATCTTTTATCCTCAACTGATAATACCCAGATCTGAGATCGATCTTTGAGAAATACTGGGCTCCTGATATCTGATCAAATAATTCATCAATCCTTGGTAATGGGTACTTGTTCTTCACGGTGAGCTGATTCAACTGACGATAATTGATACACAACCTTAAAGAACCATCTTTCTTCCTTACAAAAAGAACAGGAGCACCCCATAGGGAAGTACTCGGACGAATGAACCCTCTTTCTAGCAAGTCTAACAACTTCATCTTTAGTTCTCTTAACTCAGCCTGGGACATACAGTAGGGAGCTCTTGAAACAGGCGAGGCGCCAGGAATCAGGTCAATAGAGAAAACCACCTCCCTTTTAGGGGGAAGACCTTGCAATTCATCTAGAAATACCTCCGAAAAATCTTGAATAACAGGGATATCCTTCAACTCCACTTCCTTCTTATCAGTTAAAGAAATTAAAGCCAAGAATGCTGGACACCCCTTTCTTAGCAACTTATCTGCCCGAAGTGCCGAAATGAGTGGCACGGTCTTGGATAGCCTAGAGCCAGAGAAAGAAAGCTCCGGACGTCCAGGGAAAGACACTACTCCTTACTTATAATGAACACTAGCACCATACTTAGATAACCAATCAGCCCCTAAGATTACATCATAATCTTTCATCTTCATGCATACTTGATCAGCAGATAAATTACAACCATTGATCAAAACTTCACTAGAAAGATAATAATATTTAATCTCGGATCCCGAACCAATAGGGGTGGATATCATAAGGTGTGAATCCAACAACACTGGTTCCACAGATAAAGTCATAGCAAATTTCAGAGATATAAAAGAATGAGTGGCTCTAGTGTCGAAAAGTACGAATGCTGGCTTGGAAAGAATAGTAAGAGTACCTTCGACAATGCCTCCTTCCTCGGTAGTCTGGTTTTCGGTCTCTACCTCCAGGAGGGCTTGGAGCCTGCATTGCCGCTTGTAACTTCCTTGCGACTTATCAGATGCTGCCAGTTCATTAATAAGGGGACATTCTGGAATTCGGTGGTCCCTGCTACCACACCATAAGCAAGAGTCTAACTTGCGCCAACACTCTTCCATCTTGTGACCTGGACGGTCATAGTACTTGCAAACTGCCTTAGACGTCACAACTGGTCCAACCTTCTTCTCGCCTTCCTTGGGTTTCTTGTTTTTAGAAAAACTCAGCCCACCATTGGGCCTCTTCTGACCATTACGGGGTCTGAAGTTCCCGGAACTGGTAGTCTGTTCCGTCTTCTTATCCCGACCTCTGATCCAGTCAGTCATTTCCATCGTATCCTCTAAAACTTGTGCTTTCCTTACTATCTCAGCATAGATATGGATTTCCAAGGGTGCCAATTGATTGATGTATTGAAGCTTCAAACCATTCAAAAATCTTTTAGTCGTCATTTTCTTAGTGGACACCAAGTGTGGGGCATACTTACATAATCTGGAAAACTGCGCTTCATATTCCACAACCGACAAGTTTCTTTGTTTCAAAATAGTAAACTCGGCCACCTTCTTCTTCTGCACCCGATCTGAGAAGTACTTGCTATTGAAAAACTCCTTGAACTCATCCCACGTGGCACGCCTATTCCTAAGTGTGGCTTCCACGGCTTCCCACCAAGCACGAGCATCACGTTCTAATTGGAAAGTCGCTAGTAAGACACGGTCCTGATCTCCACATTGCAAAACCCTGAAGATTCTTTCCGTCCCCTTCAGCCAGTTCTCAACCTCATCCGGGTACGAAGATCCACTAAAACGCGGGGGATTCAAGCCCTGAAAGTTTCGATGTAGATTGCCTGCTCCTTGCTGTCCGCCGCCATGGGCTACTTGCTGTAAGGCCTGGGTCAGGCCCTGCACTGTACGCTGCATGTCTCGCCATTGAGTGCGTTCTGCCGCCATCACGGAAATTCCTACAACATAAAAGAAGTAATTAAGAACGTTCTATTGGATCTATCTTCTTATAGCTAGTTAATTAATTAATTAATTAATTAATCTTAGCCCAAGTCTCTACCCAACTCACTGGGTCAGATTCTAACTTTACTAAGGTTTAAAGGTTCTATAACACTACTAGCAACCTAGGGTCTAAAGAAAACCTAGGCTCTGATACCACAAAAATTGTCACGCCCCGACGTGAAAAATCGGAACATAGTAGTTTATATCAATCATGTCAATCAGAGCGTACATTGCCACAAGAGACTAACCACTAGGCTAATAATAAAGAAACAATTAACCCAACTTTATTGATAATAATCATAAGAGAAAGTATTCAATTACACCCGACTCCTTGTGGACTTCTATCTCATTAATGGAAAATACATCAACTCTAGATAACAACTAATCCAAACTTGACTTGAACATAAACTCTAAATGGCTCACTCCTGGAATCACTCGCTCTCGTCCCCATCGGAATGCCCGTCCTCATCCGAGCTACCTGAAAAGGATTGGAAAGTAGGGGTGAGCAAAGCTCAGTAGGATTTTATATCTCTATCATCAGGCATAATTAAAGTGATTAACCATTTATGAATAACATTGTAACAAAAGCGATGATAAATAAATGACAAGAGATAGATAGGGAAAAGAACATGAGCTTTCAAGTAAAGAGTAAACACAAGTATAACAAGAACTTTTCATGTCATGAAATGATAAATGGAATTGGCCATATCAAGCACGCATTTCAAGTAGTTGAGTAAAAGTGGAAATGTCATAGACCAATCACGCTAGTCATGCACTTCGGTGCAATGCCACACCTTGTCATTACAAACTTTCCGGGGCACAAGTACTTTCGGGCGCTCCTCCCAGGACCAGACCGGGCCCTTTTTGATGCGTTGGCATTGAAGGTTTGGATCAATGATCCTAGTCTAGACATTCATCACATTAATGGCCAAGAGTTCCAAGGTTATGCTCACGAACTTACTTCTAAGATCAAGAGAAATTCCAACAAAATTGGAATGACATCAAGTAGAAAGACTATGAGTCTTTAGGTAACAAGGATGTAAACAAGGATTGCACATAATCTCACAGTTCAAGGCCAACCTTGATAACTGCTTCATGATGATAAAACAAGAAAAATCTTATTACAATCTTATCTGTGACGGTCTATAATAGGGCCGTTACAGGAACGTGACGGTCGTAAATAGGGCCGTTATGTTGCTATGATGGTCCAATCTTGGGCCGTTACAGGACATAGACCAGTTTAATTTGAGCTGGTCCAAAAACACGATTCAAACCACGTTCATGGGTTGAGGTCTTTAGGGTACAACCTGCCCGGCATCCTGGTGAGAATCCCAGGCTCACGGGGTCTTACGGAGGTCTCATAATAGTGGTCCTAGTCCGACGAAAGGAATATCCGGTGGAGAGTCCCATCTATTACAAGAATTGAGACTAATAAACACGGAAACCAAAGCGGTGCTGTCAGTCAATCCCACCGTAGTGGCATGACTGTCAAACAATAAAGCTAAGATCAAATATATATCTTACATAAATTAAAATTTATACAAGTTTAACTAAGGGTTTTTATCAAATTCTCATGATCATTCAACTTAGGATTTTCTAACATCTTTCATGTAGAACAATGAAAAATTTATGTTTATGATCATAATACAATATTAACATCACATTCTGCCTTACTTATAGATCAGGATATCATACTACCATAGCAAGTTTCTGGTTTTAAAAATGCATAGGCAATAGTTTAAAAAAATATTGTCAGGAGAACGTGACGGTCTAAGGAAGGGGCGTTACAAGCATGTAACGCTCTTAGTAGGTGCGTTACGTACAAGAAAATAAATAGATTAAAATTTCAAAATTTTTAAAACACAGGGGCATGTGACGGTCCATCATGGGAACATCAGGCTCAAGTGACGGTTTGTCGTGCGGCCATCAGGCTGTAACGGTCTCTGGAAGATGTGTCACATGACCTGGAACCCGCCGACGATGAACTTCGACATTTTACACTAAAACTTCGTTTGCTTATGATAGAATTAATAAAAATTATGGGAAATGCTACCATTCGAAAGAGCTTAAAAATTCGTATGAAATAGCATGCTTTGATTTAGATCTAACACCACAAGATTCAATCTTTAACTAATACTCATGAAAGTTGCCCTTTTTATACACCTCGGAGAAAAACATGAAATTCGAACAGCATGATGAACGAGAATTGGGCAATTAAGTATCAAAAGAAAGAGCTCATGGAGACGTACAATATGGTATTATTAGATTTCTGTTTGGCCTGAGAGACACCTACCTTTGCTTGAAGGAAAGAAGGACGAAGAAGAGGGGTCGCCGGAACCCCAGGTACCGCTCCTAGAACGCCCAAATTCTTCCTCGTCCGATCATGATCGGTCCCGCCGCCTGTTGCTGGTGCAAATAGGGTTCTAAGGTGTCAAAAGCCCTCTATAAATAGAACCTATAGGGACTCCTAGAGATCGAATTGGTTGAAGAGTCCTATGAAGAAATTCCAGCGAAAACTTCGGATAAGGTTCTAATCCACCGCCGCCGGTAGAAGCATCTAGAGTTAGGGTTTTCGAAGAGAAAGTAAAGACCTATCAATGGGTTAGGGTTTGGCTCAAATTGGAGCACAATTGGGCTAGAATTGGGCCCAAATTATGATGGCTAAACTAGGTCTTCTAACCCACGAAAAACTCCTAAAAATGCGAAAGTGGGCCTACACGAATTTTTTTTTGGGCTCTTACCTGAAGACAAAGTTATTACAAATTCAATTTTACACTAGTTTCATATTTTTCCAGAATTTTAATAATTTCCTTAGATGTTGAGCCAATAAATAATTAATTGTGGAAATATTATAGTAGAAAAAGACAGGGTGCTACACAGTGGTCCTCCTCCCGGACCACGCGCCTCAGGACTCGCTCGTCCCTACCAAATCGTGCCATAGCTGCAAGACATAGCACCAAAAATGGTTAGCATGTCAGAAATTCAACACATAAAATACAATAAAGCACAAGTATATGAAGCGTCAAAATGCAACTACAACAACCCAGAAGGAGAGGTTCACGGGCCGTACGCCCTCGTCTTTGCCTCCGACGCACGACCCGTGGGGGGCATTTATTGTACCCGGACAATTTCCCCCACAAAATACCCAGGAATAAGAATTCAGGAATTTCTCTGAACACCTTCAAGGTACGGGCTACCCGACCGCTCTGACAACCCAGTGGGCCTGACCAACGGCCCCAACCTGCTAGCCGAGGTATACGGCGACACTAGCAATCAATCGGGACCACTCCCGACTCTTAAGTTGCGGACTTTGCCCGCATCCTACACGACCACCCGGGCCATCCCGGGGACACTCCGACTACAAGCCACGCCACGTGGCATCCAGTGAAAAGGTCGGGGCCTACTCTGAGACACTGCTTTCAACCCTCCAAGGTCAAAGGGGGACCCAAATAGGTCAACTACAGGCCTTGGAGGCCCGCAGCACGTGCATACGGCTCACACACGTGTATTCGGCATTCTACCGAACACCTTGTGGGCACACATGTTTTAACCCTTCTACACCAACCCACGGGCTATCCCGTGCTTCCAGTACGCTAATTGGGTCCTACAATGACCCCCCTGCAAGCCGAGGCCACCCCTGACCCTTAGACACGTGGCAACATGCCACTCGACTTTAGCGCTCGGGCCAACCCGAGGCTACTCTGCAAACCCACCGTACAACATGGCACACAGCCCAAGGATGGGCATGTATACCCATGGTGCCTCCTCCTAGCCCCTACGGACATCTACCCTCGGCCCAAGATCAATTCCAAGGCCCGTCGATCGCTTATACGGCTCGTTCGGCAATCCGGGGTGTGTCGGGCATTCGCCCGAACACCTTGCGAGCGGCTACCATGACTCGAAGAAAAAAGGCCCCCATGGGCCATTTCAATATCCCGGAACCCCGTATCCTTCAAAGGATATCCCTAGATGATGAAGGAAGACCCCCGGGGGCCATCCCTCGGGGTTGCGACTCGCCCAAGGCCAGTTCGCCCCAGGGCATGGCCGCGCCCCCGGAGAGGGTGAACTCCCCGGGGGCCGCGCCCTCTCCTCAGCTCGGAGGCCCGACGTCACTCCCCAGTCCCAGTTCGTGGAAATTCCTAACTTCACAGTCCGTGGTTCGTGCAAAGTTCGTTCGTCGTACCCGTGTGTGGAAGAATTCGCGAAGACTGAGCCCCGGGATTACGTTGAGTCACACACATCAATCCCTCGATCTTCACGCACAAATAGCCAGTCCAGTAGTCCAAGCCAGTATCCTTTGTCTTCTTGCGTTCAAACTAAGTCAAAGTGGGGCTAAAAATACCAAAAATTGAATTTTATAGAGGTGGGACCACTCCCCCCTCTCTCTTCCAACCCGGTCCGGCCAAACCCCTCCTGGGGAGGGGTTTAGGCGGACCAGCCTGGGGGTCCAGGCTGGTCCGCCTAACCCCCCAAGGGGGGGGGGGGGGGGGGGTTAGGCGGACCAGCCAGGACCCCCAGGCTGGTCCACCTAAACCCTTGATAATAAAAAAGAAAGATTTTTTTTGAAATGAAAAAAGCAGCCACTTTGGTCTGCCCAAACCCCCCTAGGGAGGGGTTTAGGCGGACCAGCCTGGACAGGCTGGTCCGCCTAAACCCCATCCAAATTAAAAAAAAAAAATTTTTCCCCCTCCGAAGAGGGGTTTAGGCAGACCAGACCAGACCATGGGGCTGGTCCGCCTAAACCCCCTCCCCTCCACTCCGATACACACACAAAATCACACAAAGAATACAAATAAAGTAAAATAAAAAACACTATTTGGGGGGTTTACCCGGACCAAGTTGAACCCTCAACTTGGTCCGCCTAAACCCCACCCCCACCCCTTGAACTTCCTATAAATTGCCCCCCTTACTAACAACCTGAGAGAGAGGAAAAGGAAGGAAGCAACACAAGGACACACGGACAGACAAGCAAACTCCCCCGGCCTAATTGTCGCAACCTCGGACCTCCGAGGCCTTCGGCAAACGTCGGGAATTTAGGAAGACAAGTGCTCGCGCGGTTGGCTTACTAGTCGGCTCACAGACGCCAAGGGTATGTCCCACATACTCCCCTCACGTGGTGTTTAGCCGTCTCACACCAAGCCCCCATTCGCCGCATGTAAGATGACTATGCCAACGGTAAAGACACCCGCATCCCGGGTCCGCCCGTGTATGTTAGCTTACGACGGTGACAAAGGGCACTTCATAATACCGCGCCGGACCCCGACATGGAACCACGTGCCCACCGTTCACCTCCCAGTTGGTCGTTGGCCCCTCGGATTAACAAATCAAGTCTACTCGGACCTCTAGCCCGAGAATCATAGTCCCGGGGCCGACCTCGACCGCTCACCTTGAGCCGCGTCCGACCTCCACCAGACGCCAGTCCATGTCCGCTCTGGCCACCAAGGTAGTCGGACTCACACCAACTCCTCTGTAAAGAGCCTCTGTAAAGCACGCGGATATCCGCTTTGTCACGCATTGACCCGGGGATTGACCGACATGTCAGAATTGTCCCGCGGCTTGCGTCCGTTGTAATTTGGCCCTCTAGGCCCATATGTAAAGCCCATGTGGCTCACCATCAAGGCAGTAAAATACAAGCGCCCGCATTCGGGCCCCCAGCTTCCTACCTACACCACTCGGCATCCGTGCCCGACACCCTAACGTTGACACCCATTTTTTATCGATAAGTTGAGTCATTTCTCTTACCACCATTTATTGATGCCTCGAGTTGTCCGTTGCTCATTGGACTATTTCCAGGCATGACCTTGGGCCCATTTTATGGGTGCCTCCCTCCGTGACTCGGTCTGCTTTGATTCAGGGCTTAATGGGCCTTGATTTTGCTTGATTTATTACATTTTATGAATTTTCAAGCATCCAGCCTTTGCGCGGTCTATCGCTTGACCGTTCAGTCAATAGGCGGTTGATGGTGAACCGTTTATCTATTTATTGGATATTAAGGTGACTTTCTGAATTTCCACCGACAAGCTTTTGAACGGTCTTATTGTAGCCGTCCAACGTCATTGAACGGTATTCCTATGGCCGTCCAATACCCAGAGTCCCAGGCTCGTTGGTTTTTCCGATAATTATCTATTTATCTAATCTTATTAGATTTATCACCGACAAGCTATGTGCGGTCCGTATTGGACCTCCCCATGAATTGAGTGGTCTGACATAGACCGTATAATCCATGAGAGTCCAACGGTGAAATGATCGGTCAGTTCGATAGATATTTGGATAATATTTCTTATTTATTTAATTTCCACCGATAGGGTTGAACGGTCTGGTGCCAGGCCGCGCAATGGATGGGGCGGTCTATCGCACGACCGCGCCATGGTCCGATCTCTAAAGATTTTAAGGATTTTTCTTTCTCCATCCGTGGTTTCATCCTTGATTTGTTCCACCCATTTCTCTGCGGATACTCCACCAAATGGGGTGCCGTTTGAACTGCTTGGAAGATAATTCTATTATCTAATGTTGATATCTTGAGCTGGTTTTCACTAGAAACCCTAATTTCGGGGCTGGCTTTTTAGGCTCTATAAATAGACCCTAAGGCCAAGCTTTGAAAGGGGGGAGATTTGAAGGTCACGGCGAAGCTCAGCCGAATTCTTAAGTGACGTACAGTCAGGGAGGGAGGCTTTCTACATCCGCATAAGCCTCCGGTTCAGGGAGTATTCGATGTTTTTGAGTCTTTGTTCTAATAGTCCCACCGTCCTTTATTCATTGCTTGCGTCGTTTCTTTCATTCTTTGTCCACATTTTTCATCATTGCATCCCATTACACATACCCCCCTACGGTTTTCCACGCCCATAGGGGGTTAAAAACCCCCAGGTACTCCCCATTCCAAGTTATTATGTTTATGTCTGCTTATCCTTATAGTTGCTACACGTCATAGTTCTGATTTGGGTTTTCTTTTGTGGTCTTCATTATGTTTTACAAGTCAGCAGCATATTAGCACGAGGCCCATCCCCTCTGGCCGGCCGAAAGGGGTGGAGGATCATATCCCACGAGTTTAGAGTCTTGCATTTCTGCACAGCCTCATCCTGTCCGTTTGGAGATCCGGACGGTCTATCACCAGCCATTCAGTTCTCCACGCGACTATCTTCGAGCCGTTCTATTTCCAGATCCGCCTTCGTCCCGCTTCATACTTAGGCGCTTTGAGCGGTTTGTCACGTGACCGTCCACTCCACTGAGCGGATCCTCCAAGACCGTCTACCCCTGCCAGCGCTGAACAATCAGGCGAGTGCCCTCCTTCTTTTCCAAGGTATGGTGTATTTATTACACTTGGCACATTGGTGGTGATCACACACTCACGTCCCTCTATCCCCTTCTACTGCGCATTCCATTCAGTTATTATATTGATATAGTAAGAGGGGTTGGAAGGATACAAAAGGGAGTAAGGAAAAACATGTCAACACACCCTTTTTTGGCCATCACGGTGGGACGCCTAGTGCCCATCGTGTTAGTGTTTTGCTGACCTATTCCCATGCTTGGTTAGTTTTCTTCTTTATGTGTCTCAGGTTGCCCTCCGGTCCATCTTGTGTTTCTGTCCTCTGGAGGTTACGCAGTTCCATCTGAGCCGCTTATTTACCTGAAAGGCCGATGTTTGGCCATCCTGTCCTTATCACAGGGCTACTGTCGTGCCAGCTCGTTACATACAGTGGTCCTGCGTGGACCATCCACTTCATGCCACCGTCTCATATAGACCGTTTAGAACTATTGGCTCAGGTGTGTTTCTGTTCTCACACTGGTTGTTTGCCCTGATATTCAGCGGTCTTTTCAGGTCCGTTTTATAGTGTGAGCGGTCTATCGACAGATCGTTCTTTCAGGTACGCCTCTGTCCCTAGCCCTTTCATCCCTTTTAGTTTCTGTCTGGTTGTCAGTTTCATTTTATTACTCCCTACTCCTGCGCGGTCCATTCCAGACTGTCTGCCATGTCTGAATGGTCCATCCCAGACCGTCTACACACCCTGAGCGGTCTTCCTCAAACCGTTCTTTACTGCTACAGTGCACCCAAGGCTAGCATTTTGGTCATTGTTCCATATTATTGCATAGATACTTGGTGCTATTCTGATTTCCCTTTACTGTCAGTATATTGTTGCATGATTGTGTTCATTTTGTTCCTCATGTTTCCTTGATCATTATTTGCTAGATCTAGGCTAGACTTTGCATGCACTCTGGTGCGCATAGGGGCATACATACTCTTCATAGTAGTTGCATTCCTACCAAGACAAGGTTTCCTCTCGTCTCCATATTCCTTGGAGCCAACTAGGTGACCTTACCGAGGGCCTCCGTAAGTCCCCGTGAGCCGTGGATTCCCACACGGACGCCCAGCAGGTTGTACCATACCACACCGTGTTTAGGGTTTACATCCGAGAGAGGGAGAGTCCCTTAGAGTCAACCGGTTTCCCATTCCCACCCTTGTCAGGTACCCGTGTGTTTGAGTGAACTCACATCTTAATTAATTCACTAAGGTCCTAAAAGGAAAAATTCATAAAATCTGTCACGCATCGTTCATAATTTGGGTGTTTACTTGGTTGTCTCTCTTCTCATCCTTTCCCTCTCTTGTGTGCATTGTTTGATTGTTGCTTTGATCTTGGTTAGGACCGTTTGCTCCTTCTCCCTGGGTGTTTTAGTGTATGTGGAGCTGCTTCACACCCTCAGGATCATCTCCTAGGGGCGGTTCGCATTTCTATTCTCATTTCAATCCATTGTTCGATTCATCGCCCACCATGTCATCCTTAACTTCTCCCATTCCCATGAAGATTCTCTCCCTCGAGGACTTCTGGAGGACCCGCCTAGGGTCGCTCATGTGCAGGGGGGAGAGGGGACTGCCCCTCCTCTCCCGACTGTTGTTGTCGAGGGTGCCCAACCCTCTCTCTCTGATTCATCTGCTCGCAACTCGGCCAGTCAGGTTCTCCACATGATGGCCCAGTTGGACCCTACTCAACTCCATCTCCTGAGACATGCACTGCAAGGGGAGCATGCCCCGCCTGCCATGCTCTCTTCTAGCATGACTGCTGCAGCCACTTGTACATCTCTGATTGTTGGATTAGGGGCCACCTCTGTAGCCCCCATCGACCTCACTCCCATCCGTCCTCAGGTTCTTCGATTCTCTAATATGGAAGCGGGCCAGGCTTCTACCTCGGCCCATCAGCCACTTGACAAGGGGAAGACACATATCCCCTCTAGTTCTTATGTTGATCCTTACACCATTATGTCTTCAGCGCCGCAGGCCCTCGTGGCCCCGACTGATTTCATTCGTCTACAACCAGGGGCCGTCCAGTTGGCTCATGTGGATGTGGGCCCTTCCTTGGCCCATTATCCATCTTATGGGCTGCCTCCTCAGTCACTTTATCTTTTAGCTCCATACTCTGGTTCCATTTTTCCTCCTGTATCTGCTCCTTCGCGGGAACGGGAACTTCTCGACAAATGGGCTGCCATGCAGCAGCAGATTGACCTCCTCAAGCGGGTCTGCCTGCAGTCTCTAGCCGATGTCCCCATTCCTAATTTCAGGAACATTCGCTTTCCTCCCCAGTCTGAGCTCCCCGTATACCGGAAATATGATGGGATTGGCAACCCATTTATTCAGGTCAGGGAGTTCCTTTATGAATCGGCACAATTCCAACACGACGATCGCCTGATGGCGTATTTGTTCTGCCGATCCTTGCACGGGGTCACCCTTGAATGGTTCTATACCTTGCCACAGGAGGAGGCAGAGAGTTTCAAGACCGTGAAGGACAAGTTTATCCAGAGATTCCAAGATTGAGTTTGTCCCGAATATTCTTTTACAGACTTAGTTGCAGAAAAGATGAAAGCAGATGAGGACTTTGCTACATATGCAGATCGATGGAGGCAAATTGATGCGGGACGGACACGGGAGACCGACTCTATATGATGCGGACCTCAGACTGTAGATGGAGATGCGACCAGCAACACACAAATTGGAGAGACTTCGGCCCGACACTATGAGTTTCTATGGGCTATACGTCGCTAACAGAAACGTAAGCTCACTCGTCGTCCCAAGCGAGGGAAACGCGGATCGTGCACGGTTGAGGAACTGGCAGAGTTCAAGGGTAGTCAACTCACTTCCGGACTCGGATCGAGTCACGGGACAGGTCACTCTCACACTCATAGTGGTGACATGGACTCACAGGCTAGTTCCTATCGCACTCGGCAGCGGCATATGACCGTATACTAGCTAAGCAAGTAAATGCCAAGAAGTTGCGATCGTTACCTCCACGCTCCCGACGTGGGGAAGACAACCCCGGCCAATCTCGGACTCCCGATTAACAATTATTACAACAGTACAATAATTTGACCCACTCCACGTAGGGAGGTAAAAGGTCACATGTGGGGCCTGGGAATCACGACAATTAGGTTGACGGGCAGCATCTTGATGTCGCCCGGCGGTGCCGAACATGCGTTTGTGGTGCTGTCCGGACGGCGCGATCTACGGGTCCGTGGGCCCCACGGACCGCTCCAACCTCCGGCTCTGGTGTGGTGGGGCCCGCTATGATGGGGACCCCTGGTGACGTGCTTCCCTAGACGGCGGTCGGCCGGAAGTACTGGTTGGAGGCCGATCGGCTCCGATCGCCAAGTTGTGGAATTGCTGTCCACGGACTGAAGCTTCTGTTTTTCAGCGCGCGCTCCGGCAAGATCGGACGCTGCGACCAATCTTGATGTCGGATCGAAGCACAAGAGGTACCGCTGGAAAGCTCTCTCGAAGTCCTTTAATATAGACCCAGACAGATGAACTGGATCTGCACGGATCTGGCCTTAAACTATTTTTGAAGTTTTTGTTGTACAGTACCCAAACTCTCAGAACAGCAGAGCAGTTTCCTGAGAACGGCCTTTGACCGTTAACCAAACCTCCGATTCAGACGTCAACCTCTTCATGAAGGTTATGGAGGGGAGAAAGAGGAAAACGGCAATAGGTCTTGTGAAGGAATTGGTGGAGGCCTCAATTTGATATTGATTTTACAGTGACTGGTGGTCGGATCTGGACACTGGCTGACAAAACCGTAGATGGATATGAAGACGATTTTTAGAAAATAGGTGGAGGCCTTTAGAAATTCCACGAAAAATTGAGGATGGAGAGGAAGATGGACAGAACTCCCAGTAAATTTGGGAGCTCCATAAAAAATCACAAGGTGGGTCAGAGATAGGAAACTTAGGGTGGCTATGAATCTGGATTGAAAACAGACAGATCTGGAAGAAACAGGTGGACGAAAATGTAAAAATATGAAATGGAATCTAGATGACCAACCAATGATTTTGGAATGTGGGGAACACCTCTGGAACACACCCTAAAAATCCCAGCTCAAGAAGACGTCGGGGTGGAGAGAAGAAATTCGTGGAAGGCACCTCTGCCCTGGATGGACAGAACACCGGCAGCAACCGTGGTGGAGCGATGGCGGCACGTGGCGGCGGCGGCGATCACCGGAACTGATAGGGGAGGCTTCACACCTCCAGAATACAGCCTTCCCAGCTGCAAAGGGGGGAGAGGGGAGAGAGAGAAGGGGGCGGCCAAGGCCTTGCTCCAAGATTTTCTTCCAATTGAATGCATTAATTCCACTAAATTAAGAAATACATGGTATTTATATGAAAGACCAAAAGACACAAAATACCCTTAGACCTAGGGTTTGGGGAATAAACAAATGGGATAGAACTAATTAGGTCTAATACCATTTTACAAAAAAATAAAAGGTGTGATGGTGAGAGGGGGGCGCCCCCTAGACTTTGTAGGCAAGGTTGGTGGGCAACCTTGACCTTTAAGGCCAATTGTCTCCCACTTGCCCCACCCTTCTAGAAGCCCACATTTGACATGTTGATTGTCCCCACATGGGCCCTGGGGAGGAGGTGGATCAATGGGAGGGGGTCTGGGGGGCCCGTGGGACCCAAGGGATCCAATTTGTAAATAAGCCCCTCTTACAAGCCAAATTACAAATTGAAATAAAGATAAATAAAAACACATTACACACAAATAAAGTCCTAGTAAATGTGATAAATTCCGAGACTCAGGGGGGAGTCTCCATACTGTCTCCGAGCCAGATGGATGCCGAAGTGGCTCGGGTGGCGCTCCGCGTATGGTACCGGTGGCTCGGCATATCATGCTTCTCGATCGCGTGGGTGTCCGCACAAATTCTCCCCGGGTGGGAGAAAATTAACCCTGTCGAGTAAGGGTCTGCATCACTGTGGTACCGCTCCAGTAGGTCCGGATCAATCCGCTGCAACTCTCCATGGCTGATCCATGTATCATTGGTGGCGGGCCGTCTCTCCATCGCACTAGGTAGCGTGGGTAAAATCCACTCCTGGTAACTGTCACCTGCTCATCCAGTATATGATCTATATGCTCTCGCTGCCATGAAAAGGGGGCTGGAGGTGGACACTCAGGCGTGGGATCACTCGCAATGGGAGGGGATGGCTCGAAAGGCTCACTAGGGATCACCATTGGGTCCCTATATGCAACTAGATCCGATACATTAAAAGTAGAGCTTATACCATATCCCTCAGGCAGGTCCACAACATACGTATTGGATCCAACACGTTTCAACACTCTAAATGGACCGGCTCCGCGAGCTTGCAATTTCTTAACGGTTCCAGAGGGAAACCGTTCAGGTCTTACCCAGATCATGACATATTCGCCCTCTTGGAACTCTCGGTGGTGTCGATGGGCATCGACTAACTCCTTATACCGTTCATTGCTGGCCTCAATGTGACGACGGACGTCGTCATGCAGACTCCTAACATGCTTAGCAAAAGAAAAAAACACACGGATGCACACACAACTGATGTGACACACCCTTGGACTTAAGCAAGCAAGCACATTCGCATTCAAATGGGCCGATATGGGCCACCGCTCTCCCGTCGCTCACCCAAGCCCGGGGTGACTTGGCGATGCCAAGTGGAGGATGTGAGGGTTGGGCGCTTGCTGGTAGAGGGCCAACAAGGCCAAAGTTTGTTTCCCAAGGGTGTGGAGGCCCAATTCAATGGGGCCAACAAAGTGCCGAGGGCACCGGCTTCACTCTTCCCCATGGTGATCTCTCAAAGCAACGGGCCTTGAGGACCGAGCTCTCACTTTCACGGCCAGTGGAACTATGAACTAATATTGAAAGACAAGCACTAAATTGGAGTTAGGTTTGAGCACTTACTCGACCGGTTTGAAGAAACCGGTCCCGCTCGGAGACGAGGGCGAGCGGGGAGGCGAGTGGATCCCCACACGCCGCGTCGGGGCAGCTTGACCTGTTCAATCTATTACCACACTACACCTCTCGCAGGAGGGGGACCTTGGGGTGGGGGTTAGTTGACTTTACAACCAAAACTACCTCCACACAGGGAGGGGCGGTAAGCCGGCCAGGTGGGGAGGGGAAATAGTGAAAGGGAAAACTGAAGAGTGGAGGTTGTAGCTTCTACCCACACTCTGTGAATGCTGATAGACAGTCGAAGAAGTGGCTGCTGTGACTGCTATCGAATTTTGTTGAGCACGAAACCACCTGGAAAATCTTCGTAGGAGGGTGGGGAAGTCGTCCAAATTTTTACGGAATTTCGGGAGGTCACTGTTGGCTCGAGCAGAGCCGCGAACAGGGAGGTAGATCTTCAGTTCTGACAGCTACAGGTTCCCAACATCAGGAAGAAGAGGATGCCACGACTGCTCCCAAACTCAGAATCAGGTGCCGCCAAAGCCGTTGGAACAGTTGACAAGTCCTCTTCGAAGCAAAACTAGCGGGGAAGCCAAACGCTATCGGAGAAGACCAGTGGGCTCTGAACTCTGATGAGAGGTCGGTGCAGACTGTGGGGAAGCAGAACCGCGCACCCGAGGGAGAAAATTGATAACTCCTGGTTCTGGATGCCAAATTGAGCTCTTTTTTTGGAGATGAAAGAAGACTCAGAATAGAGGACTTTTGATGAAGAACTCTTGCTCAGATTCCCAGTAGGATGGCCGCTGTAGATCTTCCAATCTGGTTCAGGTCTTCTTCCAGAGCAGTCTTGCGCAGTCGAGGGAGAAAGAGCTTCCTGATCAGCAAGGTGCTCGGATGGGGACGAAACCACCGCCGTTGCGAAGAAGACGGGCAGACGCTTCCGTGGATTCCTCTTGGGCCTTCAGATTCGCAGGGAGGTGGTCGTGGTTGCTGCTGCAAGCTACTGGTTCACCTGCAACCTCTGGACTGCAAGCTACAACATTGATATAGCTTCCAATGACTAAGAAATAAGAAGGAGGAGGAGGTATATGGTGAAGGGGAGATGGGGAATGGAAGAGGGAAGGTGTAGGAAGTATGGAAGGGTGCTAGAGGTAGTAGGGAGGTGGATAAAGAGGGGGAGGGCGCAAGGTTCAGCTGGTGAGAAGTGGGTGGGGTGCAAGAGTGTGATCGAGAATGGAGGGAGGGGGGGCGACCTAGCCTAAGGGGAAGGGGAGAGGGGCGGCCAAAGCAAGTGGAGGGAAGGGTTTTCAAAATTCAAATGGGTCTTGGGAGGTGGAGGGTTGCATGGGGAAGAAGGAAAAGTGTGTTGGAAAGAGGTGGGGGTGGTTGGAGGGTGGAGTGGGGATTGGGGGTTCTCTCTTGGAACTAGGGGGTGGAGTAAAGAGGGTGGTGGGAAGTGGAGAGGCCTTAATGGGGTAGGTGGGAGGGTGGAGGTGGTTGGGAAGTGGAGGAGAGAGAGAGGGGGGCGAACTAAGGAGAGAGAAAGAGAAAGAGAGAGAAGGTTGGGTGGGGTGGGGAATCTCTCCCCTAGGGTTTCTCACCCACTATTGGAATCACTCCACTAGAACTAAATTTGAACTCTCAATTGGAAATTTTGCATTGATTCATTAGTTCAAAATGAAGGGAATGGGGCCCTATATATAGGCAACCCACATTTTACCATAAGACCCTGACAATTGACTCAATGACAAATAACCGAGGGGGTAGGGGGGCCCTTGGGCCAAGCCCAATGAATTGGGCCCAATAGCTAACTAAACAACCTAATGACACTCAAACTTAGAGAAATAAACACAAGACCTAGGGACATGACTCAAGTAAAATAAAAATTACATCAAATGACTCAAATAGAAAGCACAAAATGGATAATTGGGCCTTTATAGAGAGAGGCCCGAACTCAAATGACGCCGGAGTGTGAGGAAGACCCGAGCCAAAGGGAGTCACGGGTGATGCCTCCATCAAATCCCCTGGGCTGCGAAGAGCTCGACTCCGTCGAGTAGGGGTCCATCCGGCTGTGATACTGCTCGAGAAGGTCAGGATCCAACTGCTGGAGATCGTCCCGACTCACCCATGAATCCTCCGAAGGAGGCCTATCCTTCCACCTGACAAGATAGCGCTCGTATACCTTGCTCCGAGTGACAGTGACTTGTTCATCCAATATTTGTTCAATGCGTTCATGCTGGGCTCTCTTGACTGGTGGTCTCTCCTCACAGGTGGGTGCTCTCTCAAGGGAAGGAATATGCTCAATATCCTCACTGGGTACCACCGTGGGTCCCTTATATGGCACTAGGTCGGCGACATTGAATGTGGGACTTACCCCATATTCCTCGGGGAGATCTAACTCATAGGCATTTGCACCAATGTGCCTCAGGACCTGGAAGGGACCAGCCCCACGTGGCCTCAATTTGGAGATGGCTCCCGGGGAGAGCCTCTCCGTCCTCACCATCACAAAGTCACCCTCATGGAATTCTTGGTGACGTCGATGAGAGTCGGCCCGCCTCTTATAAGACTCATTCTTTTTGCTTATGTGCTCGTGAATTTCTTTATGCAATTCTCTAATATGCTGGGCAAATGATTCAGCTGAGATAGACACTCTAGCATGTTGGGAAGGGGAATGAGATCTGAGGGTTTCCTTGGCTTGTACCCATGCACAACTTCAAACGGACTCATCCCTATAGACTTATTGACAGAGTTGTTATATGCAAACTCAGCTTGTGGTAGAATGAGATCCCAATTTCCCGGACGATCCTCGACAAGGCACCTAAGGAGGTTCCCTAGACTCCGATTGACAACTTCGGTTTGACCGTATGTTTGGGGGTGGTAGGCCGTGGAGAATTTGAGGAGGGTACCCATCATGTGCCAAAGAGTTTTCCAAAAGTAGCTAGTGAATTTGACATCCCTATCGGAGACTATGATCTTACGTACCCCGTGGAGATGAACAACCTCATCAAAGAATAATCGGGCCACATGGGAGGCATCGGAGGTCTTGGAGCATGGGATGAAGTGGGCCATCTTAGAAAATCTATCAACTACCACATAGATTGAGTCATGCTTTCTTTGAGTCTTGGGTAATCCTAGCACAAAGTCCATACTCAAGTCTTGCCATGGACGGTCGGGGATGGGGAGTGGGGTATATAGGCCCGTGTTTTGCTTCACCTGTTTGGCCGAAGCACATGTGCGGCATTGACCCACTATTTTGCCTACATCTCTCTTGAGACTTGGCCAATAGAACTGTCCCTCAACTAGAGAAATGGTTTTGTGAACCCCAAAATGACCAGCTAGCCCTCCTGCATGTAGTTCCCAAATCAAGAAATCACGGAGTGAGGTCCGTGGAATGCAAAGTTTTGGTCCCTTGAAGAGGTACCCATCCTCTAAGACAAATCCCTCATGTTCCTTGCTAGCATGGGTGGTCAAGGTGGTATAGATGTGCCCAAAGTCGGGGCAACCAGGGTACTCATCCTTGAGCCTATCAAATCCGGTCACTTCCACTTGGATGGTGGATAGCAAAGAAACTTTCCTACTAAGGGCATCCGCCACTCGATTCTCACTCCCTGCTTTGTGTTTGATGACAAAAGTGTAGGATTGAATGAACTCAACCCATCGGGCATGTCGGGCATTCAGCTTTTGTTGGGAGTTGAGGTATTTGAGGGCCTCATGGTCGGAAAAGATGATAAATTCTTTGGGCAACAAGTAGTGCCTCCAATGTCGGAGGGACTGAACCACGGCATAGAACTCCTTGTCATAAGTGGAGTATCTTGTCCTAGCATCACATAGCTTCTCACTGAAGAAGGCTACCGGGTGTCCCTCTTGGCTAAGAATCCCTCCTATTCCTATCCCGGATGCATCACATGTGACTTCAAAGACTTTAGAGAAATCGGGTAGGCATAGGACCGGGGCTTGGGTCAACTTCTCCTTAAGTTCTTGGAAGGCTTTAGAGGCAGATTTGGTCCACACAAAAGTTTCCTTCTTGAGACAATCGGTGATAGGGCCAGTGATAGTGCTAATTCCACGAATAAGCCTCCTATAGAATGTTGCCAATCCATGGAAACTTCGGACCTCATGAAGGGTGTGGGGTTCCGGCCAATCAAGAATAGCTTGGACCTTGTCGGGGTCCATGGAGACACCCTTGGTAGATACCACAAATCCTAGGAAGGTGATGGATGTGGTCATGAAGTGGCACTTCCCTAAGTTGGCAAATAGGCTCTCTTGTCGGAGGATGGTGCAAACTTGCCTAAGGTGGTCAAGGTGGGCCTCTTGGGATTGACTATAGATGAGTATGTCATCAAAGTAGACCACTAGAAAGATCCCAATGAAAGGTCTGAGGACCTCCGTCATAAGACGCGTGAAAGTACTTGGGGCATTTGAAAGCCCAAAAGGCATGACTAACCATTCAAAGAGACCATCCTTGGTCTTGAAAGCCGTCTTCCACTCATCTCCGGGTCTTATCCTAACTTGGTGATAGCCACTCTTAAGGTTAATTTTGGAGAAAATAGTGGCTCCGGCTAGCATATCAAGCATGTCATCAAGCCTAGGGATGGGGAACCTATACTTGACGGTGATCTTATTAATAGCCCGACTATCCACACACATCCGCCAAGACCCATCCTTCTTGGGAGTTAGAAGGGCCGGGACGGCACATGGACTTTTGCTTATTCGGATGAAGCCCTTCCTAATGAGTTCCTCTATTTGCCTATGAAGTTCGGCATGCTCTGTGGGATTGAGGCGATAATGAGGAAGGTTTGGGAGGGTGGCTCCCGGAACTAAATCAATTGCGTGTTGCACATCACGCATGGGAGGGAGTTCGTCCGGGAGCTCGGCCGGGAATACATCATGAAATTCTTCTAGGAGATGTTGGATTTCTATAGGATGTGATTTGGTGGGAGTGGGCTCTCCTAGGCAAATGATCACCGCACATAGTGGTACTCCTTGAACTATCTCCTTTTCAAGTTCTTTCCTAGTGATGAGATGAAGACCCTTGGTCAACCCCAAGGTCCCACTTTATTTGGGAGTTTGGGTGAGGGATGGGGTTGGAGGGGTGGAGTTCCCCGAGACTTGTGTGGTGGTGGGGTGGTGTCCTTGAGGGAGAGTGTCCCTCTTGGGCATGGGATGTGGTGGGGAGGGGTTAAGACGGATAGTCCTACTCTCATGTTCAAAAGTGCAGGTGTTGGTCCTATCCAAGATGGTGGCATCTACATCATAAAGCCAAGGTCTTCCTAGTAGGATGCTTCCCACTTCCATGGGGATGACGTCACACCATATTTATCCATGATATGAAGAGAAAGTGAGGGGCACAAGGCATTGGGTGTTGACCGGGATGGAGTTATTGTTGATCCATGAGACCCGGTATGGATTTGGGTGGGGGGTGATAGCAAGCCCAAGGAGCTTAACGGTATCGGGGGATACGGCATTGACACAACTCCCACTATCCAAGATTACTTTTCTTACATGGCTCCCTATCTTGACAAAGGTGTGAAAGATTGAGGTTCGACGCCAATCCTCTTCTTGGGGTTTGGTGAGGGTGCATCTAATCACTTCTAGATGGGAGTTGGTAGGTGGAGTGGTGTGATCTAGACCCGATTCAAGGTATTGAGACTCATACTCTTCTTCCCAATCTAGGGAGGCTTCATGGTCCTCAACAACACTCTCAAGTTCCCTTTGGGGTGGGGGAGCTTCTTTTTCAATAAGCAAACTAGACAATCCTTTGGATGGATATTGCCCAGCAAAGTGACCAAACCCTTGACACCTATAGCATTGTTGACGCCCGCTACCCGGAGTGGTTCCTACATTTGGGCCTTTGGGAATGTCTTCCCTCCGTGGAGGAGGGTGACTAGGGGTGGGCTTGTTTGGAGTGATGGTAGGAGGAGGGTTGTAAGGCCTTAATGGGGCATTCCCACTTGGGCTAGGGGCTTTCATGGGGGTGGCCGGAATGGGTCGTGGTCCCATATTTTTAGGATCGACCGGTCGGGGAGTAGCAAACCGAGGGATCCTAGAGAATCTTTCCACATCCCTAGCTACTTGGTAGGCTAGCTCAAGGTTGTGAACGTCCCTCATGAAAAGCTCTCTCTTGATGTGACTTTGGAGCCCATTTCTAAAGCGGGACAAGGTGATGGCCGAGTCCTCATGAACTCCACACTTCAAAAGATAGGAGTCAAACTTCTCAATGTATTCAACCACGGTCTTCCCTTCTTGAGTGAGGCTTTGCCGTTCATCTAAGAGCATTTGGTGGTAGGATTGGGGTAGGTATTTGTTTCTAAGTTGGTTCTTCATACCCTCCCAAGTATCAATAGGATCTTCCCGCCTAATCCTTCTTAAACCCTCTTGGTTTAGCTAATAAGTTTTGACTAATTTGGTGACATGTATTTTGGCCAACCTTACCCTCCTTTGGTCGGACATAGGGTACCATTCAAAGTATTGGTCCATGGCGGTTTCCCATTCTAAGTAGACACTTGGTTCATGGGAACCATCAAAGTTTGGGGCCTCTACCTTAATCATCCTTAAGAGAGGGTCATCCGGGTCGTCCCGTGGACGCCTTTCATGAATTTGATGGTGGCGGGGCCTCTCATAGTCATGGTAGGGGTCAAAATCCAAGTCCTCCCTATGAATTTCAGCATGTGGATGATGGGCTCTTGGTCCATTGTTCCTTGGGTGGTACTCGTCCCTATGAGGCTCAACATGTGGGAGGTGGACCCTTGGGTCATTGTTCCTTGGGTGGAACTCATTCCTATGTAATTCACCTTGTGGATGATGGACTCTTGGTTCATCATTCCTTGGATGGGGGTCTTCCCTATGAGGGTCAACATGTGGAGGGTGGATTCTTGGCTCATCGTTCCTTGGGTGGAACTCATGCTCTTCTAGCCGAGCAAGTCGAGTGGAAAGGGACTCAAGTTGGGCAAGAATGTTGGTAAGGGCAGCATCTACCATATTCATTTGGCCTTGGGGTTCCTCGCTAGGAGCTTCTTGGTTGAGTTGAGGATTGGGATCTATGGGTGGAACGGAAGATGATGGATCGGGTCGGTAACTAGCACCACTACGGGTGGACATGCAAGATAAGGGGAAAATGATGTTGGACACACAATGTAAAGGCCCGAGGACTTAGACTTGATAGAGACAAGTCAATGACTTGCTCTGATACCAATTGATGTGACACACCCTTGGACTTAAGCAAGCAAGAACATTCGCATTCAAATGGGCCGATATGGGCCACCGCTATCCCGTCGCTCACCCAAGCCCGGGGTGACTTGGCGATGCCAAGTGGAGGATGTGAGGGTTGGGCCCTTGCTGGTAGAGGGCCAGCAAGGCCAAAGTTTGTTTCCCAAGGGTGTGGAGGCCCAATTCAATGGGGCCGACAAAGTGCCGAGGGCACCGGCTTCACTCTTCCCTACGGTGATCTCTCAAAGCAACGGGGCTTGAGGACCGAGCTCTCACTCTCACGGCCAGCGGAACTATGAACTAATATTGAAAGACAAACACTAAATTGGAGTTAGGTTTGAGCACTTACTCGACCAGTTTGAAGAAACCGGTCCCGCTCGGAGACGAGGGCGAGCGGGGAGGCAAGTGGATCCCCACACGCCGCGTCGGGGCAACTTGACCTGTTCAATCTATTACAAGACTACACCTCTCGCAGGAGGGGGACCTTGGGGTGGGGGTTAGTTGACTTTACAACCAAAACTACCTTCACACAGGAAGGGGCGGTAAGCCGGCCAGGCGGGGAGGGGAAATAGTGAAAGGGAAAACCGAAGAGTGGAGGTTGCAGCTTCTACCCACACTCTGTGAATGCTAACAGACAGTCAAAGAAGTGGCTGATGTGACTGCTACCGAATTTTGTTGAGGACAAAACCACCAGGAAATTCTTCATAGGAGGGTGGGGAAGTCGTTCAAATTTTACCGGAATTTCGGGAGGTCGCTGAAGGCTGGAGCAGAGCCACGAACAGGGAGGTAGATCTTCAGTTCTGACAGCTTCAAGTTCCCAACAGCAGGAAGAAGAGGATGCCACGACCGCTCCTGAACTCAGAATCAGGTGCCGCCAGAGCCGTTGGAACCGTTGACAAGTCCTCTTCGAAGAAAATCTGGCAGGGAAGCCAAACGCTATCAAAGAAGACCAGTGGGCTCTGAACTCTGATGAGAGGTTGGTGCAGACTGTGGGGAAGTAGAACCGCGCACCCGAGGGAAAAAATTGATAACTCCTCGTTCCGGACGCCAAATTGAGCTCTGCTTTTTGGAGATGAAAGAAGACTCAGAATAGAGGACTTTTGATGAAGAACTCTTGCTCAGACTCACAGTAGGATGGCCGCTGTAGATCGTCCAATCTGGTTCAGGTCTTCTGCCAGAGCAGTCTTGCGCAGTCGAGGGAGAAAGAGCTTCCTGATCAGCAAGGTGCTCGGATGGGGACGAAACCACCGCCGTTGCGAAGAAGACGGGCGGACACTTCTGTGGATTCCTCTTGGGCCTTCAGATTCGCAGGGAGGTGGTCATGGTGGCTGCTGCAAGCTACTGGTTCACTTGCAACCTCTGGACTGCAAGCTGCAACTTTGATATAGCTTCCAATGACTAAGAAATAAGAAGGAGGAGGAGGTATATGGTGAAGGGGAGATGGGGAATGGAAGAGGGAAGGTGTAGGAGGTATGGAAGGGTGCTAGAGGTAGTAGGGAGGTGGAGAAAGAGGGGGAGGGTGCAAGGTTCAGCTGGTGAGAAGAGGGTGGGGTGCAAGAGTCTGATGGAGAATAGAGGGAGAGGGGGGCGACCTAGCCTAAGGGGAAGGGGAGAGGGGCGGCCAAAACAAGTGGAGGGAAGGGTTTTCAAATTTTAAATGGGTCTTGGGAGGTGGAGGGTTGCATGGGGAAGAAGGAAAAGTGTGTTGGAAAGAGGTGGGGGTGGTTGGAGGGTGGAGTGGGGATTGGGGGTTCTCTCTTGGAACTAGGGGGTGGAGTAAAGAGGGTGGTGGGAAGTGGAGAGGCCTTAATGGGGTAGGTGGGAGGGTGGAGGTGGTTGAGAAGTGGAGGAGAGAGAGAGGTGTTGTGTAGTGGATAGCGGATTTAGAGGGGAGGGGTGAATAGATTTGCCCCTCTTTTCGCAATGCAACCCTCTTTAAAGCTAGATGATGAAATAAGCAGCGGAATATACCTAGCTTGACGAAGAACACAAATGATTTGCTTGGCAAGATGATTACGTAATATAGATATTGAACCTAAGCATGCATCTAACACATATCAATCGCACAATCAAACCACAACACAAAGGATTTTAAGGTGGTTCGGACTGAATCCCCAGTCCTACGTCCACCCCTCACCAAATCCGGTGAGGCTTCACTCGTGCAGCACACCAAACCGCAAATCGGAGAACCATCGATTGCCTTCCTACTAACCACCGGTAGGGACGTCAACACCGCAGATCGGACAACCTCCGATTGCCTTCCTACTAATCACCGGTAGGGATGATTTTCAGTTCCAAATGTTTGAATGAAATGGAAAAGAATAATTATGAAAATACTCAATCAAGATATGAAATATGCTCAAGGAGAAAAGATCTTGTCTAAGTTTGCTGGAGCTTGAATCTGATGCTTTACTTGGCTTGGAGTTGATCTCCTCTTGAAGTAGCTTGAATCACTTGGAGATATGATGAAGAACTTCTTCCCGGAGTACTGTTCACAGCTACAGTACTCGAACTCCTCTCCCTTGAACACACCCTTGCAGCCTCCTTTGATCTCCCTTATTAGCTTTTCTTGCTTCTGCTCTTCCTTGGAGGTTGCTGGATTGAGATATGAACTTGAATCACCTTGAGTTGATGGAGAGAGTGTTGGATGTAGCTTTGATCTTCCTTTTGATCGTCTTGAGTTGATGAAGAGGAAGAAGGATGCAGTTTAGATCACCTTTGAACCCCTTGATTACTTCTTCTTCCTTGGAGGTTGAGATGGCTTCAGATCTGGACTTGAATGCCTTGGAATGGATGAAGAACTCCTTCCCGAAACACTGTTCATGGAGGTGCTACAGTGTCTCGAAAATGGCCTCCCTTGATCTCTCTTGAAACCTTGAAGCATTAGGGTTTCTAACCCCTCAAGTGTTGGTTTTATAGACCTTGAATGGTCCATAGACACCCTCCAGACCAGATCCATAAATCATGGAAGATTTGGTAAGGTTTGATTAAACAAATCCACGGAAAGGGGCTGGCCACGAGGTGGAATTCGAAGTCAAACAAGGCTGCATCGGGGCTGGTGGTCGACCTGTAGCTCCTGGCGGTCGACCGCTACTGTGAAACCTGCAAACGGGCGGTCCCTGGGATTTTCGGTCGACTGCCATTGGCTGGCGGTCGACCACCAGCTGAAACACATGTAGACTGGCGATCCCTGGCTGGGGCGGTCGACCACCCCTGTGCTGGCGGTCGACCGCCAGCTGGGCAGAACCCGGGCTTGCCCGAGTCGGTCCGTTAAGTCTTGAACTCCGTTGTTCAACTCCATTAGCAGCACGTGCATGTTTGTGGCATCGCCCTTGATAGTCTAGAAGGTATCAACTGAGTCTTTAACCTTGGATTCTCTTGGCTATACTTCTTTGTGCATTGACCTTGGATGTGTGACGAGCCGAATATGAAATGTCGACTTTTGCTTGTAAGAGAGATGAGATTTGCATCCTTGCTTGGGCGCGATCAATGAGCTTTCACTTTGGCCATTGCCACTTGATTCCTTGTCCATTCATTAGCATATCTGTCATGAATAAAAACATCATGTATGTCAATCACAAGAGAGTGGAAGATATCAATGACTAATAGTGTTTAGCCATTATCAAAACCAAGAAACTCATATGACTATGGAATGATGTCCAATGACCCAAGTGACCATAGAATGACTCAAATGACCTCATGGACACAACATTCTCCCCCTTTTTGATGATGACAACACTGTGAGTCATTATGTGATAGAAATGTCTAAAATGGCACAAGTTATAAGAAATGCAACATATGCAGCTCAAGATCCATGATAGTAATAGCATGTGAAGGCAAGTATTATATGAGTGCTATGCAATTATGCAAACCTCATCACATACACATATGAGATGAAAAGTGAACAATGGATTCTCCCCTTGGACTCTCCCCGTACACCATTCACACATCCCCCATGACAACTCACAAAGCACATAAGCTCTCCCTTTTGACAATGCGATAACGCATACCCCTTGGACTCTCCCCGTACACCATTCACACATCCCCCATGACAACTCACAAAGCACATAAGCTCTCCCCTTTGACAATGCGATAACGCATATAGCTCTTACAAAGGACTCACACAAAGAATTCTCCCCCTTTGCCAACAGCAAAAAAAAAGTGATAATAGTAAAATGTTTGTGAGACCATAGCTGAAAGGAGTGGAGAGTAAGCCATTATGTGCAAAACTGAAGCATGCCGTAAGCAACATATATGGTTTAAAGCTAATGAAATCCGAGATCATCAACAGAGTTCGAAAAGCAGCTACATCCAAGATTTAATAGAAATGAACCAAAGGTGCATATCATGGCAGTGTTTAACCTTCCCTTGTCTTATATATCCATATTCAATAACGACAAAGGTAATAACACAAAAGCATGTATTGAGGCTAAACAATCATGACTAAAGCATGGAATTTGTAGGAATTCAACAAGTTTGATTATCAATATCATTTGCATTTGAAGGCACAAGACTCATATTTTACGAGCAATCAAGTCTAGTACATGCCTCTAAGCCGTAAGAATACACGTTGTTTAGACGCCAGTATTCCTAGGAATTTGGTAAGACTGACTGTCATGCTTCAAGATTAACAAAGATAACAAAGTCACGTCATGACATATCCTGTCTTAATTCTTTGATGAGGGGATATATTTCTCAGTAATTATGCCATTGCTCTGCCTAGAGTCCAAAAGTTTTAAGACAGAGATAACAAGGGCACATCATGACATATACATTTGTCACTTGATTTGATGACATGACATGTTTCTCCGTGCAACAATATCATTGCTCTGTCCAATTGATTTTCAAGAATTCCAGCTCATCAAGATGTTTAAAAACAATATTAAGCCTGAGTGTATCACCAAGATGGTCATGAACTTTGAATTTTCAGATATCAGGATAGTCATTCAAAGCACAATATGCAATCTCTAGTTAAGGTCTATTAAAACCACAGAACATAGATGATTTCATAACAGATATTTCAGAACGTCAAGGAAATCATTAAATCTGAACCATTTTCATTGGATGGACAATCATTAGGGCATATAATAGAAAGCTCTTACACTATATGTCCATCTGTCTCATGAACTCAAACCATACTGTAAGCCACTGAAGTGCAGTTTGTAAGAGGTTAAGAGAATCAACAAAACTCCCCCTAAGGATATGCAATAGATACGCGAAGGACTGATGTTTGCAAGCAAGTGTAATGATAACTGTCAAGAGGAGAATGACCTGAAACATGCTGGGGTTGACATGACATGCATGACCTAACACCTGGTTGTACACTTATTAAATGTAACAGAATGAAGATGAAACATATGCATGGATGTTACACAAGGGCAACTCCCCCTTACTATATGGTCTATATGCGACATTGACACATGGTACTTGGCGGAGGTGAAACCTCACGCATATTGAGTGCTTCGTGACAAGCATAGCCTGCCCTTCCATATATCAACATTTAATATACCATGGCCATGCAAGAATGATGCTACACAAACCATACAATGCATTAAAAACATGAACTTAATTCATTATTATGCATCTACATGCAATGCAACACATGCAAAATGACATATTGACATATCAACAATGAATGAAACACCAATCTGCAAAAACACACACTAAATTGAACATGATCATCATTTCAAATTCTTATTGGCTGGAGGTCGGCAAAGACCAAGCTCCCTTCTGAGTGTTGAAAACCTGTCATTACACAAGGGCTTGGTGAAAATATCAGCAATTTGATTTAGAGTATCAATGAAGTGCAGTTTCAAATTTTTCTTACCGACCTCATCTCTAATGAAGTGATGCCTAATCTCAATATGCTTAGTCCTAGAGTGCTGGACTGGATTTTTTACAAGATTGATAGCACTAGTGTTATCACACAGAATCGGGACACAACCAAGATCCACCAAGTAGTCTTGGAGTTGGTGTTTAATCCACAACACTTGGGTGCCACAGCTCCCCGCAGCAACATATTCTGCCTCCGCGGTTGAGAGGGCAACCGAGTGTTGTTTCTTGGAGGCCCAAGAAACTAAACACCCGCCTAGAAACTGGTAGTAGCCACTAGTACTCTTGCGATCCAGCTTGCATTCAGCGTAATCCGCATCAGAATAAGATATAAGAGATAAATCACATGATGACGGATACCATAATCCCAAATCTTGAGTGCCGGCAAGATATCGAAGGATACGTTTGACGGCAGTCAAATGAGATTCTCTAGGACTAACTTGAAATCTAGCATAAAGGCATGCACTAAACTGGATATCTGGTCGGGATGCAGTCAAATAAAGTAAAGAACCAATCATACCTCTATAGACCTTTGCATCCACCAATTTACCATTTTCATCCGAATCCAGTGAAGTTAAGGTGCTCATCGGAGTTGCAATGATTTTGCTGTTTGCCATGTCAAATCTTTTTAGCAGCTCCTTGATGTATTTGGCTTGGCTTATGAAGCAACCATCTTCTCCTTGGTTGACTTGCAAACCGAGAAAGAATTGAAGTTCTCCCATTAGGCTCATCTCAAATTCGCTAGTCATGAGTGTAGCAAATTCCTCACACATTTCAGATTTTGTAGAACCAAACACAATGTCATCAACATAAATTTGAACAATCAAGAGGTTCTTACCTTACTTCTTGGTAAAAAGTGTTTGATCTACTTTACCTCGTGTGTACCCTTTTTCAATGAGGAACGAGCTTAGTCTCTCATACCAAGCTCTTGGTGCTTGCTTAAGTCCATAAAGCGCCATGTCTAGCTTGTATACAAAATATGCATTGTTAGAATTCTCAAAGCCAGGGGGCTGCTCAACATAGACTTCTTCTTTGATCAAGTCATTCAAGAAATCACTTTTACATCCATTTGATAAAGCTTTATTCTAAGGGAGCATGCAAAGGCAAGTAAAATTCTGATGACTTCGAGTCTAGCAACTGGGGCATAAGATTCATCAAAGTCTACCCCAAACTCTTGATTATACCCTTGAGCCACCAATCTAGCCTTATTTCTTATTATCTTGCCATCCTCACTTAGTTTGTTCCTAAAGACCCATTTAGTGCCTATGACAGATTGTGATGAAGGTCTAGGAACAAGATGCCAAACTTTGTTTCTCTCAAACTGGTTTAGCTCTTCTTGCATGGAATTTATCCAGTTTTCATCTTTTAAAGCATCATCAATATTTTTGAGTTCATGCTGCGAGACAAGAGCAAGTTGATCTAATTCTTCCATAATTTTAAAATGTGACCTAGTTCTAGGTGGATCATTCAAGCTACCAATGACATTCTCTAAGGGATGATCCTTAAGAATTCTAATATTTGTAGAATCGTTACCTTCTCCTGGAGCTTGATCCCTTGTATTGCTTGATTCAGCTAGGTTACCATCTTCTTTTATTTCTTCTTGTGGAGGATCACTCTTACCCTTTATGCTTAGGAATTTCCCATCTTCATCATTTTTCCTACAAGAGTTATCATTGTTAGAATCATGGTATTCATCAAAGGAAACATATGGTGATTCTTCCACAGTTTGACTTTTGATATTATAAATTCTATAAGCCCTAGATCTATCAGAATATCCAAGGAATATACTTTCATCGCTCTTGGGCTCGAATTTATCTAAGTCTCTTTTGTCATTGTTGTGAATGAAGCATTTCGATCCAAACACTTTCATATGTGAGAGAGAGGGCTTTTTACCTTTTAGCAACTCATAAGGAGTCTTTTTGGTGTGTGGCCTTACCATAGAGCGGTTGATAATGTAACATGCCGAGTTTACCGCTTCAGCCCAAAACCTCCTTGGAAGTTATCGTTCAGCAAGCATGGTTCTTGCCATCTCTACAAGTGTTCGGTTTCTCCTTTCAACTACACCATTTTGCTCCGGTGTTCTTGGTGAAGAAAATCAGTGTGAAATACCTTCAGCCCTGCAAAGATTATAGAAGTCAACATTTTCAAATTCACCACCGTGATCAGATTGAATCTTGAAAATTTTAAACTCACCATCCTGCTTTATCTTCATGTAGAGTGCCTGAAACACATCAAAAGCATCATTTTTTTGTGTGAGAAAGAAAACCCATGTGAACCTAAAAAAATCATCCACCAAGACATATCCATATTTTCTACCACTTAAGCTAGCAGTTCTGGTTGGGCCAAATAGGTCCATATGAATTAGCTCGAGTGGTTTGGATGATGTATTTTCAGATCTTCCTTTGAATGATTTTCTAGTTTGTTTACCTAGGGCACATGCATCACTCAATTTATTTTCTTGTTTAAAGGATAGTTCAGGCAAACCTTTCACCATTGAATGCTTCAAGAGTTTATGCAAGACATTGTAGCTAGCATGTCCTAGTCTACGATGCCATATCCATGCAAGTTCAGATTTTGATGCAGCATGATAAAGATTTAAATGAGTAGGATCATCTAGGTCAATCATTTAAACATTGTTAACTCTCTTACCAAAAAATTTTACTTTGTCAGATTTTGGTTGAAGAATTCTGCATTCATGAGAGTCAAACAACACTTTGTGACCCTTATCACACAATTGACTTATACTAAGCAGGTTATATTTCAATCCTTCAACTAACAACACGTTACAAATAGAGTTGGAGAGGTTCTTACCTACATTACCTGTTCCACTGATTTTTCTTTTATTGTTTCCTCCAAATGTGACATATCCTCCTTCCTTTTCCTCCAAGAGACAAAATTTTGATTTGTCTCCAGTCATGTGTCTTGAACAGCCGCTATCAAGATACCACCTGTTATGCATGGCTGCAAGACATTCCTGCACAAGCAATTAAGCAATGGTGTTTGGAACCCAACCAAATTTGGGTCCCTTTAAACTTTTCAAATTTTTAAAACATGAAACCATTTCTTTTGGAATCCAAACCTTCTTAACATTCATGCTTTGTTTGCTTAGAGCAGGGATTTGATTTTTCTTTTCCATCTTGACATTCATTTTTTGTTTAGAAGCTCTTTGTTGGATTTTGTGGAAGTTTGAGGAGGTTTGCTTCTTAAACCATTGAGGCCGTTGGTTGGTTTTGGGTTGAAACTGATTGTTTTGCCACCTATGGGATTGATGAACACAGAAATCATAATTTTCCCAAAGATATGGTGATGCTGGCCTATATGAGTGTGCAATCCAATTGTGGTGAAATCTGGAAGGTTGAGCATGCAATGGCCAAGGAAGTGTTGACCTATGCTGCGGGGAAGGTCGACCTTTCTTAGGTTTTTGGACAGGCTTTTTGGGAATGTTGGTGACTGCCTCTTCAATCTTTTCTTTCCCTTTCTCCTTTTGTTTTTGCTGGTTTTGTGTGGGAGTTGTGTTTGAGGTGGAAGCTTCGGAAGATGAAACAAATGTGACAGTTTTTAGCCCAATTGGCCTTTTGTTTGTTGGTTCAAAACCCAACCCTTCCTTGTTGAAATTCATTCTAGTACCTAGCAATGCATCTAGGTTTTCTCTTCCATCCACAAACTTTTCTAAAGATTATTGTTTATCCTTCAACTCTTTTTGTAGGTTTTTAATATTTTGAAGAAGTTGAATGTTGACTTGTTTGACAGCTTCATACTTTTCATTGCTCAATTTACTATCTTTTTCATAGCTTTACATTTTGAGCTTCATGCTATCAATCTCATTTCTCAAATCCTCATTTTCAGTTTCCAAGTCAGCCATTTCTTTTCTTCCTTCCTCCAAATCCTCAATCATTTTCTTAAGATCTTCAATTTCAGTCTCAAGTAGAGCATTCTTATCATTCATATTATGATCATGCACAAATGAGTTAATTTTCTTTTTCAATGATTTATTCTCCTTTTTGTACATTTCATATTTTTCCATGAGTTGTATATATGCATCCTCCCAATCATCAATTGTATAATCTTCAAATGGAGAATTTACCTCAGTTTCTTCATCACCTTTGGCCATAAGGCAGAAATCTTCTTTTTCTTTGTCCGAGGAGCTAGTTCCGTCATCACTTTCCTCTTCATCGCTCCATGTGGACACCATGGCCTTGTTCTTCTTCTTGCCCTTCCATTTGTCGGCTTTTCTGAATCTGTCGGGACAATCATTCTTGAAATGTCCTGGTTTATTGCAAGAATAGCAAATGATTTTGTCAGATTTCTTAGAGTTTTCAGAATTAGATTTGAAACCATTTCTTACCTTTGACCTTCCTCTCATGAAGCTCTTACCTTCCTTTCTCAGGAATTTTTTGAACTTACGTGTGAGCATGGCTACGTCATCCTCTTCTCGCTCACTTGCCGAATCCTCACCTTCATCAGAAGTGCCATGACCGCTAGGTCCTACTTTAAGAGCTAGGGACTTCTTCTTAGGTGCCTCAGCCTCTTTGTTCTTGAGGTTGATCTCATAGGTCATCAATGACCCAATGAGTTCATATACCTTGGTAGTTGCGAGATCTCTCGATTCTTCAACCACGGTAGCCTTTGTGTGCCATGCTGGAGTTAACGATCTGAGAATTTTCCTTACAATTTCTTGCTCTGAATATTTCTTTCCCAAATCAGTTAAACTATTAGTAAGCACAATCAATCGAGCATACATATCTTGAATTGATTCATCAGGCTTCATGCAGAACATTTCATATTCAGAAACTAAAATACTGGCTTTTGTTTCTCGTACCTGAGAGGTTCCTTCGTAGATTACCTCTAGCTTGTCCCACATTAATTTTGCAGATGCATAGGTAGCCACTCTTGAGAATTCAACTGGATGGAGTGAGCATTGCATGATGTGTTTGGCACTCCAGTTGACAGTGGATTGCCTTATCTGTTTATTGGTCCACAAGTCCTCATTATCCGTAAACTCATACGGACCTTTGCTGATCACTCGCCAAAGTTCGTAGTCTTGGGCGCGAATGAACACCTGCATACGATGTTTCCAATAGGGATAATTAGATCCAGTGAAATAAGGAGGCCTATTCACAGAATGTCCTTCAGGTAAATAACCCTTAGACATTGATCCACCATTTCCCTCAAGGTCGTTGGACCCCATAATGAGAGATTAGGCTCTGATACCACTTATTGTGTAGTGGACAACGGATCTAGAGGGGAGGGGTGAATAGATCTGCCCCTCTTTTCCCAATGCAACCCTCTTTAAAGCTAGATGATGAAATAAGTAGCGGAATATAACTACCTTGACGAAGAACACAAATGATTTGCTTGGCAAGATGATTACGCAATATAGATATTGAACCTAAGCATGCATCTAACACATATCAATTGCACAATCAAACCACAACACAAAGGATTTTAAGGTTGTTCGGACTGAATCCCCAGTCCTACGTCCACCCCTCACCAAATCCGGTGAGGCTTCACTAGTGCAGCATACCAAACCGCAAATCAGAGAACCACCGATTGCCTTCCTACTAACCACCGGTAGGGACGTCAACACCGCAGATCGGACAACCTCCGATTGCCTTCCTATTAATCATCGGTAGGGACAATTTTCAATTCCAAATGTTTGAATGAAATGGAAAAGAACAATTATGAAAATACTCAATCAAGATATGAAATATGCTCAAGGAGAAAAGATCGTGTCTGAGTTTGCTGAAAGCTTGAATCTGATGCTTCACTTGGCTTGGAGTTGATCTCCTCTTGAAGTAGCTTGAATCACTTGGAGATATGATGAAGAACTTCTTCTCGGAGTACTGTTCACAGCTACAGTACTCGAACTCCTCTCCCTTGAACACACCCTTGCAGCCTCCTTTGATCTCCCTTATTAGCCTTTCTTGCTTCTGCTCTTCCTTGGAGGTTGCTGGATTGAGATATGAACTTGAATCACCTTGAGTTGATGGAGAGAGTGTTGGATGTAACTTTGATCTTCCTTTTGATCCTCTTGAGTTGATGAAGAGGAAGAAGGATGCAGTTTAGATCACCTTTGAACCCCTTGATTACTTCTTCTTCCTTGGAGGTTGAGATGGCTTCAGATCTGGACTTGAATGCCTTGGAATGGATGAAGAACTCCTTCCCGAAACACTGTTCACGGAGGTGCTACAGTGTCTCGAAAATGGCCTCCCTTGATCTCTCTTGAAACCTTGAAGCATTAGGGTTTCTAACCCCTCAAGTGTTGGTTTTATAGACCTTGAATGGTCCATAGACACCCTTCAGACCAGATCCATAAATCATGGAAGATTATGTAAGGTTTGATTAAATAAATCCATGGAAAGGGGCTGGCCACGAGGTGGAATTCGAAGTCAAATAAGGCTGCATCGGGGCTGGGGGTCGATCTGCAGCTCTTGGCGGTCGACTGCTACTGTGAAACCTGCAAACGGGCGGTCCCTGGGATTTTCGGTCGACCGCCACTGGCTGGCGGTCGACTGCCAGCTGAAACACATGTAGACTGGCGATCCCTAGCTGGGGCGGTCGACCGCCCCTGTGCTGGCGGTCGACTGCCAGCTGGGCAGAACCCGGGCTTGCCCGGGTCGGTCCGTTTAGTCTTGAACTCCGTCGTTCAACTCCATTAGCAGCCCGTGCATGTTTGTGGCATCGCCCTTGATAGTCTAGAAGGTATCAACTGAGTCTTTAACCTTGAATTCTCTTGGCTATACTTCTTTGTGCATTGACCTTGGATGAGTGACGAGTCGAATATGAAATGTCGACTTTTGCTTGTAAGAGAGATGAGATTTGCATCCTTACTTGGGCGCGATCAATGAGCTTTCACTTTGGCCATTGCCACTGGATTCCTTGTCCATTCATTAGCATATCTGTCATGAATAAAAACATCACGTATGTCAATCACATGAGAGTGGAAGATATCAATGACTAATAGTGTTTAGCCATTATCAAAACCAAGAAACTCATATGACTATGGAATGATGTCGAATGACCCAAGTGACCACAGAATGACTCAAATGACCTCATGGACACAACAAGAGGGAGGCGAACTAAGGAGAGAGAAAGAGAAAGAGAGAGAAGGTTGGGTGGGGTGGGGAATCTCTCCCCTAGGGTTTCTCACCCACTATTGGAATCACTCCACTAGAACTAAATTTGAACTCTCAATTAGAAATTTTGCATTGATTCATTAGTTCAAAATGAAGGGAATGGGGCCCTATATATAGGCAACCCACATTTTACAATAAGACCCTGACAATTGACTCAATGACAAATAACCGAGGGGGTAGGGGGGGCCCTTGGGCCAAGCCCAATGAATTGGGCCCAATAGCTAACTAAACAACCTAATGACACTCAAACTTAGAGAAATAAACACAAGACCTAGAGACATGACTCAAGTAAAATGAAAATTACATCAAATGACTCAAATAGAAAGCACAAAATGGATAATGGGGCCTTTATAGAGAGAGGCCCGAACTCAAATGACGTCGGAGTGTGAGGAAGACCCGAGCCAAAGGGAGTCACGGGTGATGCCTCCATCAACAACCCTACACAAACCTAATGTTAGTTCGACCCAATCATATGCAAGGTGGTCCAGGACATCCGAATGTGTGCCATGCATACACTAGAGGTGCCGAACACGCGTTTGTGGTGCTGTCCGAATGACGCGATCTACGGGTCCGTGGGGCCCACAGACCGCTCCAACCTCCGGCTCTGGTGGGGTGGGGCCCGCTGTGATGGGGACCCCTGGTGATGCGCTTCCCTAGACGGCGATCGGCCGAAAGTACCGGTCGGAGGCCGATCGGCTCTGATCACCAAGTTGTGGAATTGCTGTCCACGGACTGAAGCTTCTGTTTTTCAGCGCGCGCTCTGGCGAGATCGGACGCTGCGACTAATCCTGATGTCGGATCGAAGCACAAGAGGTACCGCTGGAAAGCTCTCTCGAAGTCCTTCAATCTAGACCCAGAGAGATGAACTGGATCTGCACGGATCTGGCCTTAAACTATTTTTGAAGTTTCTGTTGCACAGTACCCGAACTCTCAGAACAGCAGAGCAATTTCTTGAGACCTGCCTTTGACTGTAAACCAAACCTCCGATTCAGACGTCGACCTCTTCATGAAGGTTATGGAGGGGAGAGAGAGGAAAACGGAAATAGGTCTTGTGAAGGTATTGGTGGAGGCCTCGTTTTGATATGGATTTCACAATGACTGGTGGTCGGATCTGGACACTGGCTGACAGAACTATAGATGGATCTAAAGATGATTTTTAGAAAATAGGTGGAGGCCTTTAGAAATTCCACGAAAAATTAAGGATAGAGAGGAAGGTGGACAGAACTCCCAGTAAATTTGGGAGCTCCAGAAAAAATCAAAAGGTGGGTCAGAGATAGGAAACCGAGGGTGGCTATGGATCTGGGCTGAAAACAGACAGATCTGGAAGAAATAGGTTTACGAAAATGTAAAAATATGAAATGGAATCTAGATGACCAACTAATTTTTGTGGAACGTGGGGAACACCTCTGGAACACACCCTAAAAATCCCAGCTCAAGAAGACGTCGGGGTGGAGAGCAGAAATTCGTGGAAGGCACCTCTACCCTGGATGGATAGAACACCGGCAGCAACCGTGGTGGAGCGATGGCGGCACGTGGCGGCGACGGTGATCACCGGAACTGATAGGGGAGGCTTCACACCTCCAGAATACAGCCTTCCCAACTGCAAAGGGGGGAGAGGGGAGAGAGAGAAGGGGGCGGCCAAGGCCTTGCTCCAAGATTTTCTTCCAATTGAATGCATTAATTGCACTAAATTGAGAAATACATGGTATTTATATGAAAGACCAAAAGACACAAAATACCCTTAGACCTAGGGTTTGGGGAATAAACAAATGGGATAGAACTAATTAGTTCTAATACCATTTTACAAAAAAATAAAAGGGGTGATGGTGAGAGGGGGGCGCCCCCTAGACTTTGTAGGCAAGGTTGGTGGCCAACCTTGACCTTTATGGCCAATTGTCTCCCACTTGGCCCACGCTTATAGAAGCCCACATTTGACATGTTGACTGTCCCCACATGGGCTCTGGGGAGGAGGTGGATCAATGGGAGGGGGTCTGGGGGGGCCGTGGGACCCAAGGGATCCAATTTGCAAATATGCCCCTCTTACAAGCCAAATTACAAACCGAAATAAAGATAAATAAAAACACATTACACACAAATAAAGTCCCAGTAAATGTGATAAATTCCGAGACTTAGGGGGGAGTCTCCAGACTGTCTCCGAGCCAAATGGATGCCGAAGTGGCTCGGGTGGTGCTCCGCGTACGGTACCGGTGGCTCGGCGTATCATGCTTCTCGATCGCGCAGGTGTCCGCACCACAAATGGCCTCGCGTGTGCCCGGGCAGATCCCGAAAGAAGAAAATGTTAAGTTGTTGATTTCTAATGCCACTCCGACGTTCCAGAACATATTGGTAATGAACGATATTTTGAACATACACCAGTTGTACAGTCGGGCCCGGTTCATCCAGACCCAATTCAAAGACTCCCCTATTCATTCCTTGTTTGAAGCCCAAAAATCCAAAACCACGAGAAAGTCCCAAGGCCCAGTTACTGAGGGAGTACAAACCAACGAGCAGGTCCAGGCTGTTCAATTCCCTAACCAGCCCGCTTCACCCCGTTTCCAGCAACCCCCATGCAACCCCCAGTTCCCCGCTCCATAGGCTCCTCGACCTTCCTTCCCAGCTCCTCAACACCCACAACAACAACCACCATAACAGCCTTAACAGCCACCCCAGCACCATAACGTCCCTCCTCCTGCTAGTTATGGGCCTGCTCGACCGGGACCAAAGAGGGTCAATTATCCACCACTTCTTGAAACTTCACCGGATATATTCTCCGCCCTAATGTACACTTGTGACATACAGTTACCTTCGGAACGTCAGAACTGGAATCCGGCAGCCGACCAGTCAAGGTATTGCATATATCATCGGCAACTTGGGCACACTATAGAAAGGTGTTATCAGTTCAGGGATGTAGTTTATGATTTGCATGAGGGCCAGAGGATTGATTGGGCCCAAATGCACAAATTGATTGAAGACATAAAAGAAAGGAGAAGACAAGCAAGGCCACAGCAGGTGGCGCCTTAGCAACAGCAGTTCCATAAACCTCCCCAACAACAACCTCCACAGCAGCAGCAGCAACAGCAAGACCTCGGGATTCATCAGAATCCCATGCCAGAACATCAGCCCGCTCCTCAACAGCAATAGTAGCCGCCGACACCAGCATAGGTTAATGTAGTTCACCACCCAGCCCCTAATGCTGGGTGGTCTTTTGACGATGAGACTCTCGCTCATCTCTTGGCCTTTCAACAAACCAACTTCCCCGCACCTTCTGTTCCTTCCATCCTCCGGCACACCACTTTCACCACTGCTCCACCCACTATCCTCTCTCGATCACCTATTGCATCCGCCACATTCCCCACCATTCTGCCAATCCTTCCAACATCACCCGCCATACCCTCCATCATCACCTCTTCACTTAACCCTTCACCAATCACCACTCCACTAGGGCCCATCAGGCCAGCTTCCGCCATCCTCACCCCCATTTCTATCCCTGCCACTTACCTCACCGGGCCAATCGGGAGTCCATTTGATGCCGTGTCGGCACGATAATGTGCCCTCCATAGCGAGCGTCCATTCCACAGAAGCTACCCTTTCCCCGGTGCGTCTGCACCCAACCCTCAAGTTCCTCCCTCAATAGTTGACGTAGAAGAAGTAGACCCCGTGCCTGGCACGAAGTATGATTTGCTACAGCACTTGCACCGGATGCCGGCCAAGATTTCAGTACTGGAGTTAATAAAAAGGTCCACGCTACACCAGGATGTCCTAAGGGCTTTTCTGCAGAAAGTGATGGTTAACGAAGACGTAGCAGTGGACAGTTTGCCGTCAATGTTGGCCACTATCACGAGGGGGCCTTCCATTTCATTCTTTGAGTCAGAATTGGCACCCCCAGAGGCACAGCAGATGCCACTCTGCATTACTATTTCCTTAAACAAGGTGGCAGTTGAGTCAGCCCTTGTGGACATGGGAGCATCAATAAATGTGTGACCATTGAGTACACTATGTGCCTGCAATATCTCAGAAGACATGCTTAGGCCAACACCAACCACAATTGCGGCTTATGATAACTCCAGACGGGCTTGCCACGGGGTCGTGATAGTTCGGGCCGAGCTAGGGCCTTTGGTAATGGATGTGGAGTTTTATGTACTGGACATAGACCTGATGTTCAAGGCAATCCTGGGTCATCCATGGATAGATAGTCTGAATGTTGTGCCCTCAACTGCCCACCAATGCCTTAAGTTCCCATTTCAAGGCCGGGTGGTTAAGGTGAAGAGTATCTCCACGGTCCAGTCTGTCGATGCAATTGCAGACCAGATTCTTCCTACTTTGTGGCCGAGTAACAGACCGGTCCTTTCTATTATGGACTTAAACTACTCATGGACATATGCTTCACGCAAGCCCGCCACGGCACCGACAAATGTTAAAATGAAGTACAAGATTAGAGATTCAAAAGGGTGGCACATGATTTTGAAGTTGGGCTATCAGCGGGGCATGGGCCTCGGCACACAGTTGCATGGGCGAACTAATACCGTTCCCAGGGGCAGGAAGATGAGTCGAAGGGGCCTTGGTTACTGGGAGTCAGCACTGTCTATACTGGGGGACTCCGGGCCACTGACGTGGGATTATCGTCAACACTTCGTGAAAGGCCCGCTGCAACCTGGTACTTTGAAGAAGCCGCCGCCCTGTTCTGACGAGAAGACTAATGCCACTTGTGTTGCTGATGACCCACCACCGCCACTAAAGGGGCTGGTAGGTGACATGGATGATTTCTGCAGTTGTTTTAAAGAGATGTTCCATGAAGAGGAAGCTGGTTCGAAAGAGATGGAGATGCAGTTGGTGAAGCATTCTCTGACTGAGCTAGTTCACCGGAGGCCACGAGAAGTGGGGAGCTCCCTCACTACCTTTTCTTTATCCCCGTCCCATCTTGCCTCCTTGTTTCAGTAATTGGGATTTGTTCCCCGCTCCCCTCTGATTATGGTCGACCCGTACTTTACGGAAAGACCACTTGAAGTTCTGTTTGTTCCTTGTGCATGTGGGCGCTGCCCACCCATCGATTTGTCAACTCTGTTTACTCCTACCTCCCCCACTACCGAACTCCACGAGATGTGGTTTTCATCTTCCGACCCATTCTTTGATTGCATCTTCCCCTCTTTGTTTCCCATGCAACTACCTCCTCCCCCGTCCTCCTCTTCCTGTTACGTAATCTCCTCCGACTTCCAAAAAAAATGCCAATTTTAAAACGGAGGTTTCAATGGAGGATTACGCTGCGTACTGCCCATCTCCCCAGGGGAATGAGACCCCTACTGGTGCGGACACCAGATCGAGCGAGAAGCACGAACCGGCGAGCCGTCGATACTGTACGCGGAGCACCACCCGGGCTACAGCGGCTTCCATCTGGCTCGGAGATAGCTTGGAGACTCCCCCTTGAGTCTCGATATTTATAGTTTATTGGGATCCTGTTTGTGTGTATTGTGTGTTTTATTCGGATTGTAATTCGGATTGTAAGAGGGGTTTATGTGTAATTTGGGACCAGGCCCCCCTACCTCTTCCCCATTGATCCACCTCATCTCTAGGGCCCATGTGGGGTCAGTCAACCTTCCAATAGTGGGCTTCTAGAAGAGTAGACCAAGGGGGGGACAAGTGTTTAAAATAGTCCAAGAAGGGGGCATGAAGGTCAAGGGGGCGCCCCTCCTTTACTATATTATATTAGGAATTTTAGTTTATTTTATTTAGTTCCAAATCACCTAGGAGAATAAAAATGTGGACTCCCTCTTTTACCCTCCCCAACCCTAGATCTAGGGTTAGTTTGTGTCATTTTGCATTTCACACAAAAGGCTTGTAATTCCCATTTTGTTACAATTAATGCATAAAAATTCTGATTTTTGTTGGAGCTCCAAGCAAGGGCCGCCCCTCTCTCTCTCTCCCCTCTTCTTCTTGCAGTTGGGAAGGTTGTGTTCTGATGTGAGAAACCTCATCTATATGGTGTGGAGTTCATCGTTGCCGTTGCCGCCGCCGCCGCCATCGAGCCGCCGTTGCACTGCCTCCGTCGGTATTCTGCCAATCAGGTGACAACAGGCCATTCTCGGATTTTTAGCTCTCAGCCATGAGATCATCTGGAGCCCAAACTTTCAGGGTGAGTCCCCCTTCACCACATCCCATAAAATTTGGTGGGGCATCAAGCTTCCATTTTCAAATTTTCCATTTTCATTCTTCCTTTCCACCCAGATCTGCCAGCTTTCAGTCCAGATTCACAGTAGCTCTGAGTTTCCCCTCTTCGGACTTCTTCTTGATTTTTGCTTGATCTCCCAATTTTACTGGAGGTTCTGTCCAACACCCCCTCCATCCACGAATTTTCGTGGAATTTTTACAGGCCTTCACCTATTTTATAAAAATCACTTTCAGATCTCCACTCAGTTCTGTCTGTCTCTGTCTAGATCCGACCACCAACCAGTATAAAATATCTTTCCCCATCCAAACCTCCACCAAATCGGTCATAAGAATTATTTCCATTTTTCTCTCTCTCCCCTCTACAACTTTCATAAATAGCTCATCTTCTGATTCGGAGGTCTACCTCACGGTCAACGCCGAGTCTCAGAAAACTCAATTTCTGCACAATCAGTTCTGAGACTGAGAACAGGCCGGTTCTAAAATCGCCCATCAGAAGCACGGCTCCGGTGAATTTTTTTGAGTCCCATAGGGTCGAAGGATTTCAAGTCAGCATTCCAACGACGCTAGTTTTGTGCCGATCCGACATTGGTGCTGATTGCGGTAGCCGATCTCGCCGGGTCACGCGTCAGAAAATAGAGGTTGCAGATCCGTGGACACACTTCCAACAAGTGGTGATCGGAGCCGCCCGGCCTCCGACCGGCGTTCCAGCCCTGTCGCCGTCCAAGGAGGTGCGCCTCCAGATGTCTCCACCACAGCGGGACCCACCCCGTCAGGTCCGGAAGGCTGAGCAGCACGTGGGCCCCACGAACCCATAGATCACGCCGTCCGGACAGCACTAAAACGCGGGTTTCGGCGCCAACGAACGACATCAAGATGCTGCCCGTCAACCCGATTCCCCCTACTCCCGGGCCCCACATGTGACATATTACCTCTCTGCGTGGAGTGGGTCAAATCTTTATACCACAGTGTATTTGTTTAACCGGGAGTACAGGATTGGCCGGGGTTGTCTTCCCCACGCCAGGAGCGTGGAGGTAACGATCTCGACTTCTTGGCATTTACTTGCTTAGCTAGTATATGGTCGTGTACCGCTGCTGAGTGCGATAGGAACCTAGCCCGTGAGTCCATGTCACCGCTGTGAGTAAGAGAGTGACCCGTCCAGTGGCTCGATCCGAGCACGGAAGTGAGTTAACCACCCTTGACTCTGCCGGTTTCTCGACCGCGCGGATCCGCGTTTCCCCTCGCTTGGGACGATGAGTGAGCTTGCGTTTCTGTTAGCGATGTATAACCCATAGGAACTCTTAGTGTCAGGCCAAAGTGTCTCCATTGTTGTATGTTGCTGGTCGTGTCCGCATTTAGAGTCTGAGGTCCGCATCACTTAGGATCGGTCCCCGTGTCCGTCCCGCATCAGTTTGGTATCAGAGCGAGTCGAGTCTAGGGTAGTCGTTGTATAAGTCTTACACGGTCTAAGTCGAGTCTAGGATCATCATTATTTTCAAAAAAAAATGTTTTAAAATTGCATTTCATCCCGATAATCTGGTATTTTAAAAGGTGTTGTCCGATCGTTAGGCTACGCCTATCGGGAAGGCCGCACACTTGCACGAGTGATCTTCGGATCGATTAACTCCGCCACGTACCGGATATTGGTTTAGGTCTAGGTGCATTAGCCGGTGTTTGCATCAGTTTGTGTCTCCTAGTTCGTGTGTCTTTGCACGCCCACCCGTCGAGGTACCCAATACTCGCCACCTCCACCTATGGCGGATTCCCTAGCCCGTAGCTCCGATGAGCCTTCGATGGCCGAGATGTTCCGAGCCCTTGTGGATCATCTCGATACACGTATGGATGGCCTTAGTACGCGTCTAGATGGCATAGGAATGCATCGAGAAGGGAGGATGAAAGCCCTTGAGGATCGAGCCGAAGCTTCGGACCAGTCCATCCAGGGTCTTGTAGGGAGGATTGCCGTCCTCGAGAGGGCCCCAGCGGCGGCGCAACCCGCACCGACCAATGGTCAACAGGAGCCGGCTCAGCAACCTGCTACGCCAAGAGCTCAGGCGGTAGATGTTGGGAGGCAACAGGTGCATGAGGTGGCTGACTATGCATCTGATAATGAGTAAGGGGGATATGGTCATCGTAACCAACAACGGAATCATGATGACGATGATGACGACCGCATTTTTCGGAGCGTGCGTGCGGACCCTCCCCTTTTTAGCGAGTCCTTGGACCCGAAGGTCTATTTAGATTGGGAGGTCGGCATGGATCGGTACTTCGAGTGGTTTGAGATGACGGACCACCGGAGAGTACGATACGCGAAGATGAAGCTGCATGGGCAGGCCCAAACTTATTGGACCAATGTGGAGAGCCTGCTACATCAGCGACGTCAACCCCCGATCGGCACTTGGGATGACATGAAATTGAAATTGAGGGAGAAGTACCTTCCTGCCTCATATCGCCAACGTCTCATAGACAAATGACAAAGTCTCTCCCAAGGGAACCGATCCGTGACCGAGTACACCGCCGAGTTTGATGAGTATTATTTGCGGTGTGGAGTTACGGAAGAGAGCACCATGACCATATCACGCTTTCGGAGAGGTCTGCGGCCAAACTATCAATATGAACTTTTTCACCCTAATGTGACCACTTTGGAACAGGTGTATCAGGTTGCTCTCGAATTGGAGCAATTCGAGGCCGAGTTCGAGTCTACCCATCGGTTGGGCTCCTTCTCCCTTCGTAGTGTCGAGCCCCGTGGCTCTTCTGGCACGTACCCGAGGCCCCCCATATCCCGACCTCAGGAGCCCACTCGCCCCGAGCCATTCACTCCTAGGCTCCGAGGGAACTTCCTCATCCCCAACAGCTTACGGCACCCATCGCCCATCCACCGGCACCCGCACCTCCTGCTCGTCCTTTGTTGCCTTCACCTCATATCCGTCGGGAGGATAAAGGGAAATGACCTTTGATTGAGGAGCCTAGTGGATCGTGGCAGCAGTGTTATCGCTGCAATGGGTTTGGCCATTTCGCCAACCAGTGTCCCACTCGCCCATCTCTGGTCATTGGGGACACACAGGCCGAGGACGCCACCCCTACGGATCTCATGTTAGTCAACTATGAAGCAGATCCGGAGCTAGCTGACGAGTATTATGAGGCCGAAGGTGATGGCCAGGATGCCCAACATCCGGACGATACCCACTTGGGGGTCGTCAGCTGTATTCTCACCCAGCCACAGGCCAGTGATGACTGGCGTCAGACCACTATCTTTCATACATTCTATAGGCTGGGCAAGCAAGTTTGTAAGGTGCTCATCGATAGTGGAAGTTGCATCAATGCAATCTCTACGGGCACTGTCTCCAGTCTTGGTCTTACACCCGTGGATCATCCTTGCCCCTATCGAGTATCATGGGTGGATTCCACCTCCATTCCGATCAGGCTGCGGTGTCTGGTCCCACTGCAATTCCATGCCTACCGTGATGAGATCTAGTGTGATGTCCTCCCCATGGAGGTGGGCAGCATTATTCTTGGTAGGCCTTGGTTATTTGATCGGGATGCCACACTTCATGGCCGGTCGAACACATGTACCTTCGACCATGCTGGCCAACGGATTCTCCTCCAACCCTCTCAGCCCAAGAAGCCTTCAGTTAGGGGTCCTACTGGTCCTAGTATTCCGGAGCCTTCCATCCCCGGGCCCAGTACCCCACCCCCAGCTCGGGCTATGACCGTTACATCTGGCCCAGGCGAGCCCTCGACTAGGAGATTGATGATGATTAGCTCCCAGGAAATGGAGCGGGAGACTAGTAGGGGCTGCCCTGTGTTTGCTATTACGGTCCGAGAGGTGGAGCCGAAGTCCGAGGGTGAACTCCCACTCGATGTCATTCCTATTCTGCAGGAGTTCGCTGATATTTTTCCCGAGGAGCTTCTCGAGGGACTCCCACCCATGCGAGATATTCAGCATGCTATCGACCTGATTCCGTTCTCCTCATTGCCCAATCTTCCTCACTGTCGCATGAGTCCCACGGAACATGCCGAGCTAAAACGGCAGGTCGATGAGTTGATGTAGAGAGGGTCTGTTTGGGACAGCATGAGTCCGTGTGATGTTCCCGCATTACACGCCCCAAAGAAGGATGGCACGTGGAGAATGTGCATTGATAGTCGTGCTATCAACAAAACCACCGTGAAGTACAGGTTCCCTATTCCTCGCCTAGATGATATGCTAGACATGATGGCCGGTGCCACTATCTTCTCAAAGATCGATCTTAAGAGTGGTTACCACCAAGTGAGGATTAGGCCACGTGATGAGTGGAAGACCGCATTTAAGACCAAGGATGATCTATATGAGTGGTTGGTTATGCCCTTTGGGTTGACCAATGCCCCTAGCACTTTCATGCGACTCATGACTCAGGTCCTTCGACCATTCATTGGAGTCATTGTGGTTGTGTATTTTGATAATATCCTTATATATAGTCGCACTAAAGGGGATCACTTGGACCATCTAAGGCAGGTCTATCTGCTTTTGAGGCAAGAGCAGTTGTTTGCGAACCCACAAAAGTGTGCCTTCATGACACCTCAACGTACCTTCTTGGGTTTTATTGTGTCTAGTACTGGGGTCTCCACTGATCCGGAGAAGGTCTGGGCCATTGTTGATTGGCCGGAGCCCCGTACGGTCCATGATGTCCGCAGCTTCCATAGCCTTGCAACGTTCTATCGTCGTTTCATCTGCGGATTTAGCTCCGTCACTGCCCTGATCACGGACTGTATTCGGAACGGCACATTTGTATGGACGAAGGCTGCAGCTGCTGCCTTCAAGGACATCAAGGAGAGCATGACCCAGACATCGATCCTTCGATTGCCAGATTTCTCAAAGGTGTTTGAGGTCTCTTGTGATGCGTCGGGTGTTGGGATAGGAGGAGTGTTGAGTCAGGAGGCCCACCCGAACGCATATTTCAGTGAGAAGCTGAATGACGCGAAACTGTGATACTCCACTTATGATAAGGAATTCTACGCAGTTGTTCAGGCTCTTAGGCATTGGAGGCACTATCTATTACATCAGGAGTTTATCTTATACTCCGATCACGAGGCTTTGAGGTACCTCCATTCCCAAAAGAAGCTTAATGCGCATCACAGCCGGTGGGTTGAGTATCTCTAGTAGTACACATTTGTGCTTAAACATAAGGCTGGAGTGGAGAAGAAGGTGCCTGATGCCTTGAGTCAGCGTGCCTGTCTGCTGACCACCATGAGTGCCGAAGTCATAGGGTTAGAAAAGATGAGAGAGGCCTATGTTGACTGTCCTGGCTTCGGTCAGATCTATACCACTCTCCAGGCCGGACCCTCGAGAGACCATGATGATTATGTGCTTCAGGAGGGTTACCTCTTTCGAGGAGGCAGGCTTTGTATTCCCCGAACTTCGGTTTGTGACTTCTTAGTCTGGGAGATACATGCGGGAGGTCTAGCCGGCCACTTTGGTCGGAATAAGACTATTGAGGATGTTGAGCACATATTTTATTGGCCAAGTCTGAAGAGAGATGTTGCTCATATTGTGGCCCAGTGTTGTACATGTGTTGCGGCCAAGATGAAGAAGCAAAGCTCGGGCCTTTATATGCCTCTCCCCGTGCCTGATGCTCCATGGCATGATGTTAGCATGGACTTTGTTTTGGGATTGCCACGTACCTCTAGGAAGCATGATTCGGTCTATGTGGTGGTTCACCAATTCTCGAAGATGGCCCTTTTCATTCCCTGCTCGAAGACTTCAGATGCTTCGAGGGTAGCCCGCCTATTCCTTACTCATGTGGTGTGCAAGTTTGGGTTGCCTCGTACCATAATGTCTGACCGCGATGTTAGATTCACCAGTTATTTTTGGAAGACACTGTGGCATATGTTGGGTACTCACCTCAAGTTTTCCACTACATATCATTCCCAGACAGATGGTCAGACTGATATGGTCAATAGGAGTCTAGGTGACCTTTTGAGGTGTCTTGTCAGGGATCGTCTAGGGGATTGGGATCTCATATTACCATTGATAGAATTTACATATAATGATTCGGCTAACAGGTCTACCGGTATGAGTCCATTCGAGATTGTCACAGGTCGTAGGCCTAGGAAGCTAGTGGATCTTGTTCCCATGCCCATTCACGCACGAGCATCTGAGTCTGTCGAGTCTTTTGCTAGGCATGTTAGGAGTTTGCATGATGACATCCGTCGTCACATTGAGGCCAGCAATGCACGATATAAGGAGTTAGCCGATGCCCAACGACACCACCGTGAGTTCCAAGAGGGTGAGTATGTCATGATCAGGGTAAGACCTGAACGGTTTCCCTCTGGAACCGTAAAGAAATTGCAAGCTCACGGAGCCGATCCATTTAGAGTGTTGAAACGCGTTGGATCCAATGCGTATGTTGTGGACCGGCCCGGGGAATATGGTATAAGCGCAGCTTTCAATGTGTCAGATCTAGTTGCATATAGGGACCCAGCGGTGATTCCTAGTGAGCCTTTTGAGCCATCTCCTCCCATTGAGAGTGATCCCACACCTGAGTGTCCACCACCAGTCACATTTCCATGGTAGCGAGAGCATATCGATCATATACTGGATGAGCAGGTGACAGTTACCATGAGTGGATCCTACCCGCGCTACCTAGTGCGATGGAGAGGGCGACCCGCCACCGAGGATACTTGGATTACCCGTGGAGAGTTGCAGCGGATAGATCCAGACCTATTGGAGCGCTACCAGAGCGATGCAGACCTTACTCGACAGGGTCGTGTTTCTCCCACCCGGGGAGAATTGGTGCAAACACCAGAGCGAGCGAGAAGCACGAACCGGCGAGCCGTCGATACCGTACGCGGAGCACCACCCGGGCTACAGCGGCTTCCATCTGGCTCGGAGATAGCTTGGAGACTCCCCCTTGAGTCTCGATATTTATAGTTTATTGGGACTTTGTTTGTGTGTATTGTGTGTTTTATTCGGATTGTAAGAGGGGTTTATGTGTTATTTGAGACCACCCGGGTCCCGCGGGCCCCCCTACCTCTTCCCCATTGATCCACCTCATCTCTAAGGCCCATGTGGAGTCAGTCAACCTTCCAATAGTGGGCTTCTAGAAGAGTGGACCAAGGGGGGGTCAAGTGTTTAAAATAGTCCAAGAAAGGGGCATGAAGGTCAAGGGGACGCCCCTGCTTTGCTATATTATATTAGGAATTTTAGTTTATTTTATTTAGTTCCAAATCACATGGGAGAATAAAAATTTGGACTCCCTCTTTTACCCTCCCCAACCCTAAATCTAGGGTTAGTTTGTGTCATTTTGCATTTCACATAAAAGGCTTGTAATTCCCATTTTGTTACAATTAATGCATAAAAATTCTGATTTTTGTTGGAGCTCCAAGCAAGGGCCACCCCTCTCTCTCTCTCTCCCCTCTTCTTCTTCAAGCTAGGAAGGCTGTGTTCTGAGGTGGGAAGCCTCATCTATCTAGTGTGGAGTTTGTCGTTGCCGTCGCCGCCGCCATCGAGCCGCCGTTGCACCGCCTCCGTCGGTATTCTGCCAATCGGGTGATAGCAGGCCATTCTCGGATTTTTAGCTCTCAGCCACGAGTTAATATGGAGCCCAAACTTTCAAGGTGAGTTACAGTGGTCTTCACCACATCCCAAAAAATTTGGTTGGGCTTCAAGCTTCCATTTTGCAATTTTCCATTTTCGTTCTTCTTTTCCACCCAGATCTGCCAACTTTCAGTCCAGATTCACAATAGCTCTGAGTTTCCCCTCTTCGGACCTCTTCTTGATTTTTTCTTGATCTCCAAATTTTACTGGAGGTTTTGTCCAACACCCCCTACATCCACGAATTTTCTTGGAATTTCTAAAGGCCTTTACCTATTTTCTAAAAATAACTTTAAGATCTCCACTCAGTTTTGTCTGCCTCTGTCCAGATCCGACCACCCACCAGTATAAAATATCTTTCCCCATCCAAAACTCCACCAAATCGATCATCAGAATTATTTCCGTTTTCCTCTCTCTCCCCTCTACAACTTTTATGAAGAGCTCATCTTCTGATTTGGAGTTCTACCCCACGGTCAACGCTGACTCTCAGGAAACTCAGTTTCCACCCAGTCAGATCTGAGACTGAGAACATGCCGGTTCTAAAATCGCCCATCAGAAGCACGGCTCCGGTGAATTTTTTTGAGTCACATAGGGTCGAAGGATTTCAAGTCAGCGTTTCAACGGCGCTGGTTTCGTGCCTATCTGACATCAGCGCTGATCATGGTAGCCGATCTCACCGGGTCGCACACCAAAAAATAGAGGTTGCAGATCTGTGGACAGCACTTCCGACAAGTGCTGATCGGAGCCGCCCGGCCTCCGACCGGCCTTCCAGCCCTGCCCCCGTCTAAGGAGGCGCGCCTCCAGGTGTCTCCACCACAGCGGGACCCACCCCGTCAGGTCTGGAAGGCTGAGCAGCACGTGGGACCCACGAACCAGTAGATCGCGCCGTCCGGACAGCACTAAAACGTGGGTTTCGGCGCCAACGGACGACATCAAGATGCTGCCCGTCAACCCAATTCCCGCTACTCCCGGGCCCCACGTGTGACCAATTACCTATCTGCGTGAAGTGGGTCAAATCTTTATACCACAGTGTATTTATTTAACCGGGAGTACAGGATTGGCCGGGGTTTTCTTCCCCACGCTGGGAGCGTGGATGTAACGATCTCAACTTCTTGGCATTTACTTGCTTAGCTAGTATATGGTCATGTGTCACTGCTGAGTGCGATAGGAACCTAGCCCGTGAGTCCATGTCACCACTGTGAGAAAGAGAGTGACCCGTCCCGTGGCTCGATCCGAGCACGGAAGTGAGTCGACCACCCTTGACTCTGCCGATTTCTCAACCGCGCGGATCTGCGTTTCCCCTCGCTTGGGACGACGAGTGAACTTGCGTTTCTATTAGCGACGTATAGCCCATAGGAACTCTTAGTTTTGGGCTAAAGCGTCTTCATTGTTGTATGTTGCTGGTCTTGTCCGCATTTAGAGTCCGAGGTCCGCATCACTTAGGATCGGTTCCCGTGTCCGTCCCGCATCACCTGCTCCCTTCCCAGTAGATCTCTTGTCTCCTAGGTTAGATGTACATTCTACAGCGTCTCCTAGGTTAGTTGAGTCAGTTGGGGTAGAGTCTAGTTCTAGTTTGGTCAGCCCGTCCACGTCTACGGCGTACCCCGTGATGCGTCATTCTAAATCCGTTCCAGATAGATTTCTGCAAGATTTAGCTCAGAGATGTCATGCCCTTCTCAAGTGCCCTGAATTTGTAGAGACCGCCATAGTCTTAGAAGATGATGAGGAAGTAGAAGGGGTGTACGGCAATGATGGATTAGGTGTGTATGAAGTCATAGATGAGAAGGACCTAGTCGATGATGAGGAAAGTGATGTGGTTGACGCTGCCGATCTGTACGCACAAGGTTTGAAGAGGTTTGATGAACCGTCGTCGGTAGTGGATGAACCCACTAAAGAGATCAACCTGGGAACGGAAGAGGACCCCAGGCCCATAATTATTTCTGCTAATCTCCCTCCTCAGGTAGAAGAGGAGCTAATCAAGATTTTGAGAGAGTACAGCGACTCCTTTGCCTGGTCCTATGAGGACATGCCGGGTCTTGACCCCACTTTGGTTGAACATCGACTTATTCTCAAACCAGGGGCGACACCCGTTAAACAGAAAGCAAGAAGGTTCCACCCCCAAATGGCCTTGAGGATAAAGGAAAAAGTTGATAATTTGCATAAGGCCAGGTTTATCAGAGTTGTTTTATATCTGCAATGGGTGGCAAACATAGTCCCGGTAATAAAAAAGGATGGAAAATTTTGAATTTGTATCGATTTTAGGGACTTAAATGAGGCATGCCCGAAAGATGATTTCCCGCTTCCTCACATTGACGTGTTGGTGGACAACACAGCTAGGTATGAGGCCCTCTCATTTATGGATGGATATTCTGCTTATAATTAAATCCGTCTTGCTCCCGAGGATCAAGAGAAGACCTCTTTCACCACGCCCTGGGGCACGTACTGCTATGTTGTTATGCCATTAGAATTGAAGAATGCAGGTGCCACATATCAACGGGAAATGATGGACATCTTCCATGACATGATGCATGTTTACTTGGAAGCTTACGTGGATGATATCCTGGTGAAGTCGAGGTCCAAAGAAGAGCACCCCGCCATTTTAGCCAAGGTGTTGCAAAGGGCTAGGGAGTACAAACTGAAGATGAATCCAAAGAAATGCGTATTTGGAGTTGCTTTAGAGAAATTGCTTGGGTTTATAGTTAGTAAACGGGGATTCAAATTGATCTGAATAAAGCAAAGGCCATTATGGAGATGCTGCCGCCTAAGAACATCACTGAACTCAGAGGATTGATTGGGCGCTTGCAATTCATTAGAAGATTTATATCTCAACATTCGCAAAGGTGCCGACCATTCTATGAACTGTTGAAGGCGGGAGCTAAGTTCGAGTGGAATGAACAATGTCAGAAGGCCTATGAGGATCTTAAGGTTTACCTTTCTAATCCCCCGGTTCTGCAACCACTCGTCCCTGGGAAACCCCTGATATTATACATTTCTGTTATTGAGGACTCCCTAGGAGCTGTTCTGGCTTAGGTGGATGATGAAGGAAGGGAAAGGGCAGCATACTACCTTTCGAGGTTGTTTAATCCAGCTGAATCTAAGTATACTGCCATGGAGAAGACCTGTGCAGCGCTAGTGTGGGTAGCTCAAAAACTCAAACACTATTTTCTTGCCCATGAGGTTAAGTTGATCTCTAGAATGGACCCAATTCATTATCTCTTAGAAAAACTTGTCCTTTCTAGCAGATTAGCTCACTGGCAGAGCTTTCTTTCCCAGTTTGATATCACCTTTGTCGTTCAAAAAGTGATCAAGGGATACGCGATTGCTAAACATCTTGCTCATTCTCCTATCCCTCGAACTGATTCAATCCAAGACGAGTTTCCTGATGAACATTTGGCTGTACTTACTCATCTTCCCTTTTGGTCTCTTCATTTCGACGGTACTCTCAATTCTCAGGGCCGCGGAATCGGCACCGTTCTTCTCACTCCGGAAGGAGTAACCATCCCCATTGCTTATCAACTCTCTTTTTCTGCCATGAATAACATAGCCGAGTATGAGGCTCTCCTTGCTGGCCTAGAGCACGCCTACCTCATGGGTGCGTAATACCTAAACATCATAGGAGATTCTCAGTTGGTGCTGCGTCAAGTTCTGTCAACTTACCGCACCCGTGACCCTAAACTCAAGCCATATCAAGATTTGGTCACGCTCTTGGCTAGGCTGTTCCGGAAGCTCATCTACATTCATACTCCTCGCTCCCAGAACATCCTTGTTGATGCATTGGCATCACTTGCTTCTTACCTTTCCTTCCCGCTTAGTCGTTCCACTGAGACCATTGTGGTTCAGCGGATGGACGCTCCCTCTCTCCAGGATCCTTGGTTAGATAACCTTAGGAAGGTTGTAGAGAAGAAAGCTGAGAAGGAAGATTTGAAAGAAGTTTCATTAACTGAGCTTGAGGAGATTATAGAAGAAGAGGAATTGCCATGGTATCATGAGATAGAGCAGTATTACAGGGATGGTTCCTTTCTCGAGACGGCAAATGCTGAGCAGCGTAAGGCCATTAGGAGAGTCATCGCCAGATACACGATTGTTGCTGGAGAATTGTACAGGCGGGCTCTGAATGGAGTTCCAATGAAGTGTTTGGATGACGATGAGGCTTGGAAGGTAGTAGAAGCAGCTCACTCCAGTGAGTGCGGAGGGCACGTAAATGGGTAGGCGTTGGCGAAGAAGATTCTTAGGCAGGGCTATTACTGGCCAACCCTAGAAGAAGACTGTTCCACCTATGTCCGTAGGTGTCTTCAATGCCAGCTTCATGCCGACAAAATCCATGCTCCGGCTTCTTCTCTTCATCCTCTTTCTGCTCCTTGGCCATTCTCGATGTGGGCCTTTGATATCGTTGGACCACTTGGTGACCCTAATACTCAAGTTAAACATAAATCTTTCATTCTGACGGCTACAGAGTACTTCACCAAGTGGGTGGAAGCTAAAACTTATGCAGAAATCAAAGCCACCACAGTGTGCCTCTTCATCCTCAAGAATATCATCTCGCGGTTTGGAGTGCCAAGTGATATCGTCACCGACAATGGGCCTCAATTCATTTCTCAAGAACTTCGGGACCTCTGTAAGAAATTTAATATTTCATTGCATCATTCATCACCATACTACTCTCAAGGTAATTGCCAAGCTGAGGCCACGAACAAGACCCTTCTTAAAATCATTATGAAAACATGTGAGTCACACAAATTTGCTGATTGGGCCAATAAACTGATAGAAGTTCTATGGGCTTATCGCACCTCCGTGTGTACTCCCACGGGGAAAATTCCTTTTTCTCTCACCTATGGGATGGAGGCGGTGCTCCTCTACGAAATCTTGATCTCTTCCCTAAGAGTGCATCTAGACAAAGAACTTAATCTCGACGAGCGTCGAGAGGCGTTGCTAGTCCAACTAGAACTCTTGGATGAGAAGAGGCTTAATGCGGCCAATCATGTCTCGGTTTATCAAAAACGTGTCTCGCGGTATTTTCAAAAGAAGGTCATCGAAAGAAAATTCCAAGTGGATAACATGGTTTTGAAATGTAAATTTATCAGATCAGCAGGTCCTAGGTCTAAGCTGCAACCTAATTGGGAAGGGCTGTTTGTAATTAAAGAAGTTTACTCTTGTAACGCGTACCGTTTAGTTAACGCGGAGGGTGAGGAATTGCCAAATCCGTGGAATGGGTTTTATTTAAAACGTTTTTATCCATAGAGTCAAGCCAGCAACGGCCCGACGGCGGGGTGTGCCTCTACTTGATCACGAAGGGAGATCCCCGGTTTAACATTCACACACACTACACGACTCCATGTGTTTCGGTTTTCCCTTTTTGCGTAACACCGTTTCTCCCTTGGCCATGCTTAGGGGAAAATGAAAATCCTTATTTTTCTCCCCTCTCGGCTGAAGATAGGGGCAAGTGGTGAATAAGGGGGCGAGAACTGATCTGGACCCCCCGATAAAAGAGGTCTCAAATAGGGGCAGTTCGTTATGACCTTATTCTGCAGTTATAAGAGCAAAAAGAAAGGAAAGAAATAGAGAAAAGGGGCAAAATTCTAAGAGAAAGCTAAAAGCTCATCCAAAAGCTCGAAGCTCGAAAGTCTAAAAGGCCCCTAAAATAATGAGACTAGGCATGGCAAGAGTGGCAGTACAGTTTCCCTAAAAGGCTAAAAGTCCAAAAGGGATGTCGTGAGAGGAACTCAAGCCCTAAAAGCCTCTATACCTATTGCCAATTTTTCTATCAAATTCCCTTTTAATTTCCAAGGAGTGGATCGTACCCCGAGTATGGCCTCGATAGAGGCATCGTTAAGCTAAATTGGGCCCCAGCTATGGGCGGTCATTTATAACGCACATTGAACCTAGGAGACCCCTAGTGAGACATAAGGTTCCCCACCGTCAGGTTTGAGCTGGCTTCAAAATCCAAAATCCAAAAAAATCAAATAGTTTCAAAATCCAAAAAAAAAGCAAATAGTTTCAAAATCTAAAAAAATTAAATATTTCAAAAATCTAAAATCAAATATTTTAAAATCCAAAAAATCAAATATTTCAAAATTCAAAAAAGAATCACATATTTTAAAATCTAAAAAAAATCAAATACTTCAAAACCCAAAAAAAACAAATATTTTCAAAATCACAAAAAGATTTTCATCATTTGCATTTCATGGCATGCATTGCATTCATTTTCATTTGTTATTTGCCTATTTAATACGGCTTACCCCCTTGACCAAAGATCAAGAACTGGTCATTTCCTAACTTGCTACAGGCAAGGGGTTAAGCCTAAAACAGATTTAATCTATTTTCTTTGTTTGTATGTGTGCAGGGGCAGGTTGAAGCTAAAGGTGATGAGGGCATCCCTTGCCCCTCCACTCTTTTTCCAGACTCGGATTGTTCGACGGCAAGCACCATTATATTTGTCATGTATTTTTGAGACTAGTTATGTAATCTTCACATTTTCTTTGAGTCATTATCATGTAATTTTCCCTTTATTTTGAGTCATGTACCTAGGTAGTTGAGTCATTTTCCTAAGTATTGAGTCATTATGTTGGTTAGATAGGTTAATGGGCCCAATCCATTGGGCTAGGCCCAGGGGCGCCCCTCCCTTGGACTGTGTGGTCTTTAGTTAGTTTGTCAGGGTCAGTTTGGTCTTAGGAAAATTATGGAGTCTATAAATACCCCACCCCTCTCTCATTTGTAACAACTTTTGATGAATATTGAAAAGCATTTGCCATCTCCCTCTCAATATCTCCCTCTCTCTCTCTCTCTCTTACTATCACTCTCTCTAAGTGGGTTGTACCCCCTCTCTCTCTCTCCTCCCCACCCCAATTTCGAAATTCACTCTCTCTCCTCCCCATTCACCCCTCATTAAGGCCCCTTCCCCTTCCCCATGCACTCATTCAACTCCCCCTCCAACCCCTAGGTGGAAACCCCTTCTCCTAGGCACCTTTCCACTTTCCAAAGCACCCCACCACCTTCCCAAGGCTGAATTAACCCCTCCCAAAGCCCAAATTCGAATTTCCCTCTCCCTAGGGCTGTGCCCCTCCATCTCCCCCACCCCCAAGCTCCCAAATTCGTCCCCCACCTCCCCTTGGTCAAACCAAGTTCACCCCCCCTCTCCCTTGCTCTCCCCTTGCACATCTCCTCATTCTATCTCTGTTTCAGGCAGCAGAACTACAACAAGTTGCAGACGCAGCCACGACCGTTACTTGAAGATTCAAGTAGCAAGGCCTACATCTCTGGAAAGGTCTTCCAGAGAGCTTTCCAGGCGAGGTGGTTTCGTCAGCATCCGAGCTCCGAGCAGTCCGCAGCATCCATTCTCCCTCGACTGCGCAGGAGACCCCAGGCAAGGAACCAGAACGTGATTGGAAGCTCAACCACGGCAAACCCTTTGGGATTAAGATCAAGTGTTCTTCAGAAGAAATCTTCCCTCTCAAGTCCTCTTTAATCCTCAAGAAGCAGAGCTGCATTTGGATATCAGCATCAGAAGTTACGAATTTTCTACTCCAAGGCATCAGGTCAGTTTTCAGGAGCCAGAACCGACATCCCTCTGCTCATCTGTTCGTCCCGGTATACTCCAACATCGTCCGACATCGCCGTCAAGTCCGAAAGAAAGAAGACTTGACCACGGTTCCAACGGTTCAAGTCTCGCCTCAATCAGAGCTCGGTAGCAATCGTGGCACCCCCTGCATCCAGTCACATGGTTCTGCACCAGACAGAGGCAGAACCAACCATCCCGGTTCCAGACTCTGCCACAGCCAGCTCGTGAAGGCTCTGAGCGCCATTTTTGGAGGGGAGAAACTACTTCCCGCTAGCTGCCACCTCCAAGAAGAAGGGACTCAATCGACCTCTGAAACCCTCTGTTCCAATTTTCTTCGTCGGAGAGGGCAGACTGCCCCTGTGGTACCAGGTTAGATCAGTCTTCATTTCTCCGGTCACTCCTCTCTCCACTGACATCGGATTGCATCCCCGTCAACTCCTGCTCGAAGCTACTCCGACCAAGTTCGCGTCACCGCTAGTTTCATTCCAATCGGAGTCCGGGAGAGCCCACAGTGACTTCTGCAACCTACTGCTTCAGCCCGATACCAGCCAGAGACCAGACGGTGGTGTCCTGTTCCAGTCGCCGGTGCAGTCAGCCCCGAGACTCAAAGCTTCCCCAAAAATTCAAGCTTCATCCCCTGTCAGCTGAGGAACTTTTGGCAGTGGTTTCGTCAAGTTTGGAGCCCCGTGGAGCCCGTGGCAGTGTCAACAGCGACACCCTATCCTGCAGACCTGCAGATTGGCAGAACCGGCGGACTCGGAAGATCGGCTTTTCCTTTGCATAAAACCCCACCCCGCTTGGCCGGCTGAAGGCCCCTCCCTGCGTGGAGGTAGTTTTGAATGTAATAAGAATAATCCCCACCCCAAGTTCATCCCTCCTGCGTGAGGTGTAGTGGTGTAATTCTTTCAATTTCAGGTTCAAGCTACATCGCCGCGGCGATCGGGTGTATACCCTCGCCTCCCGGCTCGCCCTCGTCTCCGGCCGGAGTCGGCGTCTTCACGCCGGCTAGGTGAGCCTCAGTCCCTCTCTTGCTTGGTTTAATCACTTGCTTAGCTTAGTATTATTGCTAGTACTGCGTCGGACGGAGAGTGAGAGCTCGGCCCAACTTGCTAGTTCCGTGAGTGACCACCGCGGGCGAGTTGAGAGTGAACCCACTAAACCCACACCCTTGGTGTGCTGGCCGCCCATGGTTTGGGCATCCTAGGCCCACTTGGGGTTCTCCACAAGCTAGCCAACCATTGGAGCTTCATGGTCCCGCCTCGGACCCTCTCCCACATCGCTTAGTTGCCAACGGGCACAAGTGTGCACCAAATGGGTTAGTTCGCTAGTGTGAGTCCGCTGCTCAACTTGAATGCTTGAAAATAGGTCCAAGGTTCGGTGTCACATCAAGTGGTATCAGAGCAAGTTCACAACTTGTCTCTATCAAGTTGGTCCTAGGGCATGTCTAAGCATTTAGAGTCTTCAAAATGCATCACTCTTGTCCCCTAATATGGCCACCTCATATCGACCTTACCAATCGGCCCACTCCATAAGTCCAAGTCACCAAAAGATGCCTACCACTAACACCCATAACTTCCCGGGCCATATCAACTACTTCATGAAAGCCTTGACCTATGCCAATGAGCGGCTTGATAACATATCGGGCCGACTCGACCAACTTGGAAAAAATAGGCCCGCCCCAAGGACGGACGATAGGATGGCCCCTTTCCCACTTCCCACCTTTGATGGGACCTCTCCTAGCAAATATTTAGATTGGGAAGCTACAATGGACCAATACTTCAATTGGTATCATATTTCCAAGGATGAAAAAGCATGGGTTGCCAAAATGCAACTAACCAAAAGGGCTCAAACTCATTGGTGTAAAATTGAGGGCTTAAGGATAATTAGACGGGAAGCTCCCCTCACCACATGGGAGGACATGAAGGATCAACTAAGGGCTAGATATGTGTCCCCTTCTCACTCGGATCACCAAAACCCAAGGAGCACTCCCACTCCTCCCACCCCACCCGTCCAAACCCTTATCACTAAAACCCAAGTACCTAAGACCTCCACCTCCCCACCTAACCCCATGAGGTCCCCCACACCCCAACCAAAACCCCCTTCCCTAACCTACACTAGTCAAGCCCCTTTAGCCCCCACTTCCACCCCAAATGATCCCAAGGGCAAGAGACCCCTAACCGACCCAATTCCCTCCATGGTGACCACCACTCATCCAACCCTCACCATTAAAAACCATGTGGACACCATGTCCACCCCTCCACCAAGGCCCATAATGGCCACCACCCCAAAACCCAAAACCCCTCACCCAACCCACCTCCCACTTCCTACACCAATCTTTCCCCAACCTAGGCCTCCTCTACTTCCCCTTCCTAGCCCAACCCAAGCCCATGCTTATTCACCACCCCGGGAGTGTCATACGCTAGCTATCACCAAACCACCCACCATAGATCCCCCTACTCCATTAGCAATAGAAGTTGCAACCCCCACACCCACCCAAGTGGAAAAAGATGCCCCTCCGGATCCACCTCCCAACATAGAGGAAATCCAAAGGCCAAACAACTCACACACCCCTAGCCTAGATCCTCTAGAGACACCCAACCTCACCATAGATAAGTCCATACTCCAATGGCTCAAGAAAAGTCTCACCATTCCTAGTTCACAACCATGCCACCTACCTATGGGATATCAATCTCAAATCATTCCCATTCAGCCACATGTCACTTATCAAACTTCCTATTGTGTGGATGATTTGGGAGACTTAGTGAACTACCTACATGGGCAAATGCACTTGACCAATATGCTAGCCATGAGGCCGCCCGAAACTAACACCATTAGCCTAGCATATCCCACAATTGGCTCCATCACTTCCATCTATACTAATGGCCAAGTTACTAGTGAGATCATCCTCCTTCTTCCCATGGAGGAAGAACCTATCATAGTCTACTCCCCAACCATTGAGATCCCAAGTGCTTTGATTGGCCAACCCATTAGCAACCTTAGCCCAATTATCTTGGAGGAGGATGACTCACCATTTGAGGTCCTTAAGAACACGGAGTACCCCTACCTAGGTGACCCTTACCATGATCCCTTTGACCCTTTTCTATGGGAGCCTAAATCTCCATGTGACCCTCTCCCCCTATTCACCACTCACCTCACCCTACCCATACCACCCATGTTGACCCAAACTCCTCCCTTCCTGGAATCGGGTTACACCATGAGAGCATTGACCTTAGACAACAAACACCTCGGGATTGAGGAAATGACCCACCCTATATCCACCTACCTAGATCCCTTCGACCCTTTTGAGTGGAAGCTCAAAGACCACCCCACCATCCCACATAAGGAAGTCATCTTTGGGAAAGGAGTTCATATGTCTTGGCACATCACATCGCTTGGCATGATTAGTCCGTCGGGTACATTCATCCATATCACCCACATGTCAAGAAGAAAATATGAGTGGTCAATATTTGGTTGTCATGGTCCACCATCATTCATCATAAATCTCAAGCATGTTAGGAGCATTCATGGATGTTCGGATCCTCCAACATTCATCACACTCACTCACAAGAGGGACACCTATGGATGCCCTGGTCCTCCCAAATCCTTCAAAGTCTTCATACCATCAATGCATGATAGGTCTATATATGGTTGTCCTGGACCCCCTTTGCATACCATACATTGTCAACTCACACCGCGTCATAGTACATGGCATATGCATTCAAGCAAGTATCAAGCAACAAGCGGTGAGATTCACAACAAGCGAGCAAAAACTCGTGAGCGCCACTTGGAATTCCAAGTTGGTAACTTGACGATGATGACTTTGGAGTGGCTCTACCCTAGGGTCACCTCCAAATTGAGGGCACGAGGACTTGGACCTTGCCAAGTTCTGAGTGACTTTTTGGCAACCCGGCTTATGGGTTGAACTTTCAAAAGAGTTTTGGGATTCTCCCCATTTCTCATGTGGCGGATCTAGCACCCTATAAGGGCACCGCGGTGGATCCTAGTGAGTGCCTCCAGCTTACACCTACCCTTGTGAGAGACACCCTCGGAGTGCCACCACAAATAGCCTGAGAGCCCGACGTGAGCACACAGCGGCAATACTAGGCAAGCAAGATCCCATCACCAGCATGAGGGTATGACCGAGTCACTTTGTCGACTGAAGCACCGTTCCCCGACTAGAGTCGCGGGTTGAGTATGGAGATCGTGGATCGCCCCGAGCTGCAGTTCGATGCACTACTTCCCTGGTGGACCCATACTCGACGGAGTCGAGTTTTCCCCACCCCGGGGGTATGATGAGGGCATCCCTTGCCCCTCCACTCTTTTTCCAGACTCGGATTGTTCGACGGCAAGCACCATTATATTTGTCATGTATTTTTGAGACTAGTTATGTAATCTTCACATTTTCTTTGAGTCATTATCATGTAATTTTCCCTTTATTTTGAGTCATGTATCTAGGTAGTTGAGTCATTTTCCTAAGTATTGAGTCATTATGTTGGTTAGATAGGTTAATGGGCCCAATCCATTGGGCTAGGCCCAGGGGCGCCCCTCCCTTGGACTGTGTGGTCTTTAGTTAGTTTGTCAGGGTCAGTTTGGTCTTAGGAAAATTATGGAGTCTATAAATACCCCACCCCTCTCTCATTTGTAACAACTTTTGATGAATATTGAAAAGCATTTGCCATCTCCCTCTCAATATCTCCCTCTCTCTCTCTCTCTCTTACTATCACTCTCTCTAAGTGGGTTGTACCCCCTCTCTCTCTCTCCTCCCCACCCCAATTTCGAAATTCACTCTCTCTCCTCCCCATTCATCCCTCATTAAGGCCCCTTCCCCTTCCCCATGCACTCATTCAACTCCCCCTCCAACCCCTAGGTGGAAACCCCTTCTCCTAGGCACCTTTCCACTTTCCAAAGCACCCCACCACCTTCCCAAGGCTGAATTAACCCCTCCCAAAGCCCAAATTCGAATTTCCCTCTCCCTAGGGCTGTGCCCCTCCATCTCCCCCACCCCCAAGCTCCCAAATTCGTCCCCCACCTCCCCTTGGTCAAACCAAGTTCACCCCCCCTCTTCCTTGCTCTCCCCTTGCACATCTCCTCATTCTATCTCTGTTTCAGGCAGCAGAACTACAACAAGTTGCAGACGCAGCCACGACCGTTACTTGAAGATTCAAGTAGCAAGGCCTACATCTCTGGAAAGGTCTTCCAGAGAGCTTTCCAGGCGAGGTGGTTTCGTCAGCATCCGAGCTCCGAGCAGTCCGCAGCATCCATTCTCCCTCGACTGCGCAGGAGACCCCAGGCAAGGAACCAGAACGTGATTGGAAGCTCAACCACGGCAAACCCTTTGGGATTAAGATCAAGTGTTCTTCAGAAGAAATCTTCCCTCTCAAGTCCTCTTTAATCCTCAAGAAGCAGAGCTGCATTTGGATATCAGCATCAGAAGTTACGAATTTTCTACTCCAAGGCATCAGGTCAGTTTTCAGGAGCCAGAACCGACATCCCTCTGCTCATCTGTTCGTCCCGGTATACTCCAACATCGTCCGACATCGCCGTCAAGTCCGAAAGAAAGAAGACTTGACCACGGTTCCAACGGTTCAAGTCTCGCCTCAATCAGAGCTCGGTAGCAATCGTGGCACCCCCTGCATCCAGTCACATGGTTCTGCACCAGACAGAGGCAGAACCAACCATCCCGGTTCCAGACTCTGCCACAGCCAGCTCGTGAAGGCTCTGAGCGCCATTTTTGGAGGGGAGAAACTACTTCCCGCTAGCTGCCACCTCCAAGAAGAAGGGACTCAATCGACCTCTGAAACCCTCTGTTCCAATTTTCTTCGTCGGAGAGGGCAGACTGCCCCTGTGGTCCCAGGTTAGATCAGTCTTCATTTCTCCGGTCACTCCTCTCTCCACTGACATCGGATTGCATCCCCGTCAACTCCTGCTCGAAGCTACTCCGACCAAGTTCGCGTCACCGCTAGTTTCATTCCAATCAGAGTCCGGGAGAGCCCACAGTGACTTCTGCAACCTACTGCTTCAGCCCGATACCAGCCAGAGACCAGACGGTGGTGTCCTGTTCCAGTCGCCGGTGCAGTCAGCCCCGAGACTCAAAGCTTCCCCAAAAATTCAAGCTTCATCCCCTGTCAGCTGAGGAACTTTTGCAGTGGTTTCGTCAAGTTTGGAGCCCCGTGGAGCCCGTGGCAGTGTCAACAGCGACACCCTATCCTGCAGACCTGCAGATTGGCAGAACCGGCGGACTCGGAAGATCGGCTTTTCCTTTGCATAAAACCCCACCTGCTTGGCCGGCTGAAGGCCCCTCCCTGCGTGGAGGTAGTTTTGAATGTAATAAGAATAATCCCCACCCCAAGTTCATCCCTCCTGCGTGAGGTGTAGTGGTGTAATTCTTTCAATTTCAGGTTCAAGCTACATCGCCGCGGCGATCGGGTGTATACCCTCGCCTCCCGGCTCGCCCTCGTCTCCGGCCGGAGTCGGCGTCTTCACGCCGGCTAGGTGAGCCTCAGTCCCTCTCTTGCTTGGTTTAATCACTTGCTTAGCTTAGTATTATTGCTAGTACTGCGTCGGACGGAGAGTGAGAGCTCGGCCCAACTTGCTAGTTCCGTGAGTGACCACCGCGGGCGAGTTGAGAGTGAACCCACTAAACCCACACCCTTGGTGTGCTGGCCGCCCATGGTTTGGGCATCCTAGGCCCACTTGGGGTTCTCCACAAGCTAGCCAACCATTGGAGCTTCATGGTCCCGCCTCGGACCCTCTCCCACATCGCTTAGTTGCCAACGGGCACAAGTGTGCACCAAATGGGTTAGTTCGCTAGTGTGAGTCCGCTGCTCAACTTGAATGCTTGAAAATAGGTCCAAGGTTCGGTGTCACATCAAAAGGTTTAGTCAATAAACGGTCCTATTGCAACCATCCTATTCCTTTCAACGGCCACGGTCAGACCATCCAATCATTCACACGGATTAATTCAGATAGTTCTAAACTTAAGCTCCTTCAAAGATCTATGGTCCTCACTAGACCGTTCAAGGACATGAACGGTAGACTCTTGACCGTTTAATCAGGTTCACGGCCTACAGATAAGCCGTTCAATTCCCTTCTCTCAACTCTGTCGTTGATCTAATGCACGGCTCTAATAGAGCCGTTCTATTCTCGGAGCGGTCAGTTTGTAACCGTTTAGTAAATTGAGCGGTCTGTATGTGACCGTGTGCATTCTGAGATCATGCCCAAACTCACTTAATCCCACAAAAAGAGTCGAACTCAAACCAAGCAAGCTAGCAATTTTATTTCTTTCATATGCCAAACTTTCTACGCATAAATCTCTATATCAAGCATCATGAAAGAAAAGGAAAAATCACTCAGTCCTCCGCTGGGCATCCCCACGGGGACGTATCTCTCTCAGCTCTCTAACATAAGCCTGGCGTGTCGCTGGAATCTCTGCAACCTCCGCTGGAAGGGTAACCACCCTGCTCACCTCCCACATGATCAGGGCACTCCTGACCGCCTACTCGTCCTCCTCCGTCCCGATCCTCTTCGCCTATAGTGCGGGAAGGTGGGGTAGTGCTGGAAGTACGGTCCTGGGTAGTCCAACCTATAGGTAGCACCAGTGCGGGATGTACATCGCCAGTGCAGTGTCGCTCACAAGCCTCAGATCCAAGCCTGGCCTCCTAGGAAGTCTGACCGCAGTGCTGTGGAGAAAGTCAGGGTGCATCGCGAACCAATCCAGGGGCAATCTGTTGATGTACAGTCGCCACTCGTCCCTGGTCTTCTTTTCTGCTGTCCTGCACTCTACCTGTGAAGAAAACTCGAAGGCGCCACCTATGAAGAAGAGGGGGTGACTCCCAAAGATCCGACTGGCTGAAGTGACAAACTCCTTATGAATGAATTTCATCCTGACACCCATCCAGCACTCTAAAAGTATCATGGAGCCAAAGAGAGGACCTCCTAGAGCTGCTGAGGTAAGGCCCTCGTACAAGTAGGCAAGGATATCCTGGGAGATGGAAAGACCCTGTCACAGGCCACTGATGGTACTAAGGATGGGAGTCTCTAGCACATGGTCGATAGAGGGGAACAAGATAGCCCCGCACAGGCAAAATGAGGCGGCCTTGGCTATGGCCTCATCCCACTGATGCGCTCGACAGTCATCGTTTAAAAATGCTGTGCCACATAAATTTCAAAATTTATACAACCGCACTCACTAACTTAAATGATTTTAAAAATACGAGTAAAGTGGTAAATACGGGTCGATCCCACGGGGAGGAAATTTGAATGTAAGTTGGAAAATACCCTTATGTTTTGGAAAACTAATTGCTTTTGTTTGATTTGAGTGCGATTACAACTAACGGAAATGAAATTACAATTTGAAAGAACAAGAGATAAGTGAAAGAAATATTTAGCCAATGAATTGAAGAATGCCGTCGTTTCCTCGTCGAGCCTTAGATGAAGATCGCTCCGCCTTGGAAGTCGACGCCGTGAGATGTTCGGAAGATGATCACCGCTTTGGGTGTGAGTGAAACACTTATGAAGAAAGGAACAAGTTTGAAAAACTAAGTTGAAAACAAAACAGAATTTTATTGAAAATAGGGTTTTGAAGAAATAGAATAACTTAAAATCTGGATGGAATTAGAAAACGTGGAATACATGAAAGTTGTAGCGAATTGAAATATGAAGAAGTTTTATGAAGAACACAGAAATAGAAAACGAAAGTAAGATAATGAAAAACTTAAAAAATCAAGATCTATCGCTGCTGGTGAACAGTAACTGACAGAAAAATAGAACAATAAAGAATTAATTATAGAGCTCAAACTAAGAAGAATTGGAAGAAGTGGAAGAAGAACAAAACTTAGATCTACAAGAGAGGAACAACTTTTATGAAGAACTAAGAGTAAAATTATGAGTGTAAAGGCTTTAAAATGGTAAATTTGTGAAGACTATCACTTCGGATGAACAGTACATACACAGGATAGCACTTAGAAATACAGAGAATAACTTTTAAACTAGAAGGATTTAAAGGAAATGATAAAAAGAACAATTGAAGAACACTTAAAGATGAACAACTTTCATGACGACAACAAATTGAAATGAAGATCACACAAGCTTGTAAATTGATTATGAAAAGTTGAAATGGCTAAGAGTACAATGAAATTCTTCAATACAAACTTAACACAAACTTCAAAACGTGAATACAAAAGCTTTCAAAATCTATCCCTACCAAAGCCACAAAGAAAAAACTTGAAGAACACTTACAAACTTGATCAATCCATAGCTTACTACTCCTAGCTATCCTCTCTTCCTAATCTCCTAACAACCCCCATTACAATGAAAGCCCCCCCCTTTTATAGGATGTTCAAACAACAACCCTATTCCATATGAACACTTTGCCAATGTGAACAACCAATTGCTGCATTTGTTGATTCTAAATTGTGTGCCAACATGTGTTGCATACTTGGCTATTTTTTTCTGATTTTTCTGTAATTTTTTTATTTTTTCTAGCCCTTTTTCCTTCTCTTTCTCTCTCCTCCAGCCGCGTGCGCCGCCCGTGTGCCGGCCGCCGCCCCTCTCCCTCTTTCTCCGCGTGCGCCGCCCATGCTTCTGCCGCGGTGAGCCGCCCGTGTGCCCTGCGCATGGGCGCACTGCACCGGCCGCCTTCTTGTCTACCGCGTTGGCACATTGCACCGCCTTTCTGCACATACACACATATATTAATTGTATTATATATATTGCTATAAGAAAAATCCTAAAAAATATCTAATAACTGTTATTATTATTATTATTATTATTTTCTTTTTGATTAAGTCCAAAATTATTTTTTTTTATTTTCATAATATCTATATAGATATATATATATATATGTATGTATATATTATGTATATAGCTTATTAAGGCCTTAAAAAATATCAAATAAATTTATTTTATTTCTTTTTTTTATTTTATTATTTTTTATTCTTATTGAACAAATCCTTGGGCTTTTTGGCCCATTTCAACGTACATTATATTGTCTTATTTTTCTTATTTTTATTATTTTGAATGTTTGTTAAATAAGGAAATATCTTTATTAAAATTATTTAATTATAGAAAATTAATTATTTTACTATAAATTAAAAGTAAGTGTGATAAGTGCATATTTATTATTATTAAAGCCCATAAATAATATAAATAACATGAATTAAGATGGAAAAATACACACTTATCACACCCCCCCAACTTACTCATTGCTAGTCCCTTAGCAATGCAAATAATGAAAAATTTTAGGACTAACAAGAGTTTAAAATATTCATGTCTCATTTCCAGATCATCGTTCATAGAATCGACTAAAGATTAGGAATCTAGAATCTTTATCACATACTAACCTTATGTAGGAAATTAAGGTACATGATTAAGAATTCTAATCAAAATTCAGTAGCACTTGTGCATGTGAAATGCTAAGTCTACAGTGAAGATAATTGCGTCCCCCATTTGCTATTGTAAGCAAGTGTCTTTCAACTCTACACTTCTTAACCAGAGCTTTAAGCATAATAGCTTTTTATCTGCCTTATTACTATGTCCCTTTTGGGATCTTTTGTGATGGGGGACGGGGACCGACACGGACTAAGACTCTCAAGGACTCTAACTGAGGCAAGCAGTAGCACGCTCAAGGGTCGCCAAGTGGCTGACCACCGTGATACCCCACAGAGTGAAGGACGTCTCTCAACAGAAACTCCGACCTCGGCCGTCCCAAGGAGGGAAGCGCACGTGTCTAGGCGTAAAGTCGACTTCCAAAGACAAGGGGAGTCGAGTCCTAGCTCGATGCTCTAAGGGTGCTAAAGGATGGGTGCTCTCACTCGCGATCCGCGGTGATGGTAACAAAGTAGCTAGGCGCCTACTCTCTCTCACGCGGCATAATCAAAAGCATACTAAAAGAGCAAGCACAAGAGAGGAGTCGGAACGCGTACCTCCACGCCTAGGCGTGGGGAAGGAACCCCGGCCGTGGGCCAACAACCCCGATACACTGAAGACCAATAAAATACAACCCAATAGCGGCCCACTCCTCGCAGGGAGGTAAAAGGCTACAAGCGACGCATTCGGGGCTGCCGGGCACGGGCTGACGGGCCGCACTCGGTGACGGGCACAATGCTGCAGAATCGGCGTCGCGCGCGCCTGGACGGAGACGGGTCCCACGGGCTGATGCGACGTCCGATCGAGGCGCCGTCAGAGAGGACGCGTCTCTGACTGCTGGAGGAACGCTCCGGCCCAAGGAGGCACGCTGGATCCACCGGTGGTGGCCGTGGTCGCTGCTGAAAGTCGGGTCAGGTTCTGTGGTCGCAGAACTGCGCACGCCGACGAAAAAATCAGGAAGTCGGACTTCTGGTGCCCGAACAGGTCCCGGCCGGTTGGAGGTGAAAGCCAACTGGCAGAGGTCGCCCTCGGCCAAACGGCGCTGGCAGACGATGCCGGTACGAGTCGCAGGAGCCGCTGGAAGTTGGTGTTAGTTCGCTGGCCGGACTGTGCAGACAGACCTGAGTGGTCCCACGAGAATCGACGCCACGCTCGGCACCGATGTCGGAACGAGGCGAGATCGGTGGCGTTGGACAGAGGACGAGGAGAGGTACGTCCGGTGAAGATCCCGCGTCCAAACTCGCAGACTTCCGCCCTGTGCGAATTTTGAAAGAGGGCGGACAGAATCTGGGCGCACAGGGAGAGGGGTCCTGCGCGCTCTCACAAGGAAAATCACTACGGGTGGTGCCGATCTCCGAATGAGGCGAAACCACCTCGCACGCGTCGGCGACTCGTAGAAGAATCCCACAAAAATGGGCTGGACGCAGAATGGCACCACGAACAGCAGATGTCGTCGCAGCTCTTGGAGACAAAATCTGGACGCACTCGAACTCGGATCTGAGAAGAGATAGAAGAGAGGGGAACCTCGGCGTCGCACCGAGGGGATGGGGAGTCACACCCCAAGCTTGCTCCCGTCGCAGGAGCAAGGAGGACAGAGGAGGAAGTCGCATCCACCTTCAAGAGCACAAGCTATTTTCTTCTATTCCATTCAATTGATTCCCACAAAAGGAAATTACATGCCTTATATATCGGGGGAGGGGAATTAGGGTTTCACCCAGCCAAGGGAGGAGGGGTGCGACCAGGACCTTCCCCATTCAAGGGGGGGGGCGGCCAAGCCTCCTCCAATCAAGGAGGGATCAAGGGGAGGGGGGCGCCCAAAGAAGAAAGGTGGGGGAGGTGGAATGGGAAAGGGGTGTGCCCAAAAAGGAAAGAAGAGGAGGCAAGGTGGGGAAGGTGGCGCAGCCACCTTGGATGGGGAAGGGGGAATGCGCCCCAAACCCTAACCCTAATCCAAACACTATGGGCCAAGGCCAAGCCCAATAGTAAAAGAAAAAAAAAGGACCCATTATCCCTACACATAGTCTGATAGCAATAAAACTAGATAACATGTCCACGCAGGGACTAATCCAAGGCCCACATGGCCTGAGCAAGCAGAGAAGATAGCTAGAAGATGCCGCCATCGCCGAGCCACAAGGAAGTAGCGGTGTGCCGGGTGCTCCGTCGAGGATAGCGCCGTGTGTCCTCACCAATTCTCCCCGGGTGGGAAGAACTCGACCCCGTCGAGTAGGGGTCACGGTCGCTGAGGTACCGCTCCAGCAAGTCCGGATCGATCCGCTCCAGCTCTCCACGTGTAATCCAGGTGTTGTCCGACTCGGGGCGCCCTCTCCAACGCACTAGGAAGCGTTGGTAGGCTCCGCTCCTGGTAGTAGTCACCTGCTCATCCAGTATGCAATCTATATGCTCGCGTGTATGTAATGGGGCTGGAGGAGGTGGACTCTCAGTAGGTGTATCACTCACAACAGGAGGGTCAGGCCCAAATAACTCGCTGGGTATCACCGCGGGATCCTTATAAGCTACCAGATCAGAGACATTGAACGTCGAACTGATCCCGTAGTCGTCTGGAAGCTCGATCTCATACGCGTTCGACCCAATACGCCTCAACACTCTGAATGGTCCTGCACCGCGGTCTTGGAGTTTCTTTACGGCTCCCGAAGGAAACCGTTCCGGTCTAACCCGGACCATGACGTACTCTCCCTCGCGGAACTCACGTGTGCGTCTGTGCGCGTCAGCTAACTCCTTGTAACGTGCGTTGCAAGCCTCAATATGACGACGGACATGATCATGCAACTGTCTAATATGCTCAGCAAAAGACTCAGCTGACTCAGAGACTCGGGACTGAATGGGGGAGGGAATCAAATCAATCGGTTTCCTAGGCCTACGACCAGTGACAATCTCAAATGGACTCAACCCTGTAGACCTATTGACCGAATCATTATAAGCAAACTCCGCTAAAGGTAAGACAAGATCCCAATCTCCAACTCTATCACGCACTAAACATCTCAGAAGATCCCCTAGACTTCTATTGACTACCTCTGTCTGACCGTCAGTCTGGGGGTGGTACGCGGTGGAGAACTTCAACTGGGTGCCCATCATCCGCCAAAGGGTTTTCCAAAAGTAGCTCGTAAAACGCACATCCCTATCAGAAACAATGGTACGCGGCAACCCAAACCTGGACACACAGTGGGTGAAGAATAACCTAGCAACTCCAGAGGCATCCGATGTCTTGGAACAAGGAATAAACAAGGCCATCTTGGAGAAGCGGTCAACCACAACAAAAATAGAATCATGCCGCCGTGCAGTACGGGGCAAACCAAGCACAAAGTCCATGCTGATATCCTGCCAAGGACTATCAGGGACAGGCAGAGGGGTATAAAGGCCAGTGTTCTGTTTCCTCTGTTTCGCTAAGGCACAAATACGACACTGGGCAACTATGCGGGCCACATCCCTCTTCAAACTGGGCCAGTAGAAACGGTGCTCGACAGCCTCTATGGTCTTGTTTCGGCCGAAGTGGCCGGCAAGACCTCCTGCATGAAGCTCCCACGTAAGAAAATCACGAACTGAAGTCCGTGGGATGCACAACCTATCGCCTCTAAATAAGTGACCATCCTGAAGGACAAACTCGCTAAACTCACGGGACGGTCCTGACTGAAGGGCAGAATAGATGGGACCGAAGTCCGGGCAATCAATGTAGGCCTCCTTCAACTTCTCTAAACCAACCACCTGAACATTCATGGTGGATATCAACATCACCCGCCGACTAAGAGCGTCGGCCACCTTGTTCTCAGCACCTGCCTTGTGCTTGAGAACGAATGTAAACTCCTGCAAATATTCCACCCATCTACTATGTCGGGCATTCAGCTTCTTTTGGGTGTGGAGAAATTTCAATGCCTCATGGTCAGAAAAGAGCACAAACTCCTGGTGGAGGAGATAGTGCCTCCAATAGCGCAAGGCCTGAACAACTGCGTAGAATTCCTTGTCATAAGTAGAGTAACGCAGTTTGGCATCATTGAGTTTCTCACTAAAAAAGGCTATAGGGTGGGACTCCTGGCTAAGCACTCCCCCTATGCCTAAACCTGAGGCATCACATGTGACCTCAAACACTTTAGAAAAGTCTGGAAGTGTAAGAACGGGTGCCTGGGTCATGCGATCCTTGATAAGCTGGAAGGCTGTGGCCGCAGCCTTCGTCCAGGTAAACTCGCCCTTACGGATGCAATCCGTGATCGGGGCGGTGATAGAACTGAACCCCCTAATGAAACGGCGATAGAAAGTCGCCAGACCATGAAAGCTCCTAACATCGTGGAGTGTGCGGGGCTCGGGCCACTCCACTATGGCACGGATCTTCTCCGGATCAGCGGAGACTCCGTCACGGGACATAATGAACCCTAAGAAAGAAACCTGGTCAGTCATGAAGCTACACTTCTTAGGGTTGGCAAACAAGCTCTCCCGTCTCAGAACAACACACACCTGCCTAATGTGATCTAGGTGTAACTCCCTAGTGCGGCTATAAATCAAGATGTCGTCGAAGTAGACGACCAAAAACACTCCAATCATAGGACGCAACACCTGCGTCATCAGCCGCATGAAGGTGCTAGGGGCGTTAGTCAGCCCGAAGGGCATGACCAACCACTCGTAAAGACCATCCTTGGTCTTAAAAGCAGTCTTCCACTCATCACCGGGTCTGACCCTCACCTGGTGATAGCCACTCCTAAGATCGATCTTCGAAAAAATCGTGGCTCCCGACATCATATCAAGCAAGTCATCTAGCCGGGGAATGGGAAACCTATACTTAACCGTGATCTTATTGATCGCACGGCTATCGATGCACATACGCCATGTGCCATCCTTCTTCGGTGCTAGCAGGGCGGGAACAGCACAGGGGCTCTTGCTATCCCTAAGGGAACCCCTACTCATCAACTCATCAACCTGCCTCTGTAGCTCAGCGTGGTCCGCGGGACTCATCCGATAATGTGGAAGATTGGGCAAGGACGAGCCCGGGACAAGATCAATCTCGTGCTGGATGTCACGCAAAGGTGGAAGGCCTTCGGGAAGGTCCTCCGGAAAGATATCAGCAAACTCTCGCAACATCTCAGCTAACTGAGGGTCTGTCACTCCCTCGAGACTGGGGACTACCTCACCTGTCTCCCTGACAACCACGGCTAAAAGAGGGACACCACTAGTGACCTCTCTCTCCATCTCTCGGGGACTGATGATCATCAACCTTCTCGTAGGAGGAACATCTATGGTGAGGGTAGGAGAGGGGGTGGAAATAGGCACCGGAGGTGGTGGTGGCGGAGGCTTGACCTTCCCCTGGCGAGGGGTGGTCGTGGCACTCGGACCGGCTGGTCCCCTAACAGTAGGGTCCCTAGGTGGGGCTGGGTGGAGGGTGATCCTGTGGCCGTTGTGATCAAATGTGCAAGTGTTTGCACGGCCCTGTAGGGTGGCATCCATGTCAAACAACCACGGCCTCCCTAAAATGATGTTACCTACCTCCATAGGGAGAACATCGCACCAAACTTCATCCTGATAGGTCTGGAACTGAAGGGACACTAGGCAACGGAGCCTAACAGGAATGGAGGTAGAATCGACCCAAGAAACCCTATAGGGAGCAGGGTGGTCAACTGGGGTCAACCCAAGGCGGGTAACAGTGCCAGTAGATATGGCGTTAATGCAACTCCCGCTATCAATGACAATCTTGCAAGCTTTACCCCCAAGCCTGCAGAAGGTGTGAAAAATGGTGGTGCGACGCCAGTCATCACTCACCTGGGGCTGGGCTAGGATGCACCTAACTACCCCTAACTGTGGGTCACCCTGAAAATGGCTACCCTGGGCACCATCCTGCTCTCCCTCGAGCAGATCATCGAAGAACTCCTCAACCAAGTCCTGGTCTACCTCATAACTAACAGGTATGGGCTCAGTGGGGGACTCAGTGGAAGTGGGGTCTGCCACGACGAGGGCCTTCCTCTCACGAGTGGGGCATCTATCAGCATAGTGGCCAAGTCCGCCACACCGGTAACAAGTACGAGCGCCCGCACTGGATGAGGCTCCAGCGGTCATAGGACTCTTGCCCTTGTCATCATGACGGGGCGCGGGGAGTAAAGGCTGTGAACGAGCAGGATGTGGGGGAGGCGGAAGTGTAGGGCGAGTGGGGGGGTAGGGTGCCTGCTGGCGAGGTGGAGGGAGCGGATCCCTAGGAAGGGGTGGACGAGGCCTGGGACCAGTGGGGTCCTGGCGAGGAGGCTCTGCGGGCCGAGCCGCCGGGTATCGACCATACTGTGTGGAAGTGGAGCGAGGGTCAAGACCCCGCTGACTAGGCATCCCCGGACGAAAGGTGGGGCCAAACTCCAACTCAAATTGCTCTAACTCTAGGGCAACCTGGTAAGCTAGCTCTAAAGTGCCTACCTGGCGACGGTAGAGCTCATACTGATATTCGGGCCTCAAGCCACGGCGAAAACGGGAAACAGGCATGCCCTTCTCTTCATCAACTCCACATCGCAAATAATACTCGTCAAATTCGGCGATGTACTCGGTCACGGACCGATCGCCCTGACTAAGGGTCTGCCATTGGTCAATGAGCCTCTGGCGGTAAGAAGGAGGGACATACTTCTCGCGGAGCTTACGCCGCATATCAAACCAGGTCTCTATGGGTGGGTCCTGCCTCTGTAACATCAGACTCTCGACATTCCTCCAGTAGGTCTGGGCTTTCCCCATGAGCTTCATCTTGGCAAATCGGACTTGCCGCAGCTCAGACATCTCAACCCATTCGAAATACCTATCCATGCTATTCTCCCAGTCTATGTAGGCTTTTGGGTCAAGAGACCCCTCGAAAGTGGGTGGATCGGCACGGACGGTCCTAAGGGCCCTATCATCCTCATCCTGGTGTGGTCGACGACCACGGTACTGGCGTCCATTCCCCTCAAAATCCATCTCGGACCCATAGTCATCAAAGTCGGGGGCTCGGGGACGTCGCTCCTGAGCCCGAGGGGCTTGAGCGGCAGCAACAAGAGGAGCTTGGTTGGCTCTAGGAGAGTCCTGGCGGTGCACCTCATCTACCCTCCCTATCCGGCCAACAAGACCCTGGAGGGCCAAATCGGACACGGTGGCACGATCCTCAATGACCTTCAGACGATCATCTAGACGCTCAGTCAACTCCTTGATGGACTGGTCGGACCTGTCCATACGGGTCGTAAGTTGGGCAATCAGATCCTCAAGAGATGGGCGTCCCTGAGGTGGGTGTTGGTCACCCATGGCGTCCGGGCGATGGTAGTCCGTACCACCCCGAGTGGGCATGCAAAGGAGGCTAACACCCTAAGACCTAGAGGGACACGAATGCAATGAGATGCAAGACTCAAACAAGACACGACCAAAACCTAAACACAACCCTAAGACCCAACCTGTAAGGACAAGTTGGTAACCATGCTCTGATACCAAAATTTGATGGGGGACGGGGACCGACACGGACTAAGACTCTCAAGGACTCTAACTGAGGCAAGCAGTAGCACGCTCAAGGGTCGCCAAGTGGCTGACCACCGTGATACCCCACAGAGTGAAGGACGTCTCTCAACAGAAACTCCGACCTCGGCCGTCCCAAGGAGGGAAGCGCACGTGTCTAGGCGTAAAGTCGACTTCCAAAGACAAGGGGAGTCGAGTCCTAGCTCGATGCTCTAAGGGTGCTAAAGGATGGGTGCTCTCACTCGCGATCCGCGGTGATGGTAACAAAGTAGCTAGGCGCCTACTCTCTCTCACGCGGCATAATCAAAAGCATACTAAAAGAGCAAGCACAAGAGAGGAGTCGGAACGCGTACCTCCACGCCTAGGCGTGGGGAAGGAACCCCGGCCGTGGGCCAACAACCCCGATACACTGAAGACCAATAAAATACAACCCAATAGCGGCCCACTCCTCGCAGGGAGGTAAAAGGCTACAAGCGACGCATTCGGGGCTGCCGGGCACGGGCTGACGGGCCGCACTCGGTGACGGGCACAATGCTGCAGAATCGGCGTCGCGCGCGCCTGGACGGAGACGGATCCCACGGGCTGATGCGACGTCCGATCGAGGCGCCGTCAGAGAGGACGCGTCTCTGACTGCTGGAGGAACGCTCCGGCCCAAGGAGGCATGCTGGATCCACCGGTGGTGGCCGTGGTCGCTGCTGAAAGTCGGGTCAGGTTCTGTGGTCGCAGAACTGCGCACGCCGACGAAAAAATCAGGAAGTCGGACTTCTGGTGCCCGAACAGGTCCCGGCCGGTTGGAGGTGAAAGCCAACTGGCAGAGGTCGCCCTCGGCCAAACGGCGCTGGCAGACGATGCCGGTACGAGTCGCAGGAGCCGCTGGAAGTTGGTGTTAGTTCGCTGGCCGGACTGTGCAGACAGACCTGAGTGGTCCCACGAGAATCGACGCCACGCTCGGCACCGATGTCGGAACGAGGCGAGATCGGTGGCGTTGGACAGAGGACGAGGAGAGGTACGTCCGGTGAAGATCCCGCGTCCAAACTCGCAGACTTCCGCCCTGTGCGAATTTTGAAAGAGGGCGGACAGAATCTGGGCGCACAGGGAGAGGGGTCCTGCGCGCTCTCACAAGGAAAATCACTACGGGTGGTGCCGATCTCCGAATGAGGCGAAACCACCTCGCACGCGTCGGCGACTCGTAGAAGAATCCCACAAAAATGGGCTGGACGCAGAATGGCACCACGAACAGCAGATGTCGTCGCAGCTCTTGGAGACAAAATCTGGACGCACTCGAACTCGGATCTGAGAAGAGATAGAAGAGAGGGGAACCTCGGCGTCGCACCGAGGGGATGGGGAGTCACACCCCAAGCTTGCTCCCGTCGCAGGAGCAAGGAGGACAGAGGAGGAAGTCGCATCCACCTTCAAGAGCACAAGCTATTTTCTTCTATTCCATTCAATTGATTCCCACAAAAGGAAATTACATGCCTTATATATCGGGGGAGGGGAATTAGGGTTTCACCCAGCCAAGGGAGGAGGGGTGCGACCAGGACCTTCCCCATTCAAGGGGGGGGCGGCCAAGCCTCCTCCAATCAAGGAGGGATCAAGGGGAGGGGGGCGCCCAAAGAAGAAAGGTGGGGGAGGTGGAATGGGAAAGGGGTGTGCCCAAAAAGGAAAGAAGAGGAGGCAAGGTGGGGAAGGTGGCGCAGCCACCTTGGATGGGGAAGGGGGAATGCGCCCCAAACCCTAACCCTAATCCAAACACTATGGGCCAAGGCCAAGCCCAATAGTAAAAGAAAAAAAAAGGACCCATTATCCCTACACATAGTCTGATAGCAATAAAACTAGATAACATGTCCACGCAGGGACTAATCCAAGGCCCACATGGCCTGAGCAAGCAGAGAAGATAGCTAGAAGATGCCGCCATCGCCGAGCCACAAGGAAGTAGCGGTGTGCCGGGTGCTCCGTCGAGGATAGCGCCGTGTGTCCTCACCATTTTGTATTCTTTTCTTCTCTTTATTTTTTTATACACGCATGATGCCGCACTACCTTTCACTATTTTACGCGAACCGCAACACGTCTTAGGTGAAGTAGGCCTGGTTACACAGATCAAAGTTCCCTTTTCCTTTTGACATGAACCTCAACACGTCATAGGTGAAGTAGGCCCGGTTACTCAGAATCAGAGCATTTTTCATGATGTTTTCCTCATAATTTTTTTCAATTGTGCTTTTGCACTAATTTTGATAACTTGGCAGAAAGCTTTATAAAAGATCTCTTCTTCAAGAAGTACTGAATATCAGACAACATATCCAAAATAGCAGAAGGCTTGTCCTAGTTGTTTCTTTAGCGTGCATAGTGATTTTCTTTTTCTAAAGTGCACATGAACTTTAAAGAGATTCTTAAATCAGTTTTTCATGGCTAGATTCAATAAATTATCCATCATCTGATTCCCTAATTTTTTCTATTCCAGAATTACTTTTCATGAGACATGAATCAAGAAACTCCAAATGAGTTTATTTTATTTGTTTTCCAATTTTCAATTTTCAAAAAAAAAATTTCATAGCTAAATGAGGTTGTATATGAATGTAACATGTACAATGGCATGATTTCCGTCCCCCCAACTTAAATGACATTATCCTCAATGGCATGAACAATAGAGAATAATGAACAATGTAGACATAAAATTTGTGAAGGAACAGGACAACCTGACGGAAGTGAACTTTGACGCGTTGACTTGTGACGGCTTGGCAGAGGTGTTGACTTTGAAAATCTGAGCATCAGAGGAAGCAAGTATTTCTTCTCCCCCCAACTTATCATTTATTCAAACCTGCAAAATAAAAACACAAACACACAAGAAAAGCTTGGGTTGCCTCCCAAGAAGCTATTTATGAGCACACAGAAATCACTTAAAACGTTGGGTTGCCTCCCAAGAAGCGCTAAATTTTATGTCGTCAGCCAGACACAAGGTAGATCACTAACCAATGCGTGGCATTCAGAATGAGCCACCACGTGATCTTGTCTTTCTTCAAATTCCAGCCCTTATGCCATTTGAAGGCAAGAGAAAACATGTACGGACCGGGGCTAGAAAGAGGCAGGACTCGCACATTATGGATTTTAACGTTAACCCTGTGTGTGAGCCAGTTTTCAGTTTTAGGGATCCAGAAATGATCAATGGGCAATTTGTCAAGATCGAAGTGGAACCCTTGCACCATATCAATCCCTTGGTCCCCTTGTCCTGTATCATCTCTCCTGACGAGCCCTTTAGGAACGACTTCCTCCGTGGTAACTTGTTCAGGACCTGGTAGCCTAGGAATAAGATTGTCATCCTTAGCCACTTTCCTCTCAGTAACAGTCTCTTGAGCTTTAAGAGCGTTGATCAACTTGTCTGCCTGAGAGGAAGTCAAATCAAAGGTGAATGTGGTTGGCACATCCCCCTCAGGTCCTAGAATCTCAAATTGGAGAGGCTTGACTGACAGGGGAATCAAAGTAGAAGGAAGCACTAACTCATCCACAGATTCAGACGTCATTGGAGAGGCTTTAGGGGTTAGATCAAATAGAAAAGTTTCGAATGAAACCCCTTCATCACACTCCTCACTCATCTGAGGATTATTAACCAAATTTCCCAATAATGGGGTGGATAGAGGAAATGTAAATGATTCCAGCCCAACCCTTTCATCATAGATCAGATCAAATGTGAATTTCTCTAAGGCGGGCCCATCATCACACTCCTCACTAATCCCAAAATTATCAATCAAATTTTCCAGAGATGGGGTCGGTAGATGAAATGTAAACTTTTCTAATAAGGCCCCATCATCATGTTCTTCCAGGGAAGGAGGATATTCAGGATATTGTTTCAGTAAATCAACAAGATTATTACTAACAAAGTAATCCTCCTCGTTATTGATTTCCTCAATTGAGTTGTTTGGGCCATTATCTTTTACAGTACTATTCTCAATCTCAATATATTCGTAGAATGGGGTGATATGATCATGATTATCCCTGAAGCCACCCCCTTCTTCCTTTCCTTCCTGCATCATGGTATTACGTGCGCACTCCCCCTCATTCTCAATAGTGATATCGTGAGCCAAAATGACAGGCAGAAGACTGTCATCATCATCATCATTCACATATTGAGGGGGTTGGTGTAATGTTGAAGGAGAGGGTTGATAAGTAGACTGAGAGTACATGTTTTGAGGGTCAAAGCAGTGGCCCGGTGAATCACTCCTAGTATCCATGTTGAATCCGAAATCTGGGTGAGATGAGTTTGGCTGAAGTTGAGGACACAGGGGCCGCCCGTGGCCTTCTTGGGGTGAAATTGTAGACAAATGGGTTTGGATTGTTTGGTCCATCCAAGGAAAATTTAGGTGATTGCTCCAGCCAGACGTAGAATTATCGGAAAGGGTATCACACTGGCATGGAGAGAATCCTAGGCCATTTTGGACCTGTGCTCGGATGACTGGAGAGAGTCGGGCAATAGTAGAACATTCACTCACATGGTGAGTGAGACTGGCACAGAATTCACAAGCTTTCGTGAAAGTATGGATTGGGTTTTCAGCCTGTTTGACATGTCCTACGGATTGTTGATGAGATGAGATGGAGGCACGGTTTATCGAATTTTCACTCAAAATTTCAAACAAATCATACGCCTCATCTTCACCTTTGCTCAAAAATGCCCCTCCACAATATATGTCCACCATTTGCCTATCATAATCGGATAACCCCTCATAAAATGTAAATATAATTTGCCATTTGGACAACCCATGGTGTGGACATTGACTTACTAAATCCTTAAGTCTCTCCCAAGATTCATAAATTTGCTCTCCCGGACGTTGAGTAAATCCTGTAATCGCCCTTCTCATCATGTTGGTTCGGCCTATGGGGTAAAATTTTTTCAAAAATTCTAACTGCATAGCTTCTGAAGTCCTGATAATCTTTCCAAAACTCCTTAACCAACATTTTGCTTTATCTTTCAATGAGAATGGAAATAAGATCAACTTAAAGGCATCATCATTAAAATTCTGAATTTTGATCAGGGAGTAAACTTCTAGAAAATCATCTAGATGTCTATAAGGATTTTCATTGAGATTCCCATAAAAAGATGGTAGCATCTGGATGAGACTAGGGCGAATCTCATATTGATCAACAAGAATGTTAGGGAGTTGAATACAGGTTGAGGGCTTGTAAGTAGAAGGATAAAAGTGCTCCTGCATAGGCGTGGATTTGTGATTTTATTTTTTTTTTATGCAACCACAAACAAGTTAACACAAATTATCTAATGATCTAGATGCGACTCAGACCTACAAATAGGGTTTCACAAAGTGATTAAAATGAAACTTAAGTTTACCCTCAATATGTCCACTAGCCAGGTAAGGGGTGGGGAAGTGGGAGGTTCCCCCTACTTTTGTAGGGACCTAATTATGCCAAACCACTAGCCCTCTTAAGCCGTTTGCCGTCCGACCGTCTTGCCTTAGGCACCGATTTTTATATGAGGGTGAACCCAAATAACACAAGAACCACAGTGTGATCCTAGGGCCAACGTTTTCTGACTTTTATTTATGGCGTAGGTCATGCAAAGATGCAAGGGAAATGTGATTTGTGGGCTAAGGAAGGGTGATGAAATCCCCACCTCATGTTATTTAAAGGTAGTACCCTTAGAATATGTTGAAATGAAATGCACACCATAATTTCAAACAAGGGGTTCTTATGCAATATGCATGCCATAATAGGATAAGTAGAACGTACCTTGCCCCTCGTAATCTTCAAAATGCAATGACAAGAATTAAACAAAGAAAAATTCTATGCTAAATGATGCATGACCTAGAACATGTTGTGTGGTTTCTATTCTTGGAATGAATTTTTGTTTTATTTTGGTGAAAGTATGTTTTTTTTTATTTTAGTTAATGAACCTATCTAACCAGTGCAAAAGGTTCTTTTGTTGTGATGTTTTTGATTTTTATAGATTTTTCAAGAATTTTTCAGATTTTTTTTAATAAATTTTTCAAAAATTGGAAAAACTGAACCTGTTCCTACGTTTCTGCCCTTTAGCTTCAGGTATGAGTCTCCTCTTTCCTTGATTTTCTGATTTGTTTTCTTTTTCCTGTAAAATAAAATAGCAAAATCAATATACAAATATACAAATCAAACACAAGAATATCCCAACATTCAAAAATTCCATCCTCGGCAAGGGCGCCAAAAATTTGATGCGCTCGACAGTCGTCGTTTAAAAATGCCGTGCCACACAAATTTTAAAATTTATACAACCGCACTCACTCACTTAAATGATTTTGAAAATACGAGTAAAGTGGTAAATACGGGTCGATCTCACGGGGAGGAAATTTGAATGTAAGTTGGAAAATACCCTTATGTTTTGGAAAACCAATTGCTTTTGTTTGATTTGAGTGCGATTACAACTAACGGAAATGAAATTGCAATTTGAAAGAACAAGAGATAAGTGAAAGAAATATTTAGCCAATGAATTGAAGAATGCCGTCGTTTCCTTGCCGAGCCTTGGATGAAGATCGCTCCGCCTTGGAAGTCGACACCGTGAGATGTTCGGAAGATGATCACCGCTTTGGGTGTGAGTGAAGCACTTATGAAGAAAGGAACAAGTTTGAAAAACTAAGTTGAAAATAAAACAGAATTTTATTGAAAATAGGGTTTTGAAGAAATAGAATAACTTAAAATATGGATGGAATTAAAAAACGTGGAATACATGAAAGTTGTAGAGAAATGAAAGATGAAGAACACAGAAATATAAAATGAAAGGAAGATAATGAAAAACTTGAAAAATCAAGATCTATCGCTGCTGCTGAACAGTAACTGACAGAAAAACAGAACAGTAAAGAATTAATTATAGAGCTCAAACTAAGAAGACTTTGAAGAAGTGGAAGAAGAACAAAACTTATATCTACAAGAGAGGAACAACTTTTATGAAGAACTCAGAGTAAAATTATGATTGTAAAGACTTCAAAATGGCAAATTGGTGAAGACTTTCACTTCGGATGAACAGTACATACACAGAATAGCACTTAGAAACACAGAGAATAACTTTTAAACTAGAAGGAATTAAAGGAAATAATGAAAAGAACAATTGAAGAACACTTAAAGATGAACAACTTTCATGAAGACAACAAATTGAAATGAAGATCCCACAAGCTTGTAAATTGATTATGAAAAGCCGAAATGGCTAAGAGTACAATGAAATTCTTCAATACAAACTTAACACAAACTTTAAAACGTGAATACAAAAGCATTCAAAATCTATCCCTACCAAAGCCACAAAGTAAAAATTTGAAGAACACTTACAAACTTGATCAATCCATAGCTTACTACTCCTAGCTATCCTCTCTTCCTAATCTCCTAACAACCCCCATTACAATGAAAGCCCCCCCCCCTTTTATAGGGTGTTCAAAGAACAACCCTATTCCATATGAACACTTTGCCAATGTGAACAACCAATTACTGCATTTGTTGACTCCAAATTGTGTGCCAACATGTGTTGCACACTTGGCTAATTTTTTCTGATTTTTCTGCAATTTTTTTCTAGCCATTTTTCCTTCTCTTGCTCTCTCTTTCTCTCTTCTCCAGCCGCGTGCGCCGCCCGTGCGCCGGCCGCCGCCCCTCTCCCTCTTTCTCCGCGTGCGCCGCCCACGCTTCTGCCGCGGTGAGCCGCCCGTGTGCCCTGCGCGTGGGCGCACTGCACCGGCCGCCTTCTTGTCTACCGCGTGGGTGCACCGCCTTTCTACACATACACACATATATTAATTGTAATATATATATTGCTATAATAAAAATCCTAAAAAATATCTAATAACTGTTATTATTATTATTTTTTTTATTTTCTTTTTGATCAAGTCCAAAATTATTTTTTTTATTTTCATAATATCTATATAGATATATATGTATATATATGTATGTATATATTATGTATATAGCTTATTAAGGCCTTAAAAAATATCAAATAAACTTATTTTATTTCTTTATTTCTTTTATTATTTTTTATTCTTATTGAAAAAATCCTTGGGCTTTTTGGCCCATTTCAACGTACATTATATTGTCTTGTTTTTCTTATTTTTATTATTTTGAATGCTTGTTAAATAAGGAAATATCTTTATTAAAATCATTTAATTACAGAAAATTAATTATTTTACTATAAATTAAAAGTAAGTGTGATAAGTGCATATTTATTATTATTAAAACCCATAAATAATATAAATAACATGAATTAAGATGGGAAAATACACACTTATCACCCACCCACACCTATTCCTGCAATGTTCAATTACCCATTGGCTAAGAGGAAGAAGGTGGATCTGACGTGGGCCTATGAAGGTATGGATGACCTTGCTATCTGGTATAAACCCTCCCAAGATAAGCCTAGGGTCTATAGGGGCAACAGTGTGACAAACTAAATCCTCCTCTCCCGCCTAGGACCTAGGAAAGGAGAAATATGTCTCTACCTCCTCTAGTAGGATAGTGGCCTCAAAAGATGGGAAAATGAATGTATGGGTCTGAGGATGCCAAAGTTCCACCAAGGCTGATATGATGTGCTAGTCGAAGGACAACTTTGGGTAGTTTTGGCCTAATACCAAGAGTGGGTGTAGGTGCCATGACTTCAGGATAGATATCACTTTTAGGGGCAATGCACGAACCATTGGAGCCATCAACTTCAAAGTGGAATAGCGCCTGGAGCCAGGGAGAAGCTGAGATGGAGGGAAAGAAAAAAGAAAAAAAGGAAAAGGAGAGAAAGAATGCGTAAGTGAATGAACAATTTGACTTGAATGAGATCATGCTAACGTACCTCTCTCAAAGGACTCGAGCCGAGGTGACGAGGGATCGTAGTCAGCCGTTGGAGAACTTCACGCTCCTTCCTGGCCGGCTTTGGCCCTTCAAAAGTCGCCCCCTCCATGGAACTCCCCTCAAAGGATCTTTTCATGATGGTTGATGAAGAATAACATAAGTTTGAGGCCTAGGAAGAGGGGTGTGGTGTGAGTTGCGAATTTAGAACCCCCTCCTACTTATAGGGCTTGGCTAGAGGCCTAAACCCACTAGAAGTGAGGTAGGATAGGCCTAGATCGGGTTGGGATAGAGCTTGGGTCGATTTAGGATGTCTATCTTTAGGTTGGGACTCTCCGAGAAAAGTCCCGTTCGAATTCTCAGGTCGGGCGTTTGCACGGTCTATCGATAGACCGCCCTAATCATTGGACGGTCTCATTTAGACCGTTCATGCGGCATCTACACGATTCAAATGCTGGAGGTGGCTCGGTCGGGGATAGACCGTTCCATTCATCACACGGTCACATATGAACCATTCCATTCTTTGAGTTGTCAATAATTGACCGTTTAATCGGATCTATGGGTTTTGGCCGAGTGGCTTTAAACGGTCTGATGGAAGACCGTGTAGTGTGACTAAGCGGTCCTCTTGAGACCGTTTAAATATCTGAAGCCCTATTTTTAACCTGTTTGCACCTGTATCGCTCAGACTGTGGTCGTATCTCTCTTTCTCACTCATTTGTTCGACGTCTCTCTTTCTCACTCATTTGTTCGACGTCTCTCTTTCTCACTCATAGTTTGGCGTCCCTCTTTCTCACTCATTTGTTTGGCGCCTCTTTCTCACTCATCAGTTTGGCATCTCTCTTTCTCACTCAATTTATTTGGTGTCTCTCTCTCAGTCAAATTTGGCGTCCCTCTCTCTCCAACTCGGAGTCGTCTCTCCCCCTCACTCTGTCGTGTCTCTCTCACCTCCTCACTTGCTCACTCGTGTCGTCTCTCTCGCACGTGTCTGTCTCACTCGCGTCGAGTTAGTAATTGTAGTTAGTTAGTTAGTTAGTGTCAATCATTTGCATTCATTCATACATTTACTCAAACAAAAGCATAACATATCACTATCATATCATATCATGTACAAAAGTCGTGTCCCTAGTACAAGAGTCAGGCCGGTCCCTCTCCCTGGCCACCGTCGCTGTCTCCGCCTCCCTCATGCCTCTTTGGTGGAGGCATCGCTGAGGTCGCCTCGTCGCGACGTTGCCGGCGCCGCTCCTCGTCCTCATTCCTCCGGTGGCCGGAGGAACTCGTAAAATAGCTCCTAATGCAACCGTGGGTACCATGGGTGCTGCCACTCGGAGTGCCGCTGCGCTCTGACCGCCGACTCATCTCCTTGTATGCCCGTAGCTCCCCCCTCAGCTCTAACGCCTCCACCCGGTAACGCTCCGCCTCTGCGACTCCAACTCGGAGACGCTCTAACTCTGCGTGAAGGAGCGCCGTCTTGACCGCATCTGCCGGTCGGCTCCGCGTCATCTCCTCCCGGAGATGAGATACCTCAGCCCGGTAAAGGTCTGCCTCTATCGCCCGCGCTCTAAGAAGCTCCGTCTCTACTGTCCCAGCACGGGAGCGCTCCATCTCTACATAGAGGCGTGAAGCCTCTACTACGTCTGCTCGTAAGGTGGTAGCCTCGGCATGGAGGCGCTCTACGTCCTCCCGCAGTCGAGCGGTCTCACCCAGTGACGCGGTCAGCTCGGTCGTCTGCATACACAGTTCATGGTCAGTCAGTTGCATTTAAGAATCATAAGCATGAGCATTAAAGGAAAAGTGCAGTGGTTGCGTACCCTCTCAGCGAGTGCAGCCTCGGCTGCCTCGGCTCGAACCACCATCCGTGTAAACTCAGCATCCCGCTCGGCTCGGTCAGCTGGGGTCTGGGAGGAAGAGGAAGGAGCGTCGGCCCCCTGTCGCTGGGCCCCCTCAGCACACTATATTTAAAACTCCAGGTCAGTCACATGCATAATCATAATCATAAGCACTTGCATAATTAAGAGTTTGGGGTTTAGAAAACTCACCAGTAGGGTCAGGGCCTGGTGGGCCTCGTCGCGCTCGCGGATCGTCGCGTGGAGGAGCCCATGCAGCTCCGCGATCTGTCCCTCAGGGTCGATCTGCATTTAGAAAGTTCAAACATCAGTACATAGGCATATAGAAAGCATAATAGAAAGGCATTAAGGTTTAGAAGTCGTACCGGTCGGCGGGCACCACGGAACACCTAGTCCCGGTAGTGCCTGGCGTACGCCGTGTAGTATGCCGTGACACTCTCCGCCCGGGTGGTCACCACCCTCCCGTGTGCTGCCCAGTCGATGATCTGCTTAGCAGCTCGCTCTCTCTAGTCGAGCACAGCTGCTGTGCCCCGTGGGTGTCGCCCCACGCGCTCCCCCGGCTTCTCCGGTGCCGGGACCTCTATGGTTGGCTGGTGGACGCCAGTCATCCTCATCACCATTCTGAAGTAGAGTGGCTCCACTACGTTCATGTAGTGAAGCCACACATCACGTCCCGAGAAGGCAAGGGTCCTCGCTACCTAGGGCTGGACCTTGTGCCCCTCCTCTGCATAGGGTGTCCACCGTACCTGTTAAGTAAGAAGAGTCACATCAATATCACAAGCATATAGAACTGCATTTAACTGAAGGGTTTAAGTTTAGAGTCGTACCGAGGTGTACGATAGAGTGTCCATGTCATCATGGAGCTCTCGAAAAAGTCTCCGAAGGCCTCCAGTCTCCCGAGGTGTGGTCCACCTCCTGGCAATCGGTAGTCGGTCGTGGTGAGTCTCCTCTCCTCGCCCAAGCCCACGTAAGTGCACGTAGGCCCACACCTACATTTTCATTACACGTCAGCATATAGGATGCATATGAGTGTTGCATAATCAAATCTAAAGGTCAAAGTTATACCTAGAGAAGAGGTAAGAACCCGTCGAGCATGGTCCATCAACTGGTCGAGCTCAGGGTGTCGAAGAGGAAGGCAAGAACAGCAGCCCCCCATGCGTAGTCACCGACGTGTGCTAAGTCCTCGAGCAGTGGCAAGAAGCGGCAGCTGATGACGTCCCCTCGCGTCGCAAAAAGAAGTCGGCCGAACAGCAGCATCAATAACCTTCACAGTACTCGGTCTGCGTCTGGTCCCGCCTCCGCTGCTACTCGTGGTCTGGCTCAGTCCACGAGTCTCTCAAGGTGCTGCTCGGGCAGCTCTCCCGTCGCAATCCCCACTCGCCGAAGTCCTAGGCTGTCCTGAAGTGCTACCCGAGGCACGGTGGTGGACTGCCGCTCAGGGTGTAGCAAGCCCAGCCCCAGGAGCTTCTGGGCTATCTCCTGGTAGTCGGGGTATGTGCTCCCGCTGACCGGAGACCCATGCACGCGTAGGCCAGTGAGTCGCGCCACGTCCTCAAGCGTGGGGACCATGTGTCCCCACGGAAAGAGAAACGTGCGACTCATTGGGTCCCAGCGGTCGTGCAGAGCATAGAGTGGCGGTGTGTCAAATCGACTCACCTCCATGCTCAGGAACTCTAGGAATCCCATGACCCTCAGCCTCTCACGTTGGAAGTCGGGCAGTGCGAGGTACACCACCCGAACCTGCAGCCACGAGATCCGGGTCCTACGCTTTCCCTGTATACATTTAGGATAATTGCATCTTAGTTTAGAGTCTTTCATTTTATCCAATAAATTCACTCTCAGTTCACCAAACGGTCACCCCTAGGCCGTTCCCCATTCAACGGTTGGGTTCCAACCATCTCAATAAGTCACCTCGATTCCCCCTGGACCGTTCTTCTATATGGGCGGCCCTTTTAAGACCGTTCCCCTATCCGATATCTACTCTGGAACGGACCCTTCCCCACTGTTCAGTAGTCGCACGGTTCCCCTCTGACCGTCTCCCTTCCCTTTTCAGTGCATAATCATTTGAGTTTTCACGGTCTATTGACTGGCCGTATGGTTATGACGGTTTAGACGTAACCGTTCTATCCTTAACTGTTTCAATTTCTGAACGGACCAGTGAAGGCCATCCTACTTTTTCACGGTCTGATTCAAACCATTCTATTCCTAAGTGTTTCAGTTTCTGAACGGACTCGGGTTGTCCGTCCTAAGTTTCCATGGTCTGATGGAGACCGTTCTGTTCTAAGCGTTTCACATTCTGAACGGACCAATGTAGATCGCTCTAATTTTACGCGGCCCTCCTAGGACCGCGTTATGATGTCGGTTCAGCTTCTTTGAGCGGCCATCCTTGGGCTGTGTATTGGTTGAACGATTCTATGTAAACCGTGTGGTTTTTTTGTGCAGTCACTGTTAGACCGCGCCATTACCGTCATTCCCGACGACGTGAGACCCCTCCCCACCGGCGGTGAGGGTCGCCATGGCCCCCAAACCGGCTCCTAAGGGGACATATGCCCCATTCTACCCCTAGGGCTAACATGCATGCTTTAAAAGATGAAAATAGGGGGGGGTTTAAGGGTCCTACCTCGTCGATCTTCGGGGGTTTGGCCGTCGCGGTGGCCGTCTCCGGTGCTTCCTCCCCGGCGTCTCCTTCCCCAGCCACGATTACTCTGGGTGCTTGTTTGGCCTCGGACGGCGGCGGGGGAGCCACTCCCTCGGCCGTTGGCGGTGCCGTCATCTCCTCCGCCGGGGGTGCTTCTCCCACAGCCGCGGCGGTCGTCGGCGGCGGCGGCACGTCCTCTCCTTCTCCGGCCATCCGCGGGCATGTGGCTTGGTACTTAGTGCGCATGAACCTGAGTGAGGTTTGGGAGGGAGATCGAGAACCTGAGATTGAGAGAGCTTGAGAAGGGGGGGATGGGGGAACGGTGGTGTTCTTCTTCCATCCCGCTGTCGGTTACAGTAGGGAGGGAGAGAGATGAAAGGTTTTGTTTTTTTAAACGTCGCAGGTATTGCGCGGTCTATCGATAGACCGTTCCGTATCTGGGCGGTTCTAATATGACCGTTTAACCACCAACGGTACTTTGCGTTGAGCGGCTAGAGTCGGGCCGTTCATTTTATTGCACGGTCTATATATAGACCGCGTGGATTCGCATTCATATTCAAATCACTTATGCTTGCACTGCCCTGAATGAGCCCTTCCATGTTATGAGCGGCCTATTGTTGACCGTTCACGTGCATAAATGATGATGTTGAGCCCTTTTATGCTGTGTTATATGACTCATTGATAAATTTGACTCGACGATAAATATTGCAAATCCTGCTCATGATTTTCTTTGCAGCATCGCTTCAATTTACCATTTCACCTGCACAGGTAAGTCAGGTATGGCTTTCTATCCCTATATCCCTTATTGCATTACTATATGGTACTATGTTGTATTCTCTCGAGAACTAGCTGGTTATCTGCATGTTCCAGGATCTGATGTTCCCCTTTAACAAAAACAATGATGATCCAGGTTCGCGTGTTTAATCATCGGATAGGCCGTTAGGTTGAGAAAATTTGGGGAGGATGGTTCTATCCTGCACACCGTGGTTGCGGATAGTGTCTTGACTCTGATTCTCCCAATCTAGCAATATTATTCTCAAGTATTTTCTGTTTTGTGGCTTTCTTTGCATTCGTTTTAATGATTTTTTTTATTTTAGCCCAACATGCATCATATGCATCTTTTGAGCATTCATGGCCCATGGTCTATCTGAAGGCATCCCATTCGTGATGGATGATTGTCCGTTCATGGTTTTTGAGTAAGAGGAATAATTCCATTCAGAGTTGGAAGGTTCTCTCTAGTCTGTTCACCTGGTTTGATTGACTAGAGGTCTCCGTCTGGAGTTTTTGTCCGTTTCTTTTGCTGCTTATTCCGGTCTCCTCATTGGTCCGAGAGATTGTGTCCCCCATGAGGATGATCGTGTGTTTTCTTTTATTTAGTTAGTTCCTCCAGATCGATGTCACTTTTGGTTTGATCATTCCTTGTGGTTGATTTAGAGTTTTCCGGAAGATTCCTATCGCTTGTTGGCAAAACGGGTGTCATTTTACCTTAACGCCCGCTTTTCAGTCCGCTCCGCTTCGTTTTCGCTTCATCTCCATGTTCTATTTCGCTTTCACTTCACCTCCGCTCGCTCCCCTGCAAAGAGGACGTTAAGGAGGGGCATCTGTTGACACCCATTTTTTACCGATAAGTTGAGTCATTTCTCTTACCACCATTTATTGATGCCTCGAGTTGTCCGTTACTCATTGGGCTATTTCCAGGCATGACCTTGGGCCCATTTTATGGGTGCCTCGCTCCCTGACTCGGTCTGCTTCGATTCAAGGCTTAATGGGCCTTGATTTTGCTTGATTTATTACATTTTATGAATTTTCAAGCATCCAGCCTATGCGCGGTCTATCGCTTGACCGTTCAGTCAATAGGCGGTTGATGGTGAACCGTTTATCTATTTATTGGCTATTAAGGTAATTTTTTAAATTTTCACCGACAAGATTTTGAACGGTCTTACTGTAGCCATCCAACGTCATTGAACGGTATTCCTATGGCCGTCCAATACCCAGAATCCCAGGCTCGTTGGTTTTTTCGATAATTATCTATTTATCTAATCTTATTGGATTTATCACCGACAAGCTATGCGCGGTCCGTATTGGACATCCCCATGAATTAAGTGGTCTGACGTAGACCGTCCAATCCATGAGAGTCCAATGGTGAAATGATCGGTCAGTTCGATGGATAATTGGATAATATTTCTTATTTATTTAATTTCCACCGACATGGTTGAACGGTCTGGTGCCAGGCCGTGCAATGGACGGGGCGGTCTATCGCACAACCGCGCCATGGTCCGATCTCTGAAGAATTTAAGGATTTTTCTCTCTCCATCTGTGGTTTCATCCTTGATTTGTTCCACCCATTTCTCCGCGGATACTCCACAAAATGGGGTGCCGTTTGAACTAGTTGGAAGATAATTCTATTATCTATAGATTTTATGTTGATATCTCGAGCTGATTTTCACTAGAAACCCTAATTTCGGGGCTGGCTTTTTAGGCTTTATAAATAGACCCTAAGGCCAAGCTTTGAAAGGGGGGGAGATTTGAAGGTCACGGCGAAGCTCTGCCGAATTCTTAAGCAACCTACAGTCAGGGAGGGAGGCTTTCTACGTCTGCATAAGCCTCCGGTTCAAGGAGTATTCGATATTTTTGAGTCTTTGTTCTAATAGTCCCACCGTCCTTTCTTCATTGCATGCGTCGTTTCTTTCGTTCTTTGTCCACGTTTTTCATCATTGCATCCCATTACACATACCCCCTATGATTTTCCACGCCTACAGGGGTTTAAAAACTCCCAGGTACTCCCCATTCCAAGTTATTATGTTTACGTCCGCTTATTCTTATAGTTGCTACACGTCATAGTTCTGATTTGGGTTTTCTTTTGTGGTCTTCATTGTGTTTTACAAGTCAGCAGCATATTAGCACGAGGCCCATCCCCTTTGGCTGTCCGAAAGGGGTGGAGGATCAGATCCCACGAGTTTAGAGTCTGGCGTTTGTACACGGCCTCATCCTATCCGTTTGGAGATCCGGACGGTCTATCACCAGCCGTTCAGTTCTCCACGCGGCTGTCTTCGAGCCGTTCTATTGCCAGATCCATCTTCGTCCCGCTTCATACTTCGGCGCTTTGAACGGTCTGTCGCGTGACCGTCCACTCCACTGAGCAGATCCTCCAAGACCGTCTACCCTTGCCAGCGCTGAACATTCAGGCGAGTGCTCTCCTTCTTTTCCAAGGTACGGTGTATTTATTACACTTGGCACCTTGGTGGCGATCACACACTCACGTCCCTCTATCCCATTCTAATGCGCATTCCATTCAGTTATTATATTGATATAGTAAGAGGGGTTGGAAGGATACAAAAGGGAGTAATGAAAAACATGTCAACACCTAACCCGAGTAAACACACCCCTTAGTCTAACGCGCACCCATAGCTGCTGAATGCCCCCAGCCCTCTACCCATGGCTTCAGACTTATATACAAACTTTTCTTCAGCTTAGAACGAAAGTATTCGGATTCAATCCGATGTAAATAAACACCGGTTGCTTGCGGCTGGTGGGGAAAGACGTCCAGTACATGATTCCCGCAATCACCTAACGCACTTGCACCCATGGAACCCCTTCTCTCCACATGTCGTTCGATCGCCCGAGCCCACGTGCTGCGCCCTGGTGGCGCTTCCCCGGTCAACCCTTGGTTCCGTGAGTGATTGTCTTGAAATCGACTAGCACGCCCGCACCCTATCCAGTTAACCCTTATCCCGACATTTCCGTGCCATTCGACCCTTTTTCGACTTTCTGTGAAAGGAGAGTGCCCGGTACTGCCGTGAGAGGCATGCAACTGTGAGGGGAATACCCGAGATACATCAAACTCCCGTATTTTCCTCCCCCGCTGTATCCCTTCCTTCACCCCGGTAATCGGCATAAAAAAACTCACGCGAACAGTCGTTTTGCAGAGAATTTGACAAAATAGGGATTAATAGAATTTTCCTGAACATGCCAACAATCCTCGACTGTATGGCCATGCTTCCTACACTCGAAGCACCTGATGTGATTACCTTTAGAACCATTTTTATCCCAAGTATTATTCCTATGAGATACTTACCAGCATTCAATAGCCTTGTGACCAGGCTTGGTACAATTGAAGCATACGATATGATGGTTTGATGCATGTTTGTCTTTATAAAAGTCATGATGATTTGCATAGAATTTAGCATGCATCCTATTATCTTGTTCCATAACAAAGCATTCATTCATGAGGTGACCATGCCTACCACATTAATGACAATAATCATTCTTTTCATGTGCATGCGAGTGAGTAACAGGCTTATGAACATCATGCACTAATCCATTAGATTCCACAGAGCTAGCAGAGTTAATAGCATAAGTAGGGATAACCTTGACTTTATTCATGTAAGTATCATTTTTCAATTTTTTGCTCCTTTTCAAGGCATTTATTTGTTTTTTAGTTCTTTGAGCCTTAAATTGGAATACTGATGATGAAGGTGTTTTCAGGTTTTTATTTTGTTTTGGGGATTGACTTATGGTACCAGTCACATTAGAGCTTTGCACAAAAGTGATGTATAGCTGGTTTCTAGTAATTTTCTTTACATCAAAACTGCAACTTATCCCCTTTCTTGAATTGTCATCCTCACCTTTCATGACAACTTTCACTTTTCCTTCATTTTTAGCAGACTTAGGTGCTGAGTTTTCCAGATCATGAATTTTATTTTTCAAAGAGGCAATGTGGATTTCATAACTAGCAATCTCATGTTCACTACAATTAACACATTAACCTAATACTTTGTTTGTAGTTTTATATTTCTCAAGTTCTTGTTCCAGATTGCTCAAATGTTTAGATTCTTCATTGCAAGCAGTTTTTCCTTTTTCTAAGATGAGAAGTTTTTCGGACATACCAGTGTTTAATCGTTTTAACTTATCAATTTCAGCTTTCAATTCATTATTTTCCTCCTCAAGTTTTTCAGCTTGAATTTCCTTATTTGCAAATCTTTCTCTCTCGATAGCCAGAAGCCTCTCTGAAATAACAGTATTTAGGACCATGAGTTTCTTGTTTTGTTCTTTCAGTTTTTTGTTTTCTTTGATCAGCTTCTCAATTTCTTCATTACTGGATCCAGAATCAAGTCTTTCAATTAGTTCCTCCTCTCTTTGTTCGACTTTAATTTTCTCATTCAATAGATCTTTATTTTCTTCTCTGAGAGAAGCAATCACCTTCATCAACCATTCATTTTCACTGTAGAGTTCTTCATTACCTTCTTTGAACAATGAGCATTTGTTGCAATCTGACTCTACAGAAGAAATATATGAAACTTCCTTATTGACTTCATTCATTCTAGCCTTGAAATTTTCATTATCTTTTTGAACTTCTGCATTTTCAAACTTCAGTTTGTCCATTACAGAATTAATTTCGATCAATTCTTGCATGCTTTTTAGATGTTCATCTTTCTTCTTATTCAGTTGATTCTCAAGTTCTGATATCTTGTTCAAACATGTTTGATTTTCAATTTTTAAAGAACCATTTTGTTCCTTAAAATTCTGAACATCTATTAAGCAAGTATCATAAGACTATTTCAATGTAGGACAAACATCACAAACGATTTCATATTTGCGTTGTTCAATCTTTTTCTTTAGCCTTTTATTCTCAGATTTCATTTTCTTGGACAGATCTAACAAATCTTCATACATTGCAACCAATTCATGAAACGAGGGTTCATCAGATCCGGAGCTTACCTGAGAAGGAGTATCATCATCATCATTTCTCAGGTTGGCCATCAAGCATTTATTCTCTTCCCCCTTGTTTGCAACCGTTACTCTGTCCAAGATTTCCTTTCCCGACGCACACCTGAGAACAAAAGGAAATTTGTTAGCATTCACTGCATCTCTTAGAATATTAAGAACTGTGATATTCTCACAGTTCTTCGATTTGTCCTCACTGGACCACTTAGTCTCATTTCGGGGCAACTTATGTGGGCCTTTCGATACGAGTTTCCATAGACTCGGGTCAATGGAATTCATGTAGACGCAGAGACCTCCCAACCACTTGCTGAAGTTAGAACCATCAAAGACGCAAGGACGAGCCATATGGAAAGATAGAAAAATGGCCTTAGCACATAAAGTAATCACAGATGAGTGCACCAAAATCCCTCGATCAAAACCGAACAGAGAACAACAGGAGTAGCACCTTAAATAGCAGGATCCTCTGCAGATCGTTGGATCTGAATGTACAGAGACCCGCTCTGATACCAACTGATAAGACCGGTGCGATGGATTCAGAGGGGGGGGTGAATGAATCCTTCTCTAAAACTTAGCCCAATTAAAACTTATAACAAACATAGATGCGGAATTAAAACCCACAAGTGCCTAGACTGAATTGGATGCTCTCTCCGAATGACGAGAGGATAACGGAAGAAATGAATTTCTGAACACTGCAGAGTAGACTGATGAACAGACCCAAAATAATTCAACTCACATGAGACCAAAAATAAACATGCAGTGTGCAATTTAAACACTCACTAGATTGGAAAGACAAAATGATCGCACCTAAGCATTCATCTAGCGAAATCGAACCGGAATCAAGTGTTCAGTGTGCAAACAAAATTCCCACTAGACTGAAGAAGCAAATCGTGCCTATGCATACATCTATCGAATCGAACAAGGCAATCAAACCACAGTAGACAAGGGAATTTTTTAGGTGATACAGTCCACAAACCTATGTCCACCCCACACTTCAACTAGAGTGTGGCTTCCCACTGATACACATCTTAACAACTGGGCCTCACAGCTTGCCTACATCCGCTGAGCATCACAGCTTGCTTCCGCTAGGCAATACAGCTTAGCCATCCGTTGACACACAGCTTGACCGCTGGGCATTACAGCTTCCCCGTCCAGAGGATACCACACCTTTGCAACCACTGGGGCTTACAACTTAACTCGTCTAGAGGATACCACACCTCTGCCCGCTGAGCGTCACAGCTTGCTCTGCTGACAAGCAACTTGAAATAACGATAAAAAGGAAAATAAGAAACGTGAAATGACAGCGACTGAAAGCTGTAAACACTAAAGCGTAGATATGGCTCTCAAGGAGTTGACTGGATAGGATTTGATCCTGATTCCAGTGGGGACTAATCTTCAGATGAAGCTTGTCTTCTTCTCTTCTCAAATTCTCGATCTCTCTCTCTTTCTGTCTACTTCTTCTTCTTCTGTGTTTCTTTACTGCTCTCTCTTTTTCTCTCTTGAACTCTCCTATTCTTTTCTCTGCTGCTCTCTCTTTTTCTCTCTTGAACTCTCCTATTCTTTTCTCAGCTCTTCTCTTCTTCTGCTCCTCAATAGTTCTTCTTGATCTCGCCCAAGAGTTGTTTTCTTAACTTGCAGAAGGATGACTAATATACTCCCTCAGACTAAGGTAACGCGCTCATGCCCTAGGCGTGTGGAGGGAACACTCCCGCCTAGAAGCTTCAGAAGAATCTTGCCACGTGTCAGAATCTGAACGATTGGGACCCCACGTGGCGGCTTCTTCTAATAAGGATCACCCTTGGATCACGTGCTAGTTAATTGTTCTATTATTCTCATGTGACCTTGTTCTTATGTTCCTTATAAGTTAGATACTCAGGTGCACATATGTTGTTCAAACTATGGCTTCCCTGGCTTGATCACTTGCGTCCACAAGTTCCACAAACTGCCCGTACTGGGAACGATTGCACCGAGCTTGTTCTATCGGAACTGGGCATTGCACCGACCTGGTCGATCTGGTAAAGCATTGCACCGTCTTAGATTGGTGTCCTAAGGAATGGTTTGCGCTGATTGGCATCCTCTAAAGTCACGCGTTGCACCGAGTATCCTCAGACGTTGCACCGAGCTCATTTTCTTGACCAGACACTGCTCGCGTTGAGAAGCATGCCCTTGATGAGAAGGAGTGCTTCGACTTTGAAGCTCATCCGTATGAATATTTGCTCACACAGCATATGAATGAACCGACTCAGCTATACATACCAGCCAATGTGCACAAACTCAATAGAGATAAGGAAACTATGCATAGGTATGACTTGAGTATATAAGAAAGAGATGCACAAGCTTTATGCACACGGAGGAAGAAATGCACCGACTCAATTAATGCATTGTTAGATGCTTTCACGACCTATCCGTGTGCAATGACTAAGATAGCACAGACTCAAATGTGCATGCAGGAACTTAGCGTATGAGATACAACCTATGCACAGACTCTGCTCGGACTTAGTTGCGTGCTACAGCTAAGGTTTGCACCGATGCAATGCAGCCTAGATGAATGTTGCACCGAGTCAAACTTATGCATGCAGTGACTCTGTATATGCAATGCGCAAGAGTTGCACAGACCTACAATGCAGTACACAGTGATTTGCACAGACTAGCACCATGCACCGACTTGGAAACTCATGTGCACAAGACCGAGCATGAGGCAAAAGATGGACCGATGCAAGGGTTGCACCAACCGTGCTTATGCTATATGAGAAGATTGCACTGACTATGTGTGCTTGTCCATGGAATGAAAACGTGCACTGACCTAGCATATGCACGAACCTAAATAGCATTTTACTAAATGCCAGCCCACAGCAAAAATTGCACCGACCGTGAATATGCTTAAGACAAAATTAGCACCGACCTAGCATATGCACGGACCTAAAGTGCTCGCAGCAAAAGTTGCACAGACTGACATATATGCACGAGCCTTAGGCATAACCTGAATGCACCGATTTAACTGATTGCGTTCATGCATAGATGTTTAAAGCCATGAAGTGCAATATATGCATTTGAGACATGCTCAGACCTAGACTAGTAGTTAAATGCACATCAATATATATGTATGCAACCATGACATTCAATCAAGCACATGAAGTCAATTCAGGCACATGAAGTGACTCAGCTATCATCAAAACATTCTTCAACCATTCATTCTCAAGTGGTGACTCATAGCGTTGCTATCATCAAAACTCATGAAGCAAAATGTCATCAAGGCACAGGGGCACAACAGAAGGTAGCAGCAAAAAGACCATAAAGCCCCTCTAAAATCCTTCAGATACACACCCAATGGATGTGTGAAACCCTAAGGGCATTGGGGTAAAGTAGCAAGCCAATCAGATCTAAAATAGTTGGGTTTTAAGACTTCCCGAAACGTCCGTCCGAAATGGGTCGACCCTTGGGGTTGACCCTCGGGCAAGCAGAGGGCAAACAGAACTCAAATAAAATTCCAGGATACAGGGGTCAAGTCTGTGCAATACAGACCAAGGTCCGTGCAATGGACCACAAGGTCGGTGCAAAGAACACCAAGGTCGGTGCAATATATAGCCAGGTCGGTGCACATATTGAAATACCCTTGATAGGGTCGGTGCATAGGAGAACAAGGTCTGTGCAACAGCCAAGGAAGGTCGGTGCAAAGATCAATTAGGTCGGTGCAATGACTAACCAAGTCCATGTAATGAGCAGCAAGGTCAGTGCAATGATGAATAAAGTCTATGCAAACATGAACACAGTCTGTGCAATTAAGAACATCAATGCAAATCTTTACCCATTTCCAGCTCAAGGATTCCAGATTTAGTCAAGGTACGCTGAGCTCAATCTGATCAACCATAAAAGCAAATGCAGTCAAAGCCAATTGATCTAACCATTTGAAAACCCACAGTGAGAGACATTATGATATCCTGACATGAGATTCTCAACCATCAGAATGCATGATAACACTAGAAACAATATCCATTTGGAAAATCTGAAAACTCCATGAACCACACTTGAATGATATGCATGAGAGAATCAAATTAGAATAACATCCATTGAGACTTTTGAAGAATCAAAAGGATTTGTCCATGAAAAACCATGTGGAATTCCTAAGCAGCAAGATAAGGTTGATGCACATGAACATGCAGAGCACTAAGGTTGAGACATATGATGCTCAAGTCTGAGCATATGAAATATAGATCAGTGCCATGAGGAATAGGTCAACTCCCTGAATGGGTGAGGTTGACTCTTCAGACCACAGAAGTCCAAACATCTAAACCTACAAAACAAGATATCAACAGTAAGCTCCATAACAGAAAATGATTAATGAGTATTTTCCACAATACTCACACACAATATTTTCACTTCTATTCATACGCAAAACACACAATATATTGTAATCATCAAAACTGTTATCAAAGACAAAGGGGAGTGCATCGAACCCAACAACTTGAAAAGGTTTCCCCCGTTGTTTTTTTCGAAATGAATGACAAAAAGACTAAGGAAAAGGTGGAGAACTTACCTCTGATTTTTATGAATTTTCAAGTTGCTTTTTCTCCCTTTTTTTTCTGTAAAAATAAAAAAAGAGAACTTTATTAGTACACTATAAACATAAGGAAAATAAAGTTCTTAAGTCAAAAATCATCATTCTTCCTCGGCAACGACGCCAAAAATTGATAACGCAGAAATGTATGTTGTTACTACACGCGCACTAACAATCTTAAAACTGAACTCGCACAAAATGATCAAAAGAGAACGTAGTACTATGGCAAGTACGGGTCGAATCCACAGGGAAGGGGAGATTTTTAGAGTTAAAAACCTTGGAGTCCTTTAGAAAACACTTGTGATTTTACTTTGCTTAAAGAAAATAGTGAATTGATGAATAAACCAAACACTTAATTAAAAACACCTATGACTATGCGCCTATGCTATAGAAAATAATTGCATGAAGTGAAAAGAAGAGATAGAAGAAGGATGTAGAGAGGGAAGAAGATCAAGAACTAGATCAAAAGAATAACTCTTTTCATTAACTTAAAAGAAAGACTACATGAAGTGCAAGACAAGCTTACAACAAGGATGTGACGAGATTACAATGAAGTAAAATGAAACTAAAGCAATAAAAATAAAAGGAGCCTGAGATGTGAAGATGGTAGCAGCAATGGTGATGACGGTGCCATCCTCTCTTGGCCTTGGATCACGAACCACCTTGTGGAAGATATCATCTACGCCAGGAGGAAGTCACCTTCGTCATTGAAGTCGTCTTTGGAGCGCAAATAAATTTGAAACCAAGACGAATTAGGGGATACCGAAGAAGAATAAGTTGAAGAGGAGGAAGAAAGGAAGAACTTTGATGAAGGGCACAGAGAGAGAAAATATGAGGAAGAGGGTGAAATCATAGGAAGAAGGGAAGTGGTCTGTGCGGATGAACAGTAACTGTGCAAAAAAAAATTGAACTGAGAAGAATAAAAAATAACTTTAAAATGGGATGGAATTAGATGAAGCGATAGATGAAGACAATATAGATCTACAAGAGAGAAAGAACTTTCATGAAGAACTCAGAGAGAAAATAAGAGTATAAGGGCTTTAAAATGGAGGAATAATAGAAGCTAGCACCTTGTATAAACAATAAAATCACATGACAGTAAGTTGAAAAACGGAAAATAATTTCAAAACCTGAAAGAATTAGAAGATGATGCAGAATAAAAAGTTGTAGAACACTTAAAAATAAAGAACTTCTATGAAGACAGTAAGAGGAGACGAGGGATGGAAGGGGGAGACATCGGCGGCCTAAGGTGTGAGAGGGAGAGAGAGGGGGTGAAAATTTGCCAAAAGAAAGCACTCCCCTTCTCCTCCTTGTCATGGGCTATTTAAAGGGAAAGTTGGGTCAATGGAGGGTGGAGATTATATCAAAAGGAGATGGATGACTGGGATTTAGGTAAAAGATGATGTATGGGGAAAAGAAAAAGGAGGTGGGCACCCTCTTTCTTGGACTTTGGGCACCCCCTTTCCCAAGGCTCATCATGTCTCTCTTTTATTTCAAACTTTGAATTCAATTTTCCCTCCAACCAAAATATGTGTTTCTTTTCATCAATTTCAAACTTTTAAAATTTCTTTTCCCTCCAACCAAAATATGTGCTTTTGACTTGGTCAAAGCGGTGATGACAGTTTTGCCCCGGGCTTCTTTTACAATTACCTTCGGTGTCCTGCACACACATAATTATGATTTAGTCCAAAAAAATTACCATAATGTGCACATGAATCTCAATTGCTCATTTTTTATGCAATGAATAATTAATGTTCATGACCCTCAACTCCATTTTATTAAATGAAATCACCAAATTAATTAATTTGCGTGAAAGGTCCAATCTGTATGTGAAGTTGAGATTAACGATAGAACATGCATAATTACCAAATTGTATGCACATAAAATGGTGTAGATGCGATGAATTTAGCATAGAAAATGGACACTTATCAGGCAGCCAACTGCTGCTCCTCCAAGGCCTTCCTCAAGGCCTCAACCCTGCTCTCCGCCTCTTCTAGCTGCGCGGCGCGGTCCCGAGACACCAACGTGGTTGCCTCGACATGGTCCCTCTGCTCCGCTACGGCCGACAAAAGCCGGGTCCTCTGCTCCTGCGCCTCACAGAGTCGCAAGTACTCGGCCCAGATCCCAGCTAACCCGGACATCCAGAGCTCGCATGGGAAGCAGAGGGCATGGTAGCCCTGGGTGCACTCTCTCAGCTACTGTCTCAGACCCTCCGGAGAAGGAAGAGGGTTGCCTTGCAGGTAGCCCCAGGCTTGTTGGAGCAAGGCAGCACCCGCGCTCACATCCAACAATGGCTCTGGCGGGGAGGCAGACGTAGGCCACTCGATCCCCAAGCCCAGGGAGAAGTCGCCTAACGAGGCTAGCACTCCAGTAGAGCCTGCATAACCTCAACAGACACCAAAGGGATGTTGTAACGGATGAATCCAGATCTAGAGGGGGGGTGAATAGATCTACCCCAAAATATCGGTGACTTTTAAGCAAATAGATACGGAAATTAGACTGCTTAAAACAATCACTACAAATTCAAATCAAAGTGATGTCTAGATAAGAAATCTAGTACGATGTAAGAACTGACAATAGAAATGATTAGCAGTAAACAAGATTATAATAGAACAGAAATGCAGATAGATGAGATCTAAACATATTGTGGAAGAGGTACAAGGTGGAGGTGGAACTCAATGAGTTTACTCACGCAAGAAATGCTACCTTTCAGATAGGTACAACCCATCCTTCCAGTGGCGTCTTATTATATACCTTCTTCATACAATAATTATATGAGATAACCAGCAGAGAGATCCAAGCAATCAGCAGAATTATAAGAGATATCAACAATGTAATTGCAACGAGCTAGCAACATAGATCAACCACATATGCAATCTCACGCAAGACACAAGGTTTTTAGGTGGTTCGATCTCTATCCAGAGATCTACGTCCACCCATTACTCAACCGAGTAATGATTACTGCTGACTCATAGCTTGAATCTGCTGATTCATAGCTTCTGGGAATTAATCCCTACAAATAGCTGAGCCTCACAGCTTGCTATCCGCTGAGCTTCATAGCTTGTTGTCTGAGGTACACACCTCGCCTGCTGAGCTTCATAGCTTGCTCCGCTGATACACAGCTTCGAAAGGTTTATAAAAGAAAACAAACAAGAGACAATGAATAGATGATAAGAGAATGAAATCAAAGATGTAGCTCACGATGAGCAATTCGACTCTGGATTTGATCCAGAAGTTGAAATACAACCCTCTCAGAACTTCCACACTACGATACTTTGTTTTCCTTCCAACTGGATGCAACTGGCTCTCATAAACATCTCTCAGAATCCTCTCTTCTTTGACTGCTCTCCTTATCCCAAATTTTCTTACTCTCTCCTACTCCTGCTCTCTTTCAGACTTTTTCACGCTCTACACTTCTTCTTCTCTAGTTTCTCTTCTCTCACTTCTTCTGTCGAATTCTGGAGATCTAGCTCCTATATATAGCAGCACAAGAGTTGGGCGCGTGGAAACCACGTTCCCACCCAAGGAATTTAAAAAGGTGCTTTGCTGGAAGTCCACGTGTCAGGAGATGAGAGTAAGCTGTCCACGTGGCAGACTCTCCAGGCGCGGCTCCTCCTTGGATCATGTGCCTATTTAAGTTGAGCCTCAAACCACATGACTTCAATCTGCACTTGAAGTGTTCGATGCTGGTTATATAGTGAATTAACCCTTTTCACACTTAAGTTCTTGTCAAAAGAATAAAAGGCATTTTGTCAAACAGATTGTAACCATGAGTGGATAACTAATGTGCATTGTCTATATTAAGCAAGCCAGCAAATGTGCTCGGACTTGATAGTGCAAGCTAGCATATATGCTCAGACTTGGCTAACTAGGATTTCATGCAAGTACACCAACTTGAGTTCATATGCTCAGACCTGCATGGCTAAGAGTTCATGCATGTTCACCAACTTTTGTTGTTGTACCTACTCGATGTGCACCAACCTCTATATACACAAGGCATATGTGCACCGACCTTCAGTATGAAGAAGGCAGAGGTCACGACCCGGACTCCGGATAACGGATATACCCAATAGGATTACCGAGTAGACCCGATATCACTTGGAACCCGTGAAGCCTCCCACGAGCTGTAAAGCTTCGAAGGGATAAAAGGATTGTTGTGTAGTATATTGAAGTCGTAGATATAACAATAAGCACTTAAATTTCATTAATCAGGTTTGCTAAAGTAGCAGAAATAATGTTACTTTCTAATTAACAGTTAAAATTAATAATTATACCAGAGTCCAATCCAAAGGAAAGACAAGTACAGTCCAACAGAAAGAAAAATGTACACTGAGGTCGGGGGAAGTCCGATGTAGGTACCGCTGGCAACTACGAACACGCCACACTAGGAACCGCGAAGGAAGTAGAGACAACCACACCTAAAAAGCAGGGGTGAGCCTCGTGTCACTAGCTCAGTAGGGGTCATGTGGATCCCTACTGAAAAATAACGCAGTAACACGGAACAACAGCTAAAACAACAGTAGTAGCAAAGTAGAAAAAGCTAAACTACAACTAGAAAGCTTTAAAAGAAAGCCGTAACGGAAGGAGTAGAACAGCTAAAAGAAAAGGGAAAAGCCACACCGAGCAAAACACGCCTGCCGAACAAACCTCGGTTCCCTAAACTACTTCAAACAACGACTGAAGGGCGAACCCTGATCTCACAAAGTCACGAGTTACCGATCCGTCGACATAGTACAAGGCCTAAGGCGAAGGCCTACGAAGATAGGTAGAAAACCCTAGAAAAGACCTAGACAGACACGGTGTAATATCCCGGACGTTTCGGATCCTTTCTTTGTGGGTCCCGGATCTGGTTTTCAGAGTGTCCAGCTCCGTTGTGTCCGAAATTTCATTTCGGACATCTTTCGTGTTCGGATCGGCGCGATCCGGGGTTGTTTCGGAGGCCCGGAGGCGTTCCGCGGCTTTTCCGCGTGTGTTTTCCGATTTCCGGTGTGTGTTTCGACTTTTCCTTCGGAAGCTCGCTGCGGGCGAACCGGGCGGTTCCCCTAGGCACGAGTGGTACCGTTGCGATCGGTGCGTTCCAAGGATTCTGAAAATGTATTTTTCTATTTTTCGGTATTTTTTCAAAAAATCAGATTTTTTATATAACCCTATTTCTTTTCTTTTTCTTTTCCTCTTTCTCTTTCTCCTTCTTCCTCCTTCCTTCCCCAACCGTGGCCGCCCTCCTCTCTCTCCCTCTCTCCCATTCGGACGCGGTGAGCCCCTCCCTGGCTGTTGACGGCGGCAGGGCGACGGCGCGGACGCGTGGGTGGCGGCGAGGCGAGCTCGTGGGCGTGCGGCAAGCGTGGGAAGCGTGGGGAGTTCGTGAAGCTTAAAGCGTTCTTCGTGGTTTGTGGGCGATCCGGCGGAGCATTCGCTCCATTGAGGTAGGGTGACGTTCCTTAGCCTCTTGCCGTTCATTTCCGTGGTTTGTAGGCCGCGGGGAGGCCGAGAGGGGCTAGATCGAGCACGTATGGGGTTTTTCCATGATTTGGGGAGAGCCGCCCGATCTATGGATTTGATGCATGGATTCGCGTTTTGATGGCCTAGAATCATGCTAGGGGTCCTTAGGGGTCATTCCCCTTGTTTTCCCCCTCTCCGGTGGAGGCATGGGGGCGTGGTTGGAGTTTTTGGGCGTTTCCGCCGTTTTCGGGCGCGGACTGAGAACGCGCTATACTCCAGTAGCGCGTTCTGGATGGTCGCGCTGCCCCGACAGGGCGCGTTCATCGGAGAAGATGAACAGTAGGGCGGTTCCAGTCGCGCTATGGGGTCCTAGCGCTATCTGCCTTGTCGCGCTAGGGGTTCCTAGCGCGATCGTCCTTGTCGCACTAGGGGTCCCTAGCGCGACCTGTCTTGTCACGCTAGGAGGCCCTAGCGCGATGTTCCTTGTCGCGCTAGGGGGTCCTAGCGCGTTCTTCTTGTAGCGCTAGGAATCCCTAGCACGATCTGTCCTATTGTCGGGTGTTCCTTTTGGGCCGGGTCTGTGTCCTGGACACCCCGCGGAGTTCCGGGACCGTGTCTTTCGGTGTTCGGAGGTTCCGTTTGCCTTGGTCATGCGTTTGGCTGTGGGCGGTGCGTCCGTTTCTTCTCCGACCGTGGTCACCGTGCGATGGTGATGGTACGTGGGACGGCCCCCGTACTTCGTCAGGTTCGGACGTTGTTTTCTGTTGTCTTGAGAGTCTACTCCTTCAGTGACCCTCCACTATTCGTAGCCTATCAGTACGCGTGTGCTGATCGCACCAGGGAGTGGTGTACGGGCTTACCTTGAGGACAGTTTTAGACTGGTTACCGTCGGCCCCCTCATCAAATCAGAGTCCAGTGCCCGGGGAAAACCGGTCAGAGGGCCAGACCTAGGACGCGTGGTCTGTGTGTGCACACGTGGTTGGGGACAGTGGACGCACGTCGACGGGCGTGACCCCAGCTAGTCACTTGTTGTGGTTACTTGTTCGGTGTCTGCACCTCGGGTAGGACCTACCACGTCAGGCGGTTCACCTGCGGTGCGGTGTAAGACGTCAGGGGACGCTACCGGCTGTGCTTCTAGTGGGTGGTACTCCTGTCCAGTACGGAGTGACAGACTGTCAGTCGAGTGTTTCCGACCTTCGGATTTTGTCGATTCGACCTTTGAGCTTTGGTCTTCCCTCCGTGGCACGTGTGTCGGTTTGTGTGCCGTAGGGTCTTGTCTTGTAGAGTATAGGGCTTTCCCTTCCGAGGTACTCTCCGACCGCTAGTGTAGTGGTTTCTCGTTTTACAAGGTAGGGTTCGAGTGATTCCTACTGAGTCTTGTTCCGAGACTCATTCCCTGCGTGTTTTCACCATGTTTCAGGTGAGGCGCCACCTTCGGGGAGCGCGTCAGGAGTGCAGCGTGGTGCGGGTGCCCAGAGGTAGTGCCAGAGGTCAGAGCCGGGGGATGCCCCGTGTAGCTGTACTTTCCTTTCTTGTCACTGTACTAGTCGTGGACTGTTGTTATTGTTATTTTATATTGTGGACCATGTAAAATGTTAATTTATTTCCTGTTTAATTTCTGCAATTATTTGTGATACTTGTGTAGTCTCCACACCATCCTTTTAACCCTTCCGAGTCTTCGGGCTCGTGGGTGGCGGTGCGAGTCTCGAGTTATCGGGCCTTCCCGGTAATCGGATTCTCGGGTCGTTACAGCTACTATCAGAGCGCGGTTGTGGAATTACATTAGAATCATAGGTAATTGTAGTGGTCCACTAGTCCACTGCGATGATGTACATGTGACGCTGGCATTGGGCACCGTGTGTTTATTTTGACCTTGCCGTTTTCGTGTTTTCTGTCTTTTGCTTCAGGAGCGAGTATGGCGCCGAGGAGAAGCTCTAGCTCTTAGCAGGGGCAGTCGGCTGGAGGCCAGGAGATCCAGCGGGGGGTCCAGAGGGACCAGGAGGAGCATAGTAGAGCGCCACGGGGGGCTACCGAGGCCGCGGATACTACGAGAGTTCCCGGGGCCGAGGATTTCTTCTGTGGCATGTACCAGCTTATGTCTCAACAGTTCGGCGGAGAGGCTGGTGAGGGCTCGTCAGCTAGGGGTGGGCCAGGCCGAGCAGTGAGGGACTTCATGCAGTTCCATCCACCTTACTTTAGCGGCCAGGCAGACCCTGATGCGGCTCGTGATTGGCTCGATGAGATGGAGCGGGTGTTCAGTTCTGCGAAGAGTGCTGCCGAGGACAGAGTGGTGTTGGCCTACAACCAGTTACAGGGTACGGCTCGGAGATGGTGGTCTTCCGAGTGGAAGACGTCCTTTCAGCTTCGTCCACTTGAGCAGATCGAGTGGGATGACTTTGTCAGTGCTTTCGAGCGTACGTACTGTCCAGATATTGTTGCTACGCAGCGGATGCGGAAGTTTCTGGAGCTGGTGCAAGGTGACATGTCCGTGTTGTAGTACAGGGCCCGATTTGTCGAGCTGGGTCGATATGCACCTCACATCATGGAGCATGAGAGGGTGAGGACCGCACAGTTTGTGCCGGGCTTGAGGCTGGAGCTGAGGTACCATTTGATCGCGAATGGGGCCACTGATCTAGAGACAGCATCTCGTGTTGCGGTTTCCTTGGAGATGGATATGCAGAGGACTCGAGGACCGATCAGCCAGGGGCAGTCCTTGTCAGGTCACAGCCAGGGTGGTTCAGGAGTACCGGCATCTGCAGCTTCGGCGACAGGATCTGCGTCCTTCGGTACGAAGGTCAAGAAGTTCTTCTCGAAGAATTTCCGAAAGAAGAAGTCCAAGGATTAGGGGCAGGCTTCATCGGGCAGTGTACAGCAGCCGTTTCCTTTGCAGCGTCAGGGATCAGGGGGTGGATCGCGAGGACCTTGTCCACGGTGTGGTGGGACCCACCCAGGCAGGCAGTGCACGACGCCGATCATCTGTTTTCGGTGTGACCAGCCATGGCATATGGCGCGCGACTGTCCTCAGAGGTCGCCGCAGCAGCAGGTTCCCCAGCAGCAGAGGCAGCAGCAGCAGCAGGGACAGTATCCGCCACTACCCAGGTCAGCTAGCGTGGGAGGCAGGCAGAGGGCTCGGGGCCAGATCACGCACATGACCAGGGTAGAGGCAGTGGCGTCGCAGCTCATGGAAGGTACCGTTCAGATTTTGGGTTGTGCGGCTCGGGTTTTGTTTGATTCTGGCGCGTCTCATTCATTTATTTCGGAGGATTTCACGTCGAGCGTCGAGGAGCCGGTGACCCAGTTGTCCTGTGATTTGGCAGTGGAGTTGCCTTCGGGTGATTTTATGATCACTCCGTATTGCTTCGATCAGGTTCCGGTTTGGATCGATGGGCGGAGTATGCCAGGCAGGTTATATGCATTGCAGCTTCGGGATTATCATGTGATTCTAGGCATGGATTGGCTCGAGACCCATGGAGCGGTGGTGGATTGTGGAATGAAGAGGGTCTACTTCCAGCATCCGAGCAAGAGGACCTTCTATTTCCAAGGTATCCATTCCGCCTCTTCTCGATTCCTTATCTCTGCTATTCGAGCCCGTCGATTGCTTGATTCAGGTTGTCAGGGTTTTCTCGCGTCCGTGGTTGTGTCCGACCGGATGGAGCTGGATGTCGAGGACATTGCGGTGGTGTGCGAGTTCCCGACGTTTTTCCCGAGGAGTTGCCTGGATTACCTCCCCAGCGGGAGATCAATTTCGTGATCGAGGTTGTGCCTGGTACGGGACCTATGGCCAAGGCTCCCTACCGTATGGCCCCCGCTGAGTTGAGGGAGTTGAGGGTGCAGTTGCAGGAACTGCTGGCCAAGGGGTATGTTCGTCCTAGCTTTTCCCCTTGGGGTGCGCCCGTGTTGTTTGTGAAGAAGAAAGATGGTAGTCTGCGCTTGTGCATTGACTATCGACAGTTGAATGAAGTGACCATTAAGAACAAGTATCCGTTACCGCGGATTGATGATTTGTTCGACCAGCTACAGTCTGCGCGAGTGTTCTCGCGGATTGATTTGCGGTCCGGTTACTATCAGCTGAGAATTCACAAGTCCGATGTGGAGAAGACTGCATTCAGTACGAGGTACGGGTATTATGAGTTTTTGGTGATGCCGTTCGGGCTCACCAATGCCCCTGCAGCCTTCATGGACTTGATGCAGAGGGTGTTTCATCCGTATTTAGACCAGTTCGTGGTCATCTTCGTGGATGACATCTTTGTTTATTCGCAGTCTGCTGAGGAGCATGCGTACCATTTGGGTGTGGTGCTGCAGATGTTGCGAGATCACCAGTTATATGCGAAGCTCAGCAAGTGCGAGTTTTGGCTCAGCGAGGTGCACTTTCTGGGGCACGTGATTTCTAGTGATGGCATTTCCGTGGACCCCGCCAAGGTCGAGGCAGTGATGCAGTGGCCGAGGCCGAGGTCGGTGACGGAGATCCGGAGTTTGTTGGGGCTTGCGGGTTATTATCGCCAGTTTATCCAGGATTTTTCTCGCATTGCGACCCCGATGACTAGACTCACGCGGAAGGATATGCCTTTCGTCTAGTCTGAGGAGTGTGAGCAGGGCTTCAGGGAACTGAAGAGATTGCTCACCTTGGCTCCGGTGTTGGTTTTGCCTTCTGGATCGGGAGGTTTCGTGGTGTGTACAGATGCTTCCGGCGTTGGATTGGGTGCTGTGTTGATGCAGCATGGTAGAGTGGTGGCTTATGCATCTCGGCAGCTAAAGCCCCATGAGGAGTACTACCCTACCCATGACCTTGAGTTGGTGGCGGTGATCTTCGCGCTGAAGATCTGGAGGCATTATCTGTACGGCGAGAAGTTCGAGGTATTCACTGACCATCAGAGTTTGAGGTATGTATTCTCGCAGAGAGATCTGAACCTCAGACAAAGGCGTTGGATGGAGTTCATGAAGGACTATGACTTCACCCTATCTTATCAGCCGGGCAGGATGAATGTCGTTGCTGATGCCTTGAGTCGGAAAGTTGTGGTCAGTGCCCTGATGTTGAGGAAGTGGAGGCTCTGGGAACAAGTGCCCGAGGTATCTTTCAGGCTCAAGATTCCCCAGGAGCCAGGGTTGGCAGTGCTTGAGAGTCTGACTGTCACTCCTGCTATCCGTCGTCATGTGACAGAGGCTCAACATGCGGGCCCTGAGTTGCCCCGGATTCTGGCGATGGCTGACGTGGAGCTTGGCGAGGACGGTGCTGCGAGGTTTCGTGGCAGGCTGTACGTCCCAGCGGAGGAGCAGGTTCGTCGTGCGGTGTTACGCGAGGCTCATGGGAGCAGGTACACTGTGCACCCGGGTGCGACGAAGATGTATCGGAACTTGCGGAGGCATTTCTGGTGGCCTGGCATGAAGAGAGATGTCACAAAGTTTGTGGCCAGGTGCCTGATCTGTCAGCAGGTGAAGGCGGAGCATCAGCGACCAGGAGGTACTCTCCAGCCCTTGGATGTTCATGCTTGGAAGTGGGACCATGTGACCACGGATTTCGTGGTGGGATTACCGAGGACCCCGAGTGGGCAGGACAATATTTGGTTGCTGGTGGATCGACTGACGAAGGTGACGCGGTTGTTACCGGTCAAGGTCAGCTGGAGCGTGTCTAAGTTGGCTCGTCTTTATGTGGAGCGGATCGTGCCGTTGCATGGGGTTCCCATTTCGATCGTGTCGGATCGGGATCCGCGCTTCACTTCTGGATTCTGGAGGAGTTTCCAGCGAGCTCTTGGCACGGAGTTGGCATTTAACTCAGCGTATCATCCTCAGTCAGATGGTCAGTCTGAGAGGACCATTCAGACCTTGGAGGACATGCTGAGATCCTGCTGCCTAGAGTGGCAGGGGAGTTGGATTCATCACCTACCGTTGGTGGAGTTTGCCTATAACAACAACTATCATTCGAGCATCGGCATGGCTCCTTATGAGGCATTGTATGGGCATCCTTGTCGGACTTCACTTGATTGGTTTGAGGTGGACGAGCGTGTTTTGATGGGACCGAAATTGGTGCAGCAATGTGTGGACGTTGTGCACCTGGTTCGTCAGAACATGTTGGCGGCCCAGAGTCGACAGAAGAGCTATACTGACCGTAGGAGGCAGCCCCTCGAGTTCACCATGGGTGATCATGTGTTCTTGAGAGTTTCTCCGATGAAGGGGGTGATGCGATTTGGACGGCGTGGGAAGCTGAGTCCCCGCTATATTGGTCCTTTCGCGATTGTGGAGTGCATCGGTGAGGTTACTTACCGGTTGCAGTTACCTCCTGAGTTGGCGTCGGTGCATGACGTGTTCCATGTCTCGATGTTGCGGAAGTATATGCCCGATGACTCTCATGTGCTCGAGTTTTTCGTTTGGCCTGAGGTGACCCCAGATCTTTCTCTCCCAGAGTTTTCGATCCGCGTGGAGGATAGGCGAGAGCAGCGCCTGCGGAACAAGGTTATTCCCTTGGTAAAGGTCGTGTGGCAACGACACTCTGGTGGTGAGGCTTCGTGGGAACGTGACGACGAGATGCGTCAGCAGTTCCCGTACATGTTTGAGTGAGTCTTCCTCTTCTTCCCCCATGGGTTGTTCTCAATTTCGAGGATGAAATCCCTTAAGGGGGGAGGGCTGTAATATCCCGGACGTTTCGGATCCTTTCTTCGTGGGTCCTGGATCTCGTTTTCGGAGTGTCCGGCTCCGTTGTGTCCGAAATTTCGTTTCGGACATCTTTTGTGTTTGGATCGGCGCGATCTGGGGTTATTTCGGAGGCCCGGAGGCGTTCTGCGGCTTTTCCGCGTGTGTTTTTCGATTTCCGGTGTGTGTTTCGGCTTTTCCTTCGGAAGCTCGCTGCGGGCAAACCGGGCGGTTCCCCCAGGCACGAGTGGTACCGTTGCGATCGGTGCGTTCCGAGGATTTCGAAAATATATTTTTCTATTTTTTGGTATTTTTCCAAAAAATCGGATTTTTTATATAACCCTATTTCTTTTCTTTTTCTTTTCCTCTTTCTCTTTCTCCTTCTTCCTCCTTCCTTCCCCAACTGTGGCCGCCCTCCTCTCTCTCCCTCTCTCCCATTCGGACGCGGTGAGCCCCTCCCTGGCTGTTGACGGCGGCAGGGCGACGGCGCGGACGCGTGGGTGGCGGCGAGGTGAGCTCGTGGGCGTGCGGCAAGCGTGGGAAGCGTGGGGAGTTCGTGAAGCTTAAAGCGTTCTTCGTGGTTTGTGGGCGATCCGGCGGAGCATTCGCTCCATTGAGGTAGGGTGACGTTCCTTAGCCTCTTGCCGTTCATTTCCGTGGTTTGTAGGCCGCGGGGAGGCCGAGAGGGGCTAGATCGAGCACGTATGGGGTTTTTCCATCATTTGGGGAGAGCCGCCCGATCTATGGATTTGATGCATGGATTCACGTTTTGATGGCCTAGAATCATGCTAGGGGTCCTTAGGGGTCATTCCCCTTGTTTTCCCCCTCTCCGGTGGAGGCATGGGGGCGTGGTTGGAGTTTTTGGGCGTTTCTGCCATTTTCGGGCGCGGACTGAGAACGCGCTATACTCCAATAGCGCGTTCTAGATGGTCGCGCTGCCCCGACAGGGCGCGTTCATCGAAGAAGATGAACAGTAGGGCGGTTCCGGTCGTGCTATGGGGTCCTAGCGCGATCTGCCTTGTCGTGCTAGGGGTTCCTAGCGCGATCGTCCTTGTCGCGCTAGGGGTCCCTAGCGCGACCTGTCTTGTCGCGCTAGGAGGCCCTAGCGCGATGTTCCTTGTTGCGCTAGGGGGTCCTAGCGCGTTCTTCTTGTCGCGCTAGGAATCCCTAGCGCGATCTGTCCTGTTGTCGGGTGTTCCTTTTGGGTCGGGTGTGTGTCCTGGACACCCCGCGGAGTTTCGGGACCGTGTCTTTGGGTGTTCGGAGGTTCCGTTTGCCTTGGTCATGCGTTTGGCTGTGGGCGGTGCGTCCGTTTCTTCTCCGACCGTGGTCACCGTGCGATGGTGATGGTACGTGGGACGGCCCCCGTACTTCGTCAGGTTCGGACGTTGTTTTCCGTTGTCTTGAGAGTCTACTCCTTCAGTGACCCTCCACTAGTCGTAGCCTATGAGTACGCGTGTGCTGATCGCACCAGGGAGTGGTGTACGGGCTTACCCTGAGGACGGTTTTAGACTGGTTACCGTCGGGCCCCTCGTCAAATCAGAGTCCAGTGCCAGGGGAAAACCGGTCAGAGGGCCAGACCTAGGACGCGTGGTCTGTGTGTGCACACGTGGTTGGGGACAGTGGACGCACGTCGATGGGCATTACCCCAGCTAGTCACTTGTTGTGGTTACTTGTTCGGTGTCTGCACCTCGGGTAGGACCTACCACGTCAGGCGGTTCACCTGCGGTGCGGTGTAAGACGTCAGGGGACGCTACCGGCTGTGCTTCTAGTGGGTGGTACTCCTGTCCAGTACGGAGTGACAGACTGTCAGTCGAGTGTTTCCGACCTTCAGATTTTGTCGATTCGACCTTTGAGCTTTGGTCTTCCCTCCGTGGCACGTGTGTCGGTTTGTGTGCCGTAGGGTCTTGTCTTGTAGAGTATAGGGCTTTCCCTTCCGAGGTACTCTCCGACCGCTAGTGTAGTGATTGCTCGTTTTACGAGGTAGGGTTCGAGTGATCCCTACTGAGTCTTGTTCTGAGACTCATTCCCTGCGTGTTTTCACCGTGTTTCAGGTGAGGCGCCACCTTCGGGGAGCGCGTCAGGAGTGCAGCGTGGTGCGGGTGCCCAGAGGTAGTGCCAGAGGTCAGAGCCGGGGGATGCCCCGTGTAGCTGTACTTTCCTTTCTTGTCACTGTACTAGTCATGGACTGTTGTTATTGTTATTTTATATTGTGGACCATGTAAAATGTTAATTTATTTCCTGTTTAATTTCTGCAATTATTTGTGATACTTGTGTAGTCTCCACACCATCCTTTTAACCCTTCCGAGTCTTCGGGCTCGTGGGTGGCGGTGCGAGTCTCAGGTTATCCGGCCTTCCCGGTAATCGGATTCTCGGGTCGTTACACACGGAACACTGAAGCATACATGATTGGATCGTCGTGCACGCAACTCAAAGCTATCCTTGGGCAAGGCCGAGAATAGACTAACTCAAAAGGGAGAGCTGATCTTGGATGAAGCCAAGAATAGGCTAACTCGGAAGTGGAACACAGACTCCGAGAAACATGAGAGTCACGCGTCGAGTGATGGAAGCGCCTCCTCACTAGAAGAACATCCAGATGCGTGCACTGACATATTACACTGCGCCACAAGTATCTCCCTACGGACATCGAGAATGATGGAGACTAAGATACTCACTGAACTGAACCAGGAACTACAGTAACGAGTGACTAGTCAGGGTCACGCCCGTCGGCGTTCGTCAAACGCCCCTTACCACGTGTGCACACACAAGCTCAATGAATTGAGCCAGGACTCTAGCTAGTTTTCTCCCCTAGCAGGAGAAAGCTAGTTTTCTCCCCTAGCAGGAGTCTACTGCAAGGCAAGGGAGCCCATGGAAACTAGCCTATAAACCGTATCTCGAGAACTGCCCTGCCACCACTCCTAGGTGGGCCGACACTTGAGGTCGTCAAGCTACGACTAGTGGAGGCTCACTAGACACAGAGACTCTGAAACACGAGTGCTGGAGTACAGACAGGCTAAGCACGCACTGTCACCCGTACTATGAAGCGCAAAGGCAGTACACCAACTGCCAATAGACTCAGGACAAGGCAACAAGACCTACCAACGCAATGATCCTTGAGTCCCATGACTCGAAGTCAAGATCGTCGCACAACGGCAGTGACAAGTCGCCAATCAGCCTAATCCTAAGCCACAGGAAAACGACACTGGATGATTAGATCCACATAACCGTATAAAATGACTCACGGAGACCTAAGGGAGCATCAAGACCCTCAAAGTACCTAGACACATAAACCGAGGTAGGATAGTACCTCAAGGCATCCAGAACCACTATCTCTAGCTGTCTAGGATAGTCGAGACACACACAAGGTTACTTGTCAACCACTGGGTCTCACCGAGTTGACCAGAACCTAATAATGACTTTGAAGTAGTAACGAAACCTAACCAATAGCAGGGTACGCCTGGCTATCTGATAATATGGTTATAGCTCTCATAGGACATCAAAAGACGTCCACGGGACAATGGGTAAACCACGAGGTCAAGCCGAGGCACTTGGGAACCAACACATCAATAAACGACACGCAGAAGTTAAGCAGAGGAACATACGCTGGCGGTCATAGAATGGGCCGCTAGGGGACTGTAGCGGTTAACGATTAGGCTGCTAAACCCAGTCAACCATGAACCGACCTATTCGATCAAACCACCAAATTGCGGTCCAATATAGACGCGCTACACGGACTAGGTGGTCTAAGAGTAAACCGCCACACTAACTGCCTTCACCTAATGACCTAAGACAACTGGACTATAGTGGCCAAAGAAAGGCGCGCTACAACGAAGAAACTCTCAAAGGTTGGGCCACCAAGGCCAACTGACTCAGAACCTTGACTCGGTCAAACACACCGTAGCGGCCTAAGGAAGGAGCACTACAGCATGTTAGCAGTCAAAGCTTGGGCCGCCAGCCCTAACTGACCAAAGCCGTTGACTAACGTCAACGACCCATAGCAGTCTAAGAAAGGGCCGCTCGAGCAAGTAGCAATTTATCGTGAGACCGCTAAGACTCGAACTGACTTACACTAATATCGAGAAACCAAGTGGCTTGACGGTCCACCATAGGTCCGCCACAGCAAGAGGCAGTCTAAGTTTAGGCCGACAGCCTAAATCGACCTGAACTAACTAACACACTACAGAGTGTGGCGGTCCATCGTGGGGCCACCAGAGACAAGAGACGGTCTCTGAAATGACCGCCAATACGATACGGCGGGAAAACCAGGGGAATGGCCGATCTCGGCCGTTCCACGCCCCAATCGTGTCTAAACGAAGGGGAAACAATCCTAATCGATGAAAATAACCTTCCACAGGCCAGAAGGGGCACATGCAACAGCTCAATCACAAGAAATGGGCGATTCCAACGAATCGACCCTAATTGGGTCACCGGGGTTCCCGGACTTGTACCGGCCCCAAATGACGACCAATCGTGATAAAAACAGCGGATCTGGAACGCTAACATGCTGGGGATCACAATGAAACTAATATAGTCGAAAACTGTCATCGTTTTTTGACGAACCCGATGCACACCCCCCGAGCATGCTTTTCCCGAAACTGAACGAAACCCACTCGTACGCACACCGTTCGGCATGAAACTACGAGGGAACGCAGAGGAGAAGTAGAGCGTCCGTCTCCTTACCTCCACCGACGATTCCGTGCACTGAAGCGACTAAACTGCGCCGAAAATTGCCAAACTGACAAACCGCGCCGGCTTTGAATCCACCAAGGGATCGCGCCGCACCACACTCAATCCGCCACTCCATCACGCTCCAGGTTCACTCCATCGCGTTCCCGCCTCGCCTAACTCACCAACGGTGCGCGCCCTGCATCGAGAGGACCAGAGAGGAGAGAACGAGAGTGAGAACGTGAGGTGAGAAATGAGAGGGAGGAGAGAGGAAAGAATAATAAAAAGGAAAGAAATTAGGAATTTTCCTAATTTCTGAAATTCTGATTTTTACGTCGAAAATCCACTAATTCAAAAAAATACGCAAAAATAGTCGAAACGATCCTCGGAAAGAGTACATCGCAACTATAGCATCATCGAGTCGATGAACTGAGAAATAAACTCAGCACATGGTTCCGTAACTTGTATGGGAGAAAAACCCACGTGGATCGTAAAACTCAACTCATGACCCACAAAAGCGATACGAAAGCACTCCGATAAGGATCTGAACGATCCAGGGTATTCCAGCCTGCCCTCCTTCAAGAAACTTCATCCTCAAAATTTAAGGGGCGAACAAGAAGAAGCAGGGAAGAATAAACCCCAAGACACAACTTGAAACAACACGAATCTTGAAAAACATAATTCAGAGGAACACTGTCGGACCATCATCACAAGCACACGCTCTGGATCTCAAGGCAAATCGATCCAAAGGACAAGCATAATACACGAGTGAACACAAGCCTGACACCTCCGAAACATGGCAACGTCGCTTACGTCTCACAGGGAAGGAGACACGACCCATGCCACGACAACAGATATCGATAACACAAAACGACAAAAATGACAAGCATCAGCGTAACCAAGAAAGCATAGTCCTCTTAGTTGATAGCTCGATAGCATCGGCTCCAGTGCCAAAGGAAACAACGAAAGCCTGGCACACAGGACGCCAACGATAGCACCGGATCACAAGCACAATCACGTCAGTCATCTCTCAGATATTACATCTGATTCGAGTCGTATGTTAACTCTACCAGGAGAGAAGAGTACAGCATAACCAACTGACAAGATCATGATCCACACAATGCTAAGATAGAATCATAAGGAAACAACGAAAAAATAACAACAACGGCATTAGCAGCACTTGCAGGATCCCAGCTCTGTATTGAACACAGAACCACGGAACACGACTGCAAGCTGGGTCACATCAAGGCCTATTAACAGTTGAACACACAACAACAAGGGACTAGTCATGCAACGAGAAGCTTACCAAGGAAAGACCCACGACAACGAGAACGACAATAATCTTGGGAAACGCATCTCAAGGACCACGATCACGTCCTGATAAGATAACACCCAAGAAAAGATAGATAAGCGAAGGGTGCTCAACCAGCAGAAATGTCGATAGATTCCCCAACACTCACAAATGCCAGTGCCAACATCAGAATACCTCCAGCAACAGCACGGCAACAACAATGTCAAGGCACAGGAAGCCAAGACAAAGTCACATCGAGGAAGATAATTCTCTCGACCGGTCAGAATCTTACAACCAACGATCCTCGACCCATGGGTTATCAGCCCACACGCGCCCGCTACGCAATCATACAATGCACATAGGCAATAGAAATACCTCGGTATCCGCATCTCAGCACGCACTCGGCGTCATCGCAATTCATGAAAATCGCAACACAACACGCCACAAGTACTGATCCTGCTAATAACCGATCACAAGTCCCCTAGGTGCAAATGAAGGAGAGTACCAGCTTCAACACAAAGCCCAAAGAAAAAGGCTAATCTCAGCTTACCCTTGCGTCCTGAAAGAATAAATGAGCCTTCACAACACATCGGCCACTAGACACAGAACGATAAACACGGTGCACAACGGCTCTCAACACAAAGATTAGGCCCAAAGCCAAGCAACCGCAGAACAAAGAGCAGATTAGGCTCAAAATAAACATTGTCCACACTTAAGCAGACACAGGACAAATGTCTCACTAAGACAGCAATTCTACGGCCTATCTCGAAAAGACGTCATGAAACAGGATGAGAAGCATCAAGCTCACTAACAGTAGCTCACCAGGAAGGAAAATCCTAGGTTCGCTTGAGCATCTTCTCAATCGAGGCAACAAAACAACCACTTCAACAGAAGTGAAACACCTTAGGAGCTGAACAAGCTCAAGCTGGGATGACCAAAATAACGTAAGAACATGTACGGCCATCATAACAACTCTAAAAGTCACCAGCCACCTGAACAAACCATGAAAAAATTTCAAACAATGTACTATAGATTCAAGCCTACCGGTGAACTCTGCCAAGTACAGCACGATCGAGACAAACACCATGATGAAAAAGAGCATCTTGTCGCATCCTGACGAGAGCAAAACCATCTCGCACAATGCTATCACAGCACGCACAAGACAACACACGGAAAACAAAGAGACAAGGAATCGCGAAATCTAAGCTCGCAAAAGACTGTACTGGACTTTCAAGACTATGGACACTGTATATCTTGGATTCCTATGTACTTCACACAACAACACTCTGATACCACCTGTGATGACCCGGACTCCGGATACCGGATATACCCGATAGGATTACCGAGTAGACCTGATACCACTTGGAACCCGTGAAGCCTCCCAAGAGCTGTAAAGCTCCGAAGGGATAAAAGGATTGTTGTGTAGTACATTGAAGTCGCAGATATAATAGTAAGCAATTAAATTTTATTAATCAGGTTTGCTAAAGTAGCAGAAATACAATTACTTTCTAATTAACAGTTAAAATTAACAATTATACCAGAGTCCAGTCCAAAGGAAAGACAAGTACAGTCCAACAGAAAGAAAAGCGTACACTGAGGTTGGGGGAAGCCCGACATAGGTACCGCTGGCAACTACGATCACGCCACACTAGGAACCGCGAAGGAAGCATAGACGACCACACTTGAAAAGCAAGGGTGACTCTCGTGTCACTGGCTCAGTAGGGGTCATGCGGATCCCCACTGAAAAACAACGCAGTAACACGGAACAACAGCTAAAACAGCAGTAGTAGCAAAGTAGGAAAAGCTAAACTACAACTAGAAAGTAGTAAAAGAAAGCCGTAACGGAAGGAGTTGAACAGCTAAAAGAAAAGGGAAAAGCCGCACCGAGCAAAACACAGTTGCCGAACAAACCTCGGTTCCCTAAACTACTCCAAACAACGACTGAAGGGCGGACCCTGATCTCATAAAGTCAGGAGTTACCGATCTGTCGACACAGTACAAGGCCTAAGGCGAAGGCCTATGAAGACAGGTAGAAAACCCTTGAAAAGCCCTAGACAGACACGGAACACTTAAGCATACATGACTGGATCGCCGTGCATGTAACTCAAAGCTATCCTCGGGGAAGGTCGAGAATAGACTAACTCAAAAGGGAGAGCTGATCTTGGACGAAGCCAAGAATAGACTAACGTGGAAGAGGAACACAGACTCCGAGAAACACGAGAGTCACGCGTCAAGTGATGGAAGCACCTCCTCACTAGAAGAACAGCCAGATGCATCCATTGACGTCTTACACTGCGCCACAAGTATCTCCCTACGGACGCCGAGAATGACGGAGACTAAGATACTCATTGAACTGAACCTGGAACTACAGTAACGAGTGACTAGTCAGGGTCACGCCCATTGGCGTTCGTCTAAACACCCCTGATCACGTGTGCACACACAAGCTCAATGCCTTGAGCCAGGCCTCTAGCTAGTTTTCTCCCCTAGTAGGACGCTACTGCAAGGCAAGGGAGCCCACGGAAACAAGCCTACAAACCGTATCTCGGGAACTGCCCCACCACCACTCCCAGGTGGGCCGACACTCGAGGTCGTCAGGCTATGAGTAGTGGAGGCTCACTAGACATAGAGACTCTGAAACACGAGTGTTGGAGTACAGATAGGCTAAGCACGCACTGTCACCCGTACTATGAAGCACAAAGGCAGTACACCAACTGCTAACAGACTCAGGACATGGCAACTAGACCTTCCAACGTAATGATCCTTGAGTCTCATGACTCGGAGTCAAGATCGTCACACAACGGCGGTGATAAGCCGCCAATCAGCCTAATCCTAAGCCACAGGAAAATGACACTGGATCATTAGATCCACATAACCGTATAAAATGACTCACGGAGACCTGAGGGAGCATCAAGACCCTCAAAGCACCTGGACATACAAACCGAGGTAGGATAGTATCTCAAGGTGTCCAGAACCACTATCTCGAGCTGTCCAGGATAGTCGAGACACACACGAGGTTACTTGTCAACCACTGGGTCTCACCGGGTTAACCAGAAGCTAATAACGACTCTGAAGCAGTACAGAAACATAACCAATAGCAGGGTACACCTGGCTATCTGATAACATGGTTATAGCCCTCATAGGACATCAAAAGAAGTCCACGGGACAATGGATAAAGAACGAGGTCAAGCCGAGGTACTTGGGAACCAACACATCGAGAAATGACACGCAGTAGTTAAGCGGAGGAACATACGTAGGCGATCATAGAATGGGCCGCTAGGGGACTGTAGCGGTCAAGGATTAGGCCTCTAAACCGAGTCAACCTTCAACCGACCTATTCAGTCAAACCACCAAATCGTGGTCCAATATAGATGCACTACACAGGCTATGCGGTCTAAGAGTAAACCGCCACACTAACCGCCTTCACCTAATGACCTAAGACAACCGGACTGTAGCGGCCTAAGAAAGGCGCACTACAACGAAGAAATGCACAAATGTTGGGCCGCGAAGGCCAACCGACTTAGAACCTTGACTCGGTCAAACACACAGTAGCAGCCTAAGGAAGGAGCACTATAGCACGTTAGCGGTCAAAGCTTAGGCCGCCAGCCCTAACTGACCAAAGCTGTTGACTAACGTCAACGACCCATAGCGGTCTAAGAAAGGGCCGCTAGAGCAAGTAGCGGTTTATCATGAGACCGCTAAGACTCGAACCGACTTACACTAATATCGAGAAACCATGAGGCTTTGCAGTCCGCCATAGGTCCGCCACAGCAAGAGGCGGTCTAAGTTTAGGCTGCCAACCTAAACTGACCTGAACTAACTGACACAATACGGAGTGTGGCGGTCCATCGTGGGGCCGCAAGAGACAAGAGACGGTCTCTGAAACGACCGCCAGCACGATACGGTGGGAAAACCATGGGAATGGCCGATCTCAGTCGTTCCACGCCCCAATTGTGTCTAAACGAAGGGGAAACAATCCTAATCGACGAAAACAACCTTCCATAGGCCGGAAGAGGCACATGCAACAGCTCAATCACAAGAAACGGGCGATTCCAACGAATGGACCCTAATTGGGTCACCGGGGTTCCCGGACTTGTACCGGCCCCAAATGATGACCAATCGCGATAAAAATAGTAGATCTGGAACGCTAACATGCGGGGGGTCACAATGAAACTAATCCAGTCAAAAACCGTCATCATTTTCTGACGAACCTGACGCACACCCCCAGAGCATGATTTTCCCGAAACTGAACAAAACCCACTCGTACGCACACCGTTCGGCATGAAACTGTGAGGAAACGCAGACGAGAAGTAGAGCGTCCGTCTCCCTACCTCCACCGACGATTCCATGAGCCAAAGCGACTAAACCATGCCGAAAACCGCCAAACTGACGAACCGTGCCAGCTTTGAATCCACCAAGGGATCGCGCCGCGCCATGCACAATCCGCCACTCCATCACGCTCCAGGTTCACTCCATCGTGTTCCCGCCTCGCCCAGCTCGCCAATGGTGCGCACCCCGCGTCGAGAAGACCATAGAGGAGAGAGAACGAGAGGTGAGAAATGAGAGGGAGGAGAGAGGAAAGGAAAATAAAAAGGAAAGAAATTATGAATTTTCCTAATTTCTGAAATTTCAATTTTTACGCCAAAAATCCACTAATTCAAAAAAATACGCAAAAATAGCCGAAACGATCCTCGGAAAGAGTACATCGCAACTGTAGCATCCTCGAGTCGATGAACTGAGAAATAAACTCCCCACAGGGTTCCATAACTTGTACGGGAGAAAATTTCACATGGATCGTAAAACTTAACTCAGGACCCACAAAAGCGATCCGAAAGCACTCCGATAAGGATCCGAAAGATCCAGGGTATTACAGCCTCCTCTCCTTCAAGAAATTTGATCCTCAAAATTTAAGGAGCGAAAAAGAAGAAGCAGGGAAGAACAAACCCCAAGACACAACTTGAAATAACACGAATCTCGAAAAACATAATTCAGAGGAACACGGTTAGACCATCATCACAAGCACACGCTCTGGATCTCAAGGCAAATCGATCCAAAGGACGAGCATAATACACGAGTGAACACAAGCCTGACACCTCCAAAACAAGGCAACGTCGCTTACACCTCATAGGGAAGGAGACACGACCCATGCCACGACAACAGATATCGATAACATAAAACGATAAAAATGACAAGCATCAGTGTAACCAAGGAAGCATAGTCCTCTCAGTTGACAGCTTGACATCATCGGCTCCAGTGCCAAAGGCAACAACGAAAGTCTGGCACATAGGACGCCAATGATAGCCCTGGATCACAAGCACAATCACGTCAGTCCTCTCTTAGATATTACATCTGATTTGAGTCGTCGGCTAACTCTACCAGGAGAGAAGAGTACAGCACAACCAACTGACAAGATCATGATCCACATGATGCTAAGATAGAATCACAGGGAAACAACGACAAAACAACAACAACGACATCAGCAGCACTTGTAAGATCCCAGCTCCGTATTGAACACAGAACCACGGAATACGACTGCAAGCTGGGTCACATCAAGGGCTATTAACAGCTGAACACACGACTACAAGGGACTAGTCATGCAATGAGCAGCTTACCAAGGAAAGACCCACGATAACGAGAACGATAACAATCTCGGGAAACGCATCTCTAGGACCACGATCACATCCTAAGAACACAACACCCAAGAAAAGACATAGAGAAGCGAAGGGTACTCAACCAGCAGAAATGTCGATAGATTCCCCAACACTCACAAATGCCAGTGCCAACTGTTGAACATGTATGCAACATGATTACTTTTATGGTTTTGATGATGTCTGCCTCTGTAGTCATTAATGAGCTATACCTGCACTTGATAATGTTAATATTCATACATTTCAGGTCATTATACCTCCAGTGTAGACGATCAAGATCAAGAGACATGGTTCAGCAAGTCTATACATACATCCAGCGAGTCTATACATTCTTCAAAGTCTATACATTCTCCATGCATCTTCATAGCAAGTCTATACACTCGGCTCTAGCAAGCACATCAAGTCTATACATCTATCAGCTCAGTGCACAGTAAGTCTATACAGCAGAAAGTCTGTACATTCTTCAGTAGCAAGTCTGTACATCCTTCAGCAGTAAGTCTATACATCAGCAAGTCTATACAACCAGCAAATCTATACATCAGCAAGTCTATACAGCCAGCAAGTCTATACATCAGCAAGTCTATACATCCTGCAACACGAAGTCTGTACGTTGGCTGATTGCACAGACTCAAAGTCTGTACGTTGGCTGCTAGCACAAACTCAAAGTCTGTACGTTGGCTGCTAGCATAAACACATAAAGTCTGTACGTTGGCTGCTAGCATAAACTCAAAGTCTGTACGTTGGCTGCTAGCACAAACTCAAAGTCTGTACGTTGGCTGCTAGCATAAACACATAAAGTCTGTACGTTGGCTGCTAGCATAAACTCAAAGTCTGTACGTTGGCTGCTAGCACAAACTCAAAGTCTATACATTGTCTGGTTGAAGTCTGTACATTGACTGGCTGTTTCAACACAAAGTCTATACGTTGTCTAGTTGAAGTCTGTACAATGTATAGTTGCTACAACACAAAGTTTGTGCATAGTCAGTGCATTCGGTTGATTCATGGCAAAGTGAAAGCCATATGATCGCGTCCAAGCCTTGATACAAATATCTTCTACAAGGATGAAGTTACAGACTTGAACAGGCTGCCGTCAAATGGTCTCAAGCGACTGAGCTGGAGGGCTAATGAACCCACCCGGCTGAACTGGGGGCCTGCCCAGCTGGTGGTCGACCTCCAGCACAGGGGCGGTTGTCCGCCCCAGCCAGGGAATGCCAGTTTGAAAGTCTGTCAGCTGGCGATCGACCGCCATCCAGTAGCGATCGACCGAAAATCACAGGGCTCACCAATCTACAGTATTTCTCAGTAGCGGTCGATCGCCAGAAGCTGTAGGTCGACCGCCAGCCCCGAGCCATCAATTGTTGACTTTTGTTTCCACTTCGAAAAGGGCCATTCAACATGGATTTGTTTAATCCAAAAGTTACCTAATCACCCATGATTTGTAGATCTGGTCTGGGGCTTATCTATAGACCATTCAAAGTCTATAAAACCAATACCAGAGGGTTAGAAACCCTAGTTGATGCAGTTGATGAAGTGAATCAAAGAGAGCTCAAGGGAGGCCATTTCGCAAGTACTGTAGCACCTGCGTGAACAATATTTCGGGCTGGAGTTCTTCATCCTTCCAAGGTGATTCAAGCTCAGATCTGAAGCCAAGCAACCTCCAAGCAAGCAAGAAGCATTCAAGGCTCTCAAAGGTGATCAAAGCTACATCCATACACCTCTTCATCAACTCAAGGAGATTCAAGAAAATACCAAGCTACATCCAATATCGTCTCCATCAACTCAAAGGGATCAAAGGAAAATCAAAGCTCTTCATCAAATCCTCAAGAGATTCAAGCTCCAGCAAACCTCAGACAAGATCTTTTCTCTTAACCATATTCTATATCTTTTTGAGTGTTTTTCATAAGTTGTTCTTTTTCCATTTCTTTCAAACACTTGAAATTGAGAATCGTCCCTACCGGTGGTTAGTAGGAAGGCAATCGGAGGCTGTCCGATTTGTGGTGTTGACGTCCCTACCGGTGGTTAGTAGGAAGACAATCGGGAGTTCTCCGATCTACGGTGTAGCCGTCCTTGCCAGCTTTGTGTGTAGGAAGACAGAAAGAGGGTTTTCTCTATTCTGTGGTTTGGGGCGTGTCCCCGGTCAAGCTGTGAGTAAGCAGGAAAGCCTCACTGGGTTTTGGTGAGGGGTGGACGTAGGTTGCGGGGTTGCAACCGAACCACCTTAAAAATCCCTGTGTTGTGGGTTGTTTATTGTGTGTGATTGCTCTATATCTTCTACCCCCATTCACAGGTTCGTGTGGTTCCATACTTGGTAATCTTGTTTACACACTCAAGCACTCAGATTTGCACCTTCGGTTTTATCTACGGTTTAATTGAGCTTAGCACTTTGACTGCATCCCTTGGGCGGCCTGCTGCACCCTTGCACACAGGCGCCAAGGTGAACGTATTGCTAAGTGTTTCCCTTACTTAGACTCGTATGCGCCTTAGTTGATCACCACTGCATTCATACACATATGAACTTTGAGTGATCAACATAGCACACACACACGTACGGTTGTTGCAAGCTATTGCATGCTCTGTGCCACTCTACTTAATTCCGCTGTGCATTGTGTCTAAGTGATTCATTCACTTTATAGGAGTGGTTCATGCTTCCGATAGCTAAGAGTTTTAAATAGGCCAAAGCTTTTGATAGTATCTATTCAACCCCCCTTCTAGATCCATTTACACCTCGCGGGACCCAACAAGTGATATCAGAGCGAGGCTCTGTCATTCCCAGATCCAACGATCTGCAGGGAAAGATCCCGGTGTTTGTTATTTAGATGGCTTCATATGCTACACATGCTTCGATGGCTTCTCCGCCCATTTATGATGGTTCAGATTTTTCTACATGGGTTGGAAGAATGTTCATCTATGTTAGCTCCATAGATCCATAATTGCGGACTCTTATATACAATGGTCCTCATGAGCTGCCATCAAATTCAATTGATTGGTTAGCCGAACAATGAGACCAAACACAATGATAATCGTCTTGCATATAACTTAATTACAGCTGTAGTTGATCTAAGACTAACTCATCTTGTGTCCTCTTGTAGCACAACCAAGCAAGTATTGGACAAGTTGGTGAAAATCCATGAAGGGAAGGAACAAGAACAAGAATACTTCATGGCCGATCGTGCAGAACAGTCCAACAATACATCCTCATCACAGGTAAACTCTGACTCTGAGAAATTCACTTTTGAAGAGCTTATGGAAGCCTATGATGAATTGATCACGCAATACAAAAAGGGAAAAATAGAAAACAAAAATTTGAAAAAGGATCTCAAAAAAATTAACCAAAATGAAAGCTCGATTTGTAAAAAGTGTTCTATTTTTAAAGAGCTTAACGACACTCTCTCAGTTGATCTAGATACGCATAAACAAAGCATTGCATGTCTAAGGGAAGAAAATGAAAATCTTCATGATGAAATCACTAGGTTGGAAGAAATTGTAATAAAACTTCAAAACCAACCTAAGTCAATCTCTAATGATCAAACTATGGCCGATGGGCTAATCTATCATGAGAAGTTGATTCAAGGAAACAAAAATTCTGTTTCATGCTCTGCTAATTTTGTATGTGAAAAATGTTCATTCTTGATAAACATAAATGTTGGTCTCCATGATAATCTTGAATGGCAACAAAAACTGATTGATTCTCTGAAAGAAGAGAATAGAGAGTTGTTGGAAAAGAAAATTGAACATGAAAAAGCTGAAGAAGAATTGCATGAAAAATTAGTTGCACATGAAAAAGGTAAATCAGTCATTGATGATCACTCTGAAACTTTGCATGCTTTAGAACAACAAAATCAAAATCTTAAAGCAATAAATGCCATGCTCAATGAGCAATTGGCAGCATGCGAAGAGGGCCTTCATGAATCTAAACAGTGCATTTCCTCACTTGAAAATGAAATTCAAGGTCTGGATGAATTCCTGTCATTGTTTGTTCAAATCCAAGATTCTGACTCACCGGAAGCCACCACTTCTTATGGTCACCAAAAAGGGCATACTGCTCAAAAGAAAAGAAAAATTCAGCATGCTCATCCAAACATGCACCATAACATGTCATATGCTAAATACCATACTTTCCACAAAATGAATGTCCATTGTTATTATTGTGGTAAACATGGTCACACTATACATGATTGTTTTATCTTGAGAAATGATGAGCTTAGAGCAGAAGAACAAGTGGTGAAAGAGCAAGGAAAGAAACATGTCAATACTGGCAGAGGACCTACTCAGTAGACATCTGCACAGAACTGCATGGGGAGTCAGAAGAGTCAGGCCGACACTCTCTATGGCTTTAAACAAAAATCATCCTCCTTTCTACTCTCACTGTGGTTAGTCTGGCCTTACTGTCCAAGAGTGCTGGCACTTGAAGGGAAAGCATCACCTTCATGCCATGAAAGGTAAATTCCATGCTTATCCACAAAAACAAAATGCATATGCACACGCACATGAACCTAAAAAGAATGCTCAATCTTTTGTGCGCTATTTTTACTATGGGAAAAATGGTCATGACATGTATGATTGTCATACAATGAGAAAAGATGACCTAATTTCCCTGAAACAGATGAGCTACATTGGTGAATATGATAAAGCTGCTAACCTACAAGGACCCAAGCAATCTTGGGTACCTAAAAATTCTAAATGAGAATTTTGGGTGCAGGATGCCTTGGAGCTGAACAAAGGATCATAAGGTAAATAAAAGCTCAAGGTACAGGTATGTACATAAACCTTTAAGTTCAGTCATCTTGCATGTTTAGTCTTGACATGTAGATAGTGCATCATACGTCTGCCCAATGTCATTAGATTCTGCAAACTGAATTGCTCTTGGAAATACAAAACCCCCAAGGTGTGAGATGAACTTTTGAGCTTGATAACTTGCTCACACCATGCTTGATTTCAGCTGTTTAATTCATGAAAAACTTGTTATGCTGATGAAGTTGATGTGATGATGAGTTGCTTAAGTCTTGCTATCAGCTACATGAAATGCTTGGATTTTAGTTTTGATGATGCATACCATGGCAGCATTTCCAAATCGTTATTCATGTTAGCATTGCTCAAAGGGGAAGTCAACATCAATGTAGTCTGAATCATTTCACATCATTTCACTCTTGCATGGCCATGGTATATTAAATGTTGATGTATGGAAAGACAGGTTATGATTGCCTAGAAGCACTCAATATGCGTGAGGTTTCACCTCCGCCATGTACCATGCGTCAATGTCGCATATAGGTCATATAGTAAGGGGGAGCTGTCTCTTTGCAGCATTCATGCATATGTTTCATCTTCATTCTGTTGACATCATGACATAGAATGCATCTTCTCAGGGGGATCTTGTTCATCATGAAAATCCAGTCAAAATTCTGCCTTGCAGTTCAACAGATCGACCTCACTCCTTTGACAGGTCGACCCCACATTTCTTTCTGCCTAAAAATTACTTTTATCTGAGCTCAGTGCATAACCTCAGGGAGAATGTTCTTCATCTATTCTTGCCTACCAGTTATGCAACACTCTCTTCTTAAACCAAGCCATTGCATGATATTTCTTAATCCTTTTGTGGATCAACTTGGATTCAAAGTGCCTTGAACTTCTTGGAGGATTCCCAATCTATTATTGAGGTTGTTTATCAGAGTAAATCTTCAAGAAGAATTTTCTTTTATAGAGTCTTGTGATTGCCTTGAACATGGATGATTTTGGTTTAACATTAATGATTTCTTGAGTCTTGAAGTTTGATGGTCTTGAACATGTTTATGATCGGGTTTAATAGAGTTAAACTAGTTTCTCATGTTTTGACTTGTTATGCCGTCTTGAATCTGAAAAAATTTTGAGTACAAAGGCATCCTTGATCGAGAAACTTCAGCTAAGTACTATTTTTAAACATTTATTGAATCTGTTTATTTCAAAAAGTGGCTATACTTAAAGTAAGCTTAAGACAGAGCAATGGCACTGTTGCTGAGAAATATATCTCCTCATCAAAGAAAATGAGGTTCGATATGTCATGAGGTGACTATGCTATCTCTGTTCTAAGTGAAGCAAAATCGTGAGCTACACTGAGTAACTGGGGGTGCTTGCGTCTGGTAAACGTGCACACTCACGTCAAAAGGTAGTTGCTACACTTGACTGCTCGTAAAATGATTTCAAAAGAAATCTGAATGTGTAGCTCTCATGAATCAAATCTAAGTCACCTAAGTGTTTAGCCTCAATACTTATTGTGGTCACTCTCAAGGGAACCAATGAAACTGAATGAGTAAGATAAGAGAAGGTTAATCTTATTTTGACATAAATTTCTGGTTCACTACTATTAAACTTGCATGCAAATATCTTCATGTGATTCTACTGAGTAGGCCAGAATTCATTAGCATTAAACCAATCTGAATGTAAGAGCTGGTTCATTTGGGTTCTATAACTGAAAATTCTGAAAAATCCATAACTCTGATTTATGAACTTGGTTTCAGATTAAAGAACCTCCATTCTTTCTTGAGAAGTCATATCTTGATGCTCCTTGTTGTTTGCCTTCATCTGCCATGATTACATCACCTTGGTATCATCCAACAAGTGATATTATCTTGATGCTCCTTTCAAGTCGAATCCAAAATCATTGGTGTCTTCTGTCAAGTGATATCCCTTTGCTTCTCATTCATTGGCATGTGGCATAAGTCCTCACATCATTAGCATTATGCTTTCATGCAATAGGGTGGCATGCACATCTTCACCTCCTACAATTGTAGCTTGTATTTATCATTTCCATGCATTGCATAGAAAATCCAAAAAAATCTGAAAACTAGAAAACCACTAAAAATCTTGCAAAATCTGACATCACAAAAATGCTCCTTGGCTGCTCTATCCATCTCATATTTGTGAAATTGAATCATGCTGCTGTGGCTCCATTTCTCACACTTACAATGTCTTTGCCAAGCCACGGGACACCACCATGTTCGATACATCCATATCATTCATTGGTATCAGTCCTATAACTGGCTTTCCACAATTAGTTGTTCTCTTTGGTTATCTTGTCAGCTTTAATAAGTGTACAACCATTGGCATGTATTTCCACATCATTTTCTGGACTGTTGTCTGCTGTAGCAACCCTGGTAAAAATAAAAGAAAATAAAAACCCCAATTGATCAAAATAAGATTAAATGATTTAATGAATAAATGATGAGAGCCTAAAGAAGTAAATAATAAACCAAAATGTAAATAACGCCTTGATTCAAGGCGCTACTTCAAAAAGAAACGCCCTTATATAAGGCGCGAATTCCAGAAAGGATGACAACAGCAGATGTCGTCAATTCTTAAATGGACAAAATAATAAAAAAGGGCAAGTAAACGTGACGCCCTCCACATGGACGTGTTTTACATAAGAAATGACTTTAACAAAGGCGTCAATTTAAACTAACGCCCTATGGCAAGGCGTTAATTCCGTTCGAGTTTCGTTCGAACCAGGAGACTATCTAGAGCAAGTTTCTGGATAACTACGTGGAAGGTTGAATAGGGTAAGAACTCTATTAGGGAAATATTACTTCCAATACGATACTAACTCCATTAGGATCATAAAAACCCTATAAATAACCCTTCCTGTCGAACCCTAATAGGCTATTTGGTTGAAGGAAGTTCTGCTGCCATGCGTGAAGAACAGGTAATGTTCTTTTTCCTCTGCCTTCAGTCAGAGAATATGAAGATTATTAATCATTCTTCATCTTCTTCTTCTGTAGGTTGCCTGCATCGAACCCTCCTGTCTAGCTGAAGGACGTGAGGTTCTTCATCGACGTCCTCTTCTTCCGTTCACTGTGAAAGGGGGAGGGAGCTGTTAATATCTACGTCTGAAGCCTAAGAACAACACCCTGTTCATCTATTATCACTCTAAGGGCTGCTGTTGCTTGGCTGTTGTTGGTGTTGCTATTGTTTAAAGTTCGTGAGTAGCTGTTCTCATGACACTCTGTTTAGAACATAGTACCGTTCTCCCTTCAAAAATTCTTCAGTACCATCAACCCAGATCATCAATCAGGTAGGTTTTCTCAAGAACGTAGCCCAAACTAGTTTAATTCCATCCTAATACCATCATGACATGCATAAATATAGTTTTATTATAGTTTTAAAAGGGTTTTCTGTGGATTTTAAAAGAAGCGACCCTATCAAGGGCGCTAATTTAGAAGAAACGACCATACCCAGGTCGCAAATTCCAGTTTTGACGTTCTGCATTAAGTCGTCAATTTCATCTAGTTATTAAATTACCCACGTTTAAAACTTTTATGTCTATCAAAACATGATTCTAATTTAATGCATGGTCATAGTTGTTGAGTCCTGCTATTTTTCTCTTCCTGACAGTATGATTCCTCTTTCTGAAATTTTATTATCCTTGAAGTTACCCCTATTCCTATTAATCCTGGAACATCTTGAATTAACGACCTGATGAAGGTCGTGTCTTACAGAACTAACGCCCTGAACCAGGGCGCGAATTTGAAAGTAACGCCCCTGTTAAAGGCGCTTTCTACTAAAATTCCAGAATTTAGAGATTTTACAAAATAGAAATATATAATGGACGACCGCTGTAAAAGTCGTCAAATCATAAATAAACGCCCCTGCAGAAGGCGTTAATTTGATAAGTAATGACTTAGATTAAGTCGCTATTTTCCTGTGATACTATTTTACACTGTTACTGTTAACCGAGGGTTTCATATGTATATATATATATATCGGCACTATATTCCCGTCCGTGAATATAGTCCCATGTTTCATGATGATTTATCGTATTACCCCTCAATTCTCAATGACATACAAGCTCTCCATTGGACATTCCGTTCCTTTGGACTAGTAAGTTAGTCATAGAGACCTCCATAAGACTCCTCGAGCCTTGGATTCCCTCAAGGCCGATTGAGCGGGTTGTACCATAAAAATCTATCACCCTACTTTGCCATGTCACTCTATAGAAACATGGTATACCGGCCCTCATGTTATGCTATGTGTATGATATGAGAATTATCTTAATGAACGGGGAAAGCATGCCATTATTGTGATGTTCTTGTGGACCCCAATTCTATATCAAACATTATTATGATGTTCTTGTGGACCTCAATTCTATATTAAAAGAGTGACCATCTATTTGTGGGCACTTACTTGTCATGGTACCCAAGTTAGGGAACTAATTCCACCTAGTTTTATCGGTACTCGTGATTTCACCGTTATTATCGTCATTATTGTCATGTTCAAATCCTTGAAATGCTATCTACCTCTAAGTTCATACAAGTTCTTTGTCCTTGAAACTCCATATTGGCTATACACAAAGTGGATGTCAAAATACATGATCAATGCCTGCGCATATGGGGCCCGATCTGGTCCTGGGAGGAGCACCCAAAAGTACTAGTACCCATGGGAGTTGTAATGATAACGGTATGGCATTGTACCGAAGTGCATGACTAGCTTGATTGGACATTCCACAAAAATCTCGTACTTGACTCGACTTGACATGACATGACTTGCGTGACCCAAAAAAGGGTAATTTATATACTTGCTTGCTTGAAACGTGATAGCCAAGTTCTCGACATGACATGATGAAATTACTTGCTTGAACATCCTGACATCTATTACTTGAGAGTTCATGAATAGTTCACCTTATTATCTTGTTGATATACTCTCTATCTTGTAGTTTTATGCAAGCATGCATAGCTATAGTGCATTCATAAAAATGTAATTTTTTAAACCCCTTGCTAGCTCTTGAGATATAATTTCCTACTGAGCGTTCGCTCACTCAGTGTTTCCCTACTTTTCAGGTAAGTCCGACGACGAGACTCAATCGGACGGGGAAGATCAAGAGTGAAGAGAGTAGAGCTCTCCGTCTATCCAAGCGTCTATTAGTCTTATCTTTCAAATTTCTTAAGTCAACCATTGTACTTTTTCTTTTATTGGGTCATAGCACTTTCGTTAAGTGAATTGTAATAGAAGTACTTTGAGGTTGTGATTGAATAAAGGAATGGGTTATCTTTACTTTTGCGCATCTCTGATTTGGTGTTGAATACACTAATACTCTGATTGACATGATCGATATAAACTCATCACGCGTCTCCGGGTATCTTCCGCGCTCGGGGCGTGACATTTGCAATGCCATGTTTCTCCATATTATGGTTACTTGTAATGATGTCACATAGGCGATGCCAGAGCGTCATGTAAGTCTCTTTGTGTGAGTCTCTCTTTCTCTTTTCTAGATCTTTTGATGTTGTCAAAGGGGGAGAAGTTTATGTGAGTCATTAATCACAGCATGTGGTAAGTTTCTGTGAGTCATTAATCAAAGAATCCACTCTATGTGTCAAAGGGGGTGAGAACCATGTGAGTCATTATCAAAATGGGATAGGGAGAGAATCCTCTTCTTCTTCTTCTTAAGAATGTTTTTGACTCATAGTTTCCATGTGACTTACTAATGCATGTGAATCTCTAATGACTCATAGTTCAGAATGACTCATAGTTGCCATCATCAAAAAGGGGGAGAATGTTGAACATGTGTGCAACATGATTACTTTTATAATTTTGATTATGTCTGCCTCTGTAGTCATTAATGAGCTATACCTGCACTTGATAATGTTAATATTCAAACATTTCAGGTCATTATACCTCCAGTGTAGACGATCAAGATCAAGAGACATGGTTCAGCAAGTCTATACATACATCCAGCGAGTCTATACATTCTTCAAAGTCTATACATTCTCCATGCATCTTCATAGCAAGTCTATACACTCGGCTCTAGCAAGCACATCAAGTCTATACATCCATCAGCTCAGTGCACAGCAAGTCTATACATCAGTAAGTCTGTACATCCTTCAGCAGCAAGTCTATACATCAGCAAGTCTATACAGCCAGCAAGTCTATACAGCCAGCAAGTCTATACATCAGCAAGTCTATACAGCCAGCAAGTCTATATATCAGCAAGTCTCTACATCCTGCAACACGAAGTCTGTACGTTGGCTGATTGCACAGACTCAAAGTCTGTACGTTGGCTGCTAGCACAAACTCAAAGTCTGTACGTTGGCTGCTAGCACAAACACATAAAGTATGTACGTTGGTTGCTAGCACAAACTCAAAGTCTGTACGTTGGCTGCTAGCATGAACTCAAAGTCTATACATTGTCTGGTTGAAGTCTGTACATTGACTGGCTATTTCAACACAAAGTCTATACGTTGTCTAGTTGAAGTCTGTACAATGTATAGTTGCTACAACATAAAGTTTGTGCATAGTCAGTGCATTCGGTTGATTCATGGCAAAGTGAAAGCCATATGATCGCGTCCAAGCCTTGATACAAATCTCTTCTACAAGGATGAAGTTACAGACTTGAACAGGCTACCGTCAAATGGTCTCAAGCGACTGAGCTTGAGGGCTAACGAACCAACCCGGCTGAACTGGGGGTCTGCCCAGCTGGCGGTCGACCGCCAGCACAGGGGCGGTCGACCGCCCCAGCCAGGGAATGCCAGTTTGAAAGTCTGTCAGTTGGCGGTCGGCCGCCAGCCAGTAGCGGTCGACCGAAAATCCCAGGGCTCACCAATCTACAATATTTATCAGTAGCGGTCGACCGCCAGAAGCTGTAGGTCGACCGCCAGCCTCGAGCCATCAATTGTTGACTTTTGTTTCCACTTCGAAAAGGGCCATTCAACATGGATTTGTTTAATCCAAAAGTCACATAATCACCCATGATTTGTGGATCTGGTCTGGGGCTTGTCTATAGACCATTCAAAGTCTATAAAACCAATACAAGAGGGTTAGAAACCCTAGTTGATGCAGTTGAAGAAGTGAATCAAAGAGAGCTCAAGGGAGGCCATTTCGCAAGTACTGTAGCACCTGCGTGAACAGTATTTCGGACTGGAGTTCTTCATCCTTCCAAGGTGATTCAAGCTCAGATCTGAAGCCAAGCAACCTCCAAGCAAGCAAGAAGCATTCAAGGCTCTCAAAGGTGATCAAAGCTACATCCATACACCTCTTCATCAACTCAAGGATATTCAAGAAAAGATCAAGCTACATCCAATATCGTCTCCATCAACTCAAAGGGATCAAAGGAAAATCAAAGCTCTTCATCAAATCCTCAAGAGATTCAAGCTCCAGCAAACCTCAGACAAGATCTTTTCTCTTAAGCATATTCTATATCTTGTTGAGTATTTTTCATAAGTTTTTCTTTTTCCATTTCTTTCAAACACTTGAAATTGAGAATCGTCCCTACCGGTGGTTAGTAGGAAGGCAATCGGAGGCTGTCCGATTTGCGGTGTTGACGTCCCTACCGGTGGTTAGTAGGAAGGCAATCGAGAGTTCTCCGATCTGCGGTGTAGCCGTCCCTGCCAGCTTTGTGTGTAGGAAGACAAAAAGAGGGTTTTCTCTGTTCTGTGATTTGGGGTGTGTCCCCGGTCAAGCTGTGAGTCAGCAGGAAAGCCTCACCGGGTTTTGGTGAGGGGTGGACGTAGGTTGCGGGGTTGCAACCGAACCACCTTAAAAATTCCTGTGTTGTGGGTTGTTTATTGTGTGTGATTGCTCTATATCTTCTACCCCCATTCACAGGTTCGTGTGGTTCCATACTTGGTAATCTTGTTTACACACTCAAGCACTCAGATTTGCACCTTCGGTTTTATCTACGGTTTAATTGAGCTTAGCACTTTGACTGCATCCCTTGGGCGGCCTGCTACACCCTTGCACACAGGCGCCAAGGTGAAAGTATTGCTAAGTGTTTCCCTTGCTTAGACTTGCATGCACCTTAGTTGATCACCACTGCATTCACACACATATGAACTTTGAGTGATCAACATAGCACACACACACGTACGGTTGTTGCAAGCTATTGCATGCTCTGTGCCACTCTACTTAATATCGCTGTGCATTGTGTCTAAGTGATTCATTCACTTTATAGGAGTGGTTCATGCTTCCGATAGCTAAGAGTTTTAAATAGGCCAAAGCTTCTGATAGGATCTATTCAACCCCCCCTTCTAGATCCGTTTACACCTCACGGGACCCAACACCAACATCAGAATACCTCCAGCAACAGCACGGAAACAACAATGTCAAGGCACAAGAAGCCAATATAAAGCCACATCGAGGAAGACAATTCTCTCGACTGGTCAGAATCTTACGACCAACGATCCTCGACCCCTGGGTTATCAGCCCACACGCTCCCGATGCACACTCATATAATGCACATAGGCATCAGAAATAACTCAATATCCGCATCTCAGCACGCACTCGGCGCCATCGCAATTCATGAAAATCGCAACACAACATGCCACAAGTACTGATCCTTCTAATAACCGATCAGAAGTCGCCTAAGTGCAAACGAAGGAGAGTACCAGCTTCAGTACAAAGCACAAAGAAAAAGGCTAATCTCTGCTTACCCTTGCGTCCTGAAAGAATAAATGAGCCTTCACAACACATCGGCCACTAGACACAGCACGACAAACACGGTGCACAACGGCTCTCAACACAAAGATTAGGTCCAAAGCCAAGCAACCGCAGAACAAAGAGCAGATCGGGCTCAAAATAAACACTGTCCACACTTAAGTAGACACAAGACAAAGGTCTCACTAAGATAGCAATTCTAAGGATTACCTCAAAAAGACGTCACGAAACAGGATGAGAAGCATCAAGCTCACTAACAGTAGCTCACCAGGAAAGAAAATCTTATGTTCACTTGAGCATCTTCTCAATCGAGGCAACAAAACAACCACTTCAATAGAAGCGAAACACCTCAGGAGCTGAACAGACTCAAGCTGGGATGACCAAAACAACGTAAGAACATGTACAGTCATCACAACAACTCTAAAAGTCACCAGCCACCTGAACAAACCATGAAAAAATTTCAAACAATGTACTGCAGATTCAAGCCTACCGGTGAACTCAGCCAAGTACAGCACGATCGAGACAAACACTATGATGAAAAAGAGCATCTCGTCGCATCCTGACGAGAGCAAAACCATCTCGTACAGTGCTATCACAGCACGCACAAGATAACACACAGAAAATAGAGCGATAAGGAATCGTGAAATCTAAGCCAGCGAAAGACTGTACTGGACTTTCAGGACTCTGGATACTGTATATCTTGGATTCCCATGTACTTCACACAACAATGCACTGATACCACCTGTGACGACCCAGACTCCGGATACCGGATATACCCGATAGGATTATCGAGTAGACCCGATACCACTTGGAACCCGTGAAGCCTCCCAATAGCTGTAAAGCTCCGAAGGGATAAAAGGATTGTTGTGTAGTACATTGAAGTCACAGATATAATAGTATGCAATTAAATTTCATTAATCAGGTTTGCTAAAGTAGCAGAAATAAAATTACTTTTTAATTAACAGATAAAATTAATAATTATACCAGAGTCTAGTCCAAAGGAAAGACAAGTACAGTCCAACAAAAAGAAAAATGTACACGGAGGTTGGGGGAAGCCCGACGTAGGTACCGCTGGCAACTACGAACACGCCACACTTGGAATCGCGAAGGAAGCAGAGACGGCCACACTTGAAAAGCAGGGGTGAGTCTCGTGTCACTGGCTCAGTAGGGGTCACGCAGATCCCCACTGTAAAACAATGCAGTAACACGGAACAACAGCTAAAATAGCAGTAGTAGCAAAGTAAGAAAAGCTAAACTACAACTAGAAAGCTGTAAAAGAAAGCCGTAAGGGAAGGAGTAGAACAGCTAAAAGTCGAACAAACCTCGGTTCCCTAAACTACTCCAAACAACTACTGAAGGGCGAACCCTGATCTCACAAAGTCAGGAGTTAAAGATCCATCGACACAGTACAAGGCCTAAGGCGAAGGCCTACGAAGACAGGTAGAAAACCCTAGAAAATACCTAGACAGACACGGAACACTGAAGCATACATGACTGGATCATCGTGCACGCAACTCAAAGCTATCCTCGGGCAAGTCTGAGAATAGACTAACTCAAAAGGGAGAGCTGATCTTGGACGAAGCAAAGAATAGACTAACTCGGAAGAGGAACACAGACTCCGAGAAACACGAGAGTCACGCGTCAAGTGACGGAAGCACCTCCTTACTAGAAGAACAGCCAGATGCGTCCACTGACATCTTACACTGCGCCACAAGTATCTCCCTACAAATGCCGAGAACGATGGAGACTGAGATACTCACTGAACTGAACTAGGAACTACAGTAACGAGTGACTAGTCAGGGTAACGCCCATCGGCGTTCGTCCAAACGCCCCTGACCACGTGTGCACACACAAGCTCAATACCTTGAGCCAGGCCTCTAGCTAGTTTTCTCCCCTAGCAGGACGCTACTGTAAGGCAAGGGAGCCCACAAAAATAAGCCTACAAATCGTATCTCGGGAACTGCCCCGCCACCACTCCCAGGTGGGCCGACACTCGAGGTCGTCGAGCTACGACTAGTGGAGGCTCACTAGACACAGAGACTCTGAAACACGAGTGCTGGAGTACAAACAGGCAAAGCACGCACTATCACCCGTACTAAGAAGCACAAAGGCAGTACACCAATTGCCAACAGACTCAGGACATGACAAGTAGACCTACCAACACAACGATCCTTGAGTCCCATGACTCGGAGTCAAGATCGTCGCACAACGGCGATGACAAGCCGCCAATCAGCCTAATCCTAAGCCACAGGAAAACGACATGGGATCATCAGATCCACATAACCGTATAAAATTACTCACGGAGACCTGAGGGAGTATCAAGACCCTCAAAGCACCTGGACATAAAAATCGAGGTAGGACAATACCTCAAGGCATCCAGAACCACTGTCTCGAGCTGTCCAGGATAGTCGAGACACACACAAGGTTACTTGTCAACCACTGGGTCTCACCGGGTTGACCAGAACCTAATAACGACTCTAAAGTAGTATAGAAACCTAACCAATAGCAGGGTACGCCTGGCTATCTGATAACATGGTTATAGCCCTTATAGGACATCAAAAGACGTCCACAGGACAATGGGTAAACCACGAGGTCAAGCCGAGGCACTTGGGAACCAACACATCGAGAAACGACACGCAGGAGTTAAGCAGAGGAACATACGTTGGAGGTCATAGAATGGGCCGCTAGGGGACTGTAGCGGTCAAGGATTAGGCCACTAAACCCAGTCAACCTTGAACTGACCTATTCGGTCAAACCACTAAATTGTGGTCCAATATAGACGCGCTACACGGACTAGGCGGTCTAAGAGTAAACCACCACACTAACCACCTTCACCAAATGACCTAAGACAACTGGACTGTAGCGGCCTAAGAAAGGCGTGCTAAAACGAAGAAATGCACAAAGGTTGGGCTGCCAAGGCTAACCGACTTAAAACCTTGACTCGATCAAACACACCATAGCGGCCTAAGGAAGGAGCGCTACAGCACGTTAGTGGTCAAAGCTTGGGCCGCCAGCACAAACCGACCTAACCCATTGACCAACGTCAACGACCCATAGCGGTCTAAGAAAGGGCCACTAGCGCAAGTAGCGGTTTATCGTGAGACCGCTAAGACTCGAACCGACTTACACTAATATCAAGAAACCATGGGGCTTGGCGGTCCACCATAGGTCCGCCACAGAAAGAGGTGATCTAAGTTTAGGCCGCCAGCCTAAACTGACCTGAACTAACCGACACACTACGGAGTGTGGCGGTCCATCGTGGGGCGGCCAGAGACCAGTGATGGTCTCTGAAACGACCGCCAGCATGATACAGCGGGAAAACCAGGGGAATGGCCGATCACAGCCGTTCCACGCCTCCATCGTGTCTAAACGAAGGGGAAATAATCCTAATCGATGAAAACAACCTTCCACAGGCCGAAAGGGGCACATGCAACTGCTCAATCATAAGAAACGGGTGATTCCAATGAATCGACCCTAATTGGGTCACCGGGGTTCCTTGACTTGTACCAGCCCCAAATGACGACCAATCGTGATAAAAATAGTGGATCTAGAATGCTAGCATGTTGGGGGTCACAATGAAACTAATCTAGTCAAAAACCGTCGCCATTTTTCGATGAACCTGACGCACACCCCCCGAGCATGCTTTTCCCAAAAATGAATGAAACACACTCGTACGCACACCGTTCGGCATGAAACTGTGAGGGAACGCAAAGGAGAAGTAGAGCGTCCGTCTCCCTACCTCCACCGATGATTCCGTGCGCCGAAGCGACTAAACCACGTTGAAAATCGCCAAACCGATGAACCACGCCGACTTTGAATCCACCAAGGGATCGCACCGTGCCACGCCCAATCCGCCACTCCATCACGCTCCAGGTTCACTCCATCGCGTTCCCGCCTCGCCCAGCTCGCCAATGGTGCACGCCACGCGTCGAGAGGACCAGAGAGGAGAGAGAATGAGAGAGAGAACGTGAGGTGAGAAATGAGGGGGAGGAGAGAGGAAAGGAAAATAAAAGGGAAAGAAATTAGGAATTTTCCTAATTTTTGAAATTCCAATTTTTACGCCAAAAATCCATTAATTTAAAAAAATACGTAAAATAGCCGAAACGATCCTCGGAAAGAGTACATCGCAACTGTAGTGTCCTTGAGTCGATGAACTGAGAAATAAACTCACCACAGGGTTCCATAACTTGTATGGGAGAAAAACTCACGTGGATCGTAAAACTCAACTCATGACCCATAAAAGCGATCCGAAAGCACTCCGATAAGGATCCGAAAGATCCAGGGTATTACAGTAGATGTGCACTGACCTCTGTATGCATAGGGCAGATGTGCACCGAATTTCAATATGAAGAAGGCAGATGTGCACTGACGTGTATGCATGTGATCTGACCTATGTGAAGATGCTCAGATTTTCATAATGCATGTGCACTAACGTGTATGCATGTACATAGACCTTGTATTCTGTCAAACAAAATGTGCACCGACCTTGTATGCATCAAGCTAAAATGTGCACCAACCTTATGTGAATGAAACATTGATGTTCACTAACCTATGTGTCGACACTTTGTGCATGATACTTCAGAATAATAACAGTGATGCCATAATGAAAATTAATGATCAAAAGCACATTCAATATCAAGATATGACTCTTATGCATAATACATTGTGTTGTGCCCCTGGTTTTGATGATGACAACCATGAGATATGAATGATGTATTCAATTCAATGATGAATTAAATCTTGATTCAATAATACTTTCACTTGATTTCATTCTTGTTGCTAGAAAGGAACAGGGTCGACGCTGGGAGCTTAAAGCGTCCACGCATCAGTTGAAGAAGCCTTCACTGATATCTCTCACAACGTTAACTCCACGAAGCAAGCAGCGTCAACTCATCATATTATGAAGCAGAGACCTTCACAAGTTATTCCACTGCGTCAATGCCACAATAGAGCAGCGTCGACGCAGCAGTTACAAAGGGAGAGCCAATGGCTTACTGGAATACTCTGATGCGTCAACGCTTTGATCAAGTAGCGTGAACGCAGCAGTTCAAGCATTCCTTGTTGCAGCCTCTGGAGTACCTTGGCAGCGTCAACGCTGCAGTTCGATGGATTGCCACAACTATCTAAAGCGCAACTAATGAGTGGACGCAGTTGCATCTTACGTCAACGCACTCCGCATGAAACCTGAAGCTAGAAGAAGGATGCGTCAACTCCTTGGAGCAAGAGGGTTGACGCCATCTAATTCCAGTTGCAGAGCACGATAAGTGGATCCCACCTTCAGTCGTCATCTGCCACATCAGCCACAAGCGAATAAGTTTTCGTAGCTTCTACCACTCCAGAAGGTTCCCCACGTGAGCAATCATGAGGATAACAAAAAAATTAGGGTGGTGGCCCACCTGCCTCACGTGAACTGTTTTGTGCGCGGGAAGGCCATAAAATAGGTTTAGCCGAGAAGAACAAGTGTGAGAGGTGTAGAGCAGAACGAGTGAGGTGGATAGCAGAACGAGAGAGGCTGAGAGCAGAACTGGATGAAGGCTGCTGAAAAATCAGATCAGAAGATCATCGCGCCACCAAGACTCTTCTACATTCCAGACGGAGGAGATTCAAGGATCGAAGCTCATGCGTATGGACATGGATCTCTCTGTTGGTGATCTAAATTCCGCTGCGTCCAAGTGCTGAAGTTTGATTTCTTATCTTTTAGTTTTCCTATTGTTCTTGAACATTGTACTCCTCTCTTCCACTGGATTTAGTGAAGAGAGGGTGATTCTGTTTCAGGAGGCTGTGCTGAGATCAGGGGTGTCAAGGTAGTTCACCTTCAAGGTGTTTGACAGCGAATCTGAGGATTCGTTCCTCGTTGTCTTCTGTTGGGGTAGTCAACAGTGTAGAGGAATTACTTCCTCGGTTTAGCAAAGTTGTAAAGCTCAACAGGGTTCCTCACTGGTTGAGTGGGGAGGTGGACGTAGGTCTCCACTGGGTGACCGAACCACCTTAAAATTGTGTTCTCTTGTGGTTTGGTCTAATCATCGCAATTTGTTCTTCGCTAGATGCATGATAGGCACGCCCTCTGATTGGCTTAGTTCAGTGTTTCAATTAATCATCTAGGTGTGGTGCTTCTGATGCGAATTGCTCTACTATAATTTTTATAAGGTCAACCTATTCACCCCCTCCCCCTCTAGCTTGACCGTCCTCTCGATCCAACACGTGGTATCAGAGCGCCAGGCTCACTTGCAAAGGTTTCACAGCCTAGAGAGAATTAATGGAGAACAGAGGACTCATGCCTGAGGGGTATGCAGTGAATAGGCCACCATTTTTTGATGGGACTAATTATTCATACTGGAAAAATCGCATGCAAGTATTTTTAAGAGCACAGGATCATGAAATCTGGAGAGAAGTGAGCAAAGGGCCATGCCAAATTGAAGGCGATGAAGAACTCTGGGTGAAGGAGCAAATTCGAAAGTCAAACGTAAATTGGCAAGCCATGAACATTATGCAGTGCTCACTCCATCCCAAGGAATTCTCGCGTGTATCCTCATGCTCCAGCACAAAAGAAATGTGGGATAGCCTCGAGGTAATCTACGAAGGTACCTCAGAGGTAAGAGAGACAAAAGCTAACATGTTAATTTCAGAATATGAATCCTTTCGGATGAAACCTGAGGAAAATGTATCTGAAATGTATGCCAGGCTAACTCTTCTTGTGAATGGTCTTAAAGGTTTGGGAAAGACCTATAGTGACTATGAGGTGGTTAGGAAGATTCTTAGATCCCTAACTCCAATCTGGCATACCAAAGCCACGGTCGTTGAGGAATCGAGGAACCTTCCCACCACCAAACCAGATGAGCTAATAGGTTCTCTTATAGTTTATGAACTGAACTTAAAAAGAACATATGAGGACATGAAGAAGAAAAAACCCCTTGCATTGAAGGCTGGTTCCAGCAGCAAGGAAAGCTCAGATGATAGTTAGTCACCTTCATCTGATGATGACTCAAGTGAAATAGCCATGCTTACTAGGAAATTCAGAAAATTCTTAAGAAAGGGAGGTAAGACTGATAGATATAAAGGATATCAGGTAAGAACTAGCTCAAAACTCAAGCCAGAAAATCCTAAGAAATCTGATAAAGTTGTTTGCTACAAATGTAGGAAACAAGGACACATCAAGTCGGAGTGTCCTAAGAATGTGAAAAAGACATAGTCAAAGTGGAGAAACAAAAAGCCCAAGGCCATGCTAAGCACTTGGAGTGATGAAGAAAAAGATGAAGATGAAGAAAGCACCTCTGAAGAAGAAAGCGAGGTGAAACTGTGCTTCATGGCAAATGGTGATGATCAAGTCGAGGTAACCTCTCCCTTTGCAGATTTCTCTTGTGATGATTGGGAAGAAGCTTTTAACGAATTGCTGGATAAGTATGAAGGTGTTAAAAAGGAAAATAAATATCTAAAGAAAAAGAAAACTCAAACCAGTCAAGAAGATGATTTGAATGAAAGAGTCAAAACGCTTGATGCTGAAATCGTGTGTCTAAAAAGGGCCTTGGAAGAAAAAGATGAGTATAAGAAACAGCTAATTGAAATAAAGAGAGAAAATAATTTTCTATTGAAGATGCATGATGAATTGAAATTAAGAATGCATAAATTGGAGAAAGAAGTAAAAATTGCTGAAGAGAAATATGAGGCCATTTGTGGAGTCAATGCAAAACTTCAAGAAAATCTGAAGAAATTAGAGGAAGAGAACCAAAGCAAACAAGCATCCCTCGAAAAAATGACACAGGGTAAAAACAACATTGATGCTGTTATGGGAATTAAGTGCAACTTTGGAAAAGAAGGGCTTGGATTCAATCCTACTAAAAAGAAAGAACTGGGAACTAGATTGGTGACATTTGTCTCTAGGAAGGACACATCTGAAAAGAGGCAAATGGATGAAAACAAAAAGGATGAGAAGAATGAGGAAGGATCAAAACAATCTAATGAAATCAGAAAAGAAAAAGGAAATGAGAAAGGGAAGGCAACATTGAATCTTAACAAACAGAAAAGCACATTTATGTTCAAATATGCCTCTTCAGGTCAATATAGGAATCCTAGCTTTAATTCATCAACCCAACAGCAATCATATAGAAGATCAGAAGGCTTAAGGTGTGGTAGAAGTCAACTGCGTCAATGCACTGCTCACATGGCGTCAACGCACCTAGCCTTCCAGAAAGGGCATTCAGTCCGAAATACTCAGATGCGTCAACGCAGTCACTACCATGAGTCAACGCAGTACATGTACCAGAACCCCCATGATAGATATAGTGGGTGGATGAGTCAACGCAGCAACACTAAAGGGTATACGCATTCAACTTTAAATCATCCAAGAAGCATGCATTCATCTAGAGTCCTTAAGTCAAATTTCCCTAGTACATCATGGAGTCATCAATATCAATGGCACAGGAATAATCACAAGTCTGTCAAATCATTGAACTTACCACATCAAAGACCCTCACAATAGCAACTATGGATCCCCAAGAGCTTGATATCCTACCTGAACACGTCCTATGGTTTGATGGGACCCAAGTATATCTGGGTTCCAAAATCTCTTGTTTAATGTGTCTTGCAGGAGTGTCTTGCAGCTGTACATAATAGGTGGTATCTCGACAGCTGCTGCTCAAGGCACATGACGGGGGATAAAGCAAAATTCTGTGTCTTGATGGAGAAAGATGGGGGTCATGTTACATTTGGAGGAAACAATAAAGGGAAAATAATTGGAAAAGGTAAAGTAGGTAAAAATCCTTCAAATTTCATTGATGATGTGTTACTTGTTGATGGCTTAGAATATAATCTACTTAGCATAAGCCAGCTGTGCGATAAAGGAAATAAAGTTGTGTTTGATGCTCACACTTGCACCATTTTAGAGATGAGTTCTGATAAAGTTAAATTCATTGGAAAAAGAATAAACAACATGTACGTGGTAGATTTAGATGACCCTGCACATAACAATCTGTGTCTTGCTGTGAATAAAAGTGAACTTGCTTGGCTGTGGCACCGCAGACTTGGGCATGCCAGCTATAGTGTCTTGCATAAGTTAGCAAAGTTTAACATGGTGAAAGGTCTGCCAGATGTATCATTTAAACGAAATGACAAAGTTTGTAGCGCATGCACTCAAGGTAAACACACCAGAAAATCATTTAAGTCCAGACTTGAAACTCAATCATCTAAACCTTTTGAACTCATTCATATGGATTTGTTTGGACCAACTAGAACAGCTAGTGTGAGTGGAAATAAATATGGATTTGTTCAAGTGGATGATTTCTCTAGGTTTACTTGGGTGTTCTTTCTAACTCACAAGAATGATGCATTTGAAGAATTTCAGGCATTCTTCAAGAATGTGCAACAGGATGGTAAGTTTGCCATTTCATCTATCTTGTCAGATCATGGAGGAGAATTTGACAATTCTGAATTTGATGATTTGTGTAGAGCCACAGGAATTTCACATAAGTTCTCATCTCCAAGAACTCCTGAACAAAATGGAATTGTGGAAAGAAGAAATAGAACCCTTGTGGAGATGGCAAGAACTATGCTGATTGAAGGACAACTCCCAAGGAAGTTCTGGGCAGAGGCGGTAAATACAGCTTGCTATATTGTGAACAGGGCAATGGTAAGACCTCAGTCCAAAAAAACTCCTTATGAATTAATGAAGGGTAAGAAACCTTCTGTTGCTTATTTTAGAGCCTTTGGATCAAAATGCTTTGTTCAAAATAATGACAAACGGGCGTTGGACAAATTTGAACCTAAGAGTGAACCTGCCATCCTTCTAGGATATTCTAGTAACTCTAGGGCCTACAGAGTCTTAAATCTAAAAACACATGCTGTTGAAGAATCCCCTCATATTGTGTTTGATGAAATGAATGAAAATTCTAAGATTGAGGAATTATGTAGGGATGAAGATGAAGGGAAGTTCCTTAAAGAAAAGGAAGAACAGAATCTCCAAGATGAAGAGACAAGGCCAAATGATAATCATGCAGAATCAACCCACCATGGTGATTCAGGTATAAATGAAGGTAACTCTCTAACCTATGTCAGGATGTTAAGGGATCATCCTTTATCCAATGTCATTGGTAACTTGCATGAACCTGTTAGAACTAGATTTCATTTTAGAGGTGTTGAGGAAATGGATAATCTGGCCCTTGTCTCTCAAATTGAACCAAAAAATGTTGCTGATGCATTGAAAGATAGTAATTGGATAAACGCAATGCATGAAGAATTACATCAATTCAAAAGAAAAAGGGTGTGGTATCTTCTGCCAAGACCCAAAGAGCTTTCTGTAATTGGAACTAAATGGGTCTTCAGAAATAAACAAAATGAAAATGGAATGGTAGTTAGGAATAAAGCTAGGCTGGTAGCATAGGGTTATAATCAAGAATTTGGCATTGACTTTGAGGAATCCTTTGCTCCAGTAGCTAGATTAGAAGCCATTAGATTATTACTTGCTTATGCTTGCTGTAATGGAATAATGTTACATCAAATGGATGTAAAGAGTGCTTTTCTAAATGGGTCAATAAAGGAAGAAGTTTATGTTGAACAACCCCCTGGTTTTGAATGCACAGAAAATCCTAACCATGTGTACAGATTGGACAAAGCTCTTTATGGACTCAAACAGGCACCTCGAGCGTGGTATGATAGACTCAGCTCGTATCTCACAGAGAAAGGCTACTCTAGAGGTAAAGTGGACCAAACTCTGTTCACCAAGGTAAGAAATTTAGATATTATTCTGGTTCAAATTTATGTTGATGATATAGTTTTTGGTTCCACTAAAACCAGCATGTGTGAGGAGTTTGCCAGCTTAATGACCACTGAATTTGAAATGAGTCTAATGGGTGAGCTTGAATTCTTTCTAGGTCTGCAAATCACTCAGAGCAAGGAAGGATGTTTCATCAACCAGGCAAAGTACATCTCTGAGTTGCTTAAGAAATACAAAATGGAAAATCTGAAAGCAATCAGCACACCTATGAGCACCACTACAAACTTGGATGGAGATCTGACAGGTAAACAAGTTGATGCAAAAACATATCGAGGTATGATTGGATCACTCCTCTATCTTACCGCATCTAGGCCAGACATTCAATTTTGTGTATGCATGTGTGCTCATTTTCAATCTGATCCAAGAGAATCCCACTTAAGTTCTGTCAAGCGTATCTTTCGATACCTTGCTGGAACTCGAGATTTAGGGATTTGGTACCCTGCATCTTGTTCTTTTGATCTTGTATCCTATTCAGATGCAGACTATGTTGGATGCAAACTTGACAGGAAAAGCACGAGTGGCTATTGCCAATTTTGGGGAGGATGTTTGATTTCTTAGGCTTCCAAGAAACAACACTCAATGGCACTATCCACTGCAGAGGCAGAATATGTCGCTGCAGGGAGTTGTGGTACTCAAGTGTTGTGGATCAAACACCAACTCCAAGATTATCAAATTGATCTTGGGTGTGTCCCCATATTGTGTGATAACACAAGTGCCATAAAACTGGCCAAAAGTCCTATCCAGCACTCTAGGACCAAACACATAGAAATTAGACACCATTTCTTAAGAGATGAAGTGATAAAAGGAAATTTTAAACTCATATTTGTTGAATCACAATCACAATTGGCCGATATTTTTACCAAGCCTCTGAACAATGATAGATTCTCTTATCTTAGAAGAGAGCTTGGTCTGTGCAATTATAATCTGGATGCCTGATTTGTGTGCCTGACTTATCTTCTAGAATCTGAATGATTAAACTTGTCTTGGTTTGAAGTGTATCTGTCATAAACTCAGGGGGAGCTTAGTCGTCTGTGCTTGGTATGTCTATCTTTCCATCAATAAATTCATAATCAATACAGTTTCAGCATGATACTCATTTTATTGGCTGTTATAATTTCATTCATGGATGGTCTGAGGGGGAGTTAGCTTCAGATTACCTTCTCGGTGTCAAAATGCTGAATAAAGTGCAGAGTTGTTATTGCTGGTTGGATAATTGAGTTAAAGCAGTGTGGAAATAGGGTTAATGCACCAGACAGCTTATTCTTTGAGAACCTGGTGTGAAGTGTCTCTGGCTGGTTGAATGAGTTGACGCAGCGATAACACTGAGTTAACGCTGCGGGCATTTGTTTTCGGAAACAGAACCTTTCTATGAGCGGTCTAGATGGATGAGTTGACGCAGTAATAAGGCTGGGTTAACGCAGCTGTGTTAACTTGCTCTGTTCATTTATCCCATCCCTTCCGTTCTTATCCTACAATAAAGCCTCCTTGGCATCCTAGCACTGAGATATGTAGACGATGTCTTAAATTCAGGGGGAGTTACAGTGAAAATTCCTATTGAGTATGAGATATGTTCTGAATAGCTCTATGAAACGCTAATGATAGGGGATCTATAATTCTTATGATGTTTGAATTCAAGAACTTTTGAACCCAATAATGCACTATGTATGGAATAAAAGTTGAACAATTTAATAAAACCAGAACCTTATCATCTCTCGAACCTTATTGTTCAACAGTAAAGAAACCACTGTGTGTAGAGGAATTTAATATTTGTATTGATAATAAACCCATAAATTGGTTATAAACGCTGAAGAAACAATCTCTTACACATGTTATAAAATGCAGAGCAATGGTAGCTATTCACTGAGAAACTAGCCCTATGCACCAAAGAAGTGCTAAAGAGCAAGTCATGAGGTGCGCCACTATCTCTGTCTTCAAGTGAAAAATACATCATTACAGAGCAATGGTAACTATTAACTGAGAAACTACCTTCAAGCACCTATGAAGTGCTGATAGGCATGTCATGACGTAAGTTGCCAACTCTGGTACGTCTATGCAGAATAGTTTGCTATGCTGAGTAACCAGGGACTCGGGTGTCTAATAAACATGTGTACCCGTGTCAAAAGGCTAGCTATACTTGACTGCAAATGACACCATAAAAATAAGTTGAACATGCTGCAAATGTGAGAAATAATTAAAACATGTGAGTGTGTTTGATCTGAAGCTTGTTATTCAACTGAGTCTGTTATCAATGCCAGTTAAATTTCTCTCTCTCTGAAAGGCATCTTGAAATTGACAGATATAAGGAACAGAAATGAAAATGGTTCTAGTGTGAAAAGAGTTCCACTTTTTCTCCAGGCAGGTGCCTTTGGTGGTTCATGGTTTTTAATTCAATGCTTTAAGATTATTTCTTCTCTTTATCATTAATTGAATTGGAGCCTATTTACACATCTCTCTCATGGGAACTCGATCTGCAACACTTAAAAATCCTTGAATATGAGCATCTCTACTCCCTATCTCAGTATCTTAAGAAATTTCCTTGTACAGATGATTTTCTTGCTACTCTTCTTGCAAATATTCGTTTGTTTTTGCTTCACTGCGTCGACGCAGTATCCCTTGGCGTCAACGCAACGATTCGAGTACTATTTCCTTATTTTTCCGGTTCACCGACTTGAACCGGTTGAACCGCTCACGGAAATGGGTTTCGAAGCCTCTTTAAAAAGCGTAGCGTGACCGCTGCTTGTCTCCATCCCTTTTGAAACCCTTTGTCGTTCTATCTTCCGTGCTCTCCAAAACCCTTTCATGTTTCATTCTTCTTCATCCCACTGCCATGGCTCCTCCGACATCCACTAACAAGGGGAAGAAGTGGTCAGAGGATCGTCCAAGAAGCTCAGCATCGGCCGAAGACAATATGGAGCCCCACTCCAAAGCTGCTCACGATAAAGGGAAGAGGAAAGAGACGCGTCCACGCGATCCTTGTCCGCCAACCAAAAAGAGAAAGGCATCTGATGTCAGGATAGCAAGGCAGGATTCATCTTCAGGTGCTGCATCGGGACAGAAAGGTGCGGACAGCTCTCTTATCGTCACCGTGGAAGAACCTCTGAAAGTTCTTATTTCCCAGTATATTGCTGCTACCGACCATAAAATGCTTGAAGTTTTTCCGCAACTATTTCCCACCTTGGACTATCAGGGCTGGTGGTCTTTTGTTACAATCCATAAGGTCTATTACCCCACCCTGGTCAGAGAGTTCTACAAAAATTTAAAGTATGAACCTCACGTTCCAAAACTCACATCAACTGTCAGGAATGTTAGTTTTGAATTAACAAATAAATTGTTTGCCAGAGCCTGGAAAATCCCCAAGAATGGAGTTCAGCTACATAGCTTTGAGTATGATGAGCATGATGCTTATGCTCTCCTGACTGACAAACCTAGTGATCCTTCCGATGTCAGGAAAACTTATTTATCCAGTCTCAAAGCAAATAAATTCCCTCCATTGAATAGACTGCTCCACCATATATGCACATCAATGATCACACCACAGAGCAGTGGTAGGGAAAGGGTGACTGAGATGCAGAGATTTCTACTTTACTGTATGCTGAAGAGAATACATATTTCCCTGCCTGATGTAGTTATTCAAACTATGGGGTCATGCTTGACACAATCCAGAACACTTCCTTATGCTGCTCCATTGACTGCTATTTTTCGAAAAGTTGGAGTAGACTTTGGTTCTGAGAAGAAAATAATCATCCCCCAAGGGAATGTTTACACACTTTCTTATATTCAGAACTTTATGGGTTTTAAAGTCATTGATGGTAAGCCAGTTAGAATTCTTCCCAGTCAGCAAACAGCTCCATTAGAAACAGGTCAGGCATCAAGAACAGACACTGCAGCTGCTAGTCACGTGAACAGGACAGAGGTACAAATTCCACCTGTGGTGAGAGAAGAAAGACCAGAGGGTAGTTCAGCAAGAGGAGAGCGTGAGTTTGAGGAAACATTTGCTAGATCATCAAGCCCTCAGCTGGAAACTGGGGAACCCAGTGGCTCTGCACCTACAATGGAACCCCTTATGACTGGAGCCATTGGAGTTTATAGAAGAACTTTTCCAACGTCTGATGCAGCTCCACCTCCAGCAACTGTTGAAGAGATGTTCGTACACATGACTATGATGCTGCAGCATCAGGATGCAAAGATGGACAAGTTAATGGAGTTTACAAATTTTCATCTAAACAAACTGACTTCTCGGATTGTTCAATTTGAAGTTTCCATCTTATCCGAGTGGCAAAAATTCTTACTCACCAAGATGTTAACTGACCAAGCTACAAGGACCATCTTGCAAAACATATCATCTCTCCTTGACAAGTTATCCACACTGGTGACTGATATGCACAGCAATCAAGCTTCATTTTTTCAATCCCTTGCCAAGATTACTGATTTATGTTTTGATGTGAGGATAGCAGTTGAAACCATCAAAGGTCCTGTCAATGCAGTTCCCCAATGCCTCAAAGCTATGTTAGAAAAGATTGACAAAGTGACTGCAGAAATTCAGTCAATTGGGGACAAGTTTCAAAATAAGGAATCTATCACAGCTGATCTTACTTCTGCCATTGACAGTGTACGCACCACTCTAAGTCATCAGCTGGGCGAACTCTCTCAGGATATCCGAGATTTACTGGCCAGAGATCAATCTACCTCAGGACAGCAGCAGCTTCGCCAGCCACCTCAAGGATCTCAGTCTACTCAAGGGCAATCCTCTCGTCAACAGCAACAACCAACTTCTGCCAGAAGACACAATCGCTACTTCCGATCTTGAAATAGCTCTTCCAAATCTACTCCCCTTCCTGATGATGTCAAAGGGGGAGAATGTTACAATGTTAAATGCATCAATCATGATGTCAAGCTGGAATCTAGACCAGAGTTCATTGCATCTGCATCAATCATGTTGACTAACTAAATGTTTTGTTTTCTTTTTGTCTGGTTCTATGATGTAAAATCTTGAACTTGAATGAATGACAAAATTAAAGTTTGATTTAGTCACTGAATTGATTTCCTGTTAATCTGAAGTTTCTTACATGATATGAATAACCTTGATTGTTTAGTTGCAATGGCATTAATGGCATTCACCTCATAGTTGCCATCATCAAAAAGGGGGAGATTGTTGTGCCCCTAGTTTTGATGATGACAATCATGAGATATGAATGATGTATTCAATTCAATGATGAATTAAATCTTGATTCAATAATACTTTCACTTGATTTCATTCTTGTTGCTAGAAAGGAACAGGGTCGACGCTGGGAGCTTAAAGCGTCCACGCATCAGTTGAAGAAGCCTTCACTGATATCTCTCACAACGTTAACTCCACGAAGCAAGCAGCGTCAACTCATCATATTATGAAGCAGAGACCTTCACAAGTTATTCCACTGCGTCAACGCCACAACAGAGCAGCGTCGACGCAGCAGTTACAAAGGGAGAGCCAATGGCTTACTGGAATACTCTGATGCGTCAACGCTTTGATCAAGTAGCGTGAACGCAGCAGTTCAAGCATTCCTTGTTGCAGCCTCTGGAGTACCTTGGCAGCGTCGACGCTGCAGTTCGATGGATTGCCACAACTATCTAAAGCGCAACTAATGAGTGGACGCAGTTGCATCTTGCGTCAACGCACTCCACATGAAACCTGAAGCTAGAAGAAGGATGCGTCAACTCCTTGGAGCAAGAGGGTTGACGCCATCTAATTCCAGTTGCAGAGCACGATAAGTGGATCCCACCTTCAGTCATCATCTGCCACATCAGCCACAAGCGAATAAGTTTTCTAGCTTCTACCACTCCAGAAGGTTCCCCACGTGAGCAATCATGAGGATAACAAGAAAATCAGGGTGGTGGCCCACCTGCCTCATGTGAACTGTTTTGTGCGCGGGAAGACCATAAAATAGGTTTAGCCGAGAAGAACAAGTGTGAGAGGTGTAGAGCAGAACGAGTGAGGCGGACAGCAGAACGAGAGAGGCTGAGAGCAGAACTGGACGAAGGCTGCTGAAAAATCAGATCAGAAGATCATCGCGCCACCAAGACTCTTCTACATTCCAGATGGAGGAGATTCAAGGATCGAAGCTCATGCGTATGGACATGGATCTCTCTGTTGGTGATCTAAATTCCGCTGCGTCCAGGTGCTGAAGTTTGATTTCTTATCTTTTAGTTTTCCTATTGTTCTTGAACATTGTACTCCTCTCTTCCACTGGATTTAGTGAAGAGAGGGTGATTCTGATTCAGCGGGCTATGCTGAGATCAGGGGTGTCAAGGTAGTTCGCCTTCAAGCTGTTTGACAGCTGATCTGAGGATTCGTTTCTCGTTGTCTTCTGTTGGGGTAGTCAACAGTGTAGAGGAATTACTTCCTCGGTTTAGCAAAGCTGTAAAGCTCAGTAGGGTTCCTCACTGGTTGAGTGGGGAGGTGGACGTAGGTCTCCACTGGGTGACCGAACCACCTTAAAATTGTGTTCTCTTGTGGTTTGGTCTAATCATCGCAATTTGTTCTTCGCTAGATGCATGATAGGCACGCTCTCTGATTGGCTTAGTTCAGTGTTTCAATTAATCATCTAGGTGTGGTGCTTCTGATGCGAATTGCTCTACTATAATTTTTATAAGGTCAACCTATTCACCCCCTCCCCCTCTAGCTTGACCGTCCTCTCGATCCAACACATTGTTACCAATATCAAAATATGAAACAAAATATTATTGTTGCCAATATCAAAGCATGAAGCAAGTTTCTTTGTTGCCAATCATCAAAACCAATCAAAACACATTTAATTCTGGGAATTAAAAGGACAGAAAGAACACGACATTCTCTCCTACAAACTGCCCTCAACATTCTCCCCCTTTTTGATGATGGCAACACCATGTAAAAATTTTGATGGCAACACTAACTTCATTAAGATTCAGAGAGAAACAATGCACAAATCAGTATATGCAAATAATGTAGCTAATGCAGCAGCTAATGCAACATATGTTTTCTCTTATAACTCTCCCCCTTTGCCTAACTCTCCTCATGCAGAAAAAAACATCAAAATAACCCTTTTCTCCCCCTTTGCCATTAGCAAAAAGAATGATCAGGAGGTTGAAATTGTAGAAGGAGTTGAAAGTATAAGGGAGATAAAGTCTGATTGATAAACTCAATGATCTTTCATTAACAAAGCAGACTTAGCTCAGAGTCTTCAGGTATAAGATCTCATTTAATGCAGTCTTGAAAATATGATGGATTACAAATTATAAAAGTTAGAGAATGAGTATTGCATTCTTTGAAAAAAAAAATTCATTGTTTGAACGCTTTTAATATTATTAAACTGGACTTACATATTACATATCAGATTTTGCCTCACTTCATCTTATACATCGGAATTTCAAAGAGTTTCTTAGGAGAGACCAGACCATGTATTAAGACTAAACAAATTTCACTATTCTGAAATTATCTATACGGTTATAGCAAGATTTTTCTGTTCATTTGCTCACAAAAGTCAGAACAGTCAAGTAGAATTCATACTTTTGTACATAAGGGTATACGTTTATCAAACGCCAATACCCCTAGTTACTCATTAAGATTTTACTATTCTGTTTTAGATTTAGTTGACACCTTTTTACATAAGGGTACACATTTATCAGACGCCAGTACCCCTAGTTACTCAGCGAAACTATCCTTTTAATTTTTCAAACAGAGTTAGCCAAGAAGCTTCATGACATAGGTTCACATGATCTTTGATAGAGAACCCTGTTTCTCAGCGCATTTGGCCATTGCTCTACCTCCAGCATATTTGATTATTCATTTTAACACAGCTGCCTATTTGATTTTCAGAGAGAGTTGTTTAAAAACAATACACATTTCTAGGGATCTCAACCAAGTTATCCTAAAATTTGATGTTTTCAATTTCTGAAAGACTCCATTAGACATGACATGATCAAAGTGGTTGAGACCTATTAAAGAGTATCCAACAGTTCTTTTCATAGAATTTGGTCTCTAATCTCCAAAGTTTATTAGGTTTAAACCATCAACTCATTCATGGAGCACTATAGTTTCTTATAAGAGAAGTCTTCTGATTTTAGCAACTTAGATTAATGAATTGACTATAAGTTTGTCATATATTCAGATTCAGAAGAATTGGAAGTGCCCGATGTCAAAAGATGGAGATAGATAAGAAAACGTCACAAATTCTGAGATCAAGCAAAAAGTTTCAGATAGTCAAGATGATAAGTTTAGGATTGACAGAGTGTGTTCAACAAAGAGTCAACTTTGGGTGTCGACTTTATTCAGAACCAGAACTGATGATCTGTTCTTTCACAGAATTTATTCTAAACTCCCCTTATCAAAATGTATGAAATAAGATTTCAATTCAAAGCTATTGAATCACCATGATGATATGATGACACACAAACTCCCCCTAACTACATGCATGATTTTTCCTGATTTCAGACAAGTATTACTGAAAAGATTTGAGTTTGACTTGAAAACTTTAGACAAATGCATTGTTGACCCATGGTACTAGGCGGAGTACTGAGTTCCAAAAGATCACCATCACGCATGATGTGGGTTTCCAGACATACATTATCTGTCCTTCTCCCAACGTACCATTGATATACCTATGGGTCAACCATGAAATACAGCACATGGATATGCAATGACTGTCTCTATAGTTGCAGTATTTATAGTTATGCAGAAGGCACAGGATACCAAGTGATAATGTAAAAACTGAACTAGCATTCATGCTGAGAATTTACACAGACCAAGTTCTCTCCTTAAAATTTTAAATCTTTCATTTCCAAGAGGCTTGGTAAAAATGTCAACAATTTGTTTTTCAGATTCAATGAATTTTAATTCAATTTCCTTTTTACTTACTTCATCTCTAAGAAAATGATGTTTTATTTCAATGTGCTTAGTCCGTGAGCGGTGAACTGGATTTTTAGTAAGGGAAATAGCACTGGTGTTATCACATAGAATGGTAATACAACCAAGGTTGATATGATAGTCAATGAGCTGGTATTTAATCCAGAGAACTTGGGCTGCATAGTTTCCTGCTGCCACATATTCTGCCTCACAGTGGATAAGGCAACAATATGTTGTTTCTTGGATGCCCAAGTCACTAGATAAGCACCTAGATACTGACAATATCCACTAGTGCTTTTCCTATCTATCCTACACCCAGCATAGTCTACATCAATGTAAGCTATGAGATCTAACTCACACCTAGCAGGATACCATAAGCCTAAGTCTAGGGTGACAGACATATACCTAAACATCCTTTTCACAGCTTTTAAATGTGACTCCTTAGGACTAGCTTGAAAGCGTGCACACAAACACACTGAAAACTGAATATCAGGGTGAGATGCTGTGAGATATAACAAGGATCCGATCATATCTCTGTAAAGTTTGGTGTCTACCAATTTACCTTCAAAGTCAGCATCAAGACTGGTTGAAGTACCCATCGGTGCAGTGATAGCCTTGAGGTTTTCCCGCTTGAATTTCTTCAATAGATCCTTGATATATTTTTCTTAAGTTATAAAAATTTCTTCCTTAGTCTGACAAACCTGAATTTTTAGTTTCCTCCCCTTGAGTTTCAGATCTTTCTTCCTCCGCCTCTTCAGCAGATTCTCCATTTTGTTCTTCTTTGGTATTCAAGATATCTCCATTAGTTTTGTCCCTACATAAATCAGTTTCAGTTTTAATTGCAGACTCATCAAAGACAACATGAGGAGATTCCCCAATAGTTTGAGAGTTGAGATTAAAAATCCTATAGGCTCTGGACTTTTCCGAATAACATAGAAAAATTCCATGTTCAATTTTAGGTTCAAATTTATCAAGGTCTCGTTTAGAGTTTACATGGATAAAACATTTGCATCCAAAGATCTTGAAATGTGTTAGAGAAGGTTTCTTACCCTTAAGAATTTCATAAGGAGTCATTTGTGTAGAAGGTCTTACCAGGGCTCTATTAATGATGTAACATGAAGTATTAATTGCCTCAGCCCAAAATCTTCTAGGCAAGTTCCCTTCTACCAGCAAAGTCCTAGCCATCTCTACTAACGTTCGGTTTCTCCTTTCCACAACTCCATTCTGCTCCGGAGTCCTTAGTGAGGAAAACTTGTGGTTGATGCCATTTTCCCTGTAGAAATAATCAAATTGTGAGTTTACAAACTCACCACCATGGTCAGATAAAATATTGGAAATAGAATGTTCACATGTCTATTTTATTTTATGAAAGAACTCCTGAAATTCCTCAAATGCATCATTCTTGTGAGACAAAAAGAACACCCAAGTACATCTAGAGAAGTCATCTACTAAATCAAAACCATATCTTCTTCCAGATAAAATGACTGATCTAGTAGGTCCAAATAAGTTCATATGAATAAGTTCATAAGGTCTATAAGATAGGTTTTCAGTTCTGGACTTAAATGACTTCCTAGTTTGTTTACATTGTGTACATGCCTCACAAATTTCATTGTCTTGTTTGAAAGAAATTTCAGGAAGACCTTTCACCATACTGTGTTTATTCAACTTATGAAGCACACTATAGCTAGCATGACCTAACCTACGATGCCACAGGTAAGCTAGATCATCCTTATTTATAGTTAGACACAGATTAGTGTGTGCAACATCATCTAAATCTACCATATAGATGTTGTTGACTCTCTTACCAGTGAATTTGACATATTCTGAATTTGGTTCAAAAACAGTGCATGCAAGAGAGTCAAAAATAACTTTATGGCCTTTATCACAAAGTTAGCTTTTACTAAGCAGATTATATGCTAGCCCATCTACTAAAAGAACTTCTTCAATAAAGCAAGAAGAGCACATACCAACTTTTCCTGACCCAATGATTCTACCTTTTATATTACCTCCAAATGTTACATGACCGGCATCTTTCTCTACCAACATGCAGAATTTGCCTCTATCCCCGGTCATGTGCCTAGAGCAGCCGCTGTCAAGATACCACCTATTGTGATTGGCTGCCAGGCATACCTGCAACCAAGATCAAGTGGAAAAGTTTGGAACCCAAAAGTGTTTGGGCCCCATAACAACAGTCATATCATGCAGGTAGGACAAGAGGTGTTTTTGAATCCATATTTATTTTTGAGTTTTCAATTGAGTTGTGGACTTCTTAGTTATCCGTTTTCTTGCTTCAACCTAGCATTTTGATTTCTGGTTGAAATCATTTGTGGTCTGATATTTTCATTATTAACAGTGTAAAAATTCATGTGCTAGTGATTAATCCTATGGGCATTTGCATGAATGTGTCCAGTGTGGATCCTAGACTGACTAGATATGGAATGGACAAACCCATATGTGTTCTGATTTCTAGGTTGCCCAAAAGAATTCCAAGTGTAAGGTTGATGGTTCTGACTAGGATGTGAGTGCTATATAGACCTCACACTGGGACTGCCTCGACCTGATCTACCAGGATGATAATGGTAGGAGTTGGAAAATGAGGGATAGGCTGATGCACTGGGGTGGTAGCCTCGACCTGAGTTTGTTGTGTCCCCTGTGGTTTTGAAGTTTTGATGATGACAAATATTATGTCTCTTTATATATGACCGTGATCACTTAATTGTGATGCATTCATTGATGATGTCATCACTTATAAAAAGTATGGAATATGTCAGAATAGGTTCTAAAGATAATTCAAGAAGACATGAAAAGAAAGTCAACGGTCAACTCCAATTGACAGCAAGTCAATCTCTAGTAAAATGTGAATCAGCTTCTGACAGGTAAAGTCAATGAACATCTAAGTCTGATACATGTTCAGGTCAGTGTAGATATCTCAGACTTCCATTTGGTTGCATATAAAGTCTGTTAGCTTTGCGTGAGGTCTGTGCAACGTTTTGGGTCTGTGCATGCTGAAGGTCCATGCACATTCCATTTTTTCATGAAGACAGTTGTGTGCATTTCATCGAACAGTTGGTGTGCATGTCATTACTCCTTGCATCAAGGTCGATGCTAGTCAAGTAAGGCAACTGTGTCTCATGCATTAGGTCTGTGTTAGTATGTTGGTATATTAGCTAAAGTCAATGCTAGTATGGCTATATCCTAACTAAGGTCCGTGCATGTGATCTTACGGTCGGTGCAACTTTCGCCATTGCACTAACCTTAGTCGGTGCACATTTGTGATTCATGCATATAGGTCGGTGCAATGTGCTCTTTGGTTCAAGCAATGTCAGTGCATAGCTCAATGTTTCATGCATTCAATGTGTGTTGTTAAGCAGACAACATCGGTGCATACTCAGTTGGTTTCTTTATGAAGTCTGTGCACGTCTGAGTTGTGCTTGCATTTGGTCTGTGCAAGTTTAGGTGTCCAAGAACTCAGGTCAGTGTAGCATCTGCTTTTAGCATTAACTTGGTGCTTATGTCCACTAGGCCGCATTGTAGGTCTGTGCATATACCGCATCTCCACCAAACCAGGTCTGTGCAATGGTTGTTCCGTGCATGATATCATCGGTGCATATCTTTACATAGTGAGAGTGAAGTCGGTGCATCTTTACTCTGCTGCCATCAAAGTCTTTGCATATATCACCGTACGCACTTCACGATTGGTGCACTTTTTTTTTCAGGCGCATGGAGGGTCTCTGATTGTCCAGATCCAACGATCTACATGAAGCTCATCCCTTCTCTGCACGAGCAAGTCAATGCAACATCTTTGCCAGCACGACTACTCTAGCAAGTCGGTGCAATGCCTTCGCCAGCACGACCAGGTTGATGCAATGTCTGGTCTCGAGAGAACAAGCTTGGTGCAATGTGTGAAACAACTCGGTGCAAACTTTCCTCAGGACAGCAAACTAAGTCTGTGCATGCATTTATATGAAATTTAAGCACGCAAGTGATCAATTGAGGAAAACCATGTTTCGAGCATCTTATGTGCACCTGAGTACCTTACTTATGAGGATCAGAAGAACAGGAGCACGTGAGAAAAGAAAAACAAACAGCTGGCACGTGATCCAAGGCTGATCATTATTCAAAGAAGCTGCCACGTGGATAGCTAAACATTGAGATTCTGACTCGTGGCTGAAAGCTTCCTGAAGCTTCTTGGTGGGAACGAGCCTTCCACACGCCGAGTACGTGAGCTCGTGGGTCCCAGACAAAACGAATATAAAAGACCTTTTTTCTACGAACAAGAAAGAATTCGAGAAGAAAAAGAGAAGAATAGGAATCATCTGAGAGTAGTGGTAGAGCAGAGAGAAAATAGAGAAGTAAGAATAGAGCAGCCAGAGAGAAGTGTATGAGAGCCAGCAGTAGAAGAAGAAAAAGGAAGTGAAGAAAGAGCGAGAGAGCTGAGAAGTGAAGAGAGAACGAGAGAGAGCTGAGAAGAGAGGTCGAGATCGAAGCAGTCGGTTCATAATGTGAAGATCTGTAGTCATTGTTCCAGGATCAAATCCTGAATAGTCCTGCTCCAGTTGGAGCTACATTTTCTTTCCTTCGTTTGCATTTTACTTTGTTCATTTTCTGATTTCACTTTGTTCTTCCGATTCCCTGGTTTGAGGTCGGAGTTCCTCCTGTGGTCTCAGGAGAAGGGAGATATGTTCTCCGGTTTGCTAGTGACTGGGTGTCGCTAGTGGTTCCCTCCGTTTTGAAGGAAGGGAGGTTTGGTCCTCCGGTTTGCAAGTGACTGTGTGTCACTTGTGGTTTCCCTCTGGGTTTCAGAGGAAGGGAGATTTGTTCTCCGGTTTGCTAGTGATTGTGTGTCACTAGTGGTTGCCCTCCGGGGTGGAGGAAGAGAGGAGTGTGTTCCTCTGGGTCAAGTTGTTTGGCAGCGTTTGTTGCAGACTGAGTCTGTGTCTTGCTTTTGGCAAGGGAAGCCTCACTCCGGTTATTGGATTATTGCTTTTGCACTTGTAGAAACTCATATCCATCAACGAAGGCTCAGGTAACGAAGGCTCACCGGCCATGGATGGCGGGGTGAAGGAGTCTCTCCCCGCCATCTGTCCACAGCAACCATCTTCTGGATGCTCATCCTCGACGGAGTCCAGTTTTCGGAGATCGTATGCTCAAACTCTTCTGATGTCCCAGCACAATTCGAAGCTTGCAATCCCTCTGAAGGAGCCGAGTTTTACTGATAAAGGCGAACCAGCTGTTTTCTTTACAAAGGCAGATGTCCAAGCATCTCTCCAGTCCCTTAGGTTTGCTGTGGTTGCTAAGTGCTCGTATGGCAGGCCAACTTTCCCAGAGATAAAATCTTGTTTGATGCAATGGATGGCCCTAACCATGGATTTCATGATAAGCCGATTAAACCAGAGACATGTTCTTTTTCGATTTAGGTGTGAGAAGGATTTCTTGAAGCTACTCATTCAGAAGCATTTATATATAAAAGGCTACCTATTCCGGTTCTTTATATTGACGCTGAATTTTGATTATGATGCTGACCCTGTTACTGCCCCAGTCTGGTTAGGTTTCCCTGCTCTGCCTGCCAATCTATATCATGTAGACTGTGTTAGTTCAATTGCAGGAAATTTTGGCTCGGTTCTAAGGGTCCATGACAATACTATGGCCATGACTGACACATCGGAGGCACTCGTCTGTGTTGAGATAGATTTGTCTGCTCCGAGAAAGGAGAGGATTTGGATCGATTTAGATGGAGACAGTTTTTGGCAATCTGTAAATTACCATAGAGTTCCAAAGCTTTACTCCCTTTGTCATAAACTTGGGCACAACGAAGATGAATGTAACAAGAAAATTGGCAAGCATGCCAATGTTTCACATTTGACAGCCAATCAACCAATGAAGAATCGTCAGGCTTTCAAGGCTAAACAAGTGGGCCCGAAAGATGCTCGACAGGTGGTGCCAACAAAGAACAGATTTGTTTCTCTACAGGAAGATGATACTTGTGGTCAGGAATCTTCAGAGGAGAATGTCGACATTATGTCTGTATATGATAGTAAACAGCTGGATGATAGTAGTGCTATGTTACATACAGACAAAAGCAATGTTGTGTGTGGGGGTCCTAGCACGATAGTGCTCAGCAATGTGGGTACTTCTGCTGCCTCCAGGCAGCCTTCTAGCAAAGAAAAAAACCTTGCTAATGAAATTTTGAATAATGAGCTTCCTTCACACCAAAATATGATTTTAGTGGAGCCTCACAGTGATCCGAGTAGTATGGTGAAAGATAAGGATGAATTAAGCAATGCCTCCTTGGAGGTCTTAGGAGTTCAGCCAGGTGTTGCAGGGAATACAGAACATATAAATGTTGAAGACAAGGAAAATACCAAAAGTGTGTGTCATCTTGCGGTAGCTCCAAATGGCAGCAGGGCTTCAAGGGATAACTATAATAGTCTCAATTTGGAGATATCAACAGCTCAAAAAATGCTTTCTTCATATAGTAGTGGGCTTAGTGAATTGTCGGTGGCTGAGCAATCAAAGGCGGACAATGTTTTTATGTATAATATCTCCTTGGGACAGAAAAGTGAAATTTTGGAACATGCAGAAGGAGTTGGTATGAACATGAACAAGAATGTGCAACAACCAATAACTAGGTCTAAAGCTAAATCCTTAGCTAGAGGCCTACATATCCCCCCTCTTTCTCAATGATAAAGCCCATTTTAATATGGAACATTGGGGGGATTGGCAATGATAGGTCAATCCGGAGTTTAAAAAACCACATTAGAAGTAACGAGGTTCATATGGTCTGTATAATTGAGCCTAAGATCTCTGCTGTTAAATTGGACAAAATTCGTCAACGACTACAGTTTGATAATGCTTGTGTGAATGTGGAAGACAACTCAAGAATTTGGCTTCTATGGAAATCATCTTTTTTTGTTCAGTTGGTGCAACAAAATGCTCAATATATTACTGTTAATATTCAGCAAGGGGGCAATGTGGAATGCTATGCTACTTTCATATATGGTTCTTGTGACATGGTTGTTAGAAGAGAGATGTATGATGAACTAATTCAGTTTAGTAGTACTGTAAATAAACCTTGGATAATGGGTGGTGATTTCAATGCCATCCTTTCTCCAGAGGAGAAAGTTGGGGGCACTATGGGTTTTATAAACTCAATGATCGACTTCGAGGGTTTTGTTGTTGTGGCAAGTTTACTGGATGCTGGCTATTCGGGGAGCCCATACACATGGTCAAATAATCAGGTGGGGGCAGGTAACATTCATGCAAGGTTGGACCGAGCTTTATACAATGACTGTTGGGTTGAAAAGGCACCTATGCTAACTGTCAAACACCTGTCAAGGGAGCCATCAGATTATTTCCCACTGCTACTTTATTTTCCTCAATGCAGTACTTCCCCTAGTCGGTTCATTTTCCAACACATGTGGCTAGATGATGTGAGCTTTAAAGCTATGGTGAAGTATGTATGGGATTCTCCTCAATTCAACCATTATAATGCTTTTTATACCCTGCAGAATAAACTAAAAGCCCTTAAAGTACAAATTAGGCAATGGAATAAAGAGCAGTTTTGCAACATTTTTGAGAGGATTGCTCAAGCTGAGGAGAAGGTAACTATGGCTGAAGCTATTTTTGATGTTGATCCTAGTGAAGGTAATAAAATCTCCTTGCAAGCAGTCCAAGCTGAATTGCGTAAATATCTTCATAGGGGGGAAATATTTTGGGGGCAAAAAGCTAGAGTAAACTGGCTCCAGCAGGGTGACAGAAACACCAAATTCTACCATTTACAGGTTAAACAAAAGAGAGCTAGGATGGCAATCCATAGAATAAAACTTGATAATGGGGAGTGGTGCGAGGAGGAGTCTGTTATCAAGGAGAAGGTTGTGGATTTCTTTAAACACCAGTTCAGTTCTGCTGATCACCAAATTCTGCCTGAAGTGCTTGAGTTTATTCCATCTCTTATTATAGAACAATATAACAGCTCTCTTATTGATATTCCTGATGTAGAGGAAATTAAATCAGTTGTTCATAGCTTGTCTCCGGACAGTGCACCAGGTCCAGATGGGTACACTGGTTTGTTCTTTACATCCTGTTGGGATATTATCTCAGATGATGTGGTCAGAGCCGTGCAAGGTTTCTTCAAAGGTATGCCTATGCCGCAAGGCATAACTTCATCATTGATTGCCCTTATTCCAAAAATGGTATCCCCATCAACTTTTGCTAACATGAGGCCTATAAGCTTATGCAAATTTTCCTACAAGATTATCTCTAGAATTATCAGTAACAGGATGGTGACTATCCTTCCTAAAATCATCTCTGAAAATCAAGGTGCTTTTGTCCAAGGCAGGAATATTGTGGATACCATCTCCCTAGCATCAGAGATGATGAAAGATATAGGAAGGAAGGTTAGAGGTAATAACATCATCTTAAAATTGGATATGGCAAAAGCATACGATAGATTGGAATGGGATTTTCTACTGGATGTCATGAAGGCTTTTGGTTTCTCTTCTCCCTTCTGCTCTCTTATTGCCAAAATGATAAATAACTATTGGTTTTCTATCATCTTCAATGGCTCCCCCACTGGATATTTTAAGTCTTCAAGGGGTGTAAGGTAGGGGGACCCTCTGGCCCCGGCTCTTTTCATAATAGCAGAGGAGGCCCTCAGCCGTGGTATCTCAAGCCTATTCCAGAGAGATCAGATTCAATACTTTCAAGTGCCCAGGGGCTGTATTCATGTTTCTCATTTACTATATGCTGATGATACACTGATATTTTTAAATGGGATGTCAAGGAACATTAGAAACCTACTGTCTTTCATTAAGAAATATGAAACGTCCTCTGGACATATGGTGAATGTTGGCAAAAGCAGTTTCATAATATCTCAAAAAGCTACACATGCTACCATCAGAAGATTAACTGATATTACTGGCTTCCAGCATAAAACATGCCTCCAATCATATCTTGGGGTCCCACTATATGAAGGAAGGAAACGAGTCTCTCACTATAAACATCTGATGGATAAAATCTACCTGAGATTGGAAAGTTGGCAATCCAAATACCTATCCCAAGCAGGTAGGAGATGCCTTATAAATTCAGTGCTACAATCTATTCCCATGTACACTACTAGTGCCTCATGCTTGCCTTCTACTATCATTAACATCATAAACAAGATGTGTGCTCACTTTTTCTGGGGCCACCAGGATGGTAGTTAACGTCAGTGGGTTTCTTGGGCAAAAATCACAAAACCAGTTGAAGAAAGGGGTATTGGAATAAGAAGCTGCTGCATATTCAGATTGCAATGGTAGCTAAACAGATTTGGGGAATCATCCATGGCTCTTCTTTATGGTCCAAAATTGCTACCTCAAAATATATCAAGGGACACCTCAGCACCATTGTTAAATCATTCCAAGGTGGTGTCCGAAGTGATATTTTCTGCGAAGCAAGGTAGCTAATTCTTGACAAAACTCGGTGGATCCCCATGGATGACAAATCGATTGACATCCTAAGTGACAACTGGTGTGGAAATGTCCTGGGCATTCAAGCGAGTACTCCAAAAGTTACATTGCGGGAAGCCATTCTAAACCCAAGTCATGCAGTGTGGTCTTATATTCCTGAGCATGTATCTGAGGTTATCACCACAATCCAACTCAATCAGAGGCAGGACCAGTGTATATGGGCTTTAACCACTGATGGAAATTTCTCATGCAAATCAAACTATAATGCAGTTCGCCCTCATGGGAATCAAAGGATTCCACTTAAAAAGATCTGGGGTACTAACATTTCTCCGCGGGCCTCTCTGTTTTGTTGGCGCCTCATGCACTTGGCAGTCCCTGTGGATAACATAGTAAGAGACTGTGGTATATGTCTTCCATCTAAATGTGTTTGCTATAGAGATAACAACCAGGAGGAAAGTCTGAACCATCTGTTCATGGAAAGCCAGCTTGCAAGACCATTATGGAGGCATTTCAGAAGTCTCTTTGATTCTCGCTGCAGAGCCACTAATTCCATTACTATCAGATGCTGCGATATTATACACTTAGCTAACACTGCTAATCCATATGGTTACGAAGCCGTCCAATCTATGTTACATATTGTATGGGAAATATGGAAGACTCAGTGCAAATCTAAATATGAAGAAAATGGCCTCTCTACTAGAACTCTGCAGCAACACATTGTGGAGCAGGTGGCATATTCAATGAAGCAAAGAAACTTCATCAAAGCCCCATCAAGAGAGGAAAAATCTACATTGGAACAGTATGATTTCTTTTACAATATCAATACTAAGCCCCCAAAAATTGTCAGATGGATATGCCCGGACAATGGCTGTGCGCTAAATGTAGATGGTGCCTCTAAGGGGAATCCTGGTCCTTCAGGAGGAGGCGGCTGTATCAGGGGAAGCCGAGGAGAATTCATCTATGGATTTTCTTACTATTATGGAGTAGGGACGAACCTTGTGGCTGAGGCTAGAGCATTATTGGATGGTTTGATAATGGTGGTTAAAAGCAAACTCCTGATTGCCGTTATTTTCACTGATTCTAAGACCCTGGCGAATATGATACACTCAAACGCAACCCCTCCATTGAAAATCAGCAAGTGGTGGGATGAAATTAAAGAAACTCTTCTAAGGAACAAGTGGAACTTGCAGCATATCTACAGGGAAGGAAATTTTATAGCGGATGCCCTTGCTTCGTATGCTTGTCAAACCCGGTCCAATTGTGATTTTAATAGCTGGAATAGTCTTCCTAGTCGAGCTCGGGGATGTGCAACAGTGGATGCTGCGGATGGTGTGGACACCCGAACAAGCGAGTAGCACGAACCGGCGAGCCGACGGTACCATACGCGGAGCACCAATCGGACTACATCGGCTTCCCTTTGAAATGGAGACAGTTTGGCTTGAGTTTGGGTACTTTTAGCCTTTGTTTGCATTGAATTTGGGCTTGTAATGTGTATTTCTACTTGTGTTTCCATTTTGGGCTGATTGTAAGGCTCTTAATAAGCCATTTGGTTTAAAGCCCTTTAGAGTCCATTAAGGGGGAGTGGCCATTAGGCTTCATCATGGATCCATAAGCCACTTAAGGCCCAATTGGGCTTCCTTCTTTCATGGGCCACCTAGGTTGGAAGGGCCATAAGCCATGCATGGGTGAATGGGCTTAAGGGTGACCTTGGACCAAACTTGGCCCAAGCTTGGCCCATGAAGGGGGCGCCCCCTTCTTTAGATGTATTAGGCTAGTTTTTTTTGTTTTCTTTTCTTCCCTCCCTCATTCACCACAAGGGAATATGGAGAAGGCTGCTGGTCCAAAAGAATGGCTGCCACCTACCCCCCCTCCCCTTTGAATTTCAAAGGTAGGTGAAAGTAGGTGAGTCTATGTCTCCTTGTCCCCCCCTCTCTCCCTCTCATTGTCAAAGGGGCGCACCCCTCCCCCTCCCCCCTTGTTCCATCAAAACTCCCTGCCCCCTCCCCTTGCCGACCCCTATTTAAACACTTGTATAATGTTAGTGCAAAGGTTAATGATGTTTTTGTGAAAGGATTTTGAGTTAAGATAGTGATTCTCTCTCCCCCCCCATGGGTGTGATGCCCTGCCCAATCCTGTAACTGGATTGATCTTGAGCGTGTGACTCGCCCCTCTGTCCTCCCCATCCTCTTATCATCTGGTTCCACAAAAATTACCAGTGATACTTCATCAAGTCAGAAAGATTTCAGAGGTGGTTTCGTGTCGATCGGAGTTTTGGATCACCGGCAGCAATTCTTTTCGTGACGGCGTGCAGATCTGCCTGAGCCTACTATCCAGATCTGGAGTTTACTGATTCCAAATTTTCCTAGATCTCTTCTCAAGCCATCAGGATCTGCCTTTTTGAGTGATTGTAGGATTTTGAGTCCTCTTCGCTCTGCCGCTGATCTCGTCCCGATCCGAGATCTGTGCTGATCGTGGTGATGATTCTCGTGGGATCGTGTGAGCTGATCTGTGCAGACCTTGTTGAACATATCCGAGTGATTTTGATGATAACAAAACCAGGACATTTCTCTCCAATGTATCTTGTTTTCAAGAGAAGCTTCATGCTTTAAACCATCAAATTTCACCCCATGTCAAATGTGTGTTAATAAATCCTTCCATGTGTTTATTCGAGTATAAACCAACTTGTACTTAACTGTAACACAAGCACATTTCAATCATCGAACAAATGGATAGCTTCAAGTGAGCTAACACTTGATTTTTGCAAGATTGGAGATTGGCGGTCGACCTGTGGACCCTTGGCGATTGACCTAAAATAACAGAACTGAAATCTGGGAATCTGTGATAGGGTGGTCGACCGCCAGGAGCTAGCGGTCGACCTATTTTCCCAGCAGTCAAATGGCTACAGGACGGCCAATGGCGGTTGACCACTGGGATCTGTAGGTCGACCGCCAACCTCGAGCTGCCAACAAATGTTGACTTTTTTGTCACTTCGAGAAATGGCTCTCCTCTTGGTATTGTTTAATCCCTAAGCAACCAAACTTTCCAGAAATTGTGGATCTGGTCTAGGGGAGTCCTTGGACCATTCAAGAACCTATAAAACTTATACAAGAGGGTTTGGAAAACCCTAATGCTAAGAGTGGATCAAGGAGGCTACCAAAGGTGAGAAGGAGGAAGCTTGCACTGTAGACGTGAACAGTGTTCGGAGAAGATTTCTTCATCCTTCTTCCTCCTTTCTAGAGTGAAGATCAAGCTATATCTGAAGAAGATCAAGCCTGGATCAAGTCGACCTCAAGCTGCATCCAAAGAATCCTTCATCAACTAAGGGGGAGTTTTAATCAATCTCTTGTTCTTATGTTCTTTCAATTTCACATCCTTCTCAGCTTCAAGTGTGTTTTGATTGTAATCTTGAATCTTCTGTGTGTGTGTGAGGATCTTCACAGATCCGTGTGTGTGTGTGTGCAGTCAAGGTTGATTGCTTTTGTGTGTGTGTGGTTGATCTTGTAACACTCTACAAGATAGTGTGTGGTTCCTCACGGTCGGTGAGGGGTGGACGTAGGTTGCCATTGTGGCATCCGAACCACCTTAAATTTGTTGTCTCCTCGTGGTTTGCGCCTTATCTTCTTTCCCCCTTCTGTGATTACTTGTGGATCTAGTCTTTCTGTGATGCGGGACGGACACGGGGACCGACGCTACGTGGTATGGACCTCTGACTGTAGATGCGGACACGACCAGTAACACATGATAGGAGAGACACTAAGCCCGACACGGAGAGCTCCTATGGGCTATACGTCGCTAACAGAAATGCAAGCTCACTCGTCGTCCCAAGCGAGGGAAACGCGGATCGTGCGCGGTTGAAGAACCGGCAGAGTTCACGGGTAGTCGACTCACTTCCGGACTCGGATCGAGTCACGGGGCGGGTCACTCTCACACTCACAGCGATGACATGGACACATGGGCTAGTACCTACTGCTCTCGGTAGTGGTAAAATACCATATACTAGCTAAGCAAATGAATGCCAAGAGGTTCGGACCATTACCTCCACGCACCTGGCATGGCGAAGACAACCCCGGCCGAATCACGGACTCCCGGTTAACAATTATTACGTCAATACACTAAGTCGACCCACTCCACGCAGAGAGGTAAAAGGTCATATGTGGGGTCCGGGAATCACGCAACTCGGGTTGACGGGCAGCATCTTGATGTCGCCCGGCGGTGCCGAACTCCGCATTTTCGTGCTTTCCGAACGGCAGCTTCTACGGACCCGTGGGGCCCACGGATGGCGCCGTCCTCCAGATCTGCGGGGGTGGGACCCACTGTGATGGGGACCCCTGGTGGCGCGCCTCCACGGACGGCGGTCGGCCGGGAACACCGATCGGGGGTCGATCGGCCCCGATTCCCAATGCTTGAACTAACTTCCCACGGATTTTGATTGCTGTTTTCCGGCACGCGCTCCGACGAAAACGACCGCTGCGATCAATCCCGACGTCGGATCGGGACGCATGAGCTATCGTTGGAAAGCTCTCTTCAAATTCTTCAATCTAGACCCAGAGAGATCTACTGGATCTAGTCGGATCAGAACTTTATTGAATTGACAAGTCCCTGTTGTACAGTAACTGAAACCTCAGATCTACAGGTGAGTTGTCTGAAGACTGCCTTTGACCGTGAGAAAGATGGCCGATTCAGCTCATGAGCGCTTCATGAAACTTGTGGGGTTGTGAACAAGGAGAACGGCGATATTTTTGGTGGACTGATTGGAGGTGGCTGTGATTTGTTATGATTTGTTTACTGGAGGGTGGTCGGATCTGAGAACAGGTGGACAGCACTGTAGCTATCTCTGAGATCAATTTTTGAAAAATATGGGATGGCCTCACAAAAATTCCATAAAATTTGGGGACGGTGGGGTTGATGGACAGAATGCCCAGTAAAATTTGGAACTCTAAAAAAAATCGGAAAGGGGTCCGAACATTTGAAATACAGGGCGGGTGAAAATTGAAACAGCAAGCAGACAGATCTGGAAATTAAGGTTGGACGAAAATGAAAAAATATCAAAGGGGATCTTTATGACCAACCAAATTTTTTGGGATGTGCTTGACACCTCTGGAACATCCCCTCAAAATCTCAAGTCGATCTGAGCTCGTGGTTGATGGCTGAATTTCGTGGAAGCTACTATGGTCGGATGAAGGCAGAACTCTGGCGATCTCGGCGGTGATGCGATGGCGGCTCGTGGCGGCGGCGGCGGCGGCGGCGACCGTAATGATAAGGGGAGGAGTCACACCTCTAGAGGGAAGCCTTCACAGCTTCAAGGGGGAGAGGGAGGAGAGAGGAGGGGGCGCACCAGGCTGCTCCAAGATATTTTCTTCCAAATGAATGCATTAATTCCTCAAAATGGGAAATTACAAGTATTTATGTGTTACATCTCACATCCATTGTCCACCGTTGGATCTAGGGGATGGGAATGGGTGGCCTGGATTGAGTGTGACACACACACACAAAATACAATAAATAAATTAAGGGGAGGGGGGCGGCCCATTGACTAGGGTGGGTCAAGGGGACATGGTAGGTGGGAATGGGTGGATTTTATTGACATTTGTATTCCAATGTCCCCCCACTTGGCCCACCCTTCTAGAAGCCTCCATGTGGAAGGTTGACTGACCCCACATGGGACCCTAGGCTGAGGTGGCTCAATGGGATGGGGCCTGGGGGGGCCGTGGGGCCCACGGGGTCCAAATTGCACATAAGCCCCTATTACAATCAAAATAGCAAACCGAATACAATGAAATAAACACAAATTACACACAAATAAAGTCTAACTAATATGATAAATGGGGAGGCTCAAGGCGGAGTCTCCAGGCTGTCTCTCAGCCAGATGGACGCTGAGGTGGCTCGAGTCGTGCTCCGTGTGCGGTACCGGTGGCTCGACGTGTCGCGCCGCTCAACTGCTCGGGTGTCCGCACCATTCTGCTTCTTTTAGATCTTGTGTGTTAATCATCTTCTCTTAAATCCTTCGGTATATCAAAAGCTGGATTCGGACCGACAAGGTCATTCTTGCCGAAAAGATAACAGTTTGCGTGAGTAAATCTACGGATCTATTAACTCCGCCGAGTACCAAGGGTTTATGCAGTGGTTGTTTTTGAGAGATATAGTCTGTTTTAATCATATATTTTGATTAAGTATATATTTAAGTTCAAGGCTAAAAGTCTATATTTACATGCTTGCGGCCCTCTTGTGTCATCTCGAAATCGTTATCTTGATTTTATTTTACAAAAATTTGTTATCACCCAATTCACCCCCCCTCTTGGGTGTCATTCAACCTCGGGACTTCAATTGGTATCAGAGCTAAGGCTCTTCTCCTTCAGATCTAATGATCTAGAGTAAGATCCGGTTAAATGGCAAACAAGGGTATGATGCCCGAGTGCCACTCCATCAACCGTCCTCCCTACTTTGATGGTTCAAACTACTCGTACTGGAAAAATAGAATGCATGTCTTTCTAAGAGCTCAAGAGTACGAAGTTTGGAGAGTTGTGGACAAGGGTCCTCATAAACTAGGGGATGATGAAGATAAATGGACACCTGAGGAAATCAAGAAATGCACTGCTAATTATAATGCCATGAATATCATGCAATGTGCTATACACCCTAATGAATTCTCTCGTGTCTCTACATGCAGCTCGGTAAAGGAAATGTGGGACAAGCTGCGACTCATATATGAGGGAACTTCACAAGTCAAGGAGAACAAGGCAAATCTCCTAGTCACTGACTATGAGCTTTTTAAGATGAAACCTGAAGAAACCATCTTCGAAATGTTTGCAAGGCTAACAGAGATCATGAATGGTCTCAAGAGTCTCGGGAAAGAGTAGTCAAATTCCGACCTTGTAAGGAAAGTGTTAAGGTCCCTATCGTCAGCTTGGCACATAAAGGCCACGGTAATTAAAGACTCAAAGAACCTGTCTACTCTCACCTTGGATGAACTCATAGGGTCACTCATGACCTATGAGATAAATATTAAGCGGACAGTTGATGAAGACATCAAAAAGAAGAAGGTCATTGGACTGAAAGCTCATCACTCTGATGATGAATTTCAAGAAAGTGAATCAAGTGATGGAAGCAATGAAGAGGAAGAATTGGCAATGATAACTCACCAAGTGAGAAGATTTCTAAGGAAGAAGAGAAACTTTCAGGGAAACTTTAGGAAAGGGACAAGAAAGCCCACACAGACCAAAGGCGAGTCAAGCAAGCCAAGTAGCATCATATGCTACGAATGCAAGAAGCCCGGGCACATGAGAGGTGAATGTCCAGATCTGAAAAAGAAATTCAAGAAGGATAATTTCAAGAAACCCAAAGCCATGGTCGCCACATGGAGCGACGATGAAGATGAACCATTTGATGAAGAGATTCAAGAACTTGTGGAAAGCTTGTGCCTCATGGCACATGAGGATGAATCTACGGAGGTAAACTCTGACCCTGATTTCATTTCTAATGAACAATGGGAATCTGAATATGAAAAATTGTACACAAAATACAAGAAGATCAGATCTGAAAATAAAATTCTTAAACAGAAATTTGATGACTTATCACATGAAGATATCTTTGTCAAATTTGAAAAACTAGAACAGAAATGGTTTGAGGCCACAGAAGAAAGAGAAAGCTTATTACAAACAATTTCAGACTGTAATAAAGCCAAAGAAGAACTATCTTGCAAAGTAATTGAAGTGGAGAAAGTATGTGAGAAAATGAAAATTGAAGAACAAATTCTGAAATTCACAAACTCAGAACTTGAAAAGAAAACTATGAGCTTGGAAAAAGAAGTGGATGATCTTCAGTCCACGTTATCTAAGTTTGTTAAGGGCAAGCAAAACCTAAATAATTTGTTGGGAGTGAAAGTCAAGTTTCAAAGAGAAGGCCTCGGATACACTCCCCAAAACAAAAAACCTTTTGAGCATAAGATCACCACATCCCTTGTCCATGAGAAAAGTCAAAACCATGCGTCATCTTCCAAGCATGAACTCAAGCATTTTCAACCCAAATCACGACAGTTTCAAGGAAACTTTGCACCTGTCAATTGTTATCATTGTGGTAGATTTGGGCATGCTATTGTAAGTTGTTGGTTCAAACAAAACCCACCAAGAAATCGTGCTTTCTGGACCAAGAGGAGATATACCATGAACTGGACTAACTCCAACGGACCCAAACTAGCTTGGGTACCAAAAATAATTGCATGAGAATTTTTCTTCTTACAGATATGTCTTGAAACCAGGGGGAGCAAATGGTATCTAGACAGTGGTTGCTCAAGGCATATGACAGGGGATAAGAAGGTGTTCTCCAAGCTGCAAGAAAAGGAAGGAGGCTTAGTTACTTTTGGCGGGAAGGACAAAGGTAAAATAATCGGAGTTGGAGACATAGGTAAGAATTCTGAGACTCTGATTGAAAATGTCGTTCTAGTGAAAGGTTTGAATCATAATTTGTTGAGCATAAGTCAATTATGTGATAAGGGTTTTAAGATTGTTTTTGATGTGACTCACTGTTTTGTCATGTGCAAAAATTCAAATGAAATCAAATTCATTGGTAAAAGGAGCAACAATGTGTACACCATTGATCTTGATGATGTTTCAGTTGATAATGTGTGTTTGGTTGCTAATAACCATGAGAATGCATGGCTATGGCACCGCAGACTAGGTCATGCTAATTTTGGATTGATCTCTAAGTTGTCTAGACATGACTTGGTGATAGGTCTGCCCAAATTAAAATTTGAAAGCGATAATATCTGTGAAGCTTGCACGAAAGGCAAGCAAACACGAATCTCATTCAAAAGCAAAAATATTGTTTCATCTGCTAGGCCATTGGAACTGTTGCATCTTGATCTTTTTGGACCTACTAGAACATCTAGCCTAGGAGGAAAATCCTATGGCTCTGTGATTGTTGATGATTTCTCCAGATTCACATGGGTGCTATTTTTAGCTAATAAAAGTGATGCCGTGACGGAGTTTCAAGTGTTTTGCAGAAAAATTCAGAATGAAAAGGGTTACCTCATCACCACAATCCAGAGTGATCATGGTGGTGAATTTGAAAATCATGAATTCAGCATGTTCTGTGAAGAGCAGGGGTACACACACAATTTTTCATCACCGAGGACGCCCCAGCAGAATGGAGTAGTAGAGAGAAAGAATAGAATGTTGATAGACATGGCCCGTACCATGCTCAGTGAGAATTCCCTACCCAAGTATTTTTGGGCTGAAGCGGTAAGTACAGCATGCTACATCATCAACAGGGCAATGGTAAGGCCCATTCTGAAGAAAACTCCATATGAGCTCTACAAGGGTAAGAAGCCAAACATCTCTTATCTTAAACCCTTTGGATGCCCTTGCTATATCTTGAACAATGGTAAGTCCAATATGGGTAAGTTTGATGAGAAGAGTGATAAAGGAATCTTTCTAGGTTATGCACTCAATTCTAGAGCTTACCGATTATTCAATAAAAGGACTTTAGTTGTTGAAGAAAGTCCTCATGTTATTTTTGATGAATCCAAGTCAAAACTCACAAATCAAATTTCTTCCATCTTGGATGCAGATGAAGACCCTAAGAACTCATCAAATGTTAAAGCCAAGGATGAGCCATTGAAGGCAACCTCAAGCAAAAATGAGGAAGATGAGGATCCTACAATTGAGACACTGCAAGAACCACAAGTGCAGCATCCTGATCTGCCCAGCTCCTCCACATTTCTAAAGGATCATCCAACTGCGAACGTCATAGGTAATTTGGAGGATGGGGTGAAAACTAGGTCCTCTCTAAGGCAGGTTGAACAGGAGGACCCGATGGCCTTACTTTCACAAGTAGAGCCCAAGGACATTCATGAAGCTCTTCAAGATGAATCCTGGATTCAGGCGATGCATGAAGAGCTGCATCAGTTTGAAAGAAACGAGGTGTGGATTCTCGTGCCGCGTCTTAAGAACCATCCTACAATTGGAACTCGTTGTGTTTTCAGAAACAAGCTAAATGATGTGGGATTGATTGTGAGGAATAAGGCTCAGCTTGTGGCCAAGGGGTACAGCCAGGAGATGGGAATTGATTTTGATGAGTCCTTTGCACCGGTTGCTAGACTTGAAGCAGTCCGGATCTTACTGTCCTACGCGTGCTCTTTGAACTTTAAACTATTTCAAATGGATGTTAAATCTGCATTTCTTAATGGCTATATCAAGGAGGATGTCTTTGTAGAGCAGCCGCCAGGCTTTGAAGATTCCAAACATCCACGACACGTGTACAAGCTCCAAAAGGCCTTGTACGGACTAAAACAAGCACCAAGGGCATGGTATGAACGGCTTACTTCTTTTTTGGCTGACAATGGGTTCAAGAGAGGTCAGGTTGATCAAACACTTTTCACAAGGAAATCAGGTAAGGACATTTTAGTGGTTCAAGTGTATGTGGATGACATTATTTTTGGAGCTTCTGATAATGCCTTATGTGAGGAATTTGCAAAGACTATGCAAGGAGAATTCGAGATGAGCTTAATGGGGGAGCTGAATTTCTTTCTTGGATTGCAGGTGAAACAAACTTCAGAAGGAATTTTCATCAATCAAGCTAAGTATACTATGGAATTGCTGAAGAAATATGGGATGGCGGAAGCAAAACCCATATCAACTCCCATGGCCACCACCACAAAGCTGGATAAGGATGAAAATGGTAAAATAGTAGATTCTACACTGTTTCGAGGTATGATCGGATCACTACTGTACTTTACAGCGTGCCGCCCTGACATTCAATTCAGTGTATGTCTCTATGCCCATTTCCAGTCATGCCCTAAAGAATCTCACTTATCAGCTATTAAACGGATTTTCAGATATCTAATTGGCACAATTGACTTTGGTTTGTGGTTTCCCATCGGTAGTTCTTTTGAGTTAATTGCTTATACCAATGCGGATTACGCCGGATGCATTGTAGATCGTAAAAGTACAAGTGGGTACTGTCAGTTTCTTGGCGGGTGCCTTGTTTTATGGGCCTCTAAGAAACAACATTCAGTAGCTCTCTCAACGGCCGAGGCTGAATATGTAGCCGCCGGAAGTTGTGGAGCCCAAGTACTTTGGATCAAAAATCAATTGCTTGATTTGAATGTTGAAGTGGATTGTGTGCCCATCTTATGTGATAATACGAGTGCAATTAGTCTATCTAAAAACCCTGTTCAACACTCCAGAACCAAACACATTGACATTCGGCATCATTTTCTGAGAGATCATGTAGGTAAAGGGGTTTTTGAGTTCCAGTTCATTGACATACTTAATCAACTAGCTGACATCTTCACAAAACCACTAAATCAGGATCAATTCAATAAGATTAGGAGAGAACTTGGCATGTGCAAGGGTGAGGGCATACGTACTTAGGTCTGCACTAGGTTATTTCTTCTTCGCTGGGTAGATTATGTGAGATGCATGCATTTTGTGTGGTTCATTTCTATTGTGTATGACTATACCTAGCATGTGTGCCTGTACTTATATTTATATACACTTCTTCCTTGACATTTTCCTAAAACTGAATATTCCTTGATAAATAAATGTGGACTAGTGATCTAGTGCTCTTAGCAGTCTCTATTTAAGGGTTTCCATAGTCGACTCCTGCTTGATATCTTTCGTGGTTTTGCAATAGAAAAGAAAAAGATTTAGAAACAAATAAAAAAAAGAAAAGGAAAAGGAAGAAAAAGAAAAAGGGGATCTGTGAAAATGGGGGAGTCCACAGGGTCATGGAGCCCACTTCCATCTCTGGTGGCCGCTGGCTACACACCTTTTCTCTCGGGGTGAATAATCGGGTTTCCATGCCCCAGCGGTCGACCGTTGGCTTCGTGCTAGTCGACCGCCAACGGCGAACCGGCCCGATTCAACTGCGTCCGAACCCTATTTTTAGGGGGTTTTCTCCCCCCTTTTCTCATTCTATCACTCTCCCTTCTCTCTCCCTTACTCCACCTCCACCCTAGCACATCTCTCTCCCACCTTTCAAACCCTAAAAACCCCACACCTTTTCTACCCGAGCACAATCTGGTCGATTGGTTTCCATTTTGGACCGCCTCCTCACCGGTGTTCGTGCACTCGTGCCAACATTCCTTGAGTTCCAGAGCGTGGACACGGTGTTCTTAGTTCTTCCCGGTGTCTCCCTCTCCATCCCAAGGTAGAGGTTTTACCTCTCAAGAGGATACTCTCTTCAGCAAGTTTCTTAGTCTAAAATGGCACCTAGAAGGAGTGCTCGGCGTCTTCTCCAAGGGGAACCTAGTGCTCGGAGGCGTGAAGCTCCGGCCGCACCTCCACCACAAGCTCCCGCACGCAGGTTACCTCCAAGGTCTATCATCGACCCTCGTCTTGTCAATTTTCAAGAGATAAATGAAATCCTGCCCGACATTTATACAGTTTTTTCAATGCAACCGGGGTGGATTGACTTTGTCACTAGATACAACCGGTTTTATCCCTATCTGGTACAACAATTCTATGGAAATTTGGTTGACAGAGATGGAAGATTATACACCATGGTTAAGGGCATTGAGATCCGAATTAATTCAGAATTATTCAATCGTGCCCTGGGAGTCTCTTCACATGGTGCAGACATGAATTTTGGGCATGGTGAGGTTGAGGCAAGTTTCATTGCCATGACGAGCTGTGATTTTGTGCGTGGTGTGAGTGACCTCATTGAGCTCAATGCCAACCACTTTCCCACCTTGCAACGGGTTCTGCATCATATGTTTACTACACTTATTTATCCCAAGAATGGCAGCCGAGATGAAGTGACGGAAGTGCACTGATTCCTGTTCTATCATGTTATGAATGGTAACTTAATTAATATGGGTTGGCTCATGACTCAACTGATAAGTCGATGCCGGACACATTTACGGCGGTCCCTGCCTTATGCTTCTCAACTCACTGGAGTGTTCACTTCTATTGGGGTCTCATTGGAGGATGAGCAGTTTGTTCTGGTCCGCCATGATGACATTTATAATGAGCATAAGCTTTTCTCAGATATGGGATATTATCGTGCAGCATATGGCACAATTCATCGTGCTGTCCCAGTTTATGGGGAAGAGAATGTTAGTGAAGACGAACAAGAACCGGACCCACAGCAAGATAACCACAATGCACCTACACCAGTCCAGCCTGAAGATGTGCCTCCTCCCGCGGCTCTCCCTCCTCCACCGCAGTACTTTCATGGGGAGTCTTCCACTCAGGGTGCTGGGCATTCCACTTGGGGGGACTATGAGGCTCTTGACAGGCGTCTTTTAGGCATGGAAACTCGGCTTGACTCCTCCCTTGGGCGCTTGGATACTTTTATGGATACCATGACTGGACGAATGGACACCTTCACTCATGATCTGGATGATATCTCTATCCACATGGCCACTCCCTTTGCCAGCCATGAAGATAACCGTGAGGCCTTTCGCCTCACCAACCATACCCTTATTTCCATCCGTAACCAGCTCCGTCATTATGATGATCTTCTGCACGGCCTTGAGGATCGTCTTCCTCCTCCTCCTGCTCCTGCTCCTGCTCCTGCTGGTTCCCCCCATGGTGATGGTCCACCGGATGGTGTTCATGGTGAGGAAGCTGAGGATCACCCTGCTGTGTAGCTGTTCTTGGGTCTCTAGTGTTACTTTTGTCCACTTTTTGTATCCCATGCCTCTCCTTTTTGCTGATGTCAAAGGGGGAGAAGTAGGCTATTAGGCTCATATATATATGCTATGTGTGTGTGTGTGTGCCTGCTTGCATGCATGTTTATCGTTTGCATTTTAGGTTGAGCACGTTGTATTGCATTTGGTTATTTGGTTATATTGCAGTAGTGGTTTGCATTTAGTGGTTGCATTCCCTCTTTCACCTTTTGCATTCCGTGTACCCTGTATGGATCTAATTAGAATGAATGGAAGAATGCACTCCTTGAATTCACAAGATTGGCCCTCTCCTATCTCACTTCCTGTCAATATGGCAAATAAGTATTGAATGGCTGGTATGGATTTGTTGACGTGCTTGTGTTGGAAGTGAAATGTTGCGTTGATATGGACGTGTTGAATGCCTTCACATCGTGAGTTCAAATTTTTCAACTTGATGGATTTCAACTGAATTTCAAATGTGATTGTCGACGCTTCTAAAACTCTTTCAAAGGAACTTTGGTGAAAATGCAAATCGAATGCCTAGTTTTTGTCATCATCAAAAAGGGGGAGATTGTTGAACATATCCGAGTGATTTTGATGATAACAAAACCCAGGACATTTCTCTTCCATGTATCTTGTTTTCAAGGGAAGCTTCATGCTTTAAACCATCAAATTTCACCCCATGTCAAAGATGTGTTAATGAATCCTTCCTTGTGTTTATTCGAGTATAAACCAACTTGTACTTAACTGTAACACAAGCCCATTTCAATCATCGAACAAATGGATAGCTTCAAGTGAGCTAACACTTGATTTTTGCAGGATTGGAGATTGGCGGTCGACCTGTGGACCCTTGGCGGTTGACCTAAAATAACAGAACTGAAATCTGGGAATCTGTGAACCTGGCGGTCAGGAGCTAGCGGTCGACCTATTTTCCCAGCAGCCAAATGGCTACAGGACGGCCAATGGCCGTTGACCGCTGGGATCTGTAGGTCGACCGCCAGCCTCGAGCTGCCAACAAATGTTGACTTTTTTGTCACTTCGAGAAATGGCTCTCCTCTTGGTATTGTTTAATCCCTAAGCAACCAAACTTTCCAGAAATTGTGGATCTGGTCTGGGGGAGTCCTTGGACCATTCAAGAACCTATAAAACTTATACAAGAGGGTTTGAAAAACCCTAATGCTAAGAGTGGATCAAGGAGGCTACCAAAGGTGAGAAGGAGGAAGCTTGCACTGTAGATGTGATCAGTGTTCCGAGAAGATTTCTTCATCCTTCTTCCTCCTTTCTAGAGTGAAGATCAAGCTATATCTGAAGAAGATCAAGCCTAGATCAAGTCGACCTCAAGCTGCATCCAAAGAATCCTTCATCAACTAAGGGGGAGCTTTAATCAATCTCTTGTTCTTGTGCTCTTTCAATTTCACATCCTTCTCAACTTCAAGTGTGTTTTGATTGTAATCTTGAATCTTCTGTGTGTGTGTGAGGATCTTCACAGATCCGTGTGTATGTGTGTGCAGTCAAGGTTGATTGCTTTTGTGTGTGTGTGGTTGATCTTGTAACACTCTACAAGATAGTGTGTGGTTCCTCACTGTCGGTGAGGGGTGGACGTAGGTTGCCATTGTGGCATCCGAACCACCTTAAATTTGCTGTCTCCTCGTGGTTTGCACCTTATCTTCTTTCCCCCTTCTATGATTACTTGTGGATCTAGTCTTTCTGCTACTTTTAGATCTTGTGTGTTAATCATCTTCTCTTAAATCCTTCGGTATATTAAAAGCTAGATTCGGACCGACAAGGTCATTCTTGCCGAAAAGATAACAGTTTGCGTGAGTAAATCTACGGATCTATTAACTCCGCCGAGTACCAAGGGTTTATGCAGTGGTTGTTTTTGAGAGATATAGTCTGTTTTGCTTGTGGCCCTCTTGTGTCCTCTCGAAATCGTTATCTTGGTTTTATTTTACAAAAATTTGTTATCACCCAATTCACCCCCCCTCTTGGGTGTCATTTAACCTCGGGACTTCAGACCTGACTCAGCACCAGATCCGACTTCCTGAGTCTGCCCCGCCTCATCCTGTCCAGATCTCCTTTGGACTACGTCTTCCTCTTGACGTCGCCGACGAGCTCCCATAAACGGCGCCTCGATCCGACATCGGCAACCAATTTTTTGATAATTAATTATCTTCCTGTGCAGTTCTAGGTGCATAAAACTAGAAGCTAAGTTCAATCGCTGCTGCGCCCAGATCTGAAAAGATCTGATTGCGCCCTTCAGAGTAGACAAGCTACATCCTGTCTCCGACATTCTCCAACAATCGGCACTCCGATCCGCCTTCGGATCTTGGCATACCGGCCTTCGCAAGTTTGCTGCGCAGGGTGACCAGCGCGGGCAGAATCAAGTCGACTTCCATTCGGCTCACCCGATCAGCTCCGACTCGCGTCCCTCGCCTCCTGCGAGTGTGGCCCGTCAACCCGGGTTCCAGCAACCCCAAAAGTGATCTTTGTAGCCCTTTACCTCCCTGCGTGGAGTGGGCGAATATTTTTGAAATTGTAATTTTAATGATTATGTGTATTAGGGTTGTTTGAATTCGGCCGGGAATTCTTCCCCACGCCTCGTCGTGGAGGTACGTGCTCGTTCCTCTCTCACATTGCTGGTTTAGTATATGGTCTATTATGCTGCATTTGTGAGATTAGGGTCGATAGTTAGTTACAAATCACCGTGATTGTTAGTTGTGAGCGCCCGTTCCTTGGCACCGGTCGAGCACCGAGCCCGAACTGGATACCCCTGGCGACGGTGGTTCCTTAACCAATGCGATCCCCACGTTTCCCTCGCAAGGGACGATCGTCGGGCTAGTTAGAGTGCTGTTGAGAGACGTCTCCACCCGGAGAACACCACGGTGGTCAGCCGCCCGGCTTGCCTTTAGCGTGTTAGTGTTGGCCGCACATCAAGTCCGCCGTACGTCTTAGCCCGGTCATCATCCGTCCCACATCAAATTGGTATCAGAGCGTCGGTTTAAGTCTAGGGTCATCTAAGTCTAAGGTTGTATTTGCATTCCTCTACTTGGTATATCAAAAGGTGTTGTCCGAACGTTAGGCTATGCCTATCGAGAAGGCTGCACACTTACGCGAGTGATCTTCAGATCGATTAGCTCCGCCACGTACCGAGTCTTGGTTTAAGTCTAGGTTCCTAGTTAGTGCATTCCAACCTTCGTGTCTTTGCATGCCCACCCGGCGTGGTACCCAATACCATCGCCCCGCATCTATGGCTAACCCACGAGATGCCCCCCCCCGGGAGACTTCCACTCCTTACATGAGGCAATGATGGCCATTATGGCTCGATTGGACCAATCTGAGGCTACCTTTCGGAATTTCTCCGATAATATGGATGGTCGCCTTAGGGCCATGGAGGGACGCATGGAGACCTTCGATAGGTCTGTCCAAGATCTAGTTGGACGGTTAGATAGAATGTCACACGGGGACGCCCCGGGAGCAGCTCAAGGCCCACCCGCACCTCCTCCCGCGGTGGCCCAAGGCCAACCCGCTCCCATGGCCCAAGTCCAAGCCGCTCCCACGGCCCAAAACCAGCCCCCACCCGCTCCTCAAAACGCCCGGTAACAGGCCATCGAACCACAACATCGTGACCTTGGTCTAGAAGACTATGGGTCCGATAATGCGTATGGGGGGAATGGCTGACGCCATCATAGCTTTCATCAACCAAGAGATGAGGAGGAGGATAGAGTCCTTAGGACTGTGCGAGCAGACCCTCCCACTTTCAATGGGTCTTTGGACCCAAAGGTCTATCTCGATTGGGAGGCCGGCATGGATCGGTACTTCGAGTGGTTCGAAATGACGGACCTCCGGAGAGTTAGGTTTGCAAAAATGAAGTTGTTAGGACAAGCGCAAACTTATTGGCGCAATGTGGAGAGCTTGCTCTATCAGCGTCGAGAGCCCTCGGTTGAGTCTTGGGATGAAATGAAGGATAGGCTTAGAACTAAGTATCTTCCCACCTCGTACCGTCAACGGCTCATTGATCGATGGCAGAACCTCACCCAAGGTGATAGGTCTGTGTCCGAGTACATCGTAGAGTTTGATGAATATTTTTTACGATGTGACATCTCGGAAGAGAGCACGATGCCTGTTTCTCGCTTCCGTCATGGTCTGCGGCCCCACTATCAGTACGAACTCTTTCGCTGAAATGTAACCACCCTGGAGGCCGCCTATCAGGTTGCTCTCGAATTAGAGCAGTTTGAGTCAGATTTTGCTCCTGTCCAGCGACTGGGAACCATCCCTCAGCGTGGGTCCGACTCTCGGACCACACCTAGTTCCTATAGCCAATTTTCGGTGGTTCGTCCTTCGGAACCCCCTCACCAGGACCCCTTTGCTCTCAGGCCTCGGCTTCTCCCTCCAAGGGACCCTCTCCCTCGCCCACATGCACCAACCCTCACCCCACACCCCCAGCAGTCCACATTGCCTACCCGACCTCAGCTCCCATCACCCCCGACCTGACGAGAAGACAAGGGAAAGGGACAGATGACCGGTGGACCATCTTCTAGCACAGGGCCACGTGACCAGTGCTATAGGTGTGGTGGAATTGGCCACTTTGCGGCCAAGTGTCCCACTCGGGAATCATTGGCTATTTTGGACACTCCAGTCCGCGACTCCACACCGGAGCTAGTGGAGGTCATCTATGAGGCAGACCCAAAACTCGAGATGGAGTATTTTGATGCGCTTTTAGAAGAGCATGCTGCCGACTCGGGTACCCAGGGCAATGTGCACTTGGGTGGGATCCTCCCGAACCTCTGAACCCCCATTTAGAAGTCAGTAGGTTCATGTTAGGTGTCTAAGAGTTCCCCAACTTTGGGTTACATTGTTTGTTTGGTGTCTAGGTCTGTCTAAAGTCATGTGTGTGTCTGTTTGTTTCTACAGTTTGTTTTCTTTCATGCATATGGTTTGTATTAAGTCGTGTCTCAATAAACGGCCAGCCATGCACGTATAAGGAGTTAGCTGATGCATGCTACATGCCCGTGAGTTCAAAAGGGAGAGTACGTCATGATCAGGGTCATACCTGAACGGTTTCCTCTTGGGGCCGTAAAGCAACTCTAGGTCCGCGATACCCGCCCTTCCGGGTCAAGAAACAAGTGGGTTCGAATGCGTATGTTATTAAACTACCAGGTGACTATGGTGTCAGTTCGATGTTCAATGTTTCTAATCTAGTAGCATTTCGGAACCCGCGGTGATCCCTAGTGAGTTTCGGGCTTTCTCATCCTGTTGTGAGTGACACACAACCCGAGAGTCCACCTCTTCCAGCCCCAACGCACGCATATAGATTGTATACTGGATGAGCAGGTGATCACCACCAGGAACGGAGCCTACCAACACTTCATAGTGCGTTGGCAAGGATGACCCTCGATGAACAACGCCTTGATCACATGCGGAGAGCTCAAGCCTCGGGACCCTTACTCGACGGGGTCGAGTTCCTCCCACCTGGGGAGAATTGGTGCGGACACCCGAACGAGCGAGTAGCACGAACCGGCGAGCCGACGGTACCATACGCGGAGCACCAATTGGACTACATCGGCTTCCCTTTGAAATGGAGACAGTTTGGCTTGAGTTTGGATACTTTTAGCCTTTGTTTGCATTGAATTTGGGCTTGTAATGTGTATTTCTACTTGGGTTTTCATTTTGGGCTGATTGTAAGGCTCTTAATAAGCCATTTGGTTTAAAGCCCTTTAGAGTCCATTAAGGGGGAGTGGCCATTAGGCTTCATGATGGATCCATAATCCACTTAAGGCCCAATTGGGCTTCCTTCTTTCAAGGGCCACCTAGGTTGGAAGGGCCATAAGCCATGCATGGGTGAATGGGCTTAAGGGTGACCTTGGACCAAACTTGGCCCAAGCTTGGCCCATGAAGGGGGGCCCCCTTCTTTGGATGTATTTGGCTAGTTTTTTTTGTTTTCTTTTCTTCCCTCCCTCATTTACCACAAGGGAATATGGAGAAGGCTGCTGGTCCAAAAGAATGGCTGCCACCTACCCCCCCTCCCCTTTGAATTTCAAAGGTAGGTGAAAGTAGGTGAGTCTATGTCTCCTTGTCCCCCCCTCTCTCCCTCTCATTGTCAAAGGGGCGAACCCCTCTCCCTCCCCCCTTGTTCCATCGAAACTCCCAGCCCACTCCCCTTGCCAAACCCCTATTTAAACACTTGTATAATGTTAATGCAAAGGTTAATGAAGTTTTTGTGAAAGGATTTTGAGTTAAGAGAGTGATTCTCTTCCCCCCATGGGTGTGATGCCCTGCCCAATCTTGTGACGGGATTGATCTTGGGCGTGTGACTCACCCATTTATCCTCCCCATCCTCTTATCATCTAGTTCCACAAAAATTACCAGTGATACTTCATCAAGTCAGGAAGATCTCAGAGGTGGTTTCACGTCGATCGGAGTTCTGGATCGCTAGCAGTAATTCTTTTCGTGACGGCGCGCAGATTTGCCCGAGCCTGCTGTCCAGATTTGAGTTTACTAATTCTGAATTTCCTCAAATCTCCTCTCAATCCATCAGGAGCTACCTTTCAGAGTGATTGTAGGATTTTGAGTCCTCTTCGCTCTGCCGATGATCTTGTCTCGATCCGAGATCTGTGCTGATCATGGCGATGATTCTCGTGGGATCGCGCGAGCTGATCTGTGCAGACCCAACTCAGCACCAGATCTGACTTCCTGAGTCTGCCCCGCCTCATCCCGTCCAGATCTGTGCGAGCTCTTTGGACTACGTCTTCCTCTTGACGTCGCCGACGAGCTCCCACAAACAGCACCTCGATCCGACATCGGCAACCAATTTTCTTATAATTAATTGTCTTCTGATGCAGTTCTTGGTGCACAAAACCAGAAGCCAAGTTCAATCGCTGCTGTGCCCAGATCTGAAAAGATCTGGTCACGCCCTTCAGAGTAGAGAAACTATGTCCTGTCGCCGACATTCTCCAATAAACGGCACTCCAATCCGCCTTCGGATCTTGGCGTACCGGCCTTCGCAAGTTTGCTGCGCAGGGTGACCAGCGCGGGCAGAATCGAGTCGACTTCCATTCGGCTCACCCGATCAGCTCCGACTCGCGTCCCTCGCCTCCTGCGAGTGTGGCCCGTCAACCCGGGTTTCAGCAACCCAAAAAGTGATCTTTGTAGCCCTTTAACTCCCACCGTGGAGTGGGCGAATATTTCTGAAATTGTAATTTTAACGATTGTGTGTATTGGGGTTGTTTGAATTCGGCCGGGAATTCTTCCCCACGCCTAGTCGTGGAGGTACGTGCTCGTTCCTCTCTCACATTGCTATTTTAGTATATGGTCTATTATGCTGTGTTTGTGAGATTAGGGTCGATAGTTAGTTACAAATCACCGTGATTGTTAGTTGTGAGCGCCCGTTCCTTGGCACCGGTCGAGCACCGAGCCCGAACTGGATACCCCTAGGCGACGGTGGTTCCTTAACCGCTGCGATCCCCACGTTTCCCTCGCAAGGGATGATCGTCGGGCTAGTTAGAGTGCTGTTGAGAGACGTCTCCACCCGGAGAACACCATGGTGGTCAGCCGCCCGGCTTGCCTTTAGCGTGTTAGTGCTGGCCGCACATCAAGTCCGTCGTACGTCTTAGCCCGGTCGTCATCCGTCCCGCATCAGCGGGTCTTCCAAGCTGGAGGAATTGAGTTTGTCATTTCTTTACTATGTTTATTTGCTAGCTTCCCAGGGGTATGCCCCGTTGAATTCTTGTATAGACCTCATCCTTTAGCAATAAACATAGGGCCGGGTGGCATTGGTGGAGGTCGCACAAATTGTGCTCTCCCCCAATAGTTCACCTCGGTCTCACTTCATATATATAAAAAAAAAGCCTCACTCCGGTTTAGAGTGAGGGGTGGACGTAGGTCTGGAGGGCCGAACCACCTAAAAAATCCTGTCTATCGTGGTTTGCTTTGTGCGTTCTTCCATATCATCTATCTCCCCTTCACAGGTTTTGTGTGCTTGATTATATGTGTGATCTTGGAAAGTTATTATGAATGTGAAGTGTTTGTTCATACGCTCAGTAGAATTACAACTCGTCTGTGAGCCTGAGTTTCTCAGTTCACGATTGTGAAAAGAGAGAAGCTCTGTTGTCTCATTAGTTTATATTGAGTTCTGTTAAAAGTTTCCTCTGTGTGTCATCTTGCGTTTGGGTACTTGAAGGGTTGGTAGAGTGCTCATCGTTACATCAACCTGGTCCTCGATTAGTACTCGATACTGTGTCTGTCAGATTTACGTCTTGTGTGAGCTAGTCTTCCAGCCTGTGCTTTCATGTGTCAACTGAGGCGTGCTTATTTGATTAAGCAATCTAAGATTTTAATTCCATAATAGTTTTTGAACGGGGATTCATTCACCCCCCCCCCTCTGAATCCGTGCTTTACAATCCAACAGAGTTGTCCCTGCTCAGACCTGGACTCCTAATAGACCTAGACCCAGAAGAAGTATGGGTAGATTTTCCTTGGAATTGACCTTTGATGGTTTGACTCCTAACATGTCCTCTGGTCTGAGGTGGAGTGTTATGTGTGCATAGACCACTAGACATCTCAACCTTTTCTTTGCCCTTATCCTTGGCACTGGTTTATTTTGATTGACATTTTTTACTGTTTTATTGTTGTTGTTTTCAGAATTCATTCTTATTAAAGGTTTGAATGTGGAGTTCCCTTTTTCAGCAACAAAAGTAACGGTCTTCACATCAAGTTTCTTTTTATTACTTGGGTTAAAACCCAATCCTTCTTTTCGAAAATTTACTCTGGTTCCCAAGATGGCATTGAGATTTTTAGTTCCCTGTGTCATGCCTTCAAGGGATTGTTGTTTGTCTTTATTTTCCTTTTCTAAATCTCCAATGGCCCTTTTCAGTTCATTATTTACACAAGCAATAGCATCATATTTTTCTTTGGAAATTTTTATTTCTTCATCAAATTTTTGCATTCGAATTTTCAATTCGTCAATAACATTTTTCAGACATTCATTCTCACACTTCATGTTAGTTAAAACATCTTTCAGATTATCACATTCAGCAATAGAATTTTTTAGATCACGATTCTCAGAATCTAAACATGCTATTTTATCATTCAAAGAAGTGTCATTCTCTAAGGAAATAATTTATTTCTTTAAATGCTTATTCTCCCTACGCACATAATCATATTTATCTAAAATCTCTGCATAGGCATCTTCCCATTCATGAAGAGTACAGTTTTCAAAGGGATTTGTTACTTCTTCATCGCATTCCTTGTCATCATTCTTGGCCATTAAGCAAAGTCTTTCGTCCTTATCACTGCCTGAGCTGCTGCTAAGGCTGCCTTCATCCTCGTCACTCCAAGTACTAATCATTGCCTTTCCTTTCATATTTTTAGACTTGGGTTTCTCTTTCTGCAACTCGGGGCAGTCTGCCTTTAGTTGGCCAACTTTCCTGCAATTGTAACAAACATTAGAGTCAGTTTTCCTAGCAAGATCAGATCTATGCTTAGACTGTCTTTTCCTAGAAAAATATTTTCTTCTAAGCCCCTTCCTTCTTTTCTCAGAAATTTTTTAAAATTCCTAGTAAACATGACAAACTCATCTGTATCCTCCTCTGAACTAGAAGAGCTATGCTCACTGTAGACACGCCGTTCTTGACGTTACCGTGAGTAAATCTCATATTACACTATGATATCCCAAGGCGGCCTTCACATTTTTAATTACTCTGGTGATTTCCTATTTTTATGAATTTTTTTATATTTTTTTGAATTTTTTCGTGAAAAATCATCGAAGTGTCCAGGCGCCTGGACACCTCCATCAATGACCAAAAAAAATAAAAAAATCAAAATCATGGAAGTGTCCAGGCGCCTGGACGCCTCCATCAATGACCAAAAAATAAAAAAATCAAAATCATGGAGGCGTCCACTTGCCTGGACGCCTCCATCAATGCAAAAACAATAAAAATAATATCAATAATCATAAAAAACAAAACAAAAATCAAATAAAAATAATATATTTATGGAGGCGTCCAGGAACCTGGACGCCTCCATCACCTTGCTCACGGGGCCCCGCCCACCGATCGTCGGTTTGTCGTGTGTGAAAAAGTCCAAAATGTGGAGAGGTCAAGACAACTAGACGTGCCCATTTTCGAATCACGAGGCGCCGCTCACAAAACCACGCGTTGTGCCAAACCGTGTGCGGCGTTCGGTGGAGTTCGGTGGACCTTATTGAGGCATCCGGGATCCTGACGTCTCCATGAAAGTATTCAAAAAAAATGAATAAAAATAGAATAAAATATTAGTTCGGCCCTGATGAAGGTGTCCAGGGTCCTAGACGCCTCCACCCTCCGGAGCCCTATAAATAGAGGCCCACCCCCTCAGTTCTGAGAGAGCTTCAAAGAGATCCGATAGGCTGCCGGAGCCCAGAGGCTACCGGAGTCATTTCTAACCCGTGGGGTCTTTTGTAGGTGGAGGTTCTGTCGGCTTCTCGGGTGCCCGCGCTTGCAGGAGGAAGGCTGTCCTCGTCCACTGTACTTCCACGTCGTCCCTACGCTACCGAAGCTCCGCCGGATCTCACTATCGGCCATCCAATAAGCCACTCTCTCCTTTTCTTTCATAGATATCTTACATTCATCATATCGCATCCTCCATCCCCCTTATAAGGGAGTCTTTTTTCTATTCCTATGTCGGCATAATCGCCATTCATCATAAGTATTTTCCTCTTACTCGTATCCGAGAGGGGTTTAAAAGACAACACCAACCAGGTGTGTGTCTTGCCATCATTTCGTTATTTTTATCGCAATGATTTGAATACTACACCTTCATCTTTCTAATCCACTCGTTACTTGTTTGTCGTTATTTTGCAAGGGTACCCAAGGAAAGCCCTCTCCGTCGGCCGGCCGAAGGGGGAGGAAGAAGCAACCCGCCATCTTCCGCTCTTGAGGTAGGCGCGATCACTTTCTTTATTTTGGGGTCTTTTGGCCCCTGGCTGTTCTCGAGGCCGCGGCGAGTCACTTCCCCAATGGCCGTTTAAATTCCCGTTCTCATATTCTCTTTATATTCTGTTATATTCTTATCTGCTCATATTCTCGAGGCCGCGGCGAGTCACTTCCGCAATGGCCGTTTAAATTCCCGTTCTTATATTCTCTTTATATTCTGTTATATTCTTATCTGCTCATATTCTCGAGGCCGCGGCGAGTCATTTCCCCAATGGCCGTTTAAATTCCCGTTCTTATATTCTCTTTATATTTTGTTATATTCTTATCTATTCATATTCTCGAGGCCGCGGCGAGTCACTTCCCCAATGGCCGTTTAAATTCTCGTTCTTTATATTCTCCTTATATTCTATTATATTCTTATCTGCTCATATTCTCGAGGCCGCGGCGAGTCACTTCCCCAATGGCCATTTCAATTCTTGCTATTTGATTTCTGCACCATTCCCACCCCCCCCCCCGAGGCTGCGGCGAGTCACTTCCCGCTATAGTCGTTTAACCCCCATATCATGCTATATTACATTTGTCCCGCTCGCCCCGCTGGAGCAATCTCCCGTGGTGGCCCCATCTCTTTTCTCTTATTTCTGTGTTGCAGCAAACAAGAGGAGCCTGCGCGCTCCGCGTCTTCTTCGCTCCCCGAACCGCGTGACGTCGCTCATAGATTGGCGATCACGGTGGGACCTCCTGCTTTCTTTTGGCTACCCTTGCAAGTTCGGCACCGTCTGTGCCTCTCCACCTTGGCGCCCTCGCGCGCCCCCGTTGTGCTTACGACAGCACTGTCAGTTATGATTGGTTGGGTGTTTATTATATGTTTGTTATTTCTGTTGTTTTCTTACTCTATATCTCTGTCAGCATTCCATTGCATACATCCATCCCTCTTTTATATCCTTTTTCATTTTTTCTAACGATCACCCTTTCCCGGTGAAGGAAGGACTCTCCGTTTGAGAATTCCTCTCAACGGACTAGAATCTCCTCCACTGGGACCTCCGTAAGTCCCCGACATCGAAGAATCTCCTCTTCGTTCACTGGACTGGTTGTACCATTGAAATTCCCCGGAGTTAGTCATCCCATTCGTGGTGAGACGAGAGACCCTAGCTGACACGGCGGTGAAACAAAAATAAACTAGGGTCCCTATTTTGTGTGAACTTCGGATCTCGCTAAAAACAAAAAAAATCATCAAAATCAAAACACAAAAAAAGGCGTAAAGGCATCCACTTGTTTGATAATCTCTGCTACCTGCTTGCTAGTGTATGTTTTTACGTTCTGGGAAAACTGTGAGCATGGCTCACGAGTCTTTTGAGGAGAACCACCCTAGTCGTGGTTTGTCAGCCGACCCGCGAGTCTATGCTATGGACTCAGGTCCTTCTCATGAGCCCTCGCATGAGGTGTAGGTTATTACCGGGGACACATCCCCACCACAGGATATCTCTTCCTTACTGGGCAACCTCGCCAACACGGAGCTTACCTCTGAACAGCTCCGGGCCTTCCAGGCCATTCTGAAGGGGAAATCTATTTCCCCCACGCCCCAGGAATCAACTCCGGCCATCGCACCTCTCTAAGAGTCCGTGCAGGCCATTCCATCTCCTTCATTGGCGCAAGCCATCCAGTCTCCCTCGCTTCAAGGACAAGCAAGCCAACAACCACCCTCATTCCAGTTCCCGTCACAATCTCAAACTCCCGGTGTTCCCCACATACTGCTTCAGCCAGGGCCAACTGTCGGTGGTCCGACAGCTCCCTCTCATTCGGGGTTCCCCCCTCAAGTCTCCGGGAGACAGTTTCTCCCCCAGTGGCAAGCGCCACCTTCACCTCTAGAGGAGCTCGCCCAATCGCTCCTCAATAGGTTCAATCGCATGGACGAGCAGTTTCAAAATCTGAGAAGAATGGTGGACGTGAAAGCCACCCCGGAGGTTGCTTTGCCAATCCTTCCCGTCATTCATCTTCCTCCCTCCGAAATGCCCACGTACCGCAGATACAATGGTACCGGCAACCCCTTCATTCACCTCAAGGATTTCATGTATGAGTCCTCCTATTGGCAAAACGATCAGAGGTCCCTGGCATACCTCTTTCGGAGATCATTGGATGGTCCCGCGCTAGAGTGGTTCTATTCTTTGGAGCCCCGCGAGGCCGAGAATTTTGAAATAGTCCAGAGAAGGTTCTTGCAGAAATATAGGGATAGGGTCGGTCCCTCACTCTCCATTACCGACCTAGTGGCCGAAAAGATGAAGCCCGACGAGGATTTTATCCGCTATGCTGATAGATGGAGGTCTCTGGCGGAAAGAATAAGGGATACCCTCTCCGAGCCCGAACAAATGAAGATGATTGTGTCTAATGCAACCCCACAGTTCAGACACGTCCTGGCTGTTGGCCCAGATAGAGATGGCGGACAAGAAGGGGGGTTGAATTGTCCCCTTGCCGAGATGGCGGATTTTTTAAAAACTTTCCTTGACAACCACAGCGGAGTTTAAAATTGCAACGTTGATTTCTTAAACAGGAGTGAGATTAAAGAGTTCTCTCACGCTTTCCGATCTCACTCGAATTGACAATGCAACAATTTAGAGAGTTCAAGTTTAACAAAGATTAAACAGTGATTAACAAGGAGATTAAGCTCAAATACAAATAACGGAGGTAGCAATGTGTGATAGCGTAGTGAGATAAAAACCTATGTATTGAACCTGTGAAGGGAGATAGAAGAAATGGCAAACACACAGGCAAAACCACAAGACACAGATTTTTTAAGGTGGTTCGGGACCACGACGGGCACCCTACGTCCAGCCCTCACCCAATCGGGTGAGGATTCACTACACGCTACTTTCGTAGCACCCGGGGATGAACCCCAACCACACACACACGCTACTTCTGTAGCAATATCCACACACACACGACGGGGAACACACCCCGGACAATAAGCACACACCGAGACGCAGCTCCGTACACGATCCACAAGGGACGAACAATCACACACACACAAGCCGCAATGCCCGCGGCACAATAACTCCACAACCGTTCACCGACGGTTCACACACTCACAGACATGATGTTTAGAAACGAAGGATATGATCAATATAACTTTAGAAACCTAAAGAGATTGACTCCATTAAGCACAAAAGGATGTAGAAAGAAATTCCTATCGAAGAACAAGGGCTATAGAATGTCTTCTCTATGCCACGGGTCGGAGGGTAGCCGGATGATGACATTGAGAGTGTCCTCTTGATCCCCTTGATGATCCGCTCCTTTTCTTCTTCTTCAACGAGCTCCAAATGTCGACGGATGTAGATCGAATCTAGCGTTGAAGCTTCCTTGAGCTCTCTTCTTTCTCTCCTACAACAAATAGAACAAGGTTAGCCAAAGGAGATTGTTAAAACCCCAAATTCATATGTTATATATACAAGAGGGATGAGTTGTGCAAAAGACCACAATACCCTTTCAAAACCCTAGCAAAACCACCCCAATATGTTCATTAGTAACTCAAGGGTACGTGTGTAAATTTTCAGCCCATTCGGAGGTCATTTGGATAGGTTTCGGCAATTTACGAAAAGGCCGCGCGGACCTGCGAACAGGGGGGGGTCGACCCATCTAGAGGGGGGTCGACCCACCTGCCAGACAGAATGCTGTCTGGCAGGTTTTGTCACAGGGGGGTCGACCCACTTCTGAAGGGGGGTCGACCCACTTTCAGCCAGAGTGCTGAAAGTGCCCTGTTCTGCCCAGGGGATGACCCATTAGCATGGGGGGTCGACCCACTGACCTAGAAACTTGATCAAAAGGTTTATAACCAATTTCTAAACATTCTAAACATGCAACCCAATAGATTAAAACAAGAATTGCATTAGAAAGTAAGTTCTCACCTTGTCATTCATAATTTTGAGAGCATAACCTGAAAAACTCAAAAACTTCATCTTCATGATACATGAAACACATTTAATCTAATGACACCTCATAGAAGGTGTTCATGAAAACAACCCACACAATTACCCAAAGCTTAAATCACTAGAGCATGAGACCCAATGGAAGAACCCTCCAATTATTCAATTGCTAGAAGGAACCCATTCATGAATGCCAACCTCAAATCATATATGAGTGATATGCATGAGAATAAGTGATGTGCATGAGAATTCATTCTCAACCCGAAAGACATCAATTTATGTCCAACCAAAAATCATTCTTCCTCATTCAACATGTAAATCAAATGACTATGCATTGAAAACAAGATGTTAGCATTTTTGGACCTCATTTAACAAATGGTAATTCCAATGGCTTAAGCATTTTGCAACCTCAAGGGAAAAGCCATTTAGACAATGCATGAAAGTGAATGTATAGACTTGGAAACTTGAAGGCATAAGACAATGTATAGACTTGGCAGAAGGCCAATGTATAGACTTGGATTGAAGGCCAATGTATAGACTTGGAAGATAGAAGGCCAATGTATAGACTTGGATTGAAAAGGCAATGTGTAGACTTGGATTATGAAGGCCAATGTATGAAACAGAATGTATGGACTTTGAGTATGCATGAAACACAATGTCAAGCATTTATATGAATTCATTAAAAACCCCATGAGCAGATTATCAATACACAAAGTTTCACAGGTTTGTTCCAAAGTCTCATGCATAGCATGCATGAGGCAACTTCACATGTTTGTTTCTGAAGGACCATAAACTGTCAACCTGCCACCTGCAAACCAAGATACCATCATGTTAGCTTATTTATCATCAAGATGCCATTGAACATAAACAATCAAGATTTGATGTAAACACAAAACACACGATATATTGGAATCATCAAAACCATTGTCAAAGACAACGAGGGGACGCACAGAACCCAACACTGGCCATGAATAGACTTACTACAATGGAGGAACTCTATGAAAGGGCCCGGTACATCCAAACCCAGTTAAAAGACTCCCCCATTATGAACATGTTTGAGTCGCCGAAGCCCAAAGTGGTCAGAAAGATAGGCGCTGGTGTCCCAGGCGGAGCCACAGAAGGGGTCATGACAAATGAGCAAGTGGGTGCGGTCAACAATGCCAACTATGCAGTCAACCCAAGTCCTCCACAAATGCCCCGACTTCCCCTCCAACCAGGTCCTTTCCCTCTTCGTCCTCCACCCCAAAATAATCCACCCCAGGATAATATGCCTCCATTACTTCAACCCCAGCAACAACAACCACAACCTCAGCAACAACAACCACCGCTTCAGTACAACCAAGTTCCACCCCCGGGAAATTATGGTCCCCAACAGTAACAAAGGAGGCCGGTCGGTCCCAAGAGAGCCTACTATCCACCGTTGCCAGAAACTCTGGCGGATATTTTCAACGCCCTCATGGCCTCAAACATACTTGTGCTACCCATGGAAAGACCCGTGTGGCCCCCGAATGTTGATACCTCCAAATACTGCGTCTACCACAGGCAGCCAGGACACATAGTAGATTACTGCTTCCATTTCAAAGATTACATCCACGATATGAATGTTGAACATCAAATAGATTGGGATGAAATGAGACGATACGTCACCGCTCTCAAGGCTAGGAGACCTCCTCATAGGCCACAGCAGCAGTTACAACAGCAGCAGTTACAACAGGAGTAGCAGCAGCAGCAACCACAACAACAACAGCAGCCTCAGCAGGCCCCACAACAATAGCCCAACATGGGCATAATCCAGAATCCATTACCGGAGCACCAACAGCCCAATCATCAGGTTAACCCCATCTCCTCCTTCCCGGAAGTCGGGAGAGAGCAGGTGTGGCACCCGGAAAGTACCTCCATTCTTTCTACCGCCAATCCTATCATCACACAACACCCTTGCCTTGCCCGGGTAGCACCTCTCTCTCATCAACCCGCGTCAGTATCGCCTTCACCATTTCCACTACCATTACGCCCTCTCATCTGCACCCCGATCTCCTATCAACCGACACTCTCCACTGCGCCTTAACACCCTCTCATCTTCTCGCACTCCCCCACTTTACCATCCACCTCTACCACATTTACCCCTACGCCTTCTAAACCCTTTATCATCCGTCAACCATACATAACCCCGTCTTTCTCCACCATATCACCACTAATGCCCTCAAAACCACTCATTACCCATCACCCACCTCAAAATCATTACCCGCTTCAAGCCCTACCCACTTCTACTTCGTCTCCACCTCCACCTTCCAGACCCCTTATCCTCCATAATCCGTGTGATATCCCCTCTACCTCCACCATGCCTCCACCTAACAAACCCCTCATCAGAATCCCTGCTCCCGTCATCACCCCTGCTTCATCAACCATTCCTCCACCACTATCCCTCAAATCCCTGTTAAAACCCACTGCTACCCCCACAGAGGTACAAAAGCCGCAGGCAATGGTGCTCCGGAGTGAAAGGATTTTCCACAGGATTTTCCCCCACAATAGTTAGAATCCTGAGCAATCTCAGCTAGAGAAGGATGATGGAGAACAACCAGAAAGACCAATCCCTGGAACACAGTATGATCTATTGAAACACTTGGACAAGACGCCTGCTCAGATCTCCATCCTGGAGCTACTTCAAAGATCCACATCCCACCAGGCGGCCTTGATGGAATATCTTCAAAAAGTCATGGTTAATGAGGACCACCCCGTGGAGAAGATTGCGACCGTCCTGACCCCAACAGACACACAACCGGCCATCATGTTCCACAACTACGAGCTCGCTCCCAAGGAAGTTCAAAAATATGCATTGTGCATTTCAATAAAAATTAATGGGCTATCCATAAACCCGTGTCTTGTGGACACGGGTGCGTCCATAAATGTGATCTCCATGGACACCATTTAGTTGTGTGGGGTCAACGAGGAACAAATAAGACCTTCCTCGATCACAGTCACGGCTTATGACAATAGCAAAAGACCACCGCAGGGGATGATTATTCTGAAGGCAGAACTAGGTCCTATGTCAGTTCTCATGAAATTCCATGTCCTCGACATGGACCCCACATTCAAGGCCATACTGGGTCGCCCCTACATTGAAGCCATGGATGCCGTGCCTTCCACCAACCATCAGTGCCTGAAGTTTCCTTATAATGGGAGGATTATTAAAGTGGTCAACACACCTGTCCTTCACACAGTGGATGCTATCAACACCTCTCTGCCCTCTGTTTAGCCATCTCATCGGCCCATATTGTCATTGTTGGACGTGCGTGATCTATCTCACGTTCCACTAGCACCAAAGGAGCCGGTCAGAGCAACCGCAACATCATATCTCCCTTTTCACTCCAAAGGTTGGGAGATTATGAGGAACATCGGCTACCAACAGGGTAAAGGTCTGGGCGCATAGTTACAGGGTAGACTCAAACCGCCAAAGGAAATTAGGCCGAACCGCAGGTTTAGCCTAGGCTTCAAAGGACCGTTCAAGGCGGATTGGAAGCCCCTCACATGGACTCTATCAAACCACTTCAACAGAGAGCCCGTTGTTCAGATGGGAGATTACCCACGAGAAGCATATGGGGGATCACATGCTGTATATTTAGCTGAAAAATGTCCGAGGATCACCAAAAGAGGCAAGATCAAAGATCCGGAATGCGAGTGTAACAAATGGTTCGACATACGGGACATTTACGTTGCACTAGAAAGGATGTTCTCATCTCCGCAGCTTGAAGGACCACCATTGATCTCCGGAATACCAGAGAATATTACCACTCTTGCCAAGGTTCCAAACTATCCTCATTCTCGCCAGAAGGACCCTGTCATCGACGGATCTTCATCCGTCCTCAACATTGCCGTCGACGGCTCATTAGCCGCCATCTTCTCCATCCACTCATCTCAGCCTTTGCTGATATTTTCTTCCTGGGCCAGACAGTTGTCTGATGATCTTCCCAGGTCCCCTTCTTTGCTTACATACCTACGCGGGCTTCTCCACCCGCACCAGGTCTTCAACAATGATCTGCTCTAGGAGCCTCACAATCCTCTAGCCATAACCACTTTTCTCTCTCCTCCAATCTCTTTTCACTGCTTTGTCATTAAAACTGAAAACGAAAAAAAAACGTCAATTTTTAAACTCCTCAACAACACATCTTCATTGAGGAAACCTCTTACATCTCCCACGGGTGCGTACCGCCCTGCGGACCACCCGTCCAAGGTCCGATGAGTGACCTTTTCTACCCCTCCTCTGAGGGGTCTTCTCCTGTACATTCTACACCATCCTCTTCGTCTTCCTCTTCTTCTGTAAATATTGTCAGTCAATCTAGGAATGATAGGTCAAGGGTGGTACCTAGGAAGAAATCCAAGGGTAGGCAGATCCCTCGTCGATTCCTTCTGGATTTAGCCGCCAGATGTCAGGCCCTTCTTGCCATCCCCCAGTTGTTAGAAAATCCCATCCGGCTACCGAAAATAGAATGTGAGGGCGACTGTGCATTTGATGAAGGGTATGGAGTCTACGAGATCACGGATGAAGAATACCCTACCGAAGATGAGGGTGAGGAATATGAGGATGCGGCTTGCGCATATGCTAGTGGAATAAGGAGATTCGACGAGCCGTCAACTGCCGTAGAAGAGTCCACCAAAGAAGTCAACTTGGGAACTGAGGAAGACCCTAGGATCATCCTCATAAGTGACAATCTACCACCCTCTGAAGAAGAGACATTAATTGAAGTTCTCAAGAAATATAAGGACACGTTTGCATGGAGCTACGAGGATATGCCAGGTCTGGATTCAACCTTGGTCGAACACCGTTTAACCCTAAAACCAGGGTCCGTCTCGGTAAAACAAAGGTTAAGGCGTTTCCACCCTTAGATGGCTTTGAAAATGAAAGAAGAGGTCGATAAGCTCCACAAAGCCAGGTTCACTAGAGTCATCCTTTATCCTCAATGGGTGGCGAACATTGTCCCGGTCATGAAGAAAGATGGGAAGGTCAGGATTTGCATCGACTTCTAGGATCTTAACCGCGCGTGTCCAAAAGATGATTTTCCCTTACCTCACATTGATGTGTTGATTGATAACATGGCAGGCTACGAAAGCCTCTCATTCATGGATGGATTTTCAGGATACAATCAAATTCGTTTGGCAGAAGAAAATCAAGAAAAGACGTCATTCACTACCCCTTGGGGAACATATTGTTACGTGGTCATGCCGTTCGGATTAAAGAATGCTGGAGCTACTTACCAAAGAGCGATGATGGCCATATTTCATGACATGATGCACATATATCTGGAAGTGTATGTGGATGACTTATTGGTGAAATCAAGGACCAGGATGGAACATCCAGAAGTTTTGGCTAAGGTCCTGCAGAGGTCAAGGGAGTTCCAATTGAAAATGAACCCGAAAAAGTGTGTGTTTGGTGTGTCGTAGGGTAAATTGCTGGGGTTCATTGTGAGTAAAAGAGGGATCGAGATAGATCCCGACAAAGCTAAGGCCATCAGGGATATGCCGCCTCCCAAGAATTTGAGGGAAGTTCGAGGTTTAATCGGGAGGTTGCAGTTTATTCGTCGGTTTGTGTCCCAACATTCACAAAGGTGTAGACCTCTCTACGAGTTGACCAAGCCAGGAGTAGAATTCCACTGGAATTCTAAATGTCAGAAAGCTTTTGAAGGGTTGAAGGAATATCTGGCTAGTCCACCCGTTCTCATTCCACCCAAACCAGAAAAACCTATGATCCTTTACGTCTCAGTCTTGGATGACTCCATGGGAGCCGTCCTCGCACAAGCTGATGAAGAAGGCAAGGAACGGGCAACCTATTACTTGTCCAAACTTCTCAATCCCTGTGAGCAGAAGTACACCGTCATGGAGAAAACCTATGCTGCCCTCGTTTGGGTAGTGCAGAAATTGAAGCACTACTTCTTGGCTCATGAGGTCCACTTGATTGCTCGAATGAATCCTATCAAATTCCTTCTGGAGAAATCCGTTCTTACGGATAGGCTAGCACGCTGGCAAAGTTTTCTCTCTCAGTTCGACATCACCTACATCCAGCAAAAGGTGATTAAAGGCTATGCCATTACCGAGCATCTCGCTCACCATCCTCTTCCCAAGTTTGATCCCGTTTAATCAGAGTTTCCAGATGATGAACTAATGTCCATCAACCAATCAGATGAGCCAATGTGGACGCTATATTTTGATGGAGCTCTAAATTCTCAAGGGAGAGGAATCGGCGTTGCCCTCCTGTCGTCTGAAGGCCTCACATTCCCATTGGCATACCAGCTCAAATTTCCAGTTACCAACAATATAGCCGAATATGAAGCTCTTCTAGCTGGCCTAGAACTCGCTCATTCTTTTCGTATCACTGAGTTGCGAGTAGTAGGTGATAGTCAACTCATCCTTCGCCAGGTGCTCACTAAATATCGCACTCGCGATCCCAAACTCAAGCCATACCAAGAACTCACTGCTGCCTTTGCCAAACTGTTCACCAAACTGATCTTCGTTCATGTCCCTCGTCATCAGAATATTCTCGCCGATGCCCTCGCCTCGTTGGCATCATCCATAAGGTTCCCTCTAGGAAGATGGTTTGAGTCCATTTCCATCTACAAACTTCACGCCCCTGCAATCGATGATGCTTCCTATGTAAATATCAAAGACAGGATAGCAAGGAAGATCCTGCAGGAAGATATCCTTGAGAAGAGGGAAATCATTGTGGCAGAGGCTGAAGAAGAACTGGCTGATGAAGAGAAACCATGGTTCTATGAAATCGTCAAATACTGCCAAGATCAGTCTTATCCTGAAGGGGCCACCACAGAGGACAAGAAAACCATAAGAAGGGTGGCTCAGAAATACACATTGGTTGGAGGTCTACTCTATAGGAGGAGCCTTACTGGTATTCTGTTAAGATGTCTTGGTGACGATGAAGTTTGGAAATGTGTATAGGAGACGCACTCGGGTGCGTGCGGTGGCCACGTGAATAGTCAGATGCTCGCCAAGAAGATCATTCGCCAAGGTTTTTATTGGCCCACTATGGAAGAAGATTGTGCTGTCTATGTCCGTAGGTGTGTCAAGTGTCAACTTCACGCCGATAAAATCCATTCACCATCTTCCTCACTTCATCCAATATCCTCCCCGTGGCCTTTCTCCATGTGGGCATTCGACATCATTGGTCCCCTAGGTGATCCTAATTCCCTCACCAAGCAAAAATCTTTCATCCTTACTGCGACGGAATACTTCACCAAATGGGCCGAAGCCGAAGCTTACGCGGAAATCAAGGCGTCAACAGTCTGCAAGTTTATCATGAAGAACATCCTCGCCAGATTCGGCGTCCCAAGCACAATCGTCACCGATAATGGGCCACAGTTCATTTCTCAGGACCTATACGACCTCTGCAAAAGGTACGCAATTACATTGCATCATTCATCGCCTTATTACCCACAAGGTAACGGTCAAGCGGAGGCCACCAATAAAACATTGCTCAAAATCATCAAAAAAACCTGCAAGTCTAGTAAGTTTTCAGACTGGCCAGAAAAGTTTATCGAAGCCCTATGGGCCTATCGCACTTCAATCCGTACCCCCACTGGGTAGACTCCATTTGCCCTTACTTATGGTATGGAAGCGGTAGTCCCGTACGAGACTCTGATCCCTTCTCTCAGGGTACAATTGGACGAGGAATTTCCCCTCGACGATCGTCGTAATTCACTCCTCGCCCAGTTGGAACTCTTGGATGAGAAGCGGCTGGCCGCTGCTGAACACGCGCGTGTGTATCAAAATAGACTCGCTCGCTTTTACCAAAAGAAAGTTGTTGAGAGAAAATTCAAAGTCGGTGAGATGATCGTAAAAAGAATTTTTGTCAAACCTGGAGGGCCGCGTTCTAAGCTCCAACCCAATTGGGAAGGACCATATGTAATTCAAGCCGTGTACCCTGGCAACGCCTACAAGCTAATCAACGCCGAAGGGACCGAGTTATCCCACCCTTGGAATGGGCTTTATCTTAAGAAATACTACCCTTAGCATAAAACAAAAAAATGATGAAAAGATAGAAAACATCAAAAATAAAGAAATATTGAAAACCACTAAAAATATGGAAAATTCAAAATGACAATGCCTGGTGGTCACCATGTAGTCAAGTCACTGCATCTAACCTTCATGTTAGGATAGGGCCCATTAAGGCTTGGTAGGCACCGGGTCTTGGTTTGTCAGAACCGTGGAGATCCCTTTCTGGCCACGTCGGCCTATGCTCGCTCGAAGGAAGCTAACATGTGCTCACTTATATATTTTATTCAAAAAAGTCGGTAGCATCACCTACGGTGGGGCCCCACCCAGAAGATCTCCGGAAGCTATAATCTTTATTCTTTTCTCTTCGACCAAATGAGACAGTCGGCGCCCTTAAAACGCTGAGCATGAGAAACTGAAACTCAAACCCCAAGGGCAAGAGTATGATCCATTTCCTCGAGCATCGATCAGAGCACGAGAAGAGGGCAGTGTCCCCGCAGGCATACGAAAGGGAGCCCACAAACGTCAAACGACTATATCTCCCTCACAAAAAGAAATACAAAATCAAAATCAAGAGCCTGGTCGTGACCGTGCCTGATGCGATAAATGGAACACCTCAAAGCAAAAGTTTGAATCCACAAAAGGGGGGGGCTATGGAATAAAAATGCTCGAGATTTGGTCCGAAGCTATCCAAAAGGAAAGAGTTAATGGGCCCTTATTCGCTCGCCGGGTTAACGGCTTTACCGGTCCTCTCAGGAGGTTTATCCCCCACGCTCTTCCTTCTTCCTTTGAAGATGAAAGCTAGATGGAGTTTCTAAAGGGCGAAACCCGCCAAGGTCTGCGACCGTATTTTAATATACACATATGGTTGCCTACTTTGAAAAGCAAAAGCTATCACTGTGAAGGAGTCTCTGTATTTCTGGCTGGTCAAGACCCATGTTTACCGCCTTGATGTCTTCTTGCTTAACCTTGGGCTGAGGCCAATGCAAGCGCGTCACCTATGGGTGCGACGGCGTCTGATTCCGGGTCAGCGTCGCGCGGTTGGTCGTTAGGGTTCCAGGGTGTTCCATCATATACCACCTAGGGTTGTGAGGAAACAGACCCGGGTCAGGCAAATCATTTACCTCAAACATCTTTTGGGTGAATCCCTGTGGTCGGAAGCGACAGGGAGCCTAAGCATGGCATGGCGGTATTGTCATCAGGGTAAGTCTTAGCCGGCGGGATCATCATTCGAGGGGTCTAGAGGCCCAAATCAACCTAGATGTGCACTTAGGATACCTGGGAGGTTAGTAAGAAACCCCTGTTCTCACGTAGGTTAGGTGCCATTTGGGTGCTTGCCAGGCGTTAGCAACAAAAAAAAATTTTATAATAAAAGCAACAAAAAAATGGAAAAGAGAAAATGTACATATTTACAAATAAAAAAAATATTTTTTATGATAAAATAAAAAAAAATGCCAAATATAAAAAGAAAAACAAATCAATTTTGCATGATTGCATTAGTATGCAACATTTCACTTTAATATCGTTTGCATTCGCATACTTGTCTGTTGCATCCATCATCACCACATATTTCCCTTGCCTTCGTTAATAAAGGCTTGGTGATGGGGACATCACCTCCCATGCCCACGTTTACCGTTCGTCTCCTCACCCCGGTTGCATCCGGCATGGTTTAGTCATTTAATTTTGAGTCCTATGTAATTTTATTTGAGTCATTTGATGTATTTTCCCTTTTATTTGAGTCATGTTCCTAGGTCTTACATTTATTTTCCTAAGTTTGAGTGTCATTAGATTGTGTAATGTGCTATTGGGCCCAATTCTTCGGGCTTGGCCCATGAGCCCCCCCTACCCCTTCGGTTATTTGTTATTGAGTCTTTTATAAGGGACTTTTGTAGAAATGTGGGTTTCCTATATATAGGACCACATTCCCCCCATTTCAACTTAATGAATGAATCAATGAAAAATGCCATTTGAGTATCCAAAGCTTAGTTTAGTGGAGTGATTCCAACATTTTTTGGGTGAGAAACCCTCGGGGAGAGATTCCCCACCCTTCCCTCTCCTAATCCCTCTTTTTCACTCCACTTTCTCTCTCCTCAACACCCAATTTCGAATTTTCTTCTCTCTCCTCCTTTCCCAACCACCTCAACCCCCACCTACCATCATTAAAGCCCTCCACTTCCCCATGGCCTCCATTACTCCACCCCCTAGTCCCAAGGAGATCCCTCACCATTCCAACACCATCCTCCACATTCCAACACCACTTTCCCCATTCCAACACAATCAACCCCTTCCCCACACAACCCCACAACTTCCAAAGCATATTTGAATTTGAAATCCACCCTTCCCTCCACTCACTTGTGCCTCCCCTCACCTTCTCCTCTCACCCACGTTCCCAAATTCGTAGCTCCTCCTCCCACCACCGGTTAGACCCCCTTCCAGACCCCATTCTTCCCTTCCCCCACCTTAGAACACCCCCTCCTAGACCCCCTCACGGCCCGGGCTTTCCCCACACTCATCCACCCCCATTTCCCCTCCCATATACCCCATTCCCCCCATCATCATCAACCTACAGCTCTCAACTGAAGATCTACAGCAGAGCAGCAGCTTGCAGCGGCCACCACGATCACCTCCGAACGAGTTTGAAGACCCAAGAGCCATCGTCGGAAGCGTCTGCCAGTCGCCTTCGCAACCGAAGTGGTTTCGTCTTCTTCCGATCTCCGAGCCATCCTGGAGGTCCATTCTTCCACAGCTGTGCGGTTCTGCCTCGGCTAAGGACCTGAACCAGTTTAGAAGCTCTGTCACGACGGACCCTGAAGGAATCAATCTTCAAGTTCTTCTTCAAAGTTCCTCTTTGCCCTGTCTAGTTTCAGATTCAAGAAGCGGAAGTTCATTCAGCATCCAGGAGCAGAAGTTACTAATTTTCTCCCCTGAATGTGCGATTCTGCCTTCTACAGTCTGCACCGACCCCTCCTCACTCTTCTGGTTCCACAGATTGTCTCCGACCTCTTCTGGTGTCCCCGTTTCTTTTTCTGCAAAGATAACTCACCCACGGTTCTAACGGCGCTGACGGCATCAAATTTGGAGTTCGGGAACGGCCAGGAAAGCCTCTGCATCCTACTATTGGTGACCTGCCCCTGCTAGTCCGAGAAACAGAGGCCCTGTTCAAGCTCCTGCCCCGACCAGCAGAAACTGCAGAAGAAATTAAGAAAATTCTGAGACATTCCCCTTCCAGCTACGAAGGTTTTCCCTCTGGCTTCGTCATCAAAAAAATTCCTGATCAAGATCTACAGCAGCAACACCGACTCTCTGTCCCGGCTCACAAACAGCAAGCAGATTCGGCGTCCACCCTTATTCCTCGTTCTTTGCTTTAGTTTCCCCACCCCGCTTGACCGGCTGAAGGTCCCTCCCTGTGTGGAGGTATTATTGATTGTAATTTCTATTAACCCCCACCCCAAGATCCCCCTCCTACGTGAGGTGTAGTGTTGTAACTTGTTTGGGCAGGTCAAGCGACACCGCCGCGGCGTGTGGGGATCCACTCGCCTCCCCGCTCGCCCTCGTCTCCGACCGGGACCGGTTTCTTCAATCCGGTCGAGTAAGTGCTCAAACCTTCACTCCACTTAGTGCTTGTCTTTCAATATTAGTTCTAATTCCGCTGGTTATGCGAGTGAGAGCCCGATCCTCAAGCCCCATAAACTTGAGTGATCACCATGGGAATATTGCAACCGGTGCCTTTGGCACTTTGTCGGCCCCCTTGATTTGGGCATCCCCACCCTTTGGGAATCAAGTCTTGGCCTTGCTGGCCCTCTACCAGCAAGGGCCCAACCCCACATCCTCCCCTTGGCATTGCCAAGTCACCCCGGGCTTGGGTGAGTGACGATAGAGCGGTGGCCCAATTTGGCCCGTTTTGAATGCGATTGTGCTTGCTTGCATTAGGTCCGAGGTCGTGTCACATCAAGTGGTATCAGAGCAAGTCTTTGACTTGTCTCTACAAGTCAAGTCCTAGGGCATGCTTGCATTCTTGTCCGAACCGTACATTGTCAACCCATCATTGTTAACATTGAGTCTTGGGTCACATGGCTCCTCTCCCAATCATATCCCATGCATGCTTACCTAATGGAAAGCCCGTAGAAATTGATTTCATTGACCTAGAATCAGAAAATTGGGTGTCCCCCGATATCGTTACCTCTCTTAGTAGGACCAGACAAATTGTGCACAATGGAGACCAAGTCTTTATTGAATTCCATAAATGGTTCGAGAATATTAAGTATTTGGATGGGGCTTGGTGTCAAAAGGGAACATTGGCAGGTCCATGTATAATCCTAGGTAAGAAATGGTTAGATGAAAGGAATGCCAACATCGACCCAACACGTCGGACTTGCCTTGTGTGTCCGCCACACCTTTCGGGAACCTTTAAATTCAACAACCTTTTAATCTCCCACCTGCGGGAATCCCACCCTCGTTCACCACCCCGGGTGCACCATACTCCGGCCATCATCACCCCACCATCAAAAAACCTTCCCACTCCATTAGTTTTGGAAGAAGTAGTCCACTCGCTTTGCCACATGAAGACAAATATCTCTCGGGAACCTATCCCCTCCATAGAGAGCACCCATGTCCCAATTGAAGAGGAAGCCTCGCACAAGGATCTTCACCCTACACCACCCCCTCTAGATAAGGCCGAATTCATCTTAGAAGAGTCCCTTGTTAGGTGGTTAAGGAAGAGCCTAATTAGAGAGACCTCGACCCATGTTTGCCCTCCCATAAAACAAAATTTTCCCCTAGTGCCTATCTTCTCCTATCACACCACAATCCAAGCATCCTATCAAGTGGAGACCTTAGAGGATTTTCTTAGGGGCTTAGCATGGTAAATTGAGTTCACTAGCATGTTGACTCCTATGGTCGAACAACCTAGGAGCCTTAGCCTCCTACACCTATGCATTGGGTCTATCACCTCGGTTTGCACCAATGGTTGCTACACTAGCGACCTCCTTCTATTCCTCCCTACACCGGATGAGCCCAACCTTCTCCTCAATTTAGAGCTTCTTATCTCGGGTAGAAAGCCAAGCCCTCCACTCATGGCCGACCCACTTGTCAAGAACATTGGCCCAACTATCATAGGGAAGGATGACTTAACACCTTTTAAGGATCTTGAGGACATGGAGTTCCTCCCCCTAAGTGACCTATTTTACGATCCATATGATCCCTTCCAATGGGAGTCAAGGGACTCATATGACCCAACCATCTTACCAACCACCCACCCTGTCCTACCCTCACTCACCATATTGGGCCAAACCCACCTCATCCATGACCCGGGCTGCACCTTGGGAGCCATAACCTTGGACCATATATCCCTAGGGAATAAGGTGGTGCTCCACCCCATGATGACCACCTTCTTAGATCCATTCGATCCTTTCCAATGGGAGTTCAAAGGTTGTCCCACACCTATACACATGGAAGTCACTTTTGGGAAAAGCATGCATTTTCCACACCCCTTGGCATGAACACTATGTTGGGTCCATTCATTCATATCACTCACATGTCAAGTAGAAAGCATGAGTGGGCCACATTCGGATGTCATGGTCCTCCTTCATTCATCATGGATCTTAAGCATGTCAAAAGCATCTACGGATGTCCGGGCCCCCCCACATTCATCACCACTTTACATGATAGGTTCACCTACGGTTGCCCCGGCCCACCTAGGCCCACCAAAGTCTACATGACAACATTGCATGATAAGTCCACAAATGGTTGCACCGGCCCACCAAGGTTCATCATGGTCCATCTGGCATCATGGCCGGATAGGTCCATCTATGGTTGTCCAGGTCCACCCATAACCACTAAAAGGATAGCATTCACAAAATTGCATGAAAACCTTTGCAAGCACATCAGCAAAAAGAATGAGGCTTATAAAAGGCTGGCCGACTCTCATCGGCATCACCAAGAATTCCAAGTGGGTGACCTTGTGATGGTAAGGATGGAGAGGCTCTCCCCGAGAGCCAACTCTAAACTGAGGCCACGTGGGGCTGGTCCCTTCCAGGTCTTGAGGCGCATAGGTGCAAATGCCAACGAGTTAGATCTCCATGAGGAGTATGGAATAAGTCCCACATTCAATGTTGCCGACCTAGTGCCATATAAGGGACCCACGGTGGTACCTAGTGAGGAGATTGAGCCTACTTCTTCCCTTGAGAGAGCACCCACCCATGATGATAAACCACCAGCCAAGAGAGCTCAGCGTGAACAAATTGAACAAATATTGGATGAACAAGTCACTACCACTCGGAGCAAGGTATATGAGCGCTATCTCGGCAGGTGGATGGATCGGTCTCGTTCGGGAGACTTGAGGGCGGTACCACTTCTACACCCTCCAAGGAGGGAAGGACACTTACTTGACAGAGTCGAGTTCTCCGCACCCCGGGAGTATGATGGGGACATCACCTCCCATGCCCACGTTTACCGTTCGTCTCCTCACCCCGGTTGCATCCGGCATGGTTTAGTCATTTAATTTTGAGTCCTATGTAATTTTATTTGAGTCATTTGATGTATTTTCCCTTTTATTTGAGTCATGTTCCTAGGTCTTGCATTTATTTTCCTAAGTTTGAGTGTCATTAGATCGTGTAATGTGCTATTGGGCCCAATTCTTCGGACTTGGCCCATGAGCCCCCCCTACCCCTTCGGTTATTTGTTATTGAGTCTTTTGTAAGGAACTTTTGTAGAAATGTGGGTTTCCTATATATAGGACCACATTCCCCCCATTTCAACTTAATGAATGAATCAATGAAACATGCCATTTGAGTATCCAAAGCTTAGTTTAGTGGAGTGATTCCAACATTTTTTGGGTGAGAAACCCTAGGGGAGAGATTCCCCACCCTTCCCTCTCCTAATCCCTCTTTTTCACTCCACTTTCTCTCTCCTCAAAACCTAATTTCGAATTTTCTTCTCTCTCCTCCTTTCCCAACCACCTCAACCCCCACCTACCATCATTAAAGCCCTCCACTTCCCCATGGCCTCCATTACTCCACCCCCTAGTCCCAAGGAGATCCCTCACCATTCCAACACCATCCTCCACATTCCAACACCACTTTCCCCATTCCAACACAATCAACCCCTTCCCCACACAACCCCACAACTTCCAAAGCATATTTGAATTTGAAATCCACCATTCCCTCCACTCACTTGTGCCCCCCCTCACCTTCTCCTCTCACCCACCTTCCCAAATTCGTAGCTCCTCCTCCCACCACCTGTTAGACCCCCTTCCAGACCCCATTCTTTCCTTCCCCCACCTTAGAACACCCCCTCCTAGACCCCCTCACAGCCTGGGCTTTCCCCACACTCATCCACCCCCATTTCCCCTCCCATATACCCCATTCCCCCCATCATCATCAACCTACAGCTCTCAACTGAAGATCTATAGCAGAGCAGCAGCTTGCAACGGCCACCACGATCATCTCCGGACGAGTTTGAAGACCCAAGAGCCATTGTCGGAAGCGTCTGCTAGTCATTTTCGCAACCGAAGTGGTTTCGTCTTCTTCCGATCTCCGAGCCATCCTGGAGGTCCATTCTTCCACAGCTGCGCGGTTCTGCCTCGGCTAAGGACCTGAACCAGTTTAGAAGCTCTGCCACGACGGACCCTAAAGGAATCAGTCTTCAAGTTCTTCTTCAAAGTTCCTCTTTGGCCTGTCTAGTTTCAGATTCAAGAAGCGGAAGTTCATTCAGCATCCGAGAACAGATGTTACCAATTTTCTCCCCCGAACGCGCGGTTCTGCCTTCTATAGTCTGCACCGACCCCTCCTCACTCTTCTGGTTCCACAGAATGTCTCCGACCTCTTCTGGTGTGCCTATTTCTTTTTCTGCAAAGAGGACTCACCCACGGTTCTAACGGCACTGACGGCATCAAATTTGGAGTTCGGGAACGGCCAGGACAGCCTCTACATCCTACTATTGGTGACCTGCCCCTGCTAGTCCGAGAAACAGAGGCCATGTTCAAGCTCCTGCCCCGACCAGCAGCGACTCCAGAAGAAATTAAGAAAATTTTGAGGCATTCCCCTTCCATCTACGAAGGTTTTCCCTCTGGTTTCGTCGTCAAAAAAATTCTTGATCAAGATCTACAGCAGCAACACCGACTCTCTGTCCCGGCTCGCAGACAGCACGCAGATTCGGCGTCCACCCTTATTCCTTGTTCTTTGCTTTAGTTTCCCCACTCCGCTTGAACCGGCTGAAGGTCCCTCCCTGTGTGGAGGTAGTATTGATTGTAATTTCTATTAACCCCCACCCCAAGATCCCCCTCCTACGTGAGGTGTAGTGTTGTAACTTGTTTGGGTAGGTCAAGCGACACCGCCGCAGCGTGTGGGGATCCACTCGCCTCCCCGCTCGCCCTCGTCTCCGACCGGGACCGGTTTCTTCAATCCGGTCGAGTAAGTGCTCAAACCTTCACTCCACTTAGTGCTTGTCTTTCAATATTAGTTCTAATTCCACTGGTTATGCGAGTGAGAGCCTGATCCTCAAGCCCCATAAACTTGAGTGATCACCGTGGGAATATTGCAACCGGTGCCTTTGGCACTTTGTCGGCCCCCTTGATTTGGGCATCCCCACCCTTTGGGAATCAAGTCTTGGCCTTGCTGGCCCTCTACCAGCAAGGGCCCAACCCCACATCCTCCCCTTGGCATTGCCAAGTCACCCTGGGCTTGGGTGAGTGACGATAGAGCGGTGGCCCAATTTGGCCCGTTTTGAATGCGATTGTGCTTGCTTGTATTAGGTCCGAGGTCGTGTCACATCACTTGGCCCATTGACCAGTTATCAAGGACAGTCATAGTGACCATTTGCTTATTGAGCAAGGGGCCAAGTCAGAACAGAAATTTTGATTTTTTTGTTTCAGTGATGTGTGCAGGGATTCAGGCAACAGAAGCAAAGGTGAAAACCAAACAAACCGAACCTTGTATTTTATTCCAAAAACCAAAAAAAATTACATCAAGTTCCGCCCTCTCTCTCTGCATTACTCGCCTCACTACTCTCTGGGCAAAACGCTCTCAAAGGTGCTACCCAACTACGAAAAGCGGTACTCGTACCGCTCTGTACTCCCCTTCCTATTCCCACACCCCGGCGTTGATCCACGGAAGCAGCAGAGAAGCTACCAACACGAAAGCCACGCTCTCGTGCTCTTCGGTAGCGCTCCTCACCATCTCTCAGCCAATGTTCAGCAAGACCAAGGCTGGTTCGGAGTTCGAACAACTGGGCCTTCATGGCCCTTCGTTCCTCCCTTTCAGTCAATCTGTTGGCTCTTTCTCTCTCTGCGTCTCTTTCTCTCTCTGCCCGTTCTCTCTCATGGTTTTCCCTCTCCAACTGGAGAGTGATCCTCAGTTCCATAGCATCCCTGGAAGAGTCGTCATCAGGATGACGCCGTAGTTCCCTCTCCAGTTCTACTATCCTAGCCTCCCTCTGCGCAGCTTGGGCAAGCACTTCTTCCATCTCCTTTTCCTGCCGAGTGTACCATCTCAGATACGCGATAAGGCGTAAACAAAGAGAACTCAACACTGAAACTTTTACCTGTATACAGAGCATCCCTTCTGCCTCCGCAGCACGCTACGTGGTGTGAGCAAGTTGCTCATGAAGCAAGTCAAGTTCTGAGGTGGGAATCCACAAGCTAGAAGAGGCACCACCTACTCCCATCGCTGGGGAAGCCGCGCCAATCTGGGCATGCTACGACCGCGTGAATTAGCAGCCAACATCTGGAATCTACAGTTTTAATTAGGAACGCACTGTACACCAACCAAGGCGCCCGTAGCTCCGCGGGCATTGCCCATCCGTTGCTCCATCTCTGCCAAGCGAGTTCGTAAAGTCGCTATCATCGTATCACGGATATCCTGCAGCCATACGAGTCAACATTTCCACCAGAAAACCAAAAAAGGGAGAAAGAAGAAAAGAGAAAAAGGGGAGACCTACCTCCGCAAGTCCCCGGGGTTGGAACCGCTCTGCGTACCTTGTCTTGTATAGACGTAGGTAATCCTCGCTATCCCGTGCCTGTGATTCCATGATTATGCCACCCCGTTGCCAGTCTTCGTACTGTTCGGGGAATCGCACACGCCAGTCAATGCAGGTCGCTGGTCCTCGCGTCTCTCTCCCAACGCGAGGTGGCGCAGCTGAATCCACCCATTCTTGAGCCAATCCCAAAGTCCTCATAACCAATCGTAGCCGAAGCGGTTCGATTTCATTCAGGCAGTGCATCCACAGTTCCCGTCTAAACCGGGCACGACTTGCTAGAACCCAAGGCTGGTCGGCATCGACCATGTCTAAGTAGGGTCTCCAGTTTACCATCGCTGCAGGGAACTCCTGTAGCTCCCGCCTTAGCACCACCAGTTGGTAGGTTAGGGGTGCCGCACTCATGATGGGTTGCCACTGTCTGGCTAGCGGCACCATCGCTGGTCGCCAATGTCGAGCACTCCCCATCGGGAGGTAATAATAGCTCCACAGCTGCTTTAGCGCATGTCATCAGTATCTTAAGTGGGCTATCACAAAAACAAAAAAAATACAAAACTAAAAATACCTGGATGAATGGTGTGAAACCACTCACAGCCATCTCACGATCCGCTTCTTGGAACAGGCCTGCAAACAAGTGTGCCAGCATGGCAGCTCCCCAGGCATAGTATCCTACTCTTTCAAGGTCTGATAGCAGCTCCAGGAAGCGACATTGGATACCGTCCCCTTTCGAGCTCAGTACCAATCTCCCCAAAAGGAAGAGGAGAAATCTCCTCAAATCTATGTTGCATCTTTCCCAGTTGCCAAAATCTGTGCAGTACACGGCACGGCATCTTATTTCCATCCTTTCCATGAACTCTTCTGAGGATTCGTCGTCCCGCAGACGAGTGTCGGTGAGCCCTAATGCATCCATGAGGGATGCCCTAGCTACCGACCTATTTTTCCGACCATCTAGGTCCAAACCCAGTAGCTTCCGAGCACCTTCTCGGTAATCCGCATAAGTGACCCCGGTCACTGCCTCGCCCTCCACCTTCAGGCTTGTGATCCGGACCACATCCTCCAAGCTAGGCACCATGTGCCCCCATGGCATCAAGAATGCCCGACTTACTGGGTCCCATCTTTCGCACAAGGCTTGGACAAGGGCCAGGTCGAGCTGGATCGGCTCGATCCGAAGAAAGGCACCAAATCCCATCACGTCTAGCCTGGTCTTCTAAAAATCTGGGAGACCCCTATATGCAGCCACTGCTAACTCCCATGAAATGTGTGATTTCATCACACCCTGTGCGTGCATAAGGGATGGAGAAGGGTGTGTTAAAAGAAAGGAAGAAAGAGTGAGAGGAAGAAAGAATGAGGAAAAGGGCAGGAAAGCTCAGCTTATGAGTTGTGATTGGGCCCTTTCGCTGAAGTGCCCTTCGAGGTCCGAAAGCCTCCTGAAACTACTACCACTGGACCTTCTTCTCTTCAAGGAGAGGAAGATTCGCCCTCCATCCAACTCTCGGAATTTTGAACTCCTCCTCTCCCATGAGAACTTGTGCTCCTCGAGTTAGCTCTCGATATACCTGGGAGGATAAAGGGACAAGAATTTATAGAAATGGAAGGAGTGCAGGCCAAGATTACCTCCATCACCTTTAATGATAGCCCTCGCGATGAGGCACCTACCATGCGGTCCCGTGTGTCACTTCACCACTCGCGCAGGGTGATTGATTGGATGGTGTAATACGATGACCCACCCCCTGTGATTGTCTAGAGATACCCTATCATGTTTTGGAGGACGTTCGCAAAATTTGACGCATCGTCTGGGAGAAGGGACTGGAGCCGTCATTTTGGACTTCGACGGTATATTCCCGTGTAAAATGGTCACAACAAGACGCGATTCTCCGCTTGGAGTGGAGTCTCGACAGACCCATCACATGGGAACAGTGCAAAGGAGAAGAAGTGTAGGGAAGAAGGAATGCACAAGAGAACAAATAAGCAGCAGAAAACTAAATCACTCCATTCATAATTCTACATAAGCTGTCATAAACATCACAATCATAGAGAGGAGGCGGGTCCACTAGCTTGCCAACTCTTGCCATTATCTTCATGCTCGTCCCTCTAGGCGTCCCTCTCCTCTCCCCTGAGGTGAGGGTCCCTCAGAAGCCTCCTGGATCCCCGTGCAGTAGCACCCGCCTCGCCTCGTGGCGTCGGCTCCACAGTAATGACTCGCTGCTCCTCCCCTGGCGTGGCGAAGAAGCCACTAGCGGCAAAGAGACCAGACTGGCGCAGTCGCTCCCCGAACTCTCGCGCTCTCTCGTAGCGCGTCTCCATCCCTCCTAGCCTCTGCACGATGGCCTGAAGGCCCAGCTGGAGCTCCCTCACTTGGGCCTCCAAGGCCCTCCTCTCGGTCTGATCCCGGTGACGCTCGGCCCTTCTCTCGACTCTCTCTCTCTCTGCCTCTCTCCTCGTCATCTGCAGAAGAACCCTTAACTCCAGGATGTCTGGAGAAGGTCTCTCCTCACCGCAATGTCGCAGCTCTGCTACAGTCGCCACCCAGGCATCACGCTCCTCTTCCGCCCGGGCAGCCCGAGCCACCGCACCGGCAAGTTGCTCCCGGAGGGAGGCAATCTCAAGAAAAGGGGCCGAGGAACTGGAAGATGCACCGCCAGCCACTCCCATCATCGCTGTCTGCTGGGCACACTAGAATGAACAAACAACAGCCGTCAGCTAAGCTCCACATTTAAAAATAGAAAATGCAGCACTTAGCTTACCAGGAGCGACAGTTCCTATTGAGTGGCGGCTAGCTGCCGCTTGACCTCGGCTAATTGGGCACGCGAGCCGTTGACGTCGCACGTATCCCCAGCTTGGGGAAGCCCCGCATAACTCTCTCTCTGCTGTCTCAGAAAGTCGGCACTATCCTACACCAATACGCTCCCTTGCTATCCAGGGAGACATATGCGCCAATCCTCGAGCTTCGCCTTGCCGCGACTCTCCTTCCTGACGCGGCTTGGCTCGTCTGCACTCGCCCACTCATCGGTCAGGCCCATGGTCCTCGCCATGTCCTGCACCAAGAAAGAAGCGCCCCGCATCATAACAAAGAACGCGCCCCTGTCTAGGACGCGTCCATCATTTGAGTGCAACACTCGCCGAACCCTTTCTCCCCTCGCACGGCTCACTTCAAAACTCAAAATGGATCAAAGGAGAAGATCCGAGGACCTACCAGACCGTGTTCACCTCCTTCCGCACCATCAGGCCCCTCGGGTCCCTTGGGGGCGCGAAGCGTCCCTTCCTCCTCCATGGACGCCGTTCCGTGCTCTTGCGTGTCCCTCCTAGGGCGAGGAGTCCCTCGTCCCTCTCCACCTTCACCATGGTCCGGCCCACCGAACTCCATCGATCGAGGGGAAGAAGACGAAGACGGGCGAGCGAGTTTCGGCGGAAGGTGGGCTCGTTTGCGGGTAAGGCACGAGAGAAGAAAGGCCGCCCAGCGCTTTAAATTTGAATTCGAGGGTTAAGACGCGTCCTCGCGCCTGGACGCACCCAAAAGAAAGCAACAGAATCCCTCCGTGCAAAGTAGTTCCCTTCTATCCAGGGCAAAAGTCTCGCAAGGCATGCCTCGAAACAACTTGGTGCAAGAGAAGAAGTGTAGGAAAGGAGAGGCGCTACAGTGGTCAGTCGTCAGAGTTTTGTCTAGACCCCCTTGTACTGTGGTGTGGTTCTGTTATAAATCTGCTACTTTCTGATGTTACTAACCTATGCTGGTCTGTGCAGGTTTTACTAACGGACGTCTTTGTCCTATCTCCTGTCCCACCTTTCGATGGTTGGTCCCACCATGTCGTGCATCATAGTATATGATACCTACGCTACTAGAACATGTCAAGGACCTTGCGGCCCGAACTAATCTGGGATTTGAGTTCCCCTTCAACAAAAACAGTGATGATCCCGGAAGAATTTAGGTTGTACGGATAGGCCGTTAACTTGTGGTAGCATGGGGATGACGGTTCCATTCAGTGAGTTGGTGCGCGGATAAACGGGCCCCAGTCCAATATCAGCTCACCGGATCGGTATCCTGACCCATTCTTAACGAGTTGACAATATTATCCTTTGCTAGTTTTTATTTTAGTTTGTTTTAAATTTTTCTTTAAACCCAGCATGCATTCATATAGGACTTTGAATTTATTGCGGAAGATCATTCGAGTGATTCTATTGTTAAAGCCGTTGTGTTCCAATTCTTACAAATATGAGATATTCCATTCCGAATGAAATACTGAGTTTCCTTGAAGCGGCCCTACGCTGCTCTTCCAAAGGAGACCCTTGTTTGGACAGACCCTCAGATATTCCTTTGCTTTGTTTGACCCACCTTGGCCGCTGCACTTCCATATTGGCTGGTAACAGCTCCCCAAAGGTGAAACCTGCAGGTTTATGACCCAGGTACTTCCACACCGAGAAGTTGGTCTCCTTTATTTTCGTGCCTGAGTGCACATCTCACCCTCCCTTATTTTAACCCTGTCCAAGCAATCGTCAAAATTTGAAAGTCCTTCTTCAAGGTCGCCTCATTAAAACTCCAGGAAAAATTCTAAACAGTAATTTCAAAAGCGTGTCTCATCACACCTTGGCATCAACTTATCAGTCCATTCCCACTCCATTTCACTCCACTTCGATACCATTCCATTACGTGTCACTCCCTTGCAAAACAGACGCCAAGGCGGGACAGCTGTAGACACGCCGTTCTTGACGTTACCGTGAGTAAATCTCATATTACACTATGATACCCCAAGGCGGCCTTCACATTTTTAATTACTCTGGTGATTTCCTATTTTTATGAATTTTTTACATTTTTTTGAATTTTTTCGTGAAAAATCATGGAAGTGTCCAGGCGCCTGGACACCTCCATCAATGACCAAAAAAAATAAAAAAATCAAAATCATGGAAGTGTCCAGGCGCCTGGACGCCTCCATCAATGACCAAAAAAAATAAAAAAAATCAAAATCATGGAAGTGTCCAGGCGTCTGGACGCCTCCATCACTGACCAAAAAATAAAAAAAATCAAAATCATGGAGGCGTCCACTTGCCTGGACGACTCCATCAATGCAAAAACAATAAAAATAATATCAATAATCATAAAAAACAAAACAAAACTCAAATAAAAATAATATATTTATGGAGGCGTCCAGGACCCTGGACGCCTCCATCACCTTGCTTACGGGGCCCCGCCCACCGATCGTCGGTTTGTCGTGTGTGAAAAAGTCCAAAATGTGGAGACGTCCAGACAACTGGATGCGCCCATTTTCGAATCACGAGGCGCCGCTCACAAAATCACGTGTTGTGCCAAATCGCGTGCGGCATTCGGTGGAGTTCGGTGGACCTTATTGAGGCGTCCGGGATCCTGGACGCCTCCACGAAAGTATTCGAAAAAAATGAATAAAAATAGAATAAAATATTAGTTCGGCCCTGATGGAGATGTCCAGGGTCCTGGACGCCTCCACCCTCCGGAGCCCTATAAATAGAGGCCCACCCCCTTAGTTCTGAGAGAGCTTCGAAGAGATCCGATAGGCTGCCGGAGCCTAGAGACTACCGGAGTCATTTCTAACCCGTGGGGTCTTTTGTAGGTGGAGGTTCTGCCGGCTTCTCGGGTGCCCGCGCTTGCAGGAGGAAGGCTGTCCTCGTCCACCGTACTTTCACGTCGTCCCTACGCTACCGAAGCTCCGCCGAATCTCACTATCGGCCATCCAATAAGCCACTCTCTCCTTTTCTTTCATAGATATCTTGCATTCATCATATCGCATCCTCCATCCCCCTTATAAGGGAGTCTTTTTTCTATTCCTACGTCGGCATAATCGCCATTCATCATAAGTATTTTCCTCCTACTCGTATTCGAGAGGGGTTTAAAAGACAACACCAACCAGGTGTGTGTCTTGCCATCATTTCGTTATTTTTATCGCAAGGATTTGAATACTACACCTTCATCTTTCTAATCCACTCGTTACTTGTTTGTCGTTATTTTGCAAGGGTACCCAAGGAAAGCCCTCTCCGTCGGCCGACCGAGGGGGGAGGAAGAAGCAACCCGCCATCTCCCGCTCTTGAGGTACGCGGGATCACTGTCTTTATTTTGGGGTCTTTTAGCCCCTGGCGATCACATCATGTTCTCGAGGCCGCGGCGAGTCACTTCCCCAATGGCCGTTTAAATTTCCGTTCTTATATTCTCTTTATATTCTGTTATATTCTTATCTGCTCATATTCTCGAGGCCACGGCGAGTCACTTCCCCAATGGTCGTTTAAATTCCCGTTCTTATATTCTCTTTATATTCTGTTATATTCTTATCTGCTCATATTCTCGAGGCCGCGGCGAGTCACTTCCCCAATGGCCGTTTAAATTCCCGTTCTTATATTCTCTTTATATTTTGTTATATTCTTATCTATTCATATTCTCGAGGCCGCGGCGAGTCACTTCCCCAATGGCCGTTTAAATTTCCGTTCTTTATATTCTCCTTATATTCTGTTATATTCTTATCTGCTCATATTCTCGAGGTCGCGGCGAGTCACTTCCCCAATGGCCGTTTCAATTCTTGCTATTTGATTTCTGCACCATTCCCATCCCCCCGAGGCCGCGGCGAGTCACTTCCCGCTATGGCCGTTTAACCCCCATATCTTGCTATATTACATTTGTCCCGCTCGCCCCGCCGGAGCAATCTCCCGTGGTGGCCCCTTCTATTTTCTCTTATTTCTGTGTTGCAGCAAACAAGAGGAGCCCGCGCGCTCCGCGTCTTCTTCGCTCCCCGAACCGTGTGATGTCGCTCACACTCACTAGAGGATCCTTTACTACTGGAAGTAACTCTCAGAGCGAGAGGTTTCTTCTTCTTTTCAGACTCGTCCACTCTCTTGAGGTTCAGCTCATATGTCATGAGAGAACCGACGAGCTCATCCACAGTGGTTGTGGCAAGATTCCTCGACTCCTCTATAACAGTGGCCTTAGTGTGCCAGATGGGAGTTAAGGACCTAAGAATTTTTCTGACCAACTCATATTCACTGTAAATCTTACCAAGACTTCTTAAACTATTGGTGATGACCATCAGCCTGGCGTACATCTCAGTAATGGACTCATCTGATTCCATCTTGAAGGCTTCATATTCTAAAACAAGCATGTTAGCCTTCATTTCTCTTACCTGAGATGTACCCTCATAGATTACCTCTAACTTATCTCACATTTCCTTTGCAGTAGAGCATGAAGATATTCTTGATAACTCTGTGGGATGGTGAGCACATTGAATCGCGTTGACGACGCTCCAATTTAATGTTGATCTGCGAATTATCTATCTCGTCCAAACTTCCTCGTCCTCAGGGAGCTCAAATGGTCCCTTGCTCACCACCTTCCAGATCACATAATCTTTCGCACGAAGGAAAACCTGCATGCGATTTTTCCAGTAAGCATAATTGTTACCATCGATGTAGGGTGGCTTACTTGTTGAGTGGCCTTCTGCTATCAGACCTCTAGCATCCATTTGCCTGATCTCTTTGAGATGTTAAGCCACTACAAAGAGTTAGGCTCTGATACCAATTATTGTAACTGATGAATCCGGATCTAGAGGGGTGAATAGATCTACCCCAAAATATCGGTGACTTTTAAGCAAATAGATGTGGAAATTAGATTGCTTAAAACAACCACTACCAATTCAAATCAAAGTGATGTCTAGATAGGAAATCTAGTACGATGTAAGAACTGACAATAGATATGATTAGCAGTAAACAAGATTATAACAAAATAGAAATGCAGATAGATGAGATCTAAACATATCATGGAAGAGGTACAAGGCGGAGGTGGAACTCAATGAGTTTACTCACACAAGAAATGCTACCTTTCAGATAGGTACAACCTATCTTTCCAGTGGCATCTTTTTATATACCTTCTTCACACAACAATTATATGAGATAACCAGCAGAGAGATCCAAGCAATCAGCAGAATTATAAGAGATATCAACAATGTAATTGCAACGAGCTAGCAACATAGAACAACCACATGCAATCTCACGCAAGACACAAGGTTTTTAGGTGGTTCGATCTCTATCCCGAGATCTACGTCCACCCCTTACTCAACCGAGTAAGGATTACTGCTGACTCACAGCTTGAATCCACTGATTCACACCTTCCGGGAATTAATCCCTACAAACAGCTGAGCCTCACAGCTTGCTATCCGAGGTACACACCTCGCCTGTTGAGCTTCACAGGTTGCTCTGCTGATACATAGCTTCGAAAGGTTTATAAAAGAAAACAAACAAGAGACAATGAATAGATGATAAGAGAATGAAATCAAAGATGTAGCTCGCGATGAGCAATTCGACTCTAGATTTGATCCAGAAGTCGAAATACAACCCTCTCAAAACTTCCACACTACGATACTTTATTTTCCTTCCAACTAGCTGCAACTGGCTCTCACAAACATCTCTCAGAATCCTCTCTTCTTCGACTGCTCTCTTTATCCCAACTTTTCTTACTCTCTGCTGCTCCTGCTCTCTTTCAGACTTTTTCACGCTCTGCACTTCTTCTTCTCTAGTTTTTCTTCTCTCACTTCTTCTGCCAAATTCTGGAGATCTGGCTCCTATATATAGCAGCACAAGAGTTGGGCGTGTGGAAACCACGTTCCCGCCCAAGGAATTTCAAAAAGGTGCGTTGTTGGAAGTCCACGTGTCAGGAGATGAGAGTGAGTTGTCCACGTGGCAGACTCTCCAGGCGTGGCTCCTCCTTGGATCATGTGCCTGTTTAAGTTGAGTCTCGAGCCACGTGGCTTCAATCTGCACTTGAAGTGTTCGATCCTAATTATATAGTGAATTAATCCTTTTCACACTTAAGTTCTTGTCAAAAGAATAAAAGGCATTTTGTCAAATAGATTGTAACCATGAGTGGATAACTAATGTGCATTGTCTGTATTAAGCAAGCTAGCAAATGTGCTCAGACTTGATAGTGCAAGCTAGCATATATGCTCAGACTTGACTAACTAGGAGTTCATGCAAGTACACCAACTTGAGTTCATGTGCTCAGACCTACATGGCTAAGAGTTCATGCATGTGTACCAACTTTTGTAGCTGTGCCTACTCGATGTGCACCAACCTCTGTATACACAAGGCATATGTGCACTGACCTTCAGTATGAAGAAGGCAGATGTACACCGACATCTATTTGCACAGGGCAGATGTGCACCGACTTTCAATATGAAGAAGGCAGATGTGCACTGACGTGTATGCATGTGCTCTAACCTATGTGAAGATGCTCAGATTTTCATAATGCATGTGCACTGACGTGTATGCATGTGCAAAGACCTTGTATTCTGTCAAACAAAATGTGCACCGACCTTGTATGCATCAAGCTAAGATGTGCACCGACCGTGTATGCATCAAGCAAAATGCGCACCGACCTTATGTGAATGAAACATTGATGTGCACCGACCTATGTGTCGACACTTTGTGCATGATACTTCAGAATAATAACAGTGATGCCATAATGAAAATTAATGATCAAAAGTACATTCAATGTCAAGATATGACTCTTATGCATAAATCACTGTTACCAATATCAAAATATGAAACAAAATATTATTGCTGCCAATATCAAAGCATGAAGCAAATTTCTTTGTTTCCAATCATCAAAACCAATCAAAACACATTTAATTTAGGGAATTAAAAGGACAGAGAGAACACAACATTCTCTCCCACAAACTCCCCTCAACAAGGGAGTGAGCAATACATGCAAAACTTCCTACAATAAATAAGGTGGAAAACCTGAGAAAAGATAAGTTTTCATTCCTTACCCAGAGCAAGTCCCGCCGTGCCAGTGGCGTCTGCCGCTGGGGTTGGGGAAGGCAACCTCTCCTCCATCTCGGTGGCGTCACCCGCCGAGGTCGGAGAGGGCAGTGACTCCTCCATGACTCGGTCGTCTCCAGCAACCACAGGTGAGACAGGAGGCTCCTCTTGGCCGCTCTCGTTAGGAGTCGATGCGTGCTCCTCTCCTAACCCCGACGCTGCATACAACCCAAAAGCGTCGGCACCCCACCATAAAGCATAAACAAATGCCAAATGGGAAGGGAAAGAATCCCTACCTACCTCCGAAAGTAGTCCCCATCTCAGCCTCCTCGCTAGAAGGGGCCCTAGAAGAGGAAGAGCTCAAGCTCGAACTCTCCTTCGTCTCCATGGCCAAGCTGACATTGCCTGGAGAGCCTTACAAAGCCTCCGACAAACTTCTGGAGGTGGCCAAACTATAGGCCCCTGCAAGCCAACAAAGCAAATGAGGTCACCACACAACTCAACCTCGTATAAAGATAACTCTCTAGTTAAGGGTTTCGAACAAGAAACTTACCAGCCGGGGCACTCCCCTCCGAGACCCTCTCAATGTCGATGATCTCCTCGTCGCCCCCAGTCGAAGCCGCTGCAGTAGGCCCTCCTTCCACTACCTTGGTCATGTCACAGGGAAGCTCACCCTCCTCTAAAGGTGAAGAAGTACCTTTGACCAATGCCAAAAGGGGCCTAGCATCAATAGACGACATAAAAAGCCTACTGTAAATGGCTATGTCCCCAGTCACATACATGAGGGTCCCATGCTAGAAGACCCAATGGTGCAGGCAGACACCACGGCTGGTAAAGGGGAGAGAGGCATCTCTGCCAATAGCTGCGGTAACAGGACAGGCGTACCTCCGTTAGTTTGATAAGTAATGACTTAGATTATGTCGCTATTTTCCTGTGACACTATTTTACAATGTTACTGTTAACCGAGGGTTTTGTATGTATATATATATATATATATATATATATATATATATATATATATATATATATAAATCGACACTATATTCCAGTCCGTGAATATAGTCCCATGTTTCATGATGTTTTTATCGCACTACCCTCAACTCTCATTGACATACAAGCTCTCCATTGGACATTCCGTTCCTTTGGACTAGCGAGTTAGTCATAGAGACCTCCGTAAGACTCCTCGCAGTCTTGGATTCCCTCAAGGCCGACTGAGCTGCTTGTACCATAAAAACCCATTACACTATTTTGCCATGTCACTCTAAAGAAACATGGTATACCGGCCCTCATGTTATGCAAAGTGTGTATCATGAGAATTCTCTTAATGGGATGAGGTTATCATGCCATTTGATGCTGTTCTTGTAAACCCCAATTCTATATCAACATTGTTATGATGTTCTTGTAAACCCCAATTCTATATTCAACATGATGTTCTGGTGGACCTCAATTCTATATTAAGAATGAGGACGTCTTGCCATTGATGTGCTGTTCATGTGGACCTCAATTCTATATAAAGAGTGTCCATTCTTGTTGTCATGGTACCCAAGTTAGGGATCCAATTCCACCTAGTTTTATCGATAATCGTGATTGTACCGTTATTATCGTCATTCTACGTCAAGTATCATACTTTTGGACTCTATTCTATCCAAGTTATCCTACGTATCTACAAGCTTTATTCTTGAAATTTCATATTGCCTATATACAAAAGTGGATGTTAAAATACATGATTAATGCCTGCGCATATAGGGCCCGATCTGGTCCTGGGAGGAGCACCCGAAAGTACTTGTGCCCATGGGAGTTGATTGATCACGGTATTGGCATTATACCGAAGTGCATGACTAGCTTGATTGAACATTCCACAAATCTTGTACTTGTACCTGACTTGATGTTACATGACTTGCGTGGCCCGAAAAGGGTAATTGTATACTTGCTTGACTTGAAACAAAATAGCCAAATTTCCACATGACATGATGAATATACTTGCTTGAATATCTTGATATCTTTTGATATAAGTTCATGAAAGTTCATGACTAGTTCTTCTTGCTATCGTATTGTTATACACTCTCTCTATCTTGTCGTTTTATGCGAGCATGCATAGCTATAGTGCATTCATGAAAGATGTAATCACTTAAACCCCTTGCTAGATCTTGAGATATAATTTCCTACTGAGCGTTCGCTCACCTAGTGTTTCCCTACTTTTCAGGTAAGTCCGACGATGAGGGAACTCAAACGGATGGGGAAATTTAAGAGTGAAAGAGATAGAGCTTCTTCCGTGTTATCTAGTCTTTTTCATATTTTCTTGAGTCCACCTTGTATTTTTCCTTTATTTTAGTTATTACTTCAAGGTTTGTAATAGACATATTCTTATGAAGGAATAAAGGACTGGGTTATCTTTACTTTCGCGCATCTCTGATTTTTGGTGTCGAATACACTAATACTCTGATTGACATGATTGATATAAACTCGTCGCGTATCTCCGGGTACCTTCCGCGCTCGGGGCGTGACAGTTTTTATGGTATCAGAGCCTAGGGTATTCAATTCCTAAGAAAACCCAAGTCCAAGGATAGGTTTAACCTTTAACCGGTGAGATTGGGTAGAACCAAAGGGTTAAAGTTAACATAGAAATGCTAGCTTCTAAATGAGATCACGTATTGATCTAGTTATTGTAATTGTAGGATGATGGCTGTCGAACGTGCTCAGTGGCGCAACATGCAGCGTACACTTCAAGGCATGACTCAAGTGCTGCAACAAGTATCACAGGGAGGTGCACAACGAGCCGGAAGTCTCCACCAAGTCTTCAAGAACATGAACCCTCCCAAATTCATGGGTTCTACGGATCCGGATGACGCAGAGCACTAGGTCAAGGAGACGGATTGTATATTCTGTGTTATGCAGTGCACGGATCAAGATAAAGTCATATTAGCTACCTTTCAGTTAGAAAGGGATGCCCGATGTTGGTGGGAATCGATAGAAGCTACTTTAAATCAAGACCAAGTTACTTGGGAAGAATTCGTTGAACATTTCAACGCTAAATATTTTTCGGACCGAGTCCAAGAAAAGAAAGCTACCGAATTTGCCGCACTCAAGCAACGGTCATTATCGGTGGTGGAGTACGAGGCACAATTCTCTAGATTGTCTCGGTATGCTAAGCACTTAGTTAGCACCGAAAAGATGAAAGCTAGGAGGTTCCTAAACGGGCTCAGGCCCCAATATATTACCCAGCTGGCACCAATGAATATTCAGGTCTACTCAGAGATAGTACGCCGAGCTCAATTGTTAGAAGATGCCACGGAGCTATCAGATAGAATCCGTGGTAAGGATAAGAAGGAACAAGTTACAAGTTCGGGTTCCTTTAAACCCAACTTCAAGAAGAGGCCTAGCACTGGAGGTACTTCTTCTCAAGACCAAAAATAAATTTAAGAAGACCAAGCCCTTCTCTATCACTACTACACCTTCGAATATAATATGCAAGCATTGTGACAAGGCTGGTCATAAAGCCGAAGAGTGCTGGAGGAAACTTGGAGCATGTCTCCGTTGCGGGAGCCATGAGCATCGGATTCCCGATTGCCCATTACTTAATGATCAAACCGGTGACGGAAAGGGCCCGGTAACCAAGAACGCTCGTCTTCACGCAATTACGAAGACCGAAGAAGAAAAGGCAGACTAGTAGAAGGTACACTGAAAGTTTGTTCCGAGTATGCACATGTCTTATTTGATACGGGTGCATCACATTCTTTTATTTCCAAGAAGTTTGCTAACCCACTACCTATGGAACTGGAATGGATGAAAATAATTTTATCTACTCCTCTCGGAAACGAAACCGATATTACTCACCATTATCAAAACTGTGAAGTCTTGGTAAAAGGAAGAAATTTTCCTATCGATCTCATAAGTTTAGATCTAAAGGAGTATGATGTCATACTGGGAGCGGATTGGTTATCCAAATACCAGGCAACAGTCGATTGCCGCAATAGCAAGGTTACTTTCAAGGACTTTCTAGAACTAGTCTATTCTAGCCCTAAGAGTCGGAGCGAGTCACCTCTTATTTCGGCTCTCCGAGCTAGCAAGCTCATCAGGAAAGAATGTGTATCTTTCCTTGCATTCGTCACGATTAAAGAGGCTAAGGAAACTAAGATAGAAGATATCCCAGTTGTGCAAGAATTTCCGGATGTGTTTCCGAAGGACTTGCCTGGATTACCCCCACAAAGAGAAGTGGCCTTCACCATCGACTTAGTCCCTGGTGCTGGACCTGTTTCTAAGACACCTTATAGAATGTCCCCTGCTGAACTCAAGGAGTTAAAGGAGCAATTAATGGAACTTCTTAAGAAGGGATTCATTAGACCGAGTACTTCCCCGTGGGGAGCGCCTGTGCTATTTGTAAAGAAGAAGGATGGATCCATGAGACTATGCATCGACTATCGACAGTTGAATCATCTCACTATCAAGAACAAGTATCCACTACCGAGAATCGATGAGTTATTTGATCAAATATCTGGATTCAAGTATTTTTCAAAGATTGATCTCAGGTCAGGATATCACCAACTAAGGATCAAGGATGATGATATTCATAAAACCGCATTCAGAAGCAGGTATGGCCATTATGAGTTTGTTGTTATGCCTTTTGGACTAACAAATGCCCCTGCTGCCTTTATGCAGTTAATGAATAGTATATTCAGGCCTTATTTAGATCAATTCGTTGTGGTCTTCATCGATGATATATTAATTTATTCCAAGACTAAGGAAGAGCATGAGGAGCATTTGAGGATTGCATTACAAATATAAAGGACAAACCGATTATATGCCAAACTCAGCAAGTGTGAGTTCTGGCTTGAGGAAGTGACTTTTCTCGGACATGTTATATCAAAGGATGGCTTATCAGTAGATCCATCAAAAGTTGAAGCTGTGAAGAATTGGGAAAGACTGACCAATGCTAGCGAGATCCGAAGTTTCTTAGGTCTTGCGGGCTACTATCGGCGATTCATCAAGGATTTCTCCAAGATAGCCGTACCACTCACTAGGCTAACTCGCAAGGAGATCCGTTATGAATGGAGTGAGGAATGTGAAAGAAGCTTCCAAAATCTCAAGGATCATCTAACTACAGCTCCGGTCTTAGCATTACCAATGGAAGGAGAGAAATTCGAGGTATACACTGATGCTTCTGGCATTGGCCTCGGATGTGTTCTAATGCAACAAGGAAAGGTTATAGCTTATTCTTCTCGTCAATTGAAGAAGCATGAAGAGAACTACCCCGTCCATGACTTAGAATCGGCCGCGGTGGTATTTGCACTCAAAATATGGAGACATTATCTTTATGGAGTACAGTTTACTGTATACTCTGATCACAAGAGTCTCAAGTATCTCTTTTCACAAAAGGAACTAAATATGAGGCAAAGACGTTGGCTAGAATATCTCAAGGACTTCGACTTCAATATACAATATCATCCCGGAAAGGGTAACCATGTAGCAGATGCCCTTAGTCGAAAGTCGAGAGCTCTGTTAGCCAATTGTATGATTCAAGAATGGAAATTGCTGGAGCAATTCTCTGAACTCAATATAAGCATGGACACAGACTTTCAATGTGTCACATTGTCTCATATAAGCATTCAGCCAGACCTATTAACTGAAATACAAGCACTTCAAGATAATGACCCAATATTAGTGGAAATCAAGGGCAAACTAGAAAGACAATCTGATTTCCAAATAACTTGTGAAGGAAGATTAATGTTCAGGAATAGAACTTGCATACCGGATTGTCCCGAGTTAAAGAAGAAGATATTAGATGAAGCTCATAGATCAAGGTACACGATTCATCCTGGATCTACCAAAATGTACCAAGATGTGAAGAGGAATTTTTGGTGGCCCAACATGAAAAGGGAAATAGCAGACTATGTATCACGCTGTCTCACTTGCCAACAGGTCAAGGCGGAACACCAAAAGCCTACTGAAAAATTACATCCTCTAGATATTCCCAAATGAAAGTGGGAGAATATTAGCATGGATTTCATTATGGGTTTATCTAAATCAAAAAGAGAACATGATGGAATATGGGTTGTTATTGACCGATTGACTAAATCAGCGCATTTCTTGCCAATAAAGAGCCGATGGTCGGTTGATGTTTTGGCTGCATTATACATCAAGGAAATAGTCAGATTACATGGCATTCCTGTTTCAATCGTGTCTGACAGAGATCCCCGTTTTACTTCTCATTTTTGGAAGGGATTACAACATTCGTTGGGAACAAGGCTTAACTTTAGTACAGCTTTTCATCCTCAAACAGATGGTCAGACCGAGAGAACTAATCAGGTGGTTGAAGATATGCTCAGAGCTTGCATCATTGATTTCGATGGAAGCTGGCATGATCACTTGCCGTTGGTGAAATTTGCATACAATAATAGCTACCAGGCAAGTATACAAATGGCACCTTTCGAAGCTTTATACGGAAGGAGTTGCCGATCACCCTTATGCTGGGACGAAGTTGGAGAGAAACAACTATTAGGTCCAGACATGGTAAGGGATACCACTGAGAAGATACAATTGATTAGAGAAAGACTGCGAGTTGCTCAGTCTAGGCAAAAGGCTTATGCCGATACAAGAAGGAGAGATCTTGAATTCCAAGTTAGAGATCATGTATTTCTCAAGATATCGCCTGGACGTGGCATACGGAGATTTGGTGTTAAGGGTAAGCTTACACCAAGATTCATCGGACCCTTCGAGATACTGGAACGAGTTGGCGAGGTTGCTTATCACATCGCATTGCCTCCTCAACTGTCCGATGTACATAATGTATTCCACATATCTATGTTGAAGAAGTATGTACACGATCCATCACATATTATTGATCATGGAGACTTAGTGATCCAGAAGGATCTCACATATCAGCAGAAGCCTATGAAAATACTAGATCGTGAAGAACGTACCCTAAGGAATAATGTTATTTCCATGCTTAAGGTACAATGGAATAAGAACTCCGAACATGAAGCTACATGGGAGACCGAGGAATCCATGAGGAAGCGATTTCCAGATTTATTTTAAGGTATATACTCTACACTCTCCACTTATATATATTATTGAATTTGGAGACCAAATTCTTTTAAGTGGGGGAGGGTGTAGCAACCCTGATAAAAATAAGATTTTTAAATAAATCAAATTAAAATAAAAGATAAGTAAAGAGATGTCAAAGAGCCTAAATGAGTAAATCATTGATCAAAGAGGAAAATAACGCCTTTTATCAAGGCGCTGATTCAAAAGGAAACGCCTCCGTATAAGGCGTTAATGTAAAAGGGACGCCTAGACAATAGGGCGTCAAATTTCAAACGACGGGGAAAATAAAAATTAAGGAAAGGAAATGAAACGCCCTCTACATGGGCGCATTTACATAAGTAACGACGCTCGACAAGGCGTCAATTTAAATTCGACGCCCTCGCTTAAGACGTTAATTCAGTTCGAGTTTCGTTCGACCCAGGAGTCTATCCAGGGCAAGTTATGGATAACTACGACAAAGATGGAATATGGTAAGGACTCTATCATGGAAGTATTACTTCCAATAGAACTCTAACCCTATTAGGATCCCCAAAATCCTATAAATATCCTGCTACTCGACCCAGACCGCTGTTTGGCGTTCTGTGTTGCTGTTGTCATCAGTGAAGAACCGGTAATGTTCTTCCTCTTTTTCTTTTACCTTAGGTTATATGATTAATGATCTTCATTATTTCTTCTGTAGGAAGGCTACAGTAACTCTCTGTCGAAGTGAAGAACGTGAGGTTCTTCATCCTCTTCTTCTTCCTCTTCTGGTGATCAGAAGACTCTGTTACAAACAGAGTATCGTTTGTCTTCACGAATCCTCACGAGTCCTTCATCCACATCTTAATCAAGGTAGGTTTTCTCAAGAAACGTAGCCCAAATTAATTTAAGATCCTTAATAAAATCACATGTTGCCCATGCATATAGTTTCATCATGGTTTTAAATGTTTTCTGTAAAATTTTGAAAGAAGCGACCCTGACAAGGGCGCTAATTCTTGTTTTGACGCCCCGCCTAGTAGTCGTCAATTTCATATAAATTGATAATTACCCATGTTTAAAATTCGATATCTATGAAACCATGAACCTAATCTAATGCATGTTCATCCTGATTGAATCCTGCTAATTTTCTGGTCCTGACTATATAAATTGTTCCTGAAATTTTATTATCTGAAATTTAGAAAATTGCTGGATTAATGACCTGAACAAGGTCGTCTCTTATTGAACTGACGCCCCAGACCAGGGCCCTAATTGAAAAGTAACGCCCCTGTCCAGGGCGCGTTTTTGTTAAAATTCCAGAATATTGAGTTTCTGCAGAATAGAAATATTGAAGGGACGAGTAATGTATAAGTCGTCAGATTATGAATAAACGCCCCTATAGAAGACGTTAATTTGATAAGTAATGACTTAGATTAAGTCGCTATTTTCCTGTGACACTATTTTACAATGTTACTGTTAACCGAGGGTTTTGTATATATATATATATATATATATATTGGCACTATATTCCAGTCCGTGAATATAGTCCCATGTTTCATGATGTTTTTATCGCACTACCCTCAACTCTCATTGACATACAAGCTCTCCATTGGACATTCCGTTCCTTTGGACTAGCGAGTTAGTCATAGAGACCTCCGTAAGACTCCTCGCAGTCTTGGATTCCCTCAAGGCCGACTGAGCTGGTTGTACCATAAAAACCCATTACACTATTTTGCCATGTCACTCTAAAGAAACATGGTATACCGGCCCTCATGTTATGCAAAGTGTGTATCATGAGAATTCTCTTAATGGGATGAGGTTATCATGCCATTTGATGCTGTTCTTGTAAACCCCAATTCTATATCAACATTGTTATGATGTTCTTGTAAACCCCAATTCTATATTCAACATGATGTTCTTGTGGACCTCAATTCTATATTAAGAATGAGGACGTCTTGCCATTGATGTGCTGTTCATGTGGACCTCAATTCTATATAAAGAGTGTCCATTCTTGTTGTCATGGTACCCAAGTTAGGGAACTAATTACACCTAGTTTTATCGATAATCGTGATTGTACCGTTATTATCGTCATTCTATGTCAAGTATCATACTTTTGGACTCTATTCTATCCAAGTTATCCTACGTATCTACAAGCTTTATTCTTGAAATTCCATATTGCCTATATACAAAAGTGGATGTTAAAATACATGATTAATGCCTGCGCATATAGGGCCCGATCTGGTCCTGGGAGGAGCACCCGAAAGTACTTGTGCCCATGGGAGTTGATTGATCACGGTATTGGCATTATACCGAAGTGCATGACTAGCTTGATTGAACATTCCACAAATCTTGTACTTGTACCTGACTTGATATTACATGACTTGCGTGGCCCGAAAAGGGTAATTGTATACTTGCTTGACTTGAAACAAAATAGCCAAATTTCCACATGACATGGTGAATATACTTGCTTGAATATCTTGATATCTTTTGATATAAGTTCATGAAAGTTCATGACTAGTTCTTCTTGCTATCGTATTGTTATACACTCTCTCTATCTTGTCGTTTTATGCGAGCATGCATAGCTATAGTGCATTCATGAAAGATGTAATCACTTAAACCCCTTGCTAGATCTTGAGATATAATTTCCTACTGAGCGTTCACTCACCTAGTGTTTCCCTACTTTTCAGGTAAGTCCGACGATGAGAGAACTCAAACGGATGGGGAAAATCAAGAGTGAAAGAGATAGAGCTTCTTCCGTGTTATCTAGTCTTTTTCATATTTTCTTGAGTCAACCTTGTATTTTTCCTTTATTTTAGTTATTACTTCAAAGTTTGTAATAGACATATTCTTATGAAGGAATAAAGGACTGGGTTATCTTTACTTTCGCGCATCTCTGATTTTTGGTGTCGAATACACTAATACTCTGATTGACATGATTGATATAAACTCGTCGTGCATCTCCGGGTACCTTCCGCGCTCGGGGCGTGACACTCAACCCCGTCATCAGGTAATGAGTCAACCTCCTAGGGCGGCGAGAAAGCAATATCCGCCCCGGTCTCCAGCGGAGCTACAAGAAACAAATCCAGCAGTGCAAGGTTAGTCGATCATCATGACTAAACCAGCATGGTGCAAAAAAAAAGAGAGGCGGCAAATACGGCACTTACTCAGAGCTGGCTCTCCCTCAATATGCTCGCCAGCCTCAGATCCTCGGGGGGACTCGCCAGCCCCCACTACCCTAGCATCTACTCGGGGGCACTTCCACCTAGGCTGAAGACCCCCGTCCCTGCTCCTAGACGATGTCTCTGTGATGGGATGGTCTCCCTCCGCCACAGAGCCTACCAAAGAAACACAGTAACACAACATCTCAGTTATACGCCTCAGAGAATAACAAAGTTGAGACAACATACCGAAGAAAGGGTCTCACCTGAGGCCGCGAAGGGGGTCGACGGCAGGAGAACCAACTACTCCGGCTTCAACGCCACCACACGGGCAGCTTTCGCAACAGCCTCCCGGATATCCCTCAGAGTGTAAGCACACTCAATATGCGAAACAAACTCCACTGGTACAGCTGACCTTATTGCCTGGCCGATGTGGCACCTCTAGTCATCAGTCGTCGTGTCAGTAAAGCTCCCTTCGGGGAGCACTCGGTCCAACGAACCCTTCTTCCCGAAGCCATAGTCGGCTACGAATTGGGCGCACCAAGTCCTCGACGCCCTCGGTCAAGATGCCTCAGCTCTAGTATCTGCAGGCGCCAGCCGCACCTACCTAATGTTAGTGCAGCAAGAGTGATATAGAAGGGGGGGGATGAATAGATCACTCCCAATTTGCAGAAACTTAGGCGGAAAATAGATTCTACTGCTAACGCACCACCTTAACCCGTACACAGAGAAATATAGATGAGAGTGAAGAGCTGATCACTTGAAGGCAAAGGGACAAGCAGATGAAGAGCACAGAAATCAATAGCAAACCACAGAGGAGGCACTCGATTTTTAGGTGGTTCGATTGCAATCCGCAATCTACATACACCCCTCACTCCAACTAGAGTGAGGATTCCACTAGACAAGGCTAGATCACAGCAGACTCAGTCTGCGTACAAGATGCTTCCATACAGCTTGAACACCCAAGGGAAACAAATCCCTCGACAAAGCTCTGCTACCCACAGAACTTGAAACCTGTTCTAGCTCCCAGCTAGAACACAACCGGAGAATCCTCTCCCTTCCTCCACACACGGAGGGAAACTGTTAATGACAACCTGTCACTAACAACACCAGAGATCACCGATCTCTCTTCCTCTGCAACTCAGAGGGAAACTGGAGTAGTACTCCCTTCCTCCACACACCGGAGGGAAACCAATTCAAATCAGAATGGAAGAACGAAAATAAACGAAAGCAAAGTAGAAACAAAAACAATGAAGAGGAAATCGGTTCTGAAACTCAATACAACTGTAGCTTCAAATGAAGCAATTCATCAATCCACACACACTCTCTCTCTCTCGAACAAACTTCTCTCAGATATGGAACTCTCTGCTCTTTTTCTTTTCTGGATCGTGCAGACTCTCACCAATGGCTTCTGCTTTTTCTTTTCACGATCGAACTTCTACTGAAGGATGAAGCTCTATATTTATAGCAGATAATGGCGTGTGGCTGCCAGGTTCCCGCCCATGCACTTTTGGCCAGATCATTTTGAATTTTGACTACATGACAGCATCCTGACAGGGTTTCCATCCATGTGTCATGCGCCTGTTGTCTTGGATCACGTGTCAGGTGCCAACCTCGATTCACGTGCCCAATCATCAGCCTGAATCGTCTGCAGACAGACAGATGGAATGTATATACTTAGTCAGTTCAGGCTATTAACAAGGATGTATATACTTCAGAAACATCAACAGAGTAAGTGTGTACATCGTGAGAGGATGTATAGACTTAATGAATAAACGCATGTATAGACTTTACCAGGGTATGCACAATGCAATGCGTTAACGCTACACTACGTGCCTATGCACTGCGTTGACGCAGTGCAATGTGTCTTTGAAAGCTATAAACAGCAAGGCATGCTGTACAGACTTCAGACAGCATGCATCAGATGACTCTGTATGGACTTGAAGACCCTTAGCCAATGTATAGACCTCTAGAGGAGACAAATGTGTAGACTTCACATTGCTTAGCCACTGTGTAGACTTCACAAAGCCTAACCAGTGTACATACTTGTAATGAGTGTGCTGTGAGCTTTGAAGACTCAAGTTGAAATAATAGAATGTACAGGATTGTGGTCGTACAACCCAATGTGAAGACTTGTAAAGAGTGGACAATTGTCAGACTTTGATGCTGATCAAAAGACCCTTGATCAACAGCCAAGGCGTTAACGCTTCCAGCGTGCAGCGTCGCCTCAGCTCCTCAAGAAAAATGCTCACTCCCTAGGCAAGCTGACCAATGCGTCAACGCATCCTGTGTCAGCGTCGACGCAGTGAACAAGAAGGAAGCGAAAGACGCACCATTGCGTCTACGCAGTCAGCCAAGTGCATCAACGCACTAAAGGCATGCTACCCATGAAGTCAGATAGGCTGTACAGGCTCTGTGGATGTAAAGCAATGTAGACTTCAGACTGTATAGACTTGAACCAAGACGAGGTGAGGACACACCATTGCGTCTACGCAGTCAGCCAAGTGCGTCAACGCACTAAAGGCATGCTACCCATGAAGTCAGATAGGCTGTACAGGCTCTATGGATGTAAAGTAATGTAGACTTCAGACTGTATAGACTTGAACTAAGACGAGGTGAGCACTTCACGTTGTATAGACTTGCCAAATCAGTTGGGCGATGTACAGACTTGAACAGATCCAGCTGAAGGATGTATAGACTTGGAATCCACTGTACACGACTATACAGACTTTGAGGCTTAATGCAAAGGCCAGTGTACAGACTTCTAAAAACTGATGCGTTGTATAGACTTTCATGAGACGCTAAAGTCTATACAGACTAGACCAGTGAGACACTGATAGAGACGATGCAATGCGATGTGGAGACTTTAACATTAGACGCTTCATGAGACGGTTGACTGTACAGACTAAGCGAAGTATAGACTTTGCCCAAGGAACCGAGTGTATAGACTTTATGAGATGCAAACGGCTGAACAGACTTGAATGAGTATAGGGTGTATAGACTTGAAAGTCTGAAGGCGAAGTGCAAACATGCTGAGTTGACGCTGCAGCCCACTGAGTTGACGCTGCAACGTATTACTTCTACGTTCAACTGATGATGTATAGACTTAATCAAATGAAGAACCTGAACAGAAGAGTCTACGCAACAGCACACTGAGTTGACGCACAGGTGTGAGAACAGAGACATGCAATGACTGAAGGGTCGATGCATCAGCACGCTGAGTTGACGCACTGGTGTGAAGAACAGAGACATGCAATGACTGAAGGGTCGACGCATCAGCACGCTGAGTTGACGCACTGGTGTGAAGACTGTGCAGATAGAGTGTAGGCATAATTAAGGTAGAGCATGTTATCTGACAGCCATTGAACTGTACTCACTCACATGATGAAACAACATTAATCTAGAGATAGAAGATTGATTTATAGTGTGGGACATCATCAAAACCATAGGGATGCAACAATCTCCCCCTTTTTGATGATGACAACACTATGAATCAAGCAATATCAAGATTCAACAAGAAATTTATATCAGCTGTAACAAACAGATTAAATTCAAGGCATGCTCATGCAAATGAATTAAACATTCCCTACAACACACTCTCATCTCCCCCACAACTAATAAACATATCAGCATGAAGCAGCATGACTCCCCCAAAGCTCAAGACAAATCCAAGACTCACTGATATTGTAAACTTCTCACTAAAATTGCAGACATTGCAAACTTCTCTCCCCCTTTGACATCAGCAAAAAGAACTACAGAATGTGTGACAGTGCTAGAAACATGAGGACTAAGGGCAATAACTTCTTAGTGCAGAAAGTCACGAGTAAGTCTTAAGAGAATAAGTGAGTTTCTATTCTCAAGAGAAGATTCCTTAGACTTCAGTACACAATAGAGAAGTAGAGTGATAGACAAGTTTATCAGTATACATAGTGGATGATTGAGAGCGGGAGTTCACAAGTATGGCCAGATATAGCTGATCATTCAACTATTCCACAAGACAGCAAGAGACTAAATCAGAGAGGTGTTCTCAAAGTATTGAAGACAAGCAATCCATTAGTTGCATAACAACAAGGAATTTTTTGTTGGAGATGATTTTCAGGAAGATCAATGAGTAAGTTGGTAGTTCACTTCCTTTGACATTAGGGAGACACCTTGATTAGAGGCCTGAATCCCCAGTTACTCAGAGTGAGTACCTCATTACTTCCTTCCCTTTTTTTTTTATTAAGGAACAGAGTTAGTAACTATGACTTTTGACATGAGAAAACACCTTGATTAGAGGCCTGAGTCCCCAGCTACTCACCAGCAAGCCACCATTGCTCTGTCATGACTTTTCATTCATTTTAAGCATTTGACACCTCATGACTTGGGAGAAATATTCATTTCATTGATGAAGCTCCCAGTTTCTCAGTGATCAAAATAGAACATATTTGTTCAGTTAAGCCCTTGAGTTAAAGAGATAGAATGATTGAAGACAATACCAAAAAGGACTTTTCTTGAATTGAGTCTTGAAGTCTAGATTTCAAGTTGATTGGGTCAGATATCAAGACATACAAGTTTTTGGCCTAAACCATAATCAATGACAATGTAGGAAGATATACTTTATGCAATTAGTCCAGATCTCTGAAAGAGTACCAAAGGAAAGATTCTAACTTGGAGATTAGAGTCACTGACTTATAGACTTAAGAAATAAGTGACACTCTACTTCCTGAGAGAACCACACTAAATCAGTCATGCAAGACCAGCAAAGGTACACATCTGGACAGCCCTTTTGAATCTGTCAAAAAATTTCTCTTCTCACTTTACAACTCAGCTCCCCTTAAGACATAGCATTCCTCAATGAAATATTCCAGCAAAATCTCAAGGCTTCCCCTTATTTAGAGCATTCCTGAATGCTAACCAGTAAGCATTCTGAACTCCCCCTTAAACCAGAATGCAAGAAGACTAAACATGAGACAAACACAACTCCCCCTCACAACAAGAACAGGCTTCATAATTAAGATAATTTGTACAAGCCTAATTCTCTTCTTAATGTGGTGAATTTTTCATTATCCAGAGGTTTTGTGAATATGTCAGCAATCTGATTATCTGTGCCTACATGAATCAGTTCAAAATTATTCTTAGACACCTCATCTCTTATAAAATGATGTCTTATCTCTATGTGTTTGGTTCGTGAATGCAAAATAGGATTTTTAGCAAGATTGATGGCACTAGTATTATCACAATAAATAGGTGTGCACCCCAGGTCTACTTGGTAGTCCTGAAGCTAGTGTTTAATCCATATGACTTGTGTTCCATAACTCCTTGCAGCCACATATTCAGCTTTTGCAGTGGAGAGGGCCACAGAATGTTGTTTCTTGGAGCCCCAAGACACTAAACACCCACCCAAGAATTCACAATGGCCACTTGTGCTTTTCCTGTCTAGTTTACAGCCTGCATAGTCAGCATCTGTGTATGCTACTAGGTTAAGTGTGTGAGATGCAGGAAACCATAAACCAAGAGAGTGACTAGCTAACAAATATCTGAAGATTCTTTTAACTGCAGCTAAGTGTAGTTCAGTAGGTCTAGACTGATACCTTGCACACATTCCTACACTGAATTGTATATCAGGTCTAGAGGCTGTCAAGTAAAGTAGTGATCAAATCATACCTCGATAAAGTTTGGCATTTACTTCTTTACCTGTCTCATCTGCATCCAATGAAGTATTGGTGCCCATGGGTGTAGTAATGTGCTTTAAGTTTTCCATGCCAAACCTTTTGAACAGTTCCATTGTGTATTTGGTTTGGTTGATGAAGCACCCATCTTCTAGCTGCTGTACCTGCAATCCAAGAAAATATTTTAGTTCACCAACCAAGCTCATTTCAAATTCAGCAGACATCATGGTAGAAAATTCATCACATAGTTCATGCTTAGTTGATCCAAATATAATGTCATCTGCATATACCTGAACTATGATGAGATCTTTATTCATGCCCTTGGTATATAAAGTCTGATCAACTTTACCTCTTTTGTAGCCCTTGCTGATCAGAAATTCAGATAATCTTTCATACCAAGCTCTTGGAGCTTGCTTTAGACCATACAAGGCTTTGTTTAACCTGAAAACTTGGTTAGGTTGAGGAGAATATTGAAATCCAGGAGGTTGTTCAACAAAAACTTCTTCTTTAATGACTCCATTTAAAAAGGCACTTTTAACATCCATTTGTTGGAGTTTTATGTTCTTTGAGCATGCAAAGGCAAGCAACAGTCTTATAGCTTCCATCCTAGCAACAGGTGCATAGGATTCATCAAAGTCTACACCGAATTCCTGACAGTAGCCTTTGGCTACTAGTCTGGCCTTATTCCTCGAGATAATTCCATCTTCATTCATCTTATTTTTGAACACCCACTTGGTTCCTATGACATTAATACCATCTGATCTTGGGACAAGCTCCCAGACATTATTCCTTTCAAACTGACCTAATTCCTCACTCATAGCATTGACCCAAGCTTGATCAGCTAAGGCCTCTTCTACTGTTTTGGGTTCAATTTGTGAGACTAAAGCAATTAAGTCATCATTATTCACATTTCTAAAATGAGACCTAGTCCGAAGAGGATCTTCAGGATTGCCTATGACTTTATCTAAAGGATGGTCTTTAAGAAATCTGATATTTGTTGAAGACTCACCTGTTTCTCTTGGCCCTTCCTGATTGGGGGAATTTGTTCCTCCATTTGGCTGAGTCTTCTCTTCTTTCGGTTGGTCTTCTAGAAAGTCTCCACCATGATTGGAATCCCTGTCAAGATTTTCAACAATAGAGACATCTTTCTTTTCACTAAAAAGGATGTGTGGAGATTCTTCCACTTTCTGATCTGATATGTTAAATACTCTATATGCCCTTGACACTTCAGAGTAACCCAAGAATATTCCAGGTGAACTCTTGGCTTCAAACTTGTCTAAATCTTTCTTATCATTGTTATGAATAAAACATTTTGCTCCAAAAATTCTGAAATGAAACAAGTTTGGTTTCTTACCTTTTAGACGCTCATAGGGTGTTTTCTTGTGTATGGGTCTTACCATGGCCCTGTTGATTATGTAGGTTGTTGTATTGGCCGCTTCTGCCCAAAACCTTCTAGGTAATTTACTTTCAATCAACATGGTTCGGGCCATTTCCACCACTGTTCTATTTCTTCTCTCCACAATCCCATTTTGTTTAGGTGTCTTGGGAGAAGAAAACCTGTGAGTTAGTCATTCTTTGTCACAAAGATCAGTAAACATGGAGTTTTCAAACTCACCTCCATGGTTAGATTGAATAGAACTAACCTTGTACTTCCCTTCTCGTTTGACCTTATTGAAAAATAGATTAAACTTTTGAAATGCATCACTCTTATTTGCTAAGAAAAATATCCATGAGTACCTAGAGAAATCATCTATGATGACATAGCCAAACCTGTTTCCATTAAGACTCTGAGTTCTAGTTCGACCGAAAAGGTCCATATGAAGAAGTTCCATTGGTCTAGAAGACAATGGCTCAGATCTCAATTTAAAGGAATTTTTGGTCTGTTTGCCTAGAGCACAGGCATCACATGCTTTTGATATTGAGTTGAATTTAATTCTAGGCATGCCTCTAATTAAATCATGCTTGACCAATTTATTTAAAGTTGAAAAGCTAGCATGACCTAGACGTCTATGCCACTCAAAAGCATCATTTTCAGAATTGGCAGATAAGCAAATAGTAGATTCAGAATTCTCATCTAAGTCTACAATGTAGACATTATTAATCCTGTTGGCTACAAATTTAACCATGTCAGAATTTGTTTCAAGGATTTTACATGAACTATCATCAAATACAACCTTGTGACCCCTGTCACATAACTGACTTATGCTAATCAGGTTGTGTTGAAGGCCTTCCACAAGTAATACTTTTTCAATGGAATTTGTGGAAGACTTACCTACTGTGCCAACTCCAATTATTTTACCTTTGTTCTTTCCTCCAAACTTGACCAGACCCTCTGGCTTCATCTCTATCTTGCTGAACTTGGATCGGTCTCCTGTCATATGCCTGGAGCAGCCACTGTCGAGGTACCACTTGTTGTCTTCAGCTGCCAGACCGACCTACACAAATATATCAAGCAGAGTGATTTGGAACCCAAGATGAGTTGGGTCCAAGGACAATGTTCAAATCTCTGATCAAGTGTTTAGGTATCCAGATTTGTTTCAGCATGGTTTTCTCTGGCACCTTCCTTTCTGGTTTATTAAAGTTGAATCCAGCTGAACTGGAGAAGTGAGTTCTATTCCATTCATTAGTCTTCCTATTCCTAGGAAATTTCCTGTAGGCTTGTTGATTAGCATATCTTTGACCATGAAAGATATTTCTCTAGTAGGTCCTGTTTGGACCCATCTGATTGTTGTAATTCCAGCTCTTATTCTGATTTATTTTTTTGGTCCATCTACCATTTGTGTTCTGGTAAGTGGGCTTAGTGTTATTCTTCATAAAATTCATTCCCTTCTTAGATGGTTGTCCAGTACTGATTTTTGTGTTTTCTTTGGGACTTTGAGTTCCCTTAGAGCTGTTTGAGCTGGATGGTGTGTCCAGCTTTTCTTTTCCCTTCTCTGGACAGAAGGTAATGGTCTTGAATTGCAAGGGTCTCTTTTTGGTTGGGTCATAGCCTAGACCGACCTTATTGAAATTGACCCTAGTCCCTAGTATAGCATCTAGGCTAGTTTTTCCTTGGATAAACTTTTCTAAGACTTTCTATTTGTCCTCTAGCTCCTTTTGAAGAGACTCAGAATTCTTTAGGAGTTCAGCATTTACTTTCTTCACAGCTTCATATTTCTCTGAATTCACTCTAATTTCATTCATGCTTTCTTCAATTTTAGTTTTGAATTCATTGAGCTGTTTTTGACTTTCTTGAATTTCTCCCTTAAGTATATCATTCTCTTTCCTTAGTGAGGTCATTTCTTCTAGTTATTCTTTTAGCTTTTCATTTTCCTCACAGACCAGAGTTTGTTCTTCAATATTTATGTTAAATTTTCTTTTCAGAACTCTGTGCTCTTTGCTAAGAGAATTAAATTTATCTAGCAAATCACCATAAGCATCTTCCCAGTCATCAATTGAGAAATTTTCAAAAACGTTTATTACCTCCTCTTCACTGTTTGCCATAAGGCAAATTCCATCGTCATATTCTTCTGAGGAAGCATCTTCGGGGTCTTCTTCTTCCTCGCTCCATGTGCAGACCATCGCCTGTGGCATCTTCTTCTTCTTCACCTTTATGTTTTTCTTCTGAAGATAGGGACCCTTCTTCTGGAGGTCTGGGCATTCGCCTCTCATGTGTCCCTGTTTGTTACAATTAAAACAAGTCAGTTTCTTAGGATTTCTATCCCTGTAACTGGTAAATTCAGCATTCTTGTTAAAGGGTTGTGGCTTCTTCTTCCTAAAGGTCTTTCCCTTTTTCTTCAAAATTTTTTTGAACTGTCTAGTGAGCATTGCCTGCTCCTCTTGGTCGAGATTTGATAAACCTTCAAGCTCGGACTCAGACTCGGGGCTACTGCTGCTGCTCCCACTGTTACTACCCTTGTTGCGGGAAGCTCTTAGAGCTACATTTTTACCCTTCCTCTCACTTCCTTCTCCACCTCCTTGAAAATTCATCTCATAGGTCATAAGGGATCCTATGAGTTCATTCACAGTCAAGACAGTCAAATCTTTTGATTCCTCAATCACAATGGCCTTAGTGTGCCATGCCGAGGATAAAGATCTAAGGAATTTCCTGACTATATCTGCCTCAGCAAGATCCTTCCCTAGCCCTTTAAGAGTGTTAGTGATCAAGGATAACCTGGCATACATTTTGGTTATATTCTCATCTGCATTCATCTTAAACATTTCATACTTAGAAGTGTAGAGGTTTACCTTCGAGGCTTTCACTTGAGCTGTACCTTCATAGATCAATTGCAGCTCATCCCACATTCGCTTGGCAGTTCTGTATGCAGATATACGAGCATATTCCTCTGGATGAACAGCACACTGGATTATGTTCAGCGCCGTCCAGTTGAATGACGAGAGCTTCACATGGTCATCTGTCCAAGCATCCTCGTTTGGTGGCAGCTCATATGGCCCCACCGTGATTACTCTCCACAGTTTATGACTCTGAGCTCTGATGAACACTTCCATCCTGTTCTTCCAAAACAGATAGTTACTACCATCGAAATAAGGAGGGCGACTAATGGATTGACCTTCGGCCATGAAGGTTCTAGGACCACCAACATTTCCTTGACCATTCGTCCACATGACGTAAACCTGCTCTGATACCAATTGTTAGTGCAGCAAGAGTGATATAGAAGGGGGGGGATGAATAGATCACTCCCAGTTTGCAGAAACTTAGGCGAAAAATAGATTCTACTGCTAACGCACCTCCTTAACCCGCACACAAAGAAATATAGATGAGAGTGAAGAGCTGATCACTTGAAGGCAAAGGGACAAGTAGATGAAGAGCACATAAATCAATAGCAAACCACAGAGGAGGCACTCGATTTTTAGGTGGTTCGATTGCAATCCGCAATCTACATCCACCCCTCACTCCAACTAGAGTGAGAATTCCACTAGACAAGGCTAGATCACAGCAGACTCAGTCTGCGTACAAGATGTTGCCACACAGCTTGAACACCCAAGGGAAACAAATCCCTCGACCAAGCTCTGCTACCCACAGAACTTGAAACCTGTTCTAGCTCCCAGCTAGAACACAACCGGAGAATCCTCTTCCTTCCTCCACACACGGAGGGAAACTGTTAATGACAACCTGTCACTAACAACACCAGAGATCATCGATCTCTCTTCCTCTGCAACTCAGAGGGAAACTGGACTAGTACTCCCTTCCTCCACACACCGGAGGGAAACCAATTCAAATCAGAATGGAAGAACGAAAATAAACGAAAGCAAAGTAGAAACAAAAACAATGAAGAGGAAATCGGTTCTGAAACTCAATACAACTGTAGCTTCAAATGAAGCAATTCATCAATCCACACACACTCTCTCTCTCTCAAATAAACTTCTCTCAGATATGGAACTCTCTGCTCTTTTTCTTTTCTGGATCGTGCAGACTCTCACCAATGGCTTCTGCTTTTTCTTTTCATGATCAAACTTCTATTGAAGGATGAAGCTCTATATTTATAGCAGATAATGGCGTGTGGCTGCCAGGTTCCCGCCCATGCACTTTTGGCCAGATCATTTTGAATTTTGACTACATGGTAGCATCCTAACAGGGTTTCCATCCACGTGTCATGCGCCTGTTGTCTTGGATCACGTGTCAGGTGCCAACCTCGATTCACGTGCCCAATCATCAGCCTGAATCGCCTGCAGACAGACAGATGGAATGTATATACTTAGTCAGTTCAAGCTATTAACAAGGATGTATATACTTCAGAAACATCAACAGAGTAAGTGTGTACATCGTGAGAGGATGTATAGACTTAATGAATAAACGCATGTATAGACTTTACCAGGGTATGCACAATGCAATGCGTTAATGCTACACTACGTGCCTATGCACTGCGTTGACGCAGTGCAATCTGTCTTTGAAAGCTGTAAACAGCAAGGCATGCTGTACAGACTTCAGACAGCATGCATCAGATGACTCTGTATGGACTTGAAGACCCTTAGCCAATGTATAGACCTCAAGAGAAGATAAATGTGTAGACTTCACATTGCTTAGCCACTGTGTAGACTTCACAAAGCCTAACCAGTGTACAGACTTGTAATGAGTGTGCTGTGAGCTCTGAAGACTCAAGTTGAAATAATAGAATGTATAGGATTGTGGTCGTACAACCCAATGTGAAGACTTGTAAAGAGTGGACAATTGTCAGACTTTGATGCTGATCAAAAGACCCTTGATCAACAGCCAAGGCGTCAACGCTTCCAGCATGCAGCGTCGCCTCAGCTCCTCAAGAAAAATGCTCACTCCCTAGGCAAGCTGACCAATGCGTCAACGCATCCTGTGTCAGCGTCGACGCAGTGAACAAGAAGGAAGCGAAAGACGCACCATTGCGTCTACGCAGTCAGCCAAGTGCGTCAACGCACTAAAGGCATGCTACCCATGAAGTCAGATAGGCTGTACATGCTCTATGGATGTAAAGTAATGTAGACTTCAGACTGTATAGACTTGAACCAAGACAAGGTGAGGACGCACCATTGCGTCTACGCAGTCAGCCAAGTGCGTCAACGCACTAAAGTCATGCTACCCATGAAGTCAGATAGGCTGTACAGGCTCTATGGATGTAAAGCAATGTAGACTTCAGACTGTATAGACTTGAACCAAGACGAGGTGAGGACTTCACGTTGTATAGACTTGCCAAATCAGTTGGGCGATGTACAGACTTGAACAGATCCAGCTGAAGGATGTATAGACTTGGAATCCACTGTACACGACTATATAGACTTTGAGGCTTAATGCAAAGGCCAGTGTACAGACTTCTAAAAACTGATGCGTTGTATAGACTTTTATGAGACGCTAAAGTCTATACAGACTAGACCAGTGAGACACTGATAGAGACGATGCAATGCGATGTGGAGACTTTAACATTAGACGCTTCATGAGACGGTTGGCTGTACAGACTAAGCGAAGTATAGACTTTTCCCAAGGAACCGAGTGTATAGACTTTATGAGATGCAAACAGCTGAACAGACTTGAATGAGTATAGGGTGTATAGACTTGAAAGTCTGAAGGCGAAGTGCAAACATGCTGAGTTGACGCTGCAGCCCACTGAGTTGACGCTGCAACGTATTACTTCTACGTTCAACTGATGATGTATAGACTTAATCAAATGAAGAACCTGAACAGAAGAGTCTACGCATCAGCACACTGAGTTGACGAATAGGTGTGAGAACAGAGACATGCAATGACTGAAGGGTCGACGCATCAGCACGCTGAGTTGACGCACTGGTGTGAAGACTGTGCAGACAGAGTGCAGGCAGAATTAAGGTAGAGCATGTTATCTGACAGCCATTGAACTGTACTCACTCACATTATGAAACAACATTAATCTAGAGATATAAGATTGATTTATAGTGTGGGACATCATCAAAACCATAGGGATGCAACACCTAAGGGGCTTCAGCGCCCCGCTGCTACCTCGTCCCGCGGACAACAAACCCCGGTTGCCCCGGGGCACCTGCTATGCTAGCAGCTCAACTTCCCAGCGAATCTGTGAGAAGTGAGCCCTTGGATACTCATCATCTAGCAGAATAGGAGGCACATCCTCCCTCAGAAGATGACCCTCCTCAGCCTTCCTGATCGTCGAGGCCTTCTGTCGGAACAAGTGACTGTCCTCTAACCACCACTTGGCATAATGGACGTCGAATCGTCCTCTGCGCCCCAGCCCGGGTGTCGGCAGTCGCTCTGGCTCTCGACAACAGTAAAAGTCCCACCATTCTACTGCCAGCAAGTGGGTATCCCGGCCCCTATATTACCGGCCCGCTAAGGGGAACTCCTGGTTCGGCGGAATCCCCTGGTCGTACCTGAAGTTTCGGGCGAACCTATGCAGGTAGTACGGCTCCAAGCAGCTTGTCACAGACCGTTGCAGCTCCAGTATCGCCGATCGACTGCTCATCACTCACTCCATATACAACACCGCGTCTGGCTCCCGCTGGTAAGGGAGGGCGTAGGCCGCCCCACCATTCGACGGCACCAGGATCAGGCGAGAATCTCTCATAGCACTGTCAAAAGGTAGCCCCTCCTCACCCCTATCGAGCATGTAAGACAGGGCTCTCTTAGCCCCCTCCAGCTGTGCAACCATGTCTCCTTCTAGTTGGCCGGTGAAGCTAAACAGTAGCGGTGCCGCCTGGTTCGCCACGGTCCCCCGAGTCACCAATCAAGGGAACAAGAGCCCGGCCCACACACTAAGGTAGTGGGCCGGCAGAAGAAAACTTCTCTCGCGCGGTGCCGGATGTGCCACCAGCACTCCCAGCCCCTGACACATGTTGCTTAATGCCACAGGAGCTAGAGCCAGCCTCCGTCCCTCTCCTAGTAGGTGTTGACATGTTCCCCCCCCCCTCTTTCTTTCTCTTACCTTTCTTTTCTAAATCAAAAATATAAAGACGAGCAAAGTGAAGGGAAGAAAGATGAAGAGGTGTGTGTGTGATCGTGATCGCCACCAAGACACGAGTACTGGAGAATACTACGTACCTTGGAAAGGGAGAAAGCACTCGCCCACAAAATGCAACGCTGCGGTGGTAAACGGTCTGAGACGAACCGCTCAAGGAATGGCACGACTACTCGATAGACCGCTCACAACTCTGAAGAAGGGCGCGGGACGAAGACGGGTCTGGTGACAGAACGGTTCACAGACGACCGTAGGAAGGCGTTGCACGGTCAGATCTGGGCCGTGTACTCTTCTAAGCGGACGAAGGAAGATCATGTGATTCTGCCAAACTCCGAGATGTAGGACTTGATCCTCCACCCCTTTCGGCCGGCCAGAGGGGATGGGCCTTGTGTTGTGCTTATGCTGACCTGCAAAATAATGTAGAGGACAAGAAAACAAAACCCAGATTAGCCCTGAAACGTGTAGTAACTATAGGAAAGAATGGAAAATTAACATAATAGCATGGAAGGGGCGATACCTGAGGTGATTTTTAAACCCCTATAGGGCGTCAAAACAATAGGAGTGTGTGAAGATGATGTGGAACAGTGCAAAAAATGTTGAAGAAAATGATGAAAAGAAGCATGCAACAGGTGAACTAAAGACTAAACACCAAGACTAAGACTCCAAACAAAAGACTACGCCCTGAACCGGAGGCTTAGAAGGATGTAGAAAGCCTCCCTCCCTGGCTACAGTTTGCTCGAGAATTCGGCAGAGCTTCGCCATCGACGTTGGATCTCCCCCTTTTCAAGCTTGGACAAGGGGTTCTATTTAGAGACCCTTGAAAGTCCAACCTCGAAATTGGATTTTCCAGTGGATATCAATCCGAGTTTACAAAATGAAATTCGTAGATAATCCTCTTATCTCCCACCCAAATCAAACGGCACCCTATTTGGTTGAGAAACCGCGGAGAAATGGGTGGAGGAAGTTGGAGGTTTAACCACGGATAGAGAGAGAAAATCCCAAACAATCCACACTTTTTGAGCCAGTACACGGTCGCGCGATAGGCCGCCCATACAATTACACGGTCTATTGCTAGACCGTCCCATGCTGTCGGTGATAAATAAATAAAAATGGGAAGTTATCTAGTTATCTGTCGAACAGACTGGCTACCACGGCGTTGGACTCTTCAGAATAAAACGGTCTAATGATAGACCACTCAATGAATGAAACGGTCCAATGCTAGGCCGTGTACACATGTCAGTGATAAATCCAGAAAAATAGGATAACTAGATAATTATCTGAAAAATCAACTGGCTGAGGACTCTGGGAGCTGAACGGTCTAACGACAGGCCATTCAATGGGAGTAAACGGCTGACTTTAGACCGTACAAAAGCTTGTCGGTGGAAATTCAAAAAATTAAATAAATATCCAATACATCAGTAAACGGTTGCAATAAGACCGCTCAGTCACTGAACGGCCGGTCGTTAGACCGCGTACAGTCTGGACATTTAAAATTGATAAAATGAGATAAGTGAGCCCATTTACCCCAAAACCAAGTGAAATCAAGGCCCATTAAGTTAGCCAGGGAGAGAGGTACCCATAAAATAAGCCAAAAAGTATGCCTGAAAATAGCCCAATGAGTAATGGACAACTCGAGGCAGCAGAAAATGATGATAAGAGGAATGACTCAACTCATAGGCAAAAAATGGGTGTCAACAGATGCCCCTCCTTAATGTCCACTTTACAGGGGAGCGAGCGGAGGTGAAGCGGAAGCGAAATAGAACATGGATATGAAGTGAAAATGAAGCGGAGCGGATTGAAAAGCGGGTGTTAAGGTAAAAGACACCCGTTTTATCGCCAACGAGCGATAAGAATCTTTTGGAAAACTCTGAACCAAACACAAGGAATGATCGAACCAAAATGATGCCAGTCTGGAGAAACTAACTAAACGAAAAGGAAAACACACGATCAACCCCATGAGGGACACAATCCCTCAGACCAATGAGGGGACCGGAGCAAGCAGCAAAAAGTAAAAAATGGACTAAAACTCCAGACAGGGACCTTCAGTCAATCAAACCAGGTGAACAGACCAGAGAAAACCTTTCAACTCTGAATGGAATATTATTGTGCCCCTGTGGTCATTTGAGTTATTTGATATTCATGGTTTTGATAATGACTAAACACTATAAGTCATTGTTATTTTTCACTCTCATATGACTGACATACGTGATGTTTTGCTCATGATAGATAAGCCAATAAATGGACAAGGAATGGAGTGGAGATGGCAATTGTGAAAGATCAATGATTGCGCCCTCGCACGCGGATCGACCTGCGCGGTCAGGTCGCGGGGATCGACCGCCAGCACGGTTGATGCCACAGATGAGAACGTGATGCTAAAGGACTCAAGCGACGGAGCTAAAAGGGTTAACGGTCTGAATCGGGGAAACCCAGGAATTGCCCAGCTGGCGGTCGACTGCCAGCACAGGGGCGGTCGACTGCCCCTGCCAGCAGATCACTGGCTGACGAATTCTCAGTGGCGATCGACCGCTAGCCCAGTAGCGATCGACCAGAAATTTCAGGGGCTAAATTTCTACAGCGATTCTCAGTAGCGGTCGACCGCCAAAAGCTTCCGGTCGACCGCCAGCCCCGAGCCATCAATGTTGACTTTTTTTTCCACTTCGAGAAGAGCCCTTTTTCTTGTATTTATTTAACCTCAAAGTCACCCAATCTCCCATGAATTGTGGATCTGCTCTGGGGGATGTCCAAGGACCATTCAAAAGATATAAAACTAATGCAAGAGGGTTAGAAACCCTAGTTGATCACTTGTGAATCCAAGGGAGATCAAAGGAGGCTACAAGGGTGTGTTCAAGGGAGAGGAGATCGAGTACTTTAGCCGTGAACAGTACTCCGGGGAGAAGTTCTTCATCAAATCCTCAATTGATTCAAGCTACTTCAAGAGGAGATCAACCCCAAGCCAAGTGAAGATAAAACTGCAACCATCATCTTCTTCATCAACTCAAGTAGATCCAAGGAAGCTCATTTCACAAGGAAGAAGAAGCCATTGTTGCTGAATTAAGAAGAGAGCTTTGTGAAGAAGAAATGAGCTTCTGTTGGTGATCTACATCGTGTGAAGAAAAGAAGATTCAAGATCCAACAATCTCAGACAAGATCTTTTCTCTTTAAGCATATTCTATATCTTGTTTGAGTGTTTTCATAATTTTTTCTCTTTCCATTTCATTCAAACATTTGAAACTGAAGATCGTCCCTACCGGTGGTTAGTAGGAAGGCAATCAGAAGTTGTCCGATCTGCGGTGTTGACGTCCCTACCTGTGGTGAGTAGGAAGGCAATCCGAGGTCTTTCCGATTTGCGGTTCAGTGCATGGCACTAGTGGAGCCTCACCGGATTTGGTGAGGGGTGGACGTAGGACTGGGGATTCAGTCCGAACCACCTTAAAATCTCATGTGCTATGGTTTGCTTATGCGATTGCTTTGTGTTAGATGCATGCTTAGGTTCAATCTCTATATTGCGTAATCATCTTGCTAAGCTAATCGTTGTGTCCTTCGTTAAGCTAGTTATATTCCGCTGCTATTATCATTATCTAGCTTTAAAGAGGGGTGTTCTGCGAAAAGAGGGACAGATCTATTCACCCCTCCCCTCTAGATCCGCTATCCACTACTCAACAAATATTTCCTCTTACTCAAAACCATGAACGCACAATCATCCATCACAAATGAGACACCTTCAGACAGACCATGGGTCATGAATGCTCAAAAGATGCGTATGATGCATGCTGGGCTAAAAATAAAAGAAATCATTAAATCGAATGCAAAAAAGCCACAAAATACAGAATACTCGAGAATAATATTGCTAGATTGGGAGAATTATGGTCAGGATGCTATCTGCAACCACAGCGTGCGAGATAGAACCATCATCCCCTAACTTTTCTGACCTAACGGCCTATCCGATGATTAAACACGTGAACCTGGATCATCATTATTTTTGTTAGAGGGGAACGTCAAATCTTGGAACACATGAATGACCAGCCGGTTCTCAATATAATATAGCATAATACCATATAGTAATGCAATAAGGGATACAAGGATAGGAATACTTACCTTACTTACTTGACAGCGGGCGAAACGGCAAGTTGAAGTGGTGCTGCAAAGAGTTCACGAACAAGGTTTGCAATATTACATCATGAAATAATCATTCAGGCCAAAAAAATTAGTCACTTAATCACATAATGCAGCAAAGAACATTCTTCATAACTATTTTAGCATCTGAACGATCTAGAACTGAACCGCCCCATAACGTAAACGGTCCAGATGGAGCCGCTCAAGCACTGCCAATTCGAATGTGATCATGAAAATACACGGCCCAGCGTGAGGCCGTTCAAAGAACAGAACAGCCATCTCATGGCCGTTCAAGCAAGCGCACCGTTAGAAATTAAACGGTCACATTGGAGACCGTTCAATAGTTACACGGTCTACCGATAGACCGTGTAATCATTGGCGATATCAAAAAAATAAAACACCCCCTCTTCCTCCTCCACCCCACCGTAACCGACGGAGGAGGCACACGACTGCCCCCACTCTCCATCTTCCCCATACTCTCCACCTTTCTCCATCTCTCTCATTCTCTTCTACTCTCTCCCCCTCATCTCCCCTTCTATGCACTTCAAACATCAAGCAATCCTCCAAAGAATGGCCGACGAGGGAGCACAAGTGCCGCAGCCGGCGGCCACCGCAGAGGGGGTGGCTCCGGCGCCACCACCCGTGGCCGAGGAAGGAGTGACGCCACCCATGGCCGAGGAAGGAGCGATCGTGGCCGGTGAAGCAGATGTCGGGGAAGCATCGACGGAACCCACGACGGCGGTGGAGAAGCCACCGAGGACATCCGAGGTAGGCCACCTAAAACCCTCCCTTTTCAAGCTTTTAAATGCATGCATGTGGGCTAGAGGGTAGGAAAGGGGCATACGTCGCCTTAGGACCTCATGTAAGGCCATTTAGGCCCTCAACGGAGGTGGGGAAGGAGGTGACATGCCGTCGGGCACGGCGACCATTACGTGATTTAATAGTGACCGCTTCCCAGAAACACACGGCTCAAATAGAACAGTCCAACCATAACACGGCCCACGGGTGGCCGTTCAAAAGGAACTGAACCGACAGGTAAACACGGTCTGAGGAAGAACATGGAAATTTAGGACGGCCCGCATTGGTCCGTTCAAAATATGAAACGTTTAAGAACAGAACTGCCTCCACCAGACCGTGGACATATAGGACGGCCCACCTTGGTCCGTTCAGAATATGAAACGTTTAAGAATAGAACGGTCTCCACCAGACCGTGGATAACCACACGGTTGGACGATAGACCGTGCAACTCCAAATGACTAGGGTATTGAAAAGGGTGTAACGCGGTCAGATGGGGACCACGTGATCATTGAATAGCCAGTAATGGTCCATTATCAGGGTGGGCAACAGATGGTAGAACGGTCCTTACAGGGCCGTTCATAAATCAAAGTGGTCCACAGATGACCGTTCAGTGAGCAGAGTGACTTATTTAATTAATGAAATGCAAGATCCTAAAATGAAATGCAATTATCTTAAATGTATGCAGGGAAAGCGTAGGACTCGGATCTCTTGGCTGTAGGTCCGAGCAGTGTTCCTAGCACTGTCGGACTTTCAGCGGGAGAGGCTCACGACCATGGGCTTCACTGAGTTCCTGAGTATAGAGGTCAGTCGGTTTGACACACCGCTCCTCTACGCTTTGCACGACCGTTGGGTCCCAGTGAGCCGTACGTTCCTCTTCCCGTGGGGCCACATGGTCCCCACGCTTGAGGACGTTGCGCGTATCACGGGTCTGTGCGTGCATGGGTCTCCGGTCAGCGGGAGGACATACCCTGACTACCAGGAGATGGCCCAGAAGCTACTAGGATTGGAGCTACTCCGACCAGAGCGTCAGTCTACAACCTTGACGAGGGCGAGGCTACAGGAGAGCCTTGGACTGAGGGGCGCAGGGATAGCGATCGGGGAGCTACCTGAGGAGCACTTACAGAGGCTAGTGGACCGGGTCTGACCCAGAGTGGCAGCCGAGGCGGGACCCGAGGTAAACCGAGTGCTGTGTTTTTCAGGCACCTACTATTCGCGACGAGGGCCCACGTCATCAGCTACCGGTTCCTTCCACTACTCGAGGACCTGGGGCACGTCGGGGACTACGCGTGGGGAGCGGCGGTCCTCGCGTTCTTGTTTGACACCCTTAGCTCCACCAGCCGGCAGACCATGCTAGGGGGCTTCTCTCCCTTACTCCAGGTACGATTCAACCGTTAAACTGATTATGCAATTTTCTATATGATTCCTATAAATGCTATATGCTGACATTTGGTGCAATGTAATACAGGTGTGGGCCTACGTGCACCTACGTGGGCTAGGGAGAGGGGACGAGACTTACCCGGAGTGGCGGCCCATCGCCCAACGGTGGATGGCTCCACGAGCGATAGGGACCCTCCGGAGACAGGTCTTGGTGATCCAGTACAACCTAGACACACTACCCTTCACCTCGGTACGACTCTAAACTCAAACTCTTTCATTAAATGCAACTTATATGCTTATGATGCTAATGTGACTTTCCTATTTGACAGGTTCGGTGGACACCTTACGCGAGTGAGGGGAACGAGGGTCAGCCGTGGGTAGTGGCGGCCCTCACCTACTTAGGCCGAGACGTGTGGCTGCACTGCATGAACGTGGTGGAGCCACTCCACTTCCGGCTGGTGATGAGGACAATCGACGTCCATCAGCCAGCGGTTGAGTTTTCGGCACCAGAAAAGTCGGAGGAGCGAGTTAGGCGGCACCCCCGAGGGCTAGCTATAGTGGTGGATTGGATGACACGAGCCTCGGGGTAGATTGCAGATTGGATAGCACGCGGGCGGGTGGTGGCCGCCCGAGCAGAGAGTGAGGAGGCCTACTACACGGCCTACGCCCGGCACTATAGGGACCAGGTGTTCCGTGGTGCCCGCCGACCGATACGACTTATAAACTCTAAATGCTTTCCATTATGCTTTCTATATGATTATGCACTGATGTTTGTACTTCTTAAATGTAGATTAACCCTGAGGGGAGGATCGCAAACTTGCAGGGATTCCTCCACTCGATGATCCAGGAGCGAGATGAGGCCCGTCAGGCCCTGAGCCTTCTGGTGAGTTTCCTTAACCCTAACTCTTTCTTATGCACTTAATTGTGATTATGCCTATGAAATGACTGACCTGGAGTTTTGAATGCAGAGAGCCGAGGGAGCGCAATGCCAGGGGGCTGACGCTTCTTCCTCTTCTAAGACTTTTGTGGACCGGGCCGAGTGGGACGCCGAGCTCGCGAGGATGGTCGCACAGGCAGAGGCGGTAGAGGTGGCTCTCGCCGAAAGGGTAAGTACATTACGCCTTCCCAATTGATTATGTTTATGAAATGTAATTGACTGACCATGTTGTATGCATATGCAGACGATTTAGCTGACCGCGTCCCTGGGCGAGGCCACCCAACTGCGAGAGGACATGGAGCGCTTCTGTGCTGAGGCCGTAGCTCTACGTGCAAAGGTAGCAGAGGCTTTACGCCTCTATGCAGGGATGGAGCGATTCCGCGTCGGGACGGAAAAGACGGAGCTTCTTCGAGCCCGAACGGTGGAGGCGGACCTTTACCAAGCCGAGGCGGAGCGGGCTCGCGCAGAGTCAGAGCGGGCTCGGTTAGAGGCAATCGAGCTGAGAGGCGAGGTTCGGGCGTTTGAGAAGATGACCCGGAGGCCAGAGCGCAGCGGTGTCCCAAGCGGCACACACGGTAGCTCCTACAGGAGTTTACGGGTTCCTCTAGTCGCCGGAGGAACGAGGAGGAGGAGGAGCGCCGATGACCTCGAGAGGAGGTGAGCTTTGCGGTGGCTCCACCATCTAAGAGGCATGAGGGAGCTGGGGACAGCGACAGGCCAGAGGGAGAGGGGCAGGCCTGATGTAGCTGTGACTTTGTACATGTGGATATGATAGTGATATGATATGTTTTTGATTTGGTTTTTTGTGAATGAATGTGGGGATGAATGCAAATGCTTGATTCTAACTAACTAACAATGACCCCTAACCTGACACGAGTGAGTGGGAGAGAGAGACGAACGTGAGTGAGTGAGAGAGAGAGACGACACGAGTGAGTGAGAGAGAGAGAGAGACGGCACGAGTGAATGAGAGACAGAGACGACACGAGTGAGCGGCGTTGGTGCGAGGAGGACAAAAAGAGGCTTCAGATTGCTAAACGATCACTCAAATGACCGCTCCAAAATCCGCACGGCCTTCCTTTAGACCGCTAAAATCTGCTTAGTTGAGCGTAGTGAAGCAAATAAACGGTCCATGATCGTCCGTTCGAAGGATAGGAATAGTTATGTTGTGATCGTGTATTTAGCAGAACGATCTATCCATGACCGTGCAAATGCCAGGATTCAAAGTATGTGGAAGGTTTCTGAACGGTCTCAATGAGGCCGTGCTCTAAACAAAGTGGTCTATGGATAGACCGCGTACACAAGCGCCCTGAGAGCCCGATCGGGACTCTCTTGGAGAGTCCTAAGCCGAGAGGGGGTGCCCCAAACCAACCCAAACTCTATCTTAACCCAATCTAGATCTATCCTACCTCAATTCTAGTTGATTTAGGCCTCTAATCAAGTTCTATAAGTAAGAGGGGACTCCCAAATTCATCCTTCACACATCAACCCTCTTTCAAACCTTGAAATCTTTCTAAATCTTCCTTAAATCACCATGAAGAGGGCTTTGGAAGGGAGCTCAATGGGCGAGGTGGCTTACCAAGGTCCAAACCCGGCCAGAAAGGAGCACAGCGTGCTACAACGGATGACCACGATCCCAGGGCACTTGAGCTCTAGCTTTATGAGAGAGGTAAGTTTATTCAATTCAATTTCAATCAATTTCATTCAAAAAACTTATATGTCCTTCCTCTCCTTTCTCTTCTTCTTTTCTTCATTTCAGCTTCTCCCCGGCTCGATATGATATTCCACCCTGAAGTGGATGGCTCCTATGATCCGCGAACTACCCATATCTGTGACATACATCCTTAGGTCCTGGCATCTTCACTCTCTTCTAGTGCTAGCCAAGAACTACCCCAAGCTCTCTTTGGATTGGCATAGCATGTCAGCCTTGGTAGAGATATGGCACCCTCAGACCCACACTTTCATGTTCCCATCTTTTGAGGCCACTATCCTTTTGGAGGAGGCAGAGACCTACTTGTCTTTTCCTAGGTCCAAGGTGGGTGAGGAGGATTTTGTCTATCACACCGTTGCCCCTGTGGATCCTGCCCTTATCTTAGGAGAGTTCATACCTAGTAGTAAGGACATTCGTACCATAGTGGGCCCACACCAAATCCATCTACTACCTCTCAGCCAGTGGGTGATAGCGCACTGTAAGAATAAGTGTGGGTGGTACGAGGCCATAGCTAAGGCCGCTTCCATTTGCTTATGCAGGGCCATACTCTTCCCCTCTGCCGACCATGTCTTAGATGTCCCCATCCTTAGCACCATCAGTGGTCTGTGGTAGGGTCTCTCCATCTCCCAGGCCATCCTTGCCTACTTATATGAGGGTCTTAGCTCAGCTGCTCTAGGGGGTCCCTACTGTTTGGCTCTATGATTCTCCTAGAGTGCTGGATGGGAGTTAGGATGAAGTTCATGCCTAGGGAAGATGTTACCTCGGTCAGCCGGATCTTCGAGAGCCATCTATTATTCTTTATTGGTGGTTCTTTCAGGTTCTCACAGCAGGTGGCATGTAGGACGGTGGACAAGAAGACTAGGGACGAGTGGCGCCTCTACATCAACACCTTGCCCATGGATCGGTTCGTGATGCGCCCTCCCTTCCTCCACGGCACTACTCTCAGGCTCCGCAGGAGGCCTTGTTTGGACTTGAGGCTCGTGGGCGACACCGCTTTGGCGATGTATAGCCCGCATCGGTGCTTCCTTCAGATTGGGCTACCCCGGACTACACTTCCAGTGCTACCCCATCTTCCCACACTACAGGTGAGGAGGTTCAGGTCAGAGGAGGAAGAGCAGGCGGTCAGGAGCGCCCTGATCATGTGGGAGGTTAGTAAGGTGGTCACCCTACCGACGGAGGTGACAGAGCTCCAAGAGGCTTACCAGGCACATGTGAGAGAGCTGAGAGAGATTAGGCCTCGCGGGGATGCACGTCTGAGGATTGAGTGACTTTCTTTTTTTCATGATGTTGATTATAGAAACTCATGTTTGGAAATGTTTGCATTTTAGTGAATAAAATTAATGATTGGATTGATTTGAGTTTGGCCTTTCTTGCACGTGATTGAATGAGTTTGAGATAGGTTCTCAGGACGAACACGACCCATAACCAGACCACCCAGTCAGATAAACGGTTAGAGTCTCACCGTGCCAGAGCTTTGAACGGCCATACCGGGACCGCATAGAAAATCAATCAGCAGGGTTAAGGATGAGGACCTTTGGAGAATAGAACGGTCTATCGATGGACCGTGGGCAGAGTAGAACGGTCATACCTGCACCGTTCAGACTTGTAAACGATCTAGTATGGACCGTTGATTGAAATTTGAAACGGTCTGAACTAAGCCGTGTGAAGGGTGGAACGGTTAGATGTCGACCGTTGGAAGGAGTAAAACGGTCACCAGAGGACCATCATTGATGGAAATGCTGAATGTTGTCTTCAACCTACCCCTGCACACATATAAACAAGGAAACATATTAAATATGTTTTAGGCTTAACCCCTTGCCTGTAGCAAGTTAGGAAATGACCAGTTCTTGATTTTTGGTCAAGAGGTAAGTCTTATCAAATAGGAGAATAACCCAAAGGAAAATGGATGCAATGCATGCTATGAATGCAAATCATGATAATGAAAATGTTTTTACGGTTTTGAGGATAACTTTTTTTTAGATTTTGAAATATTTGATTTTTTTTATTTAAGAATATTTGATTTTTTAGATTTTTAAAATATTTGATTTTTTTGATTTTGAAATACTTGATTTTTTAGGATTCTAAAATATTTAATTTTTCTTGGATTTTGAAATATTTGATTTTTTGGATTTTTAAATATTTAATTTTTCTGGATTTTGGAATATTTGATTTTTTTTAGATTTTGGAATATTTGATTTTTTGGATTTTGAAATATTTGATTTTTTTGGATTTTGGGATATATGATGATTTTTTTTTATTTTGGAGCCAACTCAAACCCGGCGACAGGATACCCTCACACCTCATTAGGGGTTTCCTGAGTTCAACGTGTGTTACCAATTTCTACTTAACGGTGCCTCTACCGAGGCCATACCCGGGGTACGATCCAGTCCTTGAAAAATAAAAGAGAGAATTTGAAGGGAAGTCGGCAATAGGTATAGAGGTTTTTAGGGCTTGAGTTCCTCTCATGACAACCCCTTTTAAAGCATTTGGTTTGTTGCGCCGGGGCTTTGTGTCTGTCATCGGACCTACATCCACTCTAGGCACGCATACGACCGGGCTCGTTACGTCCCGCGGGGAAACTGTACTGCCACTCTTGCCATGCCTAGTTTCATTCTTTTGGGAGCATTTAGACTTGTGAGCTTCGAGCTTTTGAATGAGCTTTAAACTTTTGCCTTTGATCTTGCCCCTTTTCTTTCATTTCTCTTTTCTTTCTTTTGCTTTTGCGAATGCGAAATTAGGTCATAAAGGACTACCCCTATTTGAGACCTCTCTTTTTATCGGGGTGTCTAGATCAGTTCTCGCCCCCTTATTCACCACTTGCCCCTATTTTCAGCTGAAAGAGGAGGAAAAATAAGGATTTTCACTTTCCCCCAAGCATGGCCGAGGAGAAACGATGTTTGCGCAAAAAAAGGAAACCGAACCATGGGAGTCGTGCAGTGTGTGAGTGTTGAACCGAGGATCTCCCTTCATGGTCAAATAGAGGAACACTCCGCCACCGGGCCGTTCCTGGCTTGACTCTACGGATAAAAATGTTTAAGATACAGCCCATTCCACGGATTACTTAATTCCTCACCCTCTGCGTTAACAAGACGATACGCGTTCCCAGGACACACCTCTTTAACTACAAACGGCCCTTCCCAATTGGGTTGCAGCTTAGACCTAGGACCTGCTGATCTAATAAATTTACGTTTCAAAACCATGTTACCCACTTGAAATTTGCGTTCAATTACCTTCTTTTGAAAATACCGCGAGACGCATTTTTGATAAACAGAGACGTGATTGGCCGCGTTAAGCCTCTTCTCATTCAAGAGTTCCAGTTGGACTAATAACGCCTCTCGACGCTCATCGAGATTAAGTTCTTTGTCTAGCTACACTCTTAGGGAAGGGATCAAGATCTCGTACGGGAGTACCGCCTCCATCCCATAAGTGAGAGCAAAAGGAGTTTGCCCCGTGGGAGTACGGACGGAGGTACAGTAAGCCCATAGAGCTTCTATCAATTTGTCGGCCCAATCAGTAAATTTGTGTGACTCACACGTTTTCTTAATGATTTTAAGAAGAGTCATATTCGTGGCCTCGGTGTCACGCCCCGATGCGGAATCTCGGGACGTACGGTTAGAGGCAAGCGAGCAATAAAGAATTCCGAACCATTGCACTAAAGGTTGGAAAAGTAATAATCAGAGTTTTATTGATAAAAATTGAGTACAATGGGTAGAACAACTACATCCATATAATAATCAAACTAGAACAATTTCTCATTAATTTTACGGGTACAAACTGACTCAATAAACTAAAACTATCTCTCGATATCACTCCAGTCCATCCCTGACAAGTTCGTCACCTGGAAAGAGGGGAAACAGTAGGAGTGAGCTAAACGCGCTCAGTAGATAACCACAAACAGGTTTAAGTAATTAACCATTGATTTCCAATTTATATGAAATGCAGTAAATAAAGAATGACGATAGAAATAACTTGCAAAGTCAAGAAATATAGCAATTTATCAAGTAATGAACAAGTAAAGTAACAGTAAGAAAATTTGGCCAGCAAGTATGTTACACATGTAACCAGGTAAATACACACGAGTCGAGTATCCAGAATTTGTCGTAGACGTAACAAGTCAAGTCAAGTATTCGGGTGTAATGCCTCACCCTTGTCATAAACATCCCAATGGGCTCAATATCTTTTCGGGCGCTCTCCCCAGGACCAGACTGGGCCCTTATGATGCGATGGCATTTCATTTCAATTGGATCACCGATCCCCCGTCTAGACATAGTCAATTATGGCCAATATAATCAGATGAATTTCTGTCGGGTACAAGATGTAAAGGACGACACTTGTCTCCTTTGATTCAAGAGTTTAAACACAACGAAAAACCCAAAACAAGGTATTCGTACGGCAATCACTGGGCCGTACTCTTATGAGTAACGAGTCACGGGGCCAAGAATGAACGGGTGACAGTAAGCCGTTCGAGAAAGAGAAGTAAGTTCCGAAGAACGAGAATATACGAACCATTTGGGTCGTATTTTTCAAGAAATACGGTTCTAGAGAATCCGTATTAAGTATAATGATCTAAATATAAGATAATTTATGTGAAATATTTACCGGGTTGCCAATAACAATTAAACCAACCAATTTCAGTTTAATGTCCATTGGTCAATTCCGGGCTCAAGTATGACCGAAGATTATCCAAGGGTAATCGGTCAATTTATCAAGTTAAAACGATAGTCATGATGTAACCGTAATTTTACCACGGTAAATTGTCTCACGGTAAAAATGTGAAGTTTACCGGATAGAGTGTCCGGTTAATTGGCCAAAGACTTGCCATAAGTTGGCCAATAATTTTCTGATTTACAGTAATTTACAGAAATTACCTACGGTAAATTTTTAGCTTATGGTAATTAGCCAATTTATCCAAAGTTACAAGTGAATTACAATAATTTTCACTTTAACAAAATAGATACTGCAATTAATAGAAATTTACTCATCTCATTATTTGTTATTTATGTGGATTATCAGTTTTTACTATTTAACATTGTTAAATGGGTCAGAATAGCAAAAATCAGGTTTTCTGGAAGTTAAACAGTTGAAAATGGGCCGTTAAACCTATTGGGTGAAAATTGGACCAGAAATAGGTTTCTGTTAAGCGGTCTAAGTACGGCCGTTTTCAGGAGAACAGCGGTCTGGGAATGACCGTTAAATGGATAAACAACGGTTCCCTAACAGCCGTTCTAGTCTGAGGAATTTACCTTCGGCTGTCTGCTAACACACGTCGGTCAGGGGCCGTTTCTAGGGTAAAAGGGTACAACGGTCATGGTAGGGCCATTTATCATGTAAAACGGTCGTTTTCTAGCCGTAATAAAAAAAATACACTTAAATGATAATATTACTAAATTTATTCTAAAGCGGTCTCGGGTTGACCGTTATGCATGTACAACGGTTTGGGGTGAACCGTGGAATGCCAGGGGACAAAACGGTTCATGAAAAGCCGTTAAGACGTACTCTATGGCGGTCGTTACGGGGCCGTTAAAGTAAATAAACGGTCCGTGTGGAGCCGTCTTTCTCTGTAACACGGGGATATTGAAAACAGAAGTATAATCCGGTAATGGGGCTTCAATTCATGAGTTTAAGCATGCAAATGGATAATAAAACATGATTTCTAGAAGTTAACAGCATGCCCTTTCATTCCATTTATCAAATTTGAGGTTTGTGCCATGGTTACCTACCTTAACCAAGGAAGGAAAATAAGAGATGTCTTGAGGAAGAAGATGAATAGTGATATTTGCAGAAGCCTTCACAGCACGTAGCAGCAGAGTCTCCTTTGTTTAGGCTTAAGGATTGCTAAGGAAGGCTTAAGGGGGCTTCTATTTATAGTTTTCATTTGAAGGAACGTGTGAAATCTTCACACACTTCACACAAGACTGGTCAGAGCCGCAAAACCCATCCCTGCGTCCAAGCCGTGTTCTTGCCGACCTAAAACACGTTTTCACGTGTTCCACAAGGTAGGTTAGTCTTAAGCTAAGCCTAATCCTATGGATTAAGGAATAGTTAACTAAAACCTCCTTTAAATGTTACCAAACGATTTTTAATGAAATTGACCCAGAAGACAAAATTGCTAATCAATACATGCCCTTTCAGATTATGATTTTTATAGAATTTTATCACGAGGTTTAAGGTTAATCTCCTAATCTTAAGATTAACATAATAATTTAACTCAAATGTTCAACGGTTCAATCGATAGAGAGAGTTTCTGATTTTTACCGATGAAACTCCAGAAGACAAAGTTGCTAAGAAAAATACTCTCTATCAGATGTGATTTTTGTAGATTTTTCTACGGTAGTTGTATTTTCGGGTGAATAGTGTTTTCCGCGTTTTTAAGTCAAGCTTAAATCATCGATTAAGCCATGTAACTGATTTTATTAGGGTCAAGTATAGAAGACTAAAGTGTTTACCATAGTGTTTACTAATTAACTACCATTTTTAAGTATTTTCATATGATAGTCAAAAAAATTACGATTTACTATTTACCATAGTTACTATTCAAAAATTTTTTTTTTTTTTACTATTCACGAAATTAAATAATTGCACAGAAACTCGGGGTCTTACACCCTCCCCTACTTAAAGAATTTGGTCCTCCAAATTCACTGGACCAAAATACGGTAAAAATATCGCTTACCTAGAGTAGATCGGGATAACGCTTCCGTATAGCGTCCTCGGATTCCCATGTAGCTTCTTCTATTCCACGCCGACTCCATTGTATTTTAACCATCGGTATGGAACGATTCCGAAGTTGTTGCTCTTTCCGATCCAGAATCTTCACTGGTCTTTCTTCATAAGACAAGTCCTTCTTCACTTCGAGGTCCGCATGTTGAATGACGTGACTAGGGTCGTACACGTATTTCCGAAGCATAGAAACATGGAACACGTTGTGTACTCCAGCTAGTTGAGGAGGTAAGGCCAATCTATAGGCGACTTCACCCACTCGATCAAGGATCTCAAATGGACCAATATACCTTGGGCTTAACTTGCCATGAATACCGAATCGGCGAATACCTCTCGACGGAGAGACCTTCAAAAATACATGCTCGCCAATCTGGAATTTCAAATCTCTTCTTCTATTATCAGCATAACTTTTCTGCCTTGATTGAGCTACAAGTAACCGGTCTCGAATAATTCGAATATTCTGTGATGATTCTGAGACAAGATCCGGTCCAAGCCATTGCTTCTCGCCAATCTCATCCCAACATAATGGAGAACGACAACTCCTTCCATACAAAGCCTCGAAAGGTGCCATTTGTATGCTGGATTGATAACTATTGTTATAGGCGAATTCTATCAATGCCAAATGATCACTCCAGCTGCCATCGAAGTCAATCATACAAGCTCTCAACATATCTTCCACAATCTGATTTGTTCTCTCGGTCTGTCCATCTGTCTGCGGATGAAATGCAGTACTGAAATTCAGACGGGTACCAAGAGATTCTTGCAAACCCTTCCAGAAATGAGATGTAAATCTCGGGTCTCGGTCAGACACAATGCTGACTGGAATACCATGAAGTCTAACCACTTCCTTCAGATATAATGCTGCTAGTACATCAACCGTCCACTTGGACTTAATAGCTAGAAAATGGGCTGACTTAGTCAATCGATCCACGATGACCCATATTGCATCATAGCCACCTCGAGTCTTAGGAAGACCCATAATAAAGTCCATACCAATACTCTCCCACTTCCATTGGGGAATATCAAGTGGTTTCAATTTACCTGCCGGTCTAAAATGCTCGGCCTTTACTTGTTGACAAACAAGACATCTGCTTACAAAATCTGCAATTTCCCTTTTCATGTTTGGCCACCAAAATGTCCTCTTCAAGTCTTTGAACATCTTAGTGCCTCCCGGATGGATAGTGTATCGGGATCTATGTGCTTCTTCAAGGATCCGATTCTTTATATTAGCCTCATCCGGTACACAAGTTCTACCTTGAAACACCAGTCTTCCATCATTGGCTATCGAGAAGTCAGGTCTGCCACTTAAGTTTTCCTTAATCTCGACTAGCTCGGGATCAATATCTTGTAATAGCTTGATTTCCACTAACAGTTCGGGCTTGAGTTGCATCTGGGAAATCAAAATCCGATCATTATCAATATTGAGATCCAGACTAGCCATCAGCTCTAGTAACTTCCATTCTTGTAACATAAGACTGGATAACTTAGCCACAGGCTTCCGACTTAACGCATCAGCCACGACATTGCCTTTGCCAGGGTGATACTCGATAGAGAAGTCGAAATCCTTTATATATTCCAACCACCTTCTTTGCCTCATGTTTAATTCCTTTTGAGAAAATAAGTATTTCAGACTTTTGTGATCCGAAAATACCGTGAATGATTCTCCATATAAATAGTGCCTCCAAATCTTTAATGCGAATACTACGGCTGCCAATTCCAGATCATGCACGGGATAATTAACTTCATGCTTCCTTAACTGCCTGGAAGAATAGGCAATCACCTTGCCATGCTGCATAAGCACACAGCCTAAGCCAATACCAGAAGCATCTGTGTAGACCACAAAACCGCCTTCACCCGAAGGTAAGGTCAAAATAGGGGCAGTAGTCAAACAATCCTTCAGAGTTTGAAAACTCCGTTGGCATTCAGCTGACCACTCAAACTTGATTTCTTTGCGGGTTAATTTGGTCAAAGGTACCGCAATTTTAGAGAAATCTTGAATGAACCTTCGATAATAACCAGCCAGGCCAAGAAAACTCCTTACTTCAGTAGCATTAGTAGGCTGTTCCCAATTCTTGACTGCTTCCACTTTAGATGGATCCACAGAAATTCCATCCTTAGTAATAATATGTCCTAGAAAGGACACTTCACTCAGCCAAAATTCACACTTGCTGAATTTGGCATATAATTGGTGATCTCTCAATAATTGAAGAGCCGTTCTTAGATGCTCGGCATGATCTTCTTCACTCTTTGAGTAGATCAAAATGTCATCAATAAATACCACGACCCATTGATCAAGATAAGGTCGGAACACATTGTTCATAAGTTGCATGAAAGCTGCCGGTGCATTCGTTAACCCAAAGGGCATAACGACAAACTCAAAGTGACCATATCGGCTTCGAAAAGCTGACTTGTAAATATCATCTTCCTTAATTCTCAATTGATGATACCCAGATCGAAGATCGATCTTAGAAAAATACGAAGCTCCAGCAATCTGGTCAAATAACTCATCAATCCTCGGCAGTGGATATTTATTCTTGATAGTTATCTGGTTGAGTTGCCGATAGTCGATGCACAACCTCATCGAACCATCTTTCTTCCGAACAAACAATACAGGAGCTCCCCAAGGGGAAACACTCGGGCGAATAAAACCCTTCTCGAGTAATTCTAACAATTGTTGCTTCAATTCCCGCAATTCCGCAGGAGACATACGATAAGGGGCTCTGGAAACAGGAGATGATCCAGGAATAAGATCAATAGAGAATGTAACTTCACGCTGAGGCGGAAGTCCTGGTAACTCCTCTGGAAATACGTCCGGAAATTCCCGAACAATAGCAATATCCTTAATCTCGATCTGCTGTTCAGGGGACGCATGAACAAAAGCCAGAAAAGCTTCGCATCCACGCCTCAATAACTTGTCAGCACGAAGAGTCGAGATAAGAGACACCGGACTAGGATGTTTCACTCCTTTGAAGAATAATCCGGGGTGCTTAGAAAAAGACACCGAACAAGAATTGCAGTGAACATTGACCTCATACTGGGCCAACCAGTCGGCTCCTAGGATTACATCGTAATCCTTCATGTCTATGCAAATCAAGTCGGCTGGAAAATTCCGATCATTCACCATAACTTTACTAGAAGGATAATAATGCTGAATAGCTGAACTGGTCCCAATAGGGGTTGATATCTCTAACGGAGAGTCCATCAAAACAGGTTCTATAGCTAATAACTTAGCAAATCTCCGGGATATAAAAGAATGTGTTGCACCAGTATCAAATAGAACAAAAGCCGGAAAGTCGGATATAATGAGAGTACCTTCGACGAGTCCACCATCCTCGGAGATACCCTTTTCCTTTGTATGAAGAGCCTGGAGCCTGCCTTGAGGCTTCTTGACGTTTAGAGGTTTTGCCGGAATAGCTTGTTCCGATAATAAGGGGCAGTTGGGAATGCGGTGCTCCTTGCTTCCACATCGCAAACATGCACCTTGCTTGCGCCAACAATCCTCCATTTTGTGACCGGGACGATCACAATATCGGCATACGCCTTTGAATGGAACCACAGAATCAGGTTTCTTGTCTTCTTGTCTTGGCGCCTTGCCCTTCCACGAACCAGAACCAGAACTAGAACCAGTACTAGTGAAAGGTCTTTTCTTGTTAGGACCAGTGCCAGAATCAGTCTTATCATTCTTGAGTGCCTTCGGTTGATTCTTCTTACTACCTTGACCACGAATCCTTTCCGTCATTTCCAATGTATCTTCTAATACTTGTGCCTTTCTTACCATCTCAGAATATGTAGAAATTTCCAGTGGTGCCAGTTGATTAATATAATGAAGTCGAAGACCGTTAAGGAAACGCTTCGCCTTCATTTTCTCAGTTGAAATGAGATGTCTCGCATAACGAGAGAGTCTTGCAAACTGGGCTTCATATTCTGATACCGATAAGCTTCGCTGCTTCAGAGCTGCGAATTCCGCGGCCTTCTTTTCTTGCACGCGATCAGAAAAATATTTATCATTGAAGAATTCCTCGAATTCCTCCCACGAGACTTGTTGGTCACCGAGAGTCGGTTTAATAGACTCCCACCAAGTACGCGCATCACGTTCCAGTTGGAAAATGGACAAGAGAACACGCTCCTGGTCAGTGCATTGCATGACCTCAAAAATCCTTGCCATCTCGTCGAGCCAGTTCTCGGCTTCATCAGGATCGGTTGAACCAGCAAACCTAGGCGGGTTCATCCCTCGGAAATTCCGATACAATTCACCAGTACCATGAGCTGCGCCATGAGGTGCCGCTCCGGCTCCAGCTCCTGCCTGAGCCAATGCATTCAAGGCTTGCGTAAGTCCTTGAACCGTACGTTGCAAATTCCTCATCTCAGCACGATTGGCTGCCATTTCAAGTACCTATAAGGTAATCCGTTGTTCATGAGTCGATTATTATGAGTCGATTATTATGAGAAAAGAATTCTCAGATGAGATGAGAGAGAAAGAACTAGAGGAGTGAGACACGATTACGATTAATAGCTTAACCCGATTTCTACCCAAATCTCACAAGGTCTAGTTTTTCCTAAACTTATAGGAGAGAAGGAAACCTAGGACAATTTTAACCTAAATTTCTAGGTCAATGCGACCTATGCTCTGATACCAACTAAACTGTCACGCCCCGATGCGGAATCTCGGGACGTACGGTTAGAGGCAAGCGAGCAATAAAGAATTCCGAACCATTGCACTAAAGGTTGGAAAAGTAATAATCAGAGTTTTATTGATAAAAATTGAGTACAATGGGTAGAACAACTACATCCATATAATAATCAAACTAGAACAATTTCTCATTAATTCTACGGGTACAAACTGACTCAATAAACTAAAACTATCTCTCGATATCACTCCAGTCCATCCCTGACAAGTTCGTCACCTGGAAAGAGGGGAAACAGTAGGAGTGAGCTAAACGCGCTCAGTAGATAACCACAAACAGGTTTAAGTAATTAACCATTGATTTCCAATTTATATGAAATGCAGTAAATAAAGAATGACGATAGAAATAACTTGCAAAGTCAAGAAATATAGCAATTTATCAAGTAATGAACAAGTAAAGTAACAGTAAGAAAATTTGGCCAGCAAGTATGTTACACATGTAACCAGGTAAATACACACGAGTCGAGTATCCAGAATTTGTCGTAGACGTAACAAGTCAAGTCAAGTATTCGGGTGTAATGCCTCACCCTTGTCATAAACATCCCAATGGGCTCAATATCTTTTCGGGCGCTCTCCCCAGGACCAGACTGGGCCCTTATGATGCGATGGCATTTCATTTCAATTGGATCACCGATCCCCCGTCTAGACATAGTCAATTATGGCCAATATAATCAGATGAATTTCTGTCGGGTACAAGATGTAAAGGACGACACTTGTCTCCTTTGATTCAAGAGTTTAAACACAACGAAAAACCCAAAACAAGGTATTCGTACGGCAATCACTGGGCCGTACTCTTATGAGTAACGAGTCACGGGGCCAAGAATGAACGGGTGACAGTAAGCCGTTCGAGAAAGAGAAGTAAGTTCCGAAGAACGAGAATATACGAACCATTTGGGTCGTATTTTTCAAGAAATACGGTTCTAGAGAATCCGTATTAAGTATAATGATCTAAATATAAGATAATTTATGTGAAATATTTACCGGGTTGCCAATAACAATTAAACCAACCAATTTCAGTTTAATGTCCATTGGTCAATTCCGGGCTCAAGTATGACCGAAGATTATCCAAGGGTAATCGGTCAATTTATCAAGTTAAAACGATAGTCATGATGTAACCGTAATTTTACCACGGTAAATTGTCTCACGGTAAAAATGTGAAGTTTACCGGATAGAGTGTCCGGTTAATTGGCCAAAGACTTGCCATAAGTTGGCCAATAATTTTCTGATTTACAGTAATTTACAGAAATTACCTACGGTAAATTTTTAGCTTATGGTAATTAGCCAATTTATCCAAAGTTACAAGTGAATTACAATAATTTTCACTTTAACAAAATAGATACTGCAATTAATAGAAATTTACTCATCTCATTATTTGTTATTTATGTGGATTATCAGTTTTTACTATTTAACATTGTTAAATGGGTCAGAATAGCAAAAATCAGGTTTTCTGGAAGTTAAACAGTTGAAAATGGGCCGTTAAACCTATTGGGTGAAAATTGGACCAGAAATAGGTTTCTGTTAAGCGGTCTAAGTACGGCCGTTTTCAGGAGAACAGCGGTCTGGGAATGACCGTTAAATGGATAAACAACGGTTCCCTAACAGCCGTTCTAGTCTGAGGAATTTACCTTCGGCTGTCTGCTAACACACGTCGGTCAGGGGCCGTTTCTAGGGTAAAAGGGTACAACGGTCATGGTAGGGCCATTTATCATGTAAAACGGTCGTTTTCTAGCCGTAATAAAAAAAATACACTTAAATGATAATATTACTAAATTTATTCTAAAGCGGTCTCGGGTTGACCGTTATGCATGTACAACGGTTTGGGGTGAACCGTGGAATGCCAGGGGACAAAACGGTTCATGAAAAGCCGTTAAGACGTACTCTATGGCGGTCGTTACGGGGCCGTTAAAGTAAATAAACGGTCCGTGTGGAGCCGTCTTTCTCTGTAACACGGGGATATTGAAAACAGAAGTATAATCCGGTAAGTGGGCTTCAATTCATGAGTTTAAGCATGCAAATGGATAATAAAACATGATTTCTAGAAGTTAACAGCATGCCCTTTCATTCCATTTATCAAATTTGAGGTTTGTGCCATGGTTACCTACCTTAACCAAGGAAGGAAAATAAGAGATGTCTTGAGGAAGAAGATGAATAGTGATATTTGCAGAAGCCTTCACAGCACGTAGCAGCAGAGTCTCCTTTGTTTAGGCTTAAGGATTGCTAAGGAAGGCTTAAGGGGGCTTCTATTTATAGTTTTCATTTGAAGGAACGTGTGAAATCTTCACACACTTCACACAAGACTGGTCAGAGCCGCAAAACCCATCCCTGCGTCCAAGCCGTGTTCTTGCCGACCTAAAACACGTTTTCACGTGTTCCACAAGGTAGGTTAGTCTTAAGCTAAGCCTAATCCTATGGATTAAGGAATAGTTAACTAAAACCTCCTTTAAATGTTACCAAACGATTTTTAATGAAATTGACCCAGAAGACAAAATTGCTAATCAATACATGCCCTTTCAGATTATGATTTTTATAGAATTTTATCACGAGGTTTAAGGTTAATCTCCTAATCTTAAGATTAACATAATAATTTAACTCAAATGTTCAACGGTTCAATCGATAGAGAGAGTTTCTGATTTTTACCGATGAAACTCCAGAAGACAAAGTTGCTAAGAAAAATACTCTCTATCAGATGTGATTTTTGTAGATTTTTCTACGGTAGTTGTATTTTCGGGTGAATAGTGTTTTCCGCGTTTTTAAGTCAAGCTTAAATCATCGATTAAGCCATGTAACTGATTTTATTAGGGTCAAGTATAGAAGACTAAAGTGTTTACCATAGTGTTTACTAATTAACTACCATTTTTAAGTATTGTCATATGATAGTCAAAAAAATTACGATTTACTATTTACCATAGTTACTATTCAAAAATTTTTTTTTTTTTTTACTATTCACGAAATTAAATAATTGCACAGAAACTCGGGGTCTTACACTCGGCTTGGCCGTTGCCCTGAGGGTAGTATGGTGATGAATGATGCAATGAAATGTTAAATTTCTTACGGAGGTCCTGGAGTTCTTGAGACATGAACTGAGGCCCTTTGTCGGTGACGATGTCGCTCGGCACTCCAAACCGTGAAATGATATTCTTGAGGACGAAGCGACATACTATGGTAGCTTTGATTTCTGCATAGGCTTCAGCTTCCGCCAACTTGGTGAAGTACTCCGTAGCAGTTAAGATAAAAGATTTTTATTTAACCTAGGAGTTCGGATCACCTAGTGGGCCCACAATATCAAAAGCCCATATGGAGAATGGCCAAGGAGCGGAAAGAGTATGCAGAGAAGAAGCAGGAGCATGGATTTTGTCGGCATGGAGTTGGCATTGGACGCACCTACGGACATAGGTGGAATAGTCTACTTCTAAGGTTGGCCAGTAATAGCCCTGCCTAAGAATCTTCTTTGCCAAAGCCTGACCATTAACATGTCCCCCACACTTGCTGGAGTGAGCTGCTTCAACAACCTTCCAAGCCTCGTCGTCATCTAAACATCTCATAAGAACTCCGTTGAGGGCCCGCCTACATAACTCTCCTGCAACAATGGTGTATTTGGAGGCGACTCTTCTGATGGCCTTACGCTGCTCGGCACTTGTCGCTTCTGGGAACGAACCATCCCTACAGTACTGCTCTATTTCATGGTACCACGGTAATTCCTCCTCTTCTATAATCTCCTCAAGCTCAGTCAAGGACACTTCCTTCAAATTTTCCAACTCAGCCTTCTTCTCTACATATTTCCTAAGATTGTCAAACCAGGGATCCTGGAGGGAAGGAGCGTCCAACCGCTGGACCACGATGGTCTCAGTGGAACATGAAGTCCCGCGATCAATCACACATAAGAGGGGGGTGAATTGGGTGATGAAAGATTTTAAGATCTTTTAACAATCTTAAGAAATATATCGAGAGCAAACAACAAACAAGAATAGATCAGATGAAATATAAAATGAATCTGGCTAGACTAACCTCTATAGTAGTTCTTTGGTGCTAGGTGGAGTCAGGGAATCCGAAGATTCTCTCACACAAGGTATTTTCCTCCCGATAGGATTGACCGTGTCGATCAGAAGCTACCTTTTGATATACCAAGGATCTCCCATAAAAGGGTTAATACAACTCGAGCAAAATAATGAAACTAGATAACGATGCAACAAACAACAAGCTAGATCAGAACTGGAGATAGGAGAAAAGGAGCAAACCACACAGAACACCATGATTTTTAGGTGGTTCGTATGCAACAACTGTAACCTACGTCCACCCCTCACCGACCGTGAGGATTCACACACTATATTGTATAAGGTTACAAGATCAAGGCACACACACACACACTCGTGTGAGTTTAGAACTCCCACGAAGGTGCACAAGCACCGAAACACAAAGAAGAGTGAAGAACAGAGAAAACACTCACACACACACACACACGGATCTTCGTAGATCCACACACACACAGATGTTTGAATATTACAAGAACACAAAAATGAAAGCCCAGCAAGATTGGAATGGAAAACACAAAAATGAAATTTTAGATTCAAGCTCCCCCTTAGTTGATGAAGATAGTTTTTGGATGTAGCTTGGTCTCCTCTTGGCTTGGGATTGATCTGCTCCATATGTTGCTTGAAGATGGATGAAGATGGATGAAGATGGATGAAGCTCTTCCTTCTCGGAGCACTGTTCACGGATAAAGTACCAGCTCTTGAATCTCCCCTTTGATAGCCTCTCTTGGCCTTCTTTGATTGATTGGGGTTACAAGCCTCAATGAGATGTTTTTATAACTCTTGAATGGTTTAGAGACAAGCCAGGGACCAGATCCACAAATCATGGGAAGATTGGTGGCTTTGGGATTAAACAAATCCATGAAGAGAGACTTCCCACGTTGAAACCAAAATGTCAACAAAAGAGGCTTTTCGAGGCCTGAGGTCGACCTATGAATAAGGGCGGTCAACTGGAATTTTACAGGAAATTGTCCATTCGTTCCTGGGAGAACCGGTCGACCGCTAGAAGTTGGCGGTCAACTGCTGGCTGGGTTTTCTGCAAAAAATTAAAAGGTTAGCCAATCAAATATAATATATGAAAGAACATTTTATGGCTACCTTGTTCCAATCAGGTGAGTGAGTTTGATCTTAGCCTGGGTGGTTTTGAACCCAAATCAATGATTTATGCATTTGAACGGGTTTAAGCACTTAAGCTTATTACATGAAGAAGTGGGCTTGAATGTGTGTTAAATGAACTTGATAGTTAAGACATTGCACGTGATAAAACATATAACCCTGGGTTTGTTATCATCAAAATTACTTGGATATACTCAACAATCTCCCCCTTTTTGATGATGACAAAAATGAAGGGTTTTGAAATACATGAATGTGCCTTTGAGCAATGTTTGAAGGTTAAGATCAAGGTTCGAAGTCAAAGCACTTCACTCACGACCCGTTACGCCGGCAAACATAAACCATTCAACATGTATATGCCAATTAGAAGAGAAATGAGATATAAGAGCCAACCATTTGAGATCAAACACCAGTTGCATTCAATTCATCGTTTCATTAAAAGGTACATTAGTGCAAAAGTGAATGCACGACTCTAGATGCAAAAGTGAATGCACGACTCTAGACTCAAGGGACTAAGCAAATGCATAAGACAGACTCATGATCCTCACATGTCAAACATGCAAACACACAACCACACACGGGCAGACATAAATATATAAAGCCATGCACTACTACTTCTCCCCCTTTGGCATCATCAAAAGGGAATGGGATAGACGAACGGGGACTCAAGTGACACAAAACCAAAGGATAGCAAGCTAGAGGGAGAAAAAGGAAAAATCCTCATGGTGCATCTACAGGTAGAGGTGGCTGATCCTTTGGAGGAGGGGGCTGGTGTCCAAGGAGATGGCGGATGTCTGCAAGAGCATGAACCTGAGCATGAAGAGTATCTCGAATACGACCAATGGAGAGGTCACGAGCCGCATCACGGCGAGACATGCTAAGAAGAGTTTGGTTCATGATGTGAAAGGATTGGCGGGAGTCGGCAACACTGTTGGTGAGGCTAGTCATATGAGTGGTGAGTGTGGCCATATGAGTGGAAAGGGTGTCCAGAGCAGTAGAGAAGGAATCCATGCGGCCTGACATGGTGTCAACCACATGTCCCATAGTGTCTACGCAATCCCCGAGAGCAGAAAGTCCCTCCCTAAAAGTATCCACACGAGTCTCTAATCTAGTTAGCCGCCGGTCAAAAACCTCATAGTCTACCCAAGAAGGCTGAGTAGCTCCCTGAGTAGAGGACTCTCCATGATAAAACTGAGGAGGAGGTGGCATCTCCGGATCCATATGCTGCGGTGAAGGTGGAGGAGGTAGGTCGGCATCCATGGGATGAGGTGGGGGTGTAGGAGGCTGCTCCTCTGCCTGAACTGGAGGAGGCACATCCCCTTGAACCTGCTGCTACTATGGTTCCTGCCCATCCTCATTGTCATATTCATCTTCATATGTAGGCACATCCCGACACAGCTCACCATCGGGACCATAGTAATAGCCCATGTCTATGTAGATCTTATGCTTATTGTAGATATCATTCTGGCGAACATAGATAAACTATTCTTTTGCCAAATTAATCCCAGCATGAAAGAACACCCCGGTCAACTGTGAGGCATATGGCAAAGATCGCTACAGATTTGTTCGGCAAGCTCCAATGAGGGTCGTCATAAGGCGACTGTGGACATGCAAAATTGCACTCCCGTATGTCCCAACTAGTCCAGCATCAACAACAACGTCAACTGAAGAAACTGTGAAGAAGGGAGGGCCATCCGGACTCTCCGAACACACACACATCACCTTGAAGCCGTCTCCGGAGTCACGACAGTTAAGAGGAATCAACCACCAAGAGCCCCACAATCCATGGGCCTCGAAGAAAATCAGATGGGCCACAACTCGCGCTCTCAACGGGCTTAGGATTGCCCATTTAGGCCTTCAGCGGCACGCCCTTGTGGACGCCAAAAAAATGACGATGATGATCATGGCGACATTTGCGTCTACACATTCGGGCGCGAGTTGAAGACGGAAATGCCGAATAAACCTTATACCTCACCCGATCGAGACGAGGACTCGCTTGGTGGTCCGCTGGCCGATGAGGGAGCCCCCCGGGCAGAAGATACGGCCACAACTCTACAGCCGGCCGTGCCGAGAGCTGAATCAAAGAAGAGCTGGGAACTCCGGCACAGTCTCAGCTTGCATCGAAAGTCACACAAAGTCTGGGACCGAGTTCCGGAGGCTGCGAATGGAAAATTGTGGAAGCCATGCATCGCAACCGGAACATTTCGGGAGTGCCAACATTCACATAAATGGCCGTGGCTTCGAAAAGAATCTATTCGGTGCTTAAAACGGTGCGGAAGGGCCTTAAAGCGGCGCGCCTTAAAAAGGCGCGCCCCCTTGCTTAAACGGCGCGCTCACCTTTGATTCATGCCCCCCTTTACCTTGTTAAATCGGCGCGCCCTTGAGTATGACAAAACCGACGCGCCCATTTGCCCATTTCTAAAAGTCTTTTCTTCAAATATTTACCATGGCGTGCTCACGTTGAAAGCAAAAGAAAAGCTATTCCGGCAAGGTTACTATTCCCCCGCGCCGGATTAGGTGATGCGAACAAGCCATTTTCTGAGGCGTTTATCCGACGCGCAGTTAAGCCATCCCGTCATCAATGCAGTCCCCTGTTTCCTGGGAACGGCATGATGACGAACAAGCCTGAAGTGGTTAAAACTCCCACTTTGATCCGGCGGGCAACCGAGCATATGCCGTGAATGGAAGTTCTCGAGCCCCGTCCCGCCTTGTGCTCATTCCATCGGCAGGCCGCCCATTCTCCTGCAAGTGGCGAAAGCAATGTGGCACGTGAAGGAGCTCGACAGCAACACGGTCGCGACGTGGGCAAGCGGCGGGGCATGCTCTTCTTCGAACAGAGAGAACCTCTTCCGGGATATATATAAGGAGAGAGGGCTGGCCATCAAAAAGAGAAGAAAAAGGGAAGGCTCTCGGCTGTGTGTAGTGAAGAGAAGAAGAGAGAAGGAGTTTGGTCCCCCGGCGCCGGCAAGGCGAAGAAGAAGAAGAAGAGAGTGAGAGTGAGCGTGAGAGAAGAGAGGTGAGTCAGAGGGGGAAGAGCATGTGCTCTCTCCCCTCCCTCGTCAATGTATTCTCTCCCCCCTCGCGATGTATTTCTTCTTTATCAAGAGATGAATCCCTTCCGTTTTAAAATCTTCCCGGTTATGTGGATGAATAAAAAGGGAAAAGGGCCTTTTGCAATCTTAGTATCCTCTGCTTTAATCCCCGGTTCCTTCTTCTTCTCTCCTCCTCCTCATCCAAGACCCTTCGAAGCTTGCTTCTCCATAGCACGGCCTTCGAAGGAGTTCGTCACCGGATGAACATTCATGGCCCTCGTGGCAAACATCTGTCCCGCGTCGAAGATTCATCGCCCGTGAGTCGTGGTCGCTCTTGAAGGCTAGCCCTCGAGGCTCCACACTCACACATGGGTTCGGACCGCCGTGAGGCCACTCCGATTTTTGAGAGTCTACCCCGGAGCAATCCGAGTGGTGACTTTCCTTTACCTCTGGCAAGTCCCGGTCCGGGGGAGGTGCTGCCGGATTTTCGCCAGGGCTAAGAACGCCTGAGAACAAACGAACAAACCACCTCCGAGAACAAGAACAACACGCAGTAAGCTATGTGAATCAAACCCCTCGAACGAACACTTAAGCATTCATGCTAATTCCTCTTGATAAACAACTAAAACGATTAAGCCCCCTCTTCACCAACTTAATCCACCAAATGAATGAACAAACGGATCATTAACCCAACCTGCAGGTGAAAGAAAAGAAAACACACAGTCAAAGTAATAAACCCTCGGGAGAGGCTAATCCGGCGCGGCCACTGTTACACCGCGCCATTTTAACCCTCCTCACAATAGCCCCATCTCCTTCTTTGGATGATAAACGGCGCACCCATTTCACTGCATATCTTCCTATTCCGGCGCGGCCAATTCCGACGTGCCCCTGGCCGCGCCGGTTTAACCTCTCAAAACCATTCCCTTTATCACACCCGGCACGCCCCTCTCCTCTATACATCTCAAAATGCCCCCCCACTTGTTCATCCCATACCTGGCGCGCCCCCCTATCCATCCTTAATCCGGCGCGCCCTCCATTGGCATCCTAATCCGGCGTGGCCTTAACCGGAGCACCCTCCTCTTTGAGCCTCAATCCGGCGCGCCCCTCTTCTTGGCCTTAATCTGGCGCGCCCCCCTCTCTTGGGTCCCTTATCCGGTGCCCTCCTTTAGACCCTTAAAACGGCGCGCCTGCTTAATACAAAAAGGGAATAAACAAACAAAAATATTAGTAAAAGGGGTCAATCATGTTAATAGAAGAAACTCCATCATCCGTGCCTTAATCAAATTTTTGTTCCGGGGGCCCTGCCCCCGGAAACCCCCGCAAGGGGCGCTGCCCCCTTGACCCCTGCGACCTGACCGGGCAGGTCGAACCCCGCGACCTGACTGCGCAGGTCGATCCGCGTGAGAGGCCGCACGTTGGTGAGCTCGGGCTCTACATTTAACAATTCACACCCTCGGACTGGGTGCAAAGAGAAAATCAATGATGCCTTGTGGTATCGGACGTGGACCTCGGAACCTCCGACATGGTCGTGATCCGAACACATCTCGGGCCAATAGTTCGTTAACTCGACCCGCTTCTCCCGGGATCTAATCCCGCAACCCCACATTAAACTTGTCGTGTCTACGGCAGACATTTGCACGGTTTTATCATCGTCTTCGATGCTTCAAACGTGGACTCGTGTCTGAACATTGAATGGCCCGACCGTGACCGACATGCACTTATAGCTTGGAACCTTCGTTTCCCCGAACTATGTGTGAAGAGAAAAGCAATGACGCCTCATGGCATCGGACGTGGACCTCGGACCCCGTTATGGCCATAGTCTGAAACTATCTCAGGCCGATAGTTCATCAGCTTGACACACTTTTATCGGGATCTAATCCCGCATCCACATGAAACGTGCCGTACCTACGGCAGACATCCGTATGTCTTTATCGTTGTCTTCGATGCCTCGAATATGGACTCTCGTCCAAATACTGAATGGTCCGTTAGTGACCGACATATATGCCTGGATCTAATCCCACACTTGTAGTAAACGTGCCGTACTCACGGCAGACATTTGCACGGATTCGCTCCCGTCACCGTCTTGTTTTCTATACGGATCTTTGTCCGAACATAAAATGGTCCATGAATGACCAACAAAATATGAATGGAACGAGACGGCTCTCGTCTTCCCCGAACCCTGCGTGTGGGAATATCAATAAGACCTTCGTGAGTCACGTCTGGACCTCGGGTTCGCCCCAACCATGGTCATCGCCTGACCCACGTCTAGGCCTATAGCCAGCTATCTCTATATACGTCTTTGTTTTGGAATCTAGTCCTGGGACACTTTCCCGCTGCCCCTCGGCACCGGAAACATTGACGATGCCCACGCGAGCCTGACTTCGACCGCGGGGGGGGGGCATTGCAGTATGGTCGTAGCTTGAGCTTGCACCGGGCCGACAAACTTATTAGTTTCTGACCCCTCTAACTGGGATTTAACTGAATATTTCCCGTTCTTCCGAACAATAAATTTGTCGCATCGCGACATACATATGCTCCGGTTTTCCCGTAACGATTATGCGATTCTCAAATCAGACACTCGTCCGAACATCAAATGGTCAACACACGACCGACACGATCTCGAATGCTTTCGTCTCACCCTCGTACGGGGATTTCAATGCTTCCTAATAGACTTTTCAAGTGACTAATTTTTTGGCCATGAGGCCCCTTTTTCTGGCGATTAATCAAGGGTGTTCCCCTCTCTGAGGGGATGTAAATAACGCCGTGGCCTTTACGGCACGGCGGGTTTTGGTCCCGACACGAACTACACAATTGTCTGATTAGTCAGATCGCGCGCGCCATGGGCCTCCATGAAGCCCGAATAAACCGTCACTTTGTGACTGGCACGCCCACGCACTTAATAACTAATAAACGAATAAACCCACCGAATAAACCGACCTAAAGAAACAAACGAACGAGTGTGTCGAAAAGTGCATCCACAAGTCTGGCACGCCCAGTGGGACAGAAACACCCTTCATCTCTTCGCCGGGATTCGGGGCCTCATGGCCTCCTAATAAATGATGTTTGTCTGCTTTGATGGATTGCAGGTGCTGTCTTTGTTAGCCCTACGGGGAGAAAAGTCGGACGAGGCGAAATTGTCCCTTTGGCCTCGGGGACGCTATTTCGGGGCATATGCAGCTTCCAGGAATCATGAAGGCCGCTAAAAGAAGAAAGAAAAGAAAAAAAAAGAGAAGTGAAAAAATTGGCGAGAGAGGGTTGTATGGCCATATCCGTCGAGACCCATGCTGAATAAAGATTACCACTGTGGGATTGATGCGGTGGAGAGAACCACTCATCCCCTCCCTGAGGGAGTGAGCGCTCTCCTACACACCCGCCTTTGGTCTATTACACAAAAAAAAGAAGAGAAGAGAAGAAAGGACAAAAAGAAAAAATTGGCAAACATCGCCGACCAAAAGGACAAGAAGAAGGCCGTCATCCCGCCTGGCTCTAGGAGGGTCCAAGTCTGTGGTGCAATGCCTTGGCCCATTCCACCTTCCCGCTACCCTTATCTGGCATAAGACGGCCCCTCGAGTGACTGCTCGAAGATCCAACAAGCCGCAACTCTAGCTTGACGAACTCTTCCCTGCTGTAAGGAATGCTTTATAGCAATAAGGCCGAGCACAGCCACGAATCTAGAAGAGAGCATTCATCCACCCCGCCATAGGGGTGTAAGAAACAAAAGAATACACCCCAACTCAAGGGCATTTAAAGAAGCAACATACCTCGCCACGGGGGCATAGAAGCTGTGAAGAATGCACGCCAGCTTACGGGGATCTTAAGAAGAATTACACCCCACCTTGGGGGCATCAGAAGCGGTAATACACTCCACCTTGGGGGCATCAAAAACAACAATACACCCCACCTTGGGTGCACAAGAAGCAAACATCCCCCAGTGTGTCGGGGTAGAAAAAGAAGAATCCACCCCGCTCTGGGGCATATGAAGCAAAAGATACACCCCGCTTAGGGGGCACATGAATGGAATACACCCCGGCCTTGGGGCATTTGAAGAAGAAACAAAATCCGCTCCGGGGATATATGAAAAGACACATATCCCACCCTGGGGCAGAAGAAGCAGAAGAATTCGCCCCGGGGTAGGGGCATTCGAAGAAGAACTACACTCCACCGTGGGGGCATGAGAAGCAAGGAATGTACCTCGCCATGGGGAGCATAAGAAGCATAAGTTACACCTGTCTGGGGGCATAGAAGCCATAAAAGATACACCCCGCCCAGGGGCACGTGAAAAGAATCTACCCCGGCTCAGGGGTATCCGAGGAAGAAATATACCCCGATATGGGGGCACATGAAGCATGCATCCACCCGCCATGGGGGCATGAGAAGCAAAGACTATACCCTGCCTGGGGGCACACAAAGAAAGAAGCACACCCCGACTTAGGGCCATCTAAAGAAGAAACGTACCCCGCCATGGGGGCATAAGAAGCATAAGAATTCACCCCCGCTCGGGGGCACCAGAAGCAAAGACACTATCCCGCTCCGGGGCACCAGACGTAAGGACTACACCCCGTCGTGGGGACATAAGAAGCCATAAAGAATACACCCCGCCCGGGGGCATAGAAGCTATAAAGAATACACCCCAGCCTAGGGGCACTTGAAGAAGAGACACACCCACCTGGGGGCACAGAAGCCAAAAGAATACACCCCTGCCTAGGGGCACAAAAGCAAATAGGCCTACCTCCCGACCTAGGGGGCAGATGAAGAAAAACTACACTCTAACCTGGGAGCACGTTAAAAGAAGACACCCCAGTCTGGGGGCATCAATGAGAAAGGAAGAGCAGAACCAAAAGAAGACACATGAGGCAGATGTGGTCTTCGAGCCCGCCTCATCACACAAAAGAAGAGAAAAAAAGAGAAGAGACACATGAGGCGAACACGGTCTCTGCACCTGCCTCTCTACAAAAGAAGAAAAAAAAAGAGAAAGAGTCACGAGGCACACATGGTCTTTTACCTCCGACCTTCAGCCATCCAACAAATAGAAACCAACCAAACCTTCCACCGACGGGGCTTCAACTGAAGGATGTTCTAATCATCGGCCTCCGGGTCGACAGCTATTCAATCACCGGCTTCTGAGCCGATAGCTTTCAATTATCGGCCCCTGAGCTGACAGCTTTCAATTATCGGCCCCTGAGCCGACAGCTTTCAATTATCGGCCCCTGAGCCGACAGCTTTCAATTATCGTCCCCTGACCCGACAGCTTTCAATTATCGGCCCTGAGCCGACAGATTTCAATTATCAGCCCCTGAGCCGATAGCTTTCAATTATCGGCCCCAGCGCCGACAGCTTTCAATTATCGGCCCCAGAGCTGACAGCTTTCAATTATCGGCCCCAGAGCCGACAGCTTTCAATTACGGCCCCAGAGCCGACAGCTTTCAATCATCGGCCCCTGAGCCGACAGCTTTAAATTATCGGCCCTTAGCCGACAGCTATCTAACTATCGGCGTTTAGCCGACAGCTATCTAACTATCGGTGTTTAACCGATAGCTATCTCATTATCGGCGTCTGTGCCGACAGCTATCCAAAGTTGTTAAAAAAAGAAGAGAAGAAAAAAAAGGAAGAAAAAAAGAAGGGAAGGAAAAAAAAGAAGGGAAAGAAAAGAAGAAGAAAAAAAAGAGAAGAAGAAGAGAAGAAGAAAAAGAGAAGGGGAAAGAAGAGAAAAAAAAGAGAAGAAAAGAAAAAAAAAGAGAAGATAGAGAAAAATCATCATCAAAGCCTCCGAGGGATGTCGACTCGTCAAGTCCCGCCGGAGATCAAAATATTTTCAGTCCCACCGACGCATAAGACCAGTGCCCAGACCTTTCGTCTGGTTCCATGAACAAAGAGACCCTTGCTTTGGCACTAACCACATGCCAATCAATAAACCACGTCAGCTCCCGACGCCCTGTCGGCACTGATGAACAGAAGAAGAAACAAATAAACCATGTCAGCTCCCGACACCATGTCGCACTGACGAAGAGACAAAGAGACCAACAAACCAGGTCAGCTCCGACACCCCCGTCGGCACTGATGAAGAGACAAAGAGACCAACAAATCAGGTCAGCTCCCGACGCCCTGTCGGCACTGATGAACAGAAGAAGAGACAAATAAACCATGTCCGCTTCCCGACACCCTGTCGGCACTAATGAAGAGAAGAAGATACCAACATACCACGTCAGCCCTCGATGCCCTATCGGTGCTGACAAAGAGAAGAAGAGACAAACAAACCACGTCAGCCCCCGACGCCCTGTCGGCACTGACAAAGAGAAGAAGAGACAAACAAACTCTGTCATCTCCCGACACCCTGTCGGCACTGATGAAGAGATAAAGAGACCAACAAACCATGTCAGCTCCCGACACCCTATCGGCACTGATGAAGAGACAAAGAGACCAACAAACCGTGTAAGCTCCCGACACCCCATCGGCACTGATGAAGAGACAAAGAGACCAACAAACCATGTCAGCTCCCGGCACCCTGTCGGCACTGACGAAGAGACAAAGAGACCAACAAACCAGGTCAGCTCTCGACACCCCATCGACATTGATGAAAAGATGAAGAGACAAACAAACCATGTCATCTCTCGACACCCTGTCGGCACTGATGAAGAGAAGAATAGACCAACATACCACGTCAACTCTCGACGCCCTGTCGGTGCTGACAGTGAGAAGAAGAGACAAACAAACCCTGTCAGCTCCCGACACCCTGTCGGCACTGATGAAAAGATGAAGAGACAAACAAACCCTATCAGCTCCCGACACCCCATCGGCACTGATGAAGAGAAGAAAAGACAAACAAACCGTGTCAGCTACCGCGCCCTGTCGGCACTGATGCAGAGAAGAAGAGACCAACATACCACGTCAACTCCCGACACCTCGTCGGCATCGATGAACAAGCCTGTGGCCTGGACCTTTCATCTGGTTCCATGAACAAAAAGACCCTTGCTTCGGCACTAACCCCGTGTCAATGAACAAACCACGTCGATCCCCGACTCCCCGTCGGCATCGATGAATAAACTAGTGGCCTGGACCTTTCGTCTGGTTCCATGAATAAAAGACCCTTGCTTTGGTACTCACCCCTTGTCAATGAATAGACCACCTCCATATTACAACTCCCAGTCCCACCGACGAATAAACCCTTGGCTTGGACCTTTTGTCAAAGTCGATGAACAGAAGAACACCTTTGCTTGGCTCGACCTTCCGTCCAAGTCGATGAACAAAAGGAACCTCCTTGCTTGGCTCGGACCATCCGTCCAAGTCGATGAACAAAAAGAACCTCCTTGCTCGATCGGACCTTCCGTCCGAGTCGATGAACAAAAAGAACCTCTTTGCTTGGCTCGGACCTTCCGTCCAAGCCAATGAACAAAAAGGAGAGAGCCTTCTTGCTTGGCCCGGACCTTCCGTCCAAGTCAAAAAAAAATGGAACTTTCTTGCTTGGCTCGGACCTTCCGTCCAAGTCAATGAATAAAAAAGGGGGAAAAGAACACCTTTGCTTGGCTCGGACCTTCGTCCAAGTCGATGAACAAAAAGAACTCCTTTGCTTCGCTCAGACCTTCCGTCCAAGTCAATGAACAAAAAAGAAGAGAAAGCTCCTTTGCTTGGTTCGGACCTTTCATCCAAGTCAATGAGTAAAAAAAAAGAAGAAAAAAAAGAAGGGAACTTCCTTGCTTGGCTCGGACCTTCCGTCCAAGTCAATGAATAAAAAAAAAAACTTTCTTGCTTGGCTCGGACCTTCCGTCCAAGTCGATGAACAAAAAGAACCTCCTTTGCTTGGCTCGGACCTTCCGTCCAAGTCGTTGAACAAAAACAACCTCTTTGCTTGGCTCGGACCTTCCGTCCAAGCTAATGAATAAAAAAGAGATAGAGCCTTCTTACTTGGCCTGAACCTTCCGTCCAAGTTAATGAAAAAAAAGAAAAAAAAGAAGGGAACTTCCTTGCTTGGCTCGGACCTTCCATCCAAGTCAATGAATAAAAAAAAAGAACTTTCTTGCTTGGCTTGGACCTTCCGTCCAAGCCGATGAACAAAAAGAACCTCTTTGCTTGGCTCGGACCTTCCGTCCAAGTCAATGAATGAAAGACCCCTTTTCCTTGGCACTCACCCCGTGCCAATGAATAGACCACGTCAGCTCCCGACACCCTGTCAGCACCAGCAAATAAACCATTCACTTCGAACGTTCCACCCGAATGCATAAAATCCATTTCACTCCATCGGAGCCCTCTCCAAAGCCTTCGACTGGGACCTCCCATCCGAGTCGATGAATGAACAACTCTCCTAAACCCAGCGTGAGTCACCAACTTTTCCCTTGGGATTGGCCTCATCTAAGTCATTTTAGGCCTCCTGCCTAAGATGACGCATAGACCCTTCATCCTTGCTTCGGTATTTACCCCATGCCGATGACTAAACCCCCACTCCGACATCTCAGTCCACGTGCATATGCGGTGAAGCGATCCCCTCATCCCTTCGCTGAAGGAGTGAGCGCTTTCCCGTAAACTCGCACCGGACCAGCATCCCACTGGCTCAGAAGAACAGACGTCCTGTCGAAGAGCTCTACACTCGCGGGCACCGCGCACTCGTCCCTCGTTCGTGCCACCCACGAGTGGGGGGCATTTGTGGACGCCAAAAAAATGATGATGATGATCATGGCGACATTCGCGTCTACACATTCAAGCGCGAGTCGAAGATGAAAATGCCGAATAAACCTCATACCTCACCCGATCGAGATGAGGACTCGCTTGGTGGTCCGCTAGCCGATGAGGGAGCCCCCCGGGCAGAAGATAAGGCCACAACTCTACAGCCGGCCGTGTCGAGAGCTGAATCAAAGAAGAGCCGGGAACTCCGGCATAGTCTCAGCTTGCATCGAAAGTCACGCAAAGTCTGGGACCGAGTCCCGGAGGCTACGAACGGAAAATTGTGGAAGCCATGCATCGCAACCGGAGCATTTCGGGAGTGCCAACATTCACATAAATGGCCGTGGCTTCGAAAAGAATCTATTTGGTGCTTAAAATGGCGCGGAAGGGCCTTAAAGCGGCGCGCCTTAAAACGGTGCGCCCCCTTGCTTAAACGGCGCGCTCACCTTTGATTCATGCCCCCCTTTACCTTTTTAAACCGGCGCGCCCTTGAGGATGACAAAACCGGTGCGCCCATTTGCCCATTTCTAAAAGTCTTTTCTTCAAATATTTACCATGGCGTGCTCACGTTGAAAGCAAAAGAAAAGCTATTCGGCGCGGTTACTATTCCCCCGCGCCGGATTAGGTGATGCGAACAAGCCATTTTCTGAGGCGTTTATCCAATGCGTAGTTAAGCCATCCCGTCATCAATGCGGTCCCCTGCTTCCTGGGAACGGCATGATGACGAACAAGCCTGAAGTGGTTAAAACTCCCACTTTGATCCGGTGGGCAACCGAGCATATGCCGTGAATGGAAGTTCTCGAGCCCCGTCCCGCCTTGTGCTCATTCCATCGGTCGGCCGCCCATTCTCCTGCAAGTGGCGAAAGCAATGTGGCACGCGAAGGAGCTCGACAGCAACACGGTCGCGACGTGGGCAAGCGGTGGGGCATCCTCTTCTTCGAACGAGAGAACCTCTTCGAGATATATATAAGGAGAGAGGGTTGGCCATCAAAAAAAGAAGAAAAAGGGAAGGCTCTCGGCTGTGTGTAGTGAAGAGAAGAAGAGAGAAGGAGTTTGTTCCCCCGGCGCCGGCAAGGTGAAGAAGAAGAAGAGAGTGAGCGTGAGAGAAGAGAGGTGAGTCGGAGGGGGAAGAGCATGTGCTCTCTCCCCCTCCCTCGTCAATGTATTCTCTCCCCCCTCGCGATGTATTTCTTCTTTATCAAGAGATGAATCCCTTCCGTTTTAAAATCTTCCCCGGTTATGTGGATGAATAAAAAGGGAAAAGGGCCTTTTGCAATCTTAGTATCCTCTGCTTTAATCCTCGATTCCTTCTTCTTCTCTCCTCCTCCTCCTCCTCATCCAAGACCCTTCGAAGCTTGCTTCTCCATAGCACGGCCTTCGAAGGAGTTCGTCACCGGATGAACATTCATGGCCCTCGTGGCAAACATCTGTCCCGCGTCGAAGATTCATCACCCGTGAGTCGTGGTCGCTCTTGAAGGCAAGCCCTCGAGCGCTCCACACTCACACATGGGTTCGGACCGCCGTGAGGCCACTCCGATTTTTGAGAGTCTACCCCGGAGCAATCCGAGTGGTGACTTTCCTTTACCTCTGGCAAGTCCCGGTCCGGGGGAGGTGCTGCCGGATTTTCGCCAGGGCTAAAAACGCCTGAGAACAAACGAACAAACCACCTCCGAGAACAAGAACAACACACAGTAAGCTATGTGAATCAAACCCCTCGAACGAACACTTAAGCATTGATGCTAATTCCTCATGATAAACAACTAAAATGATTAAGCCCCCTCTTCACCAACTTAATCCACCAAACGAATGAACAAACGGATCATTAACCCAACCTGCAGGTGAAAGAAAAGAAAACACACAGTCAAAGTAATAAACCCTCGGGAGAGGCTAATCCGGCGCGGCCACTGTTACACCGCGCCATTTTAACCCTCCTCACAATAGCCCCATCTCCTTCTTTGGATGATAAACGGCGCGCCCATTTCCACTGCATATCTTCCTATTTCGGCGCGGCCAATTCCGGCACGCCCCTGGCCGCGCCGGTTTAACCTCTCAAAACCATTCCCTTTATCACACCCGGCACGCCCCTCTCCTCTATACATCTGTTCATCCCATACCCGGCGCGCCCCCCTATCCATCCTTAATCCGGCGCGCCCTCCATTGGCATCCTAATCCGGCGTGGCCTTAACCGGCGCGCCCTCCTCTTTGAGCCTCAATCCGGTGCACCCCTCTTCTTGGCCTTAATCCGGCGCGCCCCCCTCTCTTGGGTCCCTTATCCCGCGCCCTCCTTTAGACCCTTAAAACGGCGTGCCTGCTTAATACAAAAAGGGAATAAACAAGCAAAAATAATAGTAAAAGGGGTCAATCATGTTAATAAAAGAAACTCCATCATCCGTGCCTTAATCAAATTTTTGTTCCGGGGGCGCTGCCCCCTTGACCCCTGCGACCTGACCGGGCAAGTCGAACCCCGTGACCTAACCGCGCAGGTCGATCCGCGTGAGAGGCCGCATGTTGGTGAGCTCGGGCTCTACATTTAACAATTCACACCCCCGGACTGGGTGCAAAGAGAAAATCAATGATGCCTTGTGGTATCAGACGTGGACCTCGGAACCTCCGACATGGTCGTGATCCGAACACATCTCGGGCCAATAGTTCGTTAACTCGACCCGCTTCTCTCGGGATCTAATCCCGCAACCCCACATTAAACTTGTCGTGTCTACGGCAGACATTTGCACGGTTTTATCATCATCTTCGATGCTTCAAACGTGGACTCGCGTCTGAACAATGAATGGCCCGACCGTGACCGACATGCACGTATAGCTTGGAACCTTCGTTTCCCCGAACTATGTGTGAAGAGAAAAGCAATGACGTCTCATGGCATCAGACGTGGACCTCGGGAACCCCGTTATGGCCATAGTCCGAAACCATCTCGAGCCGATAGTTCATCAGCTTGACCCACTTTTATTGGGATCCAATCCCGCATCCACATGAAACGTGCCGTACCTACGGTAGACATCCGTATGTCTTTATCGTTGTCTTCGATGCCTCGAATATGGACTCTTGTCCAAATACTGAATGCTCTGTTAGTGACAGACATATATGCCTGGATCTAATCCCACACTTGTAGTAAACGTGCCGTAGTCACGGTAGACATTTGCACGGATTCACTCCCGTCACCGTCTTGTTTTCTATACGGATCTTTGTCCAAACATAAAACGGTCCATGAATGACCAACAAAATATGAATGGAACGAGATGGCTCTCGTCTTCCCCGAACCCTACGTGTGGGAATATCAATACGACCTTCGTGAGTCACGTCTGGACCTCGGGTTCGCCCCAACCATGGTCATCGCCTGACCCACGTCTAGGCCTATAGCCAGCTATCTCTATATACATCTTTCTTTTGGAATCTAGTCCTGGGACACTTTCCTGCTGCCCCTCGGCACCGAAAACATTGACGATGCCCACGTGAGCCTGACTTCGACCGCGGGGCGGCCCACCGCAGTATGGTCGTAGCTTGAGCTTGCACCGGGCTGACAAACTTATTAGTTTCCGACCCCTCTAATTGGGATTTAACTGAATATTTCCCATTCCTCTGAACAATAAATTTGTTGCATCGCGACATACATATGCTCTGGTTTTCCCATAACGATTATGCGATTCTCAAACCGGACACTCGTCCGAACATCAAATGGTCAACACACGACCGACACGATCTCGAATGCTTTCGTCTCACCCTCGTACGGGGATTTCAATGCTTCCTAATAGACTTTTCATGTGACTAATTTTCTGGCCATGAGGCCCCTTTTTCTGGCGATTAATCAAGGGTGTTCCCCTCTCTGAGGGGATGTAAATAACGTCGTGGCCTTTACGGCACGGCGGGTTTTGGTCCCGACACGAACTACACAATTATCTGATTAGTCAGATCGCGCGCACCATGGGCTTCCATGAAGCTCGAATAAACCGTCACTTTGTAACTGGCACGCCCACGTACTTAATAACTAATAAACGAATAAACCCACCGAATAAACCGACCTAAAGAAATAAACGAACGAGCGTGTCGAAAAGTGCATCCACAACCCTCAGGCCTCTTCAGCGGTACGCCCTGAAGCCTTCAGTGGCACAGCCTCATGCCCCTCAGCAGTTCACCCCCTGGCCTACCTTCCACGGCGCACCCATGGTGGCCCTTCAGCGGCACACTCCCCAGCCCATTCACCAGCACACCCACGCTGGCCTCCGCAGGCACGTCCTGCGGCCCCTTTAACGGCACGCCCTGGAGGCCTCCCAGCGGCACGCCATTCACGCTCTTCAATGGCACGTCTCAGCAGACGAGATCTTGCGCCCATGCCCTATGGATCCTTGGCGCGCAGTGGGCTGTCTGAGGTGTCGGCAGGGGATTGGGCCATGCATGCTACTCCTCTACCACCAAGGACGGGGAAGTCAAACCCCATCATGGCCAGTCACTTCCCACCTCCGACTACCGTGCTCAAACGCCCCTGTCGCAGGGGGTATAAAAGCCCCCTTCTTTGGTGAACAAAAAAAAAAGGCCAGTGGAGGGAGCCTGGACCGAGCTGCCCGAAAAGAGAAGAGGAAGAAGAAGAAGAGAAGAAGAAGAAGGCGAAAAGAGAAGAGAGGAAGAGAGGGGGAGGAGTGCTCTCCGCTCCACCCACCGCCGCCGTCTGTGCGAAAAGAGAAGAGAGGAAGAGAGGGGAGAGTGCTGCTGCTCCACCCATCGCCACCATCTGAATAGAAGAAGAAAAAGAAGAGAAAGAAGAGAAGAAGAAAAGGGGGAGAGGGCTTGCTGCCCTTCCCCTCCCCGCTGCTACTCCGGCTCCCAGCGTCCGTGCGAAGAGAAAAAGAAGAAGAAGAAAAGAGAGGAGAGAGAAGAGAGTGAGCTGTGGGAGGGGAGGAGTCCATGCTCCGTTCCCCTCCCTACTGTATTTCCTTTTCTTCTTTCTTTTCTTTCATTTCCTTTTTTTATCGTCGTTGCGATGTATTACCCCCCCCCCCCCGGGGGCACTCCTTTTGTGAGAATAAAAGTACAAGGCTTGCAAGTATTTTTGGACGTCTTTCTAAAGCATTTCTTCCATGTTTGCATCCTTCGGTGTTTCACGCCCCTTCCCTTTTTTTTCCTTTTGTTAGGGTTTGCTTCCTCCCGGGCATTTTTGCCTTCGTTCACCCCTGGGCGCCCTCAGCGGCACACCAGCGGCATGCCCCTATGGGCCTTCGCCGGCACGCCATGGCCAGGCCCTTCGCTGGCACACCACCCAGCTCCTTTCCCGGCACGCCCTAGCCAAGCCCTTCGCCGGCACACCCCTGTGGGTCTTCCCCGGTGCACTCTAGGCCACCCTTCATCGACACACCCTGGCCTCCCTCAGGCCGGCACACCTCTCCAGCCCCTACAGGCTCCCTGACCGGCACGCTAGCCACCAGCCCCACCTTCTTGCCCGGCGCACCCCCCCTAGCAAGTCCTAGAATCATCTCCCATTCATCGTTCCCTCCGAGTTTTCCGAAGTTTTATTAAGGTGTTTCCGCTCTCGAGCACCCACATCCAATTGTCGGGTTCCGCCACTCCTTGTGGTCGCGTTCCCTGTATCTCCCTTACGCTCGGGTCAAGGGGAGATGCTGCCGAATTTTTGTTGGAAATAATAACGAATTAAAAGGCAAAAAGAAAGAAAAAACAAACGAAAAGAACAACAATAAAATGCTTTAACCAAGGCAAGGGAACCGCAATCAACACAAAGAAAGTCAAATCAAACGACAACTAAGCAACTTGAACATTCATCCTTGGGGTAGAAAGGATGGAAGTTAATCAAGAGAAAGAGGGAAGAAACCCACGCAAACTGAATAAAATCAAGAGAGAAAAGAAAAAAAAAAGAGAGAAAAGACATAAGAATGGAAGAGGAGTGGGCTCCCCATGCCCTTCGCCGGTACACCCTCCAGCCACCCTTGGCCGGCACGCCCTTCGGCGGCACGCCCGCTCGCGCCCTTCACCGGCACACCCCCTTCAGCCACCTTCGTCGGCACGCTCCCGCGACCCCTTCGCCGGCACGCTCTCTCTACGCTAAGCAGCACGCCTGCACGTCCTTCATTGGCACGCCCCTCCAGCCACCTTCCCCGACACGCTCCCGCGACCCCTTCGCCGGCACGCTCTCCCTACGCTAAGCAGCACGCCTGCACGTCCTTCATTGGCACGCCCCTCCAGCCACCTTCCCTGGCACGCTCCTACGACCCCTTTACCGGCACGCTCTCCCTACGCTCAGCGGCACGCCCGCACGTCCTTCGCCGGTACGCCCGTTCGCGCCCCTCGCCGGCACGCCCGCTTGCCCCTTCGCCGGCACACTCACCCAGCCCCTCCGGCATGCTCTCCCTGCCTTCACCGGTACCCCTTCTTTTGGCCCTCCAACGGCCCACTCCCTCTCCAGAAATACATATATAATATATAGTGATAATAATAATAATAATAATAACAATAAATTAATGAAAATTATGATGAATAAATAAACCTGAATATATATATGTGAAATAGACAAAAAAATGTGAAATAGTAATAATAATAGTAAAAAAAGGGAAAATATAATAATAATAATAATAAATAAAATGGAGAAATCATTCAGAACAAATGCATAAAGGGGAATAAACAGCACAAAATCATATGGTTAAAAATCCCAGATAAAAAAAATGGTAAAACCTACATTGCAGCCCCGTCTCTCCCATGACCCGATGCTGAAGAAACAACAATGCCGCCCTTGCAGGCCGGGCCTGAGTCTTGGGAGTTATCCCGAAATGGCCATGGAGAGGGGGATTTCTGTAGCCCACCCAAAGAGCAGCCCAACTAGACCCAACAGGGTCCAACGAGGCAAGCCCACTCGGGTGACAGCCCACAGGGCCCACTCAGGGAAGAAAAGCCCAATAAGAAAACACTCGAGGAACCAACTCTCCCCGGTGGCCTCTAGGCTCGGAGGGCCCGAGTGATGGTCAGGTCATAAGGAAGGTCCGGCCCAAGCCGTTTCCCTGCCCGGGAGAGACAGGCATTAGCCGACCTATCCGACCCCTCTTCCACCGAGCTATGCTCATCACCCAGACAGGGCGGGCGTTTCAGGAGCTCGGCCAGACCAAACATCATCCGTTCAAGAGTCCCCAACGGATAGGGGAGCCAGGAAACCGCCGGACTTCAAGGCGATAACGTCCCCACGATAAGGCCATGAAAGCCCACGTCAAGGACGTAACTCCTGCCGGAGACCCCTCAGCTTACTGGACTCCTGAAGGCGGCACACTATTTAAACCAGGGCTACCCTCCGACGGAAGAAGAGAGCCATCCAGGTACTCATAGACCCAAACTCCTGAGCAATCCGCTTCACCCTCTGGTGGAGAGGAATCTCGCGCGCTAGCTTTTCTCCTCCCCATTATTGCTTCCATCATAGCTCTACTGACTTAGCCATCGGAGGGTTTTATCCCAGGGAAGCCCCCTAGGCCCTCTGATACGTTTCCCTATCTTGCAGTTCATCTTCAGGTGATCCACAGCCCGCTCAGGATACAAGCGCGAGATTTTGCCTCTTCATCTGGCGCCGTCTGTGGGAAACGCACGAAGAGCCGAGATGGTGAGAAGAAGCTCAGGGAGGAGATCCGCCATCGAGAAGGGCAAGGCCGTGGTGGCGGCAGGAGATGGCCCCTCTAGGGCCTCACAGAACCCTTCCTCCAACGCCAGCGTCCCCACCAACGGACCGCCGCCCCCTCCAACGACGACGGGGGTACCCCCTAACGGTGGCGACGAGGTCTTCCAGGCCCTCAATAAGAAGCTTGACACCCTCGTGGAGCTCATGAGGGCCCAGGCGGCAAGGGATGCCAGGTCCCGCGCCCCGTCCGGGAGCCCCCCCCCCCCCCGAAGTGCGTCCCAGCATACCGCTGGGGGCCGCTTCACCCTCCGCGGTCAGCAGCTCATCCGCAACAACATGGGAGGACCCTCGCAAGCTCCGCCCCCGGAGCAAGAGGCTTCCTCCACGCCCAGAAAAGGGAAACTAGGGGCGAGGCCTCCATGCCCGAGCGCCGGCGGTCCTGAGGATCGCCACGATGCTCCCCCCAGTCCCACGGCACGACCACAGCTGGAACTTTCCCTCCGGCTGAGGGACTTCGAAAGACGTTTTGCAGAGCAAGAGCGCGCCCTCCGCGCCCTGTAGAAAACCACTTTCCCAGAGGATGAGGAGAAATCCCATTTCTCCGAATACATCTTGAAGGCAGAGGTGTCTCCCAGAACCTCCATTCCGACCTTCAAGCTCTATGACGGCCAGGGCGACCCAGCCGACCACTACGATAGCTTCGACGCCCTGGTGACTCTGCATGGAACACCGGATCCTATTAAATGCCAAGCCTTTGCGGCCACTCTGGTTCAAGGCGCTCAGGCATGGTTCCGGGCCCTCGCCCCTGGGTCCATCCGGGACTTCAGGCAATTCGGGCGAGTCTTCAAGGAGAGCTTCGCCGGAAGCGCCCCCCCAAGGTCAGTAGCGGGGCTCCTGGCCCTCAAACAGGCGCAAGGGGAAAGGCTCCAGGCTTATGTCCACCGATTTAAATCGAAAGCCCTCAGAATTCCTCGCCTGGATGTGGCCTCGGCCACAACCGCTCTGACCGGGGGCACCCGGGACGAGAACCTCCGCCGTGAACTTGTCCTCCACCCTCCCTCGACCCTTGCCGAGCTAGTGACTCTGGCACTGCGTCACGTCAAGTGCGAAGAAGTACTCAGCGCCTGTCGAGACACAACCGGATCGGGTCGGGAGGGGGACAAGAAGCGAGCCTCTGAGCCAAACCCTGGCTCGGGCAAGAAGCGCGATCGGGAAGGAGAGTGCAAGAGGAAGTATGAGCGGTACACCCCGCTGACCGCACCAGTCTACGAGATCTACGAAGACATCAAAGACTCGGGACTCCTCCGCTGGCCCGAACCGATGAGGTCGAAGAACCGCAAGCGCGACAGGCATTGCCTGTTCCACGGCGACCACGGGCACCATACCGGTGACTGCCACCAGCTCTAGGACGAGATCGAGCGTCTCATCCGTCAGGGGCACCTGGCCCGGTTTTCAGCCGGGCGTAAAGAAGACCGGGACGCCGCCGAGGAGATCGACAACGCCCCCCGAGGGGTCCACATCAACGTCATCTCCGGAGGAACGGCGTCGGGCGATGACACAAGCCGAGGAAGGAAACGTCATGCTGAGCGGGCCAGCCAGGTCTTAGAACCCTCCAGCGGCCCGCCGAGGGAGCCCCAAGTCATAGTCTTCTCCGACCAAGACCTGGAAGGGCTGAAGACCCCGCATGATGATGCCCTCGTTATCTCGGCCACAATAAACCATTGTAACGTAGATAGAATTTTGGTTGACAATGGGAGCACCCCCGATGTATTATCTTACGACTGTTTCCTTAAGATGGGGGAAGACCCATCCAAGCTCCGCGCGATCCGAACACCCCTTTGCGGGTTTAACGGTCTAGCAACCTACCCCGAGGGAGCCCTAAGCCTACCGGTCACCATCGGCACCCCACCCAAAACCGTTACGGTCATGGTGGACTTCATAGTGATTAAGGGTTGATAGCGTACAACGCCATTTTCGGCCGAAAAATCCTCAGCCAGATAAAGGCCGTACCATCTACCTATCACCAAAAAATGAAGTTTCCCACCAAAAACGGGTTGGGGGAAGTCCGAGGTAACCAGGCAACGGCCAGAAGGTGCTACAACATCTCGGTGGAAGCCTCAAGGTCAGACGGGGGAGACAAGGGCCCCAAGGGAATCGAAGGGAAGACCGTAACCGCCGAGCCCGGTGGCGAATTGCTAACGGTATTCCTAAACGATGACCCGACCCTCGGAGTAAGGATCGGAGCCGACCTACCACCCATGGAACAGCAGCAATACAAGAAATTCCTTTCTGAGTACGTTCAGGTCTTCGCTTGGTCCGATGATCAACTCCCTGGCATACCAGAGAAGACCGTGATGCACAAGCTCAGCCTCGACCCTACCGTGAGGCCCGTACAACAAAGGAGAAGGAAGCATGCGCCTGAGAAATAGGCGATCATCAAGGCGCAGGTCACCAAGGGACAAGAGACAGGCCTCTTTAGACCAGTCCTGTACCCTACGTGGCTAGCCAATGTCGTCCTGGTGCCAAAAACTACAGGCAAATGGCGAATGTGCGTGGACTTCACCGATCTGAATAAGGCTACCCCCAAGGACTGCTATCCGCTACCGAGCATCGACCAATTGGTTGATTCAACCTCGGGCAACGAGATACTCAGTTTCCTGGATGCCTATTCAGGTTATCACCAGATCAGAATGAACCCAGAAGATGTCGAGAAGACCGCCTTCATCACCGACTGCGGCGTGTACTGCTACACCCGATGCCTTTCGGGTTGAAGAACGCCGGAGCCACATATCAGCGACTAGTAAATCACATGTTCGAGGGACAGCTGGGTCGGAACGTCGAGGCTTACATTGACGACATGCTCGTCAAGACCCCCAAGGCCCAAGACCACTTCACCGACCTTGCCGAAACCTTCGGCACCCTCCTGAAGTACAACATGAAGCTCAACCCCGCCAAGTGCGCCTTTGGAGTAAAATCCGGGAAGTTCCTGGGTTTCCTGGTCACTCAGCGCGGGATCGAAGCCAACCCCGACAAAGTCCAGGCCATCCTGGACATGCGCCCGCCCACATGCATCAAAGACGTTCAGCGTCTGGCAGGGCGTGTGGCCGCTCTCAGCCGCTTCCTGTCCCGTGCGGCCGAACGATGCTTGCCCTTCTTCAAACTGATGAGGGGACCCAAGTTAGCGTCTGCTACGTTCGCATGGGATGAGGAGTGCCAGACAGCGTTCGCTGAGCTTAAAAAGTTCCTGGCTTCGCCACCAGTGCTCTCCATGCCCGCCCCAGGCGAAGTCCTGCTGCTCTACCTCTCGGCGACGCCATCCACAGTTAGCTCGGTCCTAGTCAGAAATGACTCAGGAATCGAAAGACCAGTCTACTACACCAGCAAGGTGCTCAATGAGGCCGAACGGAGGTACCCCACAACCGAGAAACTCGTGCTAGCGTTGGTTACCTCCGCAAGGCGCCTCCGCCCCTACTTCCAGGGGCACCCCATCACCGTGCTAACCGGCGATCCGTTGAAGAAGATTTTGGCCCACCCCGAGGCCTCAGGGCGACTCGTCAGATGGGCCATTATGCTCGGGGCCTACGACATCTCGTACCGGCCGCGATTAGCAATCAAAGACCAAGCGCTCGCCGACTTCATTGCCGAAAGCACCATCCCCGCTGAGGATAGGCCTCCGACCACGACCGGGCCAACCTGGGAACTATTCGTCGATGGATCGTCCAATTCGGCAGGCAGCGGTGTGGGGATACTCCTAAGGTCCCCCGAAGGGATAGAGCTACAGTACGCCTTGAAATTCAACTTTCAGGCATCCAACAACGTTTCTGAGTACGAGGCCCTTATCTCGGGAGCGCGCATGGCCCGACGGCTGGGGGTCGAGCGAGTCAGGATCCACACCGACTCTCAACTAGTCGCAGGTCAGGTCAACGGCGAGTATGAAGCTCGGGAGGCACCCATGATCAAATACCTTCAGTTGGTCCGGAGCCTGGCCCAACAGTTCGAGGAATTTGGGGTAGTCCGGATAGCTCGGGAGCAAAACTCTCGGGCGGACGCCCTCTCTCGATTGGCCTCCTCCCTAGACCCGGAAGGTACACGATCGGTCCTCCTAGAAGAGCTAGAGCGCCCGAGCATTGACACGGAGCTCCTCGCTGTTGACTCGGCCACTCTAAGTGACTGGCGCTCCCCCTACCTGTCCTGGCTACAAGACTCCCAAGGGCCCTCCGACCCTCAAGAAGCCCGCCGAATGAAGTATCAAGCTCGGCGCTTCGTCGTCTTCGACAACACTCTCTACCGAAGATCGTTCTCCGGTCCCCTCCTGAAGTGCCTCGGTCCCGACGAGGCAAGCCGAGCCATCCAAGAGATTCATGAAGGCCTGTGCGGAGCGCACTCAGGGGCAAGGTCGCTGGCCAGAATCCTGTTACGACAGGGGTACTGGTGGCCCACCCTGCAGCGCGACTGCTCGGCCTATGTTCAACAGTGCGACCGATGCCAGCGGTTCGACCACTTGGTCCATCAGCCGGCTACGGAACTTGTCACCCTAGCCGAGCCTTACCCTTTCGCTCGGTGGGGAATCGATATCCTTGGGCCATTCCCAACGCCCAGTCCCAGAAGAAGTTCATCATCGTCGCCATCGACTACTTCACCAAGTGGATCGAGGCCGAGGCTACGGCGAGGATCACCGAGACAGTCGTTTGGGGCTTTGTTTGGAAATCGATCATTTGTCGCTTTGGCATCCCCCGAGTGATAGTAAGCGATAACGGTCGGCTAGTTCGACTCTCGGTACTTCCGAGATAGATGTGCCGACCTAAATATCCGCAACCACTTCACTTCGGTCGCCCACCCTCAGGCCAACGGGCTGGTTGAAAATGCCAACAAGACCATCTTGAAAGGCATAAAAACCAGACTCGGCAAGGCTAAGGGTAGCTGGCTCGAGGAATTGCCTAGCGTATTATGGTCGCACCGAACAACCCCCAGGACGGCAACCGGTGAAAGCCCTTTTCAGTTGGTATATGGCACCGAAGCCGTCGTTCCATTGGAGATCGCCAATCCGTCTCTCCGAGTGATCAGCTTCTCACTCGAGGCAAACGGGCAAAAATTGCTCGAGAACCTCGACCTAGCAGACGAACTCCGAGAGATCGCGAACGTCCGGGCAACGGAGTACCAGCGCCGCCTCACTCGATACTACAACGCCAAGGTCCGGGACAGACGTTTCCAACCGGGGGACTTCGTCCTCAGGAAAGCCGAAGCCTCTCGACCACTAGAGGCGGCGGGCAAGCTATCCCCCAACTGGGAAGGCCCCTACCGAGTGGTCGAGACGCTCGAAAAAGGTGCGTACAGGTTAGCGACAATGGAAGGGGAACCTATTCCTCGGACATGGAACGCAGCCGCACTACGCAAATTCTATTTTTGAAATTGTACAGCAAGATGGATGGAATAAATCCCTTTTCTTTTCATTCCAAACCATTGGTACATCAGATAGGCAAATGCCAGTACATCACATAGCAAAAAGCAAAAATCCGTCTAACACCGCCTCAAGGGGTCATCGCTCGGCTGACTCGGTCTTGATCTCCTCGCGTCCAGCCACTGACTCTGCCTTGTGCGGAAACTGGCTCGGACAAGAGGTGGTCAAGCCAGTTGCCTCGGGTGGCCCGTGACAAAGGTGACAGAGGGATTGCAGGAGGAGGCCACCTTTAAACGTTGAGGAAGGCTACCTCCCAAGTTGGCAACAACCAGGAAAAAGGAGCGCCGTGAAGGCCTCCCCCTTCCAATCTGCCAACTCCTTGGAAGGAAGGAGAGAGCAAGCAGCCCCCGAAGAGTGAAAGAAATGAAGAGCAGAAGAGGGAGAAAGAGGCTGCAGACGGAGGAAGGCTTCGGTGAGGAGGGAGCTTGATACGCCTCCTCCCCTCACACGGAGGGAAGTAACGGTGGGCTCCCCTGATGCCCCCATCCGTCCTCCGCCTCGGCGTCCACCCGGAAGCCACGCTGGAACTGAGAAAGGGCAAGAACCGTGCTTTCACACGTCGAAGCCCTCTCCAGATCTGCGCGGCGACCGTCGGACCCGTCTCGTGCACGCGCGGCGACCGTGGGATCCGTTCAACATTACAGGGCAGCGGGAGCTCGCCGCTCCCCGTCGTCGGCGGCGTCACCCTCCGAAGGATCCTCCATGCTCCGAATATAAGGGCACAACGCACAGTGAAGAGGAAGGAGCGAGGAAAGACTGTTAGAGAAAATCCCAAGCAGTGAAGAGGAAAGGGCGCCTTTCGGTCCTTCTTATAGGCCAAAGGAGGCTACACGCCTTAAATGACCCCCCCCCTCCTCGGAAACACGCCAAAGGATTTCTCCCCTAACAGTCACCTCCAACTCCTCGTCCCCCGCCCTAGCGGGATTCACGAAGCGGCCTGACATTCAAAGCATGAGGAACGGAAAGACGCCCCGTCAGAAGCCTACCAAAACTGCATGCGAAAACCACGCAGGACATATCGGCACCTCCCAACCACTCAAGATCCGCCAACCAAATCACGGCAAGGATGGTACTCAAACAGAGCAAGTCATTTATTATCACACCAAAAGGAAACCCTCTACAAAGAGGGAAGAAGACAAAAAGGGAAGGAGGCAAAGTACATCAGGCCTCGGGCCCACTTTGACATTCGGGAACGGCGGAAGGAGACGCGTCACCCCCGGCGCCTTCGGTGACGGCCGGCTCGGACACTGACCTCACCTGTGCGAGAACTGTCCCTGTTGTGAGCCCTCCCGAAACGCCCGGAGTCGGTGACCCCGATGGAGGCGACCCCTCCGAATCTCCCCCGACCGATGAGGAAGAGCTGGAAACCAACTCATCCGAGTCATAACACTGGCCGAAGGGGAACTCGATCACGGAGTTTTGCTCATCGGCGTAGTCCACCGCCCGGCGATAGCCTTGCTTGAACCCCTTTCGAGCACCCCGGCGTAATGCTACCTCGTAGTAGGGTAGAGCAGCTTTCATCAGGTCGGCCGAGTAAGCATCCGAGCTCCTGTAACGCTCGATTGCCTCCGCCTCGACCTACCCCGCCCTTCCGGCAAGCTCGACCCGAGCCAGCTCCGCCTCGACCGCGCGCTCCTCTGCCCGGGCCCGGTCCGACTCAGCCTCAGCTCGGAGATGCTCCGCCACCTCCGCCCGATCTAGCAGCTCGGCGCATTCGAGCTCCCAGCAGTTGTCTAGCTCAAGGCGAAGCAGACGCTCCTCCTCAAGGAATCGGCTTGTCCTCTTGAGAGACTCTCGGGTCTTGGCGAGCTGTTCGGCCAGCACCCCGGCTTCCAGTCGGCTCGCCCGCGCCACCTCCCGGAACGTGGAGAACTCTTTCCAGAGCCCCTCATGCTCCCCCTTGAGTCGGGACAGTTTCCTCTCGCAGCCCCCAAGGGTCCAGGCAAGTTCCGACCGCTCCGCCTCTGTCCCAGCGTGCGCCTCCGCCATCAAAGCCGCCGACTGAGCTATGACCAGGCCGCCCTCCATCAAGACATCAAGGATCCCGGGGGGGTATTGCGCCTTTCTCCCCCCTTCGTCCTTGCGGTAATCGACCGGCAGACCCGATACAGGTCGCCCGTAATGCCGAGCCTTTCCAAGGGCTCCGACAGAGGGGACCGCTCCGCCCGGGGCACCCCGCCAGAAGACTCCGCTCGAGTGACGGAACCAACCGCCTCTCGCGCCACGGTCGGTTGGGGTTGCGACGCCTCCCCAGGCGAACCCCCAACCTCGACCGGCGCCGCGGGACCGACCGCACCGGGAGCTCCAAGCACCTGGGGCTGCAACGCCCTAGCGGGCGAACCCCCAGCCCTGCCTGTCTCGGCCCGCACCTCGCCGACCGAGACATCCCCGCCTTCGGCCAATCCCCCGGCCTCGGCGCCAGCTACTTCGACATCGGCCCCCTCTGCCTCCGTGGGGGGGAGAGCCGACCCATCGCCGCCCTCTGATGGGCCCCCGGTCTCCTCGGCCCCCTCTCGCCTGGCAGGTGGGGGAGCTGGCCCCAGAGGGTCGGCCCCATCTTGCCCCCGAGAGGGGAGCGCCGCCGAGCCGGAGTCGCCCCCGGCGGTAGGAGGAAGACCGGCCTTCTTGGCCCGTTCTTGGCCTTCACGGCCTCCCGCAACTTTCCCGCCAGGGATCCTTGTGCTTTGTACCAGTTGGCCGTGAAGACCCCGCGGGAGCCACCCCCTTGCCCTTATCTCGGGCTTGGGCGCAACTCGCAGAAGCATCTGGTTCATCGGCCGCCGAGTCATCTCCCAGATCAATGACCTCAGCAGCTTCCTCCAGAGGTTCCCGCCTAACGTCTGCCACAAAGGGAGAAGACCCGGTCAGGAGAAAGAAAGTAACTACCGTCCCAGAGAAGAGCCTCGAGAGCGGTACCTGTCGACGTCAACCGCGTAAGCAAGCACCGTTCGATGTTCTCCGGCGTCACCAGCTCCTCGGTCGACTGACGGTTACCCAGCAGACGAGCGGCCTGCCGCTCCACGTGGGAGGGAACTCCTCCGGGCGAGGGGGAGATTCGGATGAAAATTGGGCGAGATCGGACATCTCCAAAACTCGTCCGTCGCCTCCGCCTTCACCCAAAGAATTGGGTCTTCCACCCCTTGTGCGAGGAGTCCTTCGCAGCGAGGGAGATGCAACTCCTGTTCCTCCTTGCCTGGATGAAGTAAAAGCCCTTCCCCGCCGACGGGTGCGCTTTCAACTCGAAAAAATAATGAAAGAGGTCCAAGGAAGGAAAAATGTCGTGCTGACGACAGAGAATCCGAAAGGCGGAAAGAAGGAGATATGAGTTGGCCACCAACTGAATAGGCGCCAACTGGAAAAACTCGAGAAGCTGGAGTACAAGAGGCTCGAAGGGAAGGCGGAACCCACTCTTCCAAGCCAGAAGGAAAGTGCAAATGTGCCCCGTACGGCTGTCCAGACTCGTCTCATACGGGGCGGCGGCAGCAAAGCTGTACCTGAGAGGCAAGCGAAAGCGATGCTCCAGCTTCCTCACCTCGGCCTCCCCCAACTCACTACAGTTGGAGACGGGCTCCCGCCTCACCTGCCCGATTTCCAGAGGCAGACCAGCCATCGAGCCGGAAGATGATCCCTCGCGCGAGCTCGAAGACTCCGGAGGGAAGGAAGTTGCCGGACCGCCTCTGCGGTTATCCTCGCCAACTCCTCAAACGCCGCCGCAAGGCTCTGCGCCTCCACTGTGCCCTCACGGCGCATCAAGGAGCCCCAGAAGCAAAGAAACTAAGGAAAGCCCAAAACCCTGAGAAGCCTAGAACGACGAACAGCGCCCAACGCCTATAAAACCCTGGAGGAGGCGGCGCGTCGTTCCGTGCTCCGAGAAAAGGGGGGCCCCTTCAGTTCAAATCCGTCAGGATCATCATTACGGGCCCAGGCGACCACTATACGTGGCTCCATCACGCCAACAGAATTCCACCCACCTGAGCCACGCCGGTCCAAAGCCTCAAAAACTACTCGACCGAGCCTCCATGGCTCGGGAGTAGGAGGGGGACAAGTGGAGAGGGGGATTTCTGTAGCCCACCCAAAGAGCAGCCCAACTAGACCCAACAGGGTCCAACGAGGCAAGCCCACCCGGGTGACAGCCCACAAGGCCCACTCAGGGAAGAAAAGCCCAATAAGAAAACACTTGAGGAACCAACTCTCCCCGGTGGCCTCTAGGCTCGGAGGGCCCGAGTGATGGTCAGATCATAAGGAAGGTCCGGCCCAAGCTGTTTCCCCGCCCGGGAGAGACAGGCATTAGCCGACCTATCCGACCCCTCTTCCACCGAGCTATGCTCATCACCCAGACAGGGCGGGCGTTTCAGGAGCTCGGCCAGACCAAACATCATCCGTTCAAGAGTCCCCAACGGATAGGGGAGCTAGAAAACCGCCGGACTTCAAGGCGATAACGTCCCCCCGATAAGGCCATGAAAGCCCACGTCAAGGACGTAAATCCTGCCGGAGACCCCTCAGCTTGCTGGACTCCTGAAGGCGGCACACTATTTAAACCAGGGTTACCCTCCGACAGAAGAAGAGAGCCATCCAGGTACTCATAGACCTAAACTCCTGAGCAATCCGCTTCACCCTCTGGTGGAGAGGAATCTCGCACGCTAGCTTTTCTCCTCCCCATTATTGCTTCCACCATAGCTCTACTGACTTAGCCATCGGAGGGTTTTACCCCAGGGAAGCCCCCTGGGCCCTCTGATACGTTTCCCTGTCTTGCAGTTCATCTTCAGGTGATCCACAGCCCGCTCAGGATACAAGCGCGAGATTTCGCCTCTTCAGGCCATGACCTGACCTTACCTTGGACCGACATTCCGGTTAAACCATACTCGTTTCTCAGGCCGGATCCCTTCCGAGCCACTACTAAAATTGCCATACATTCGGCAGACATTCGAATGGGTTCACCTCGATTCCCGTCACATTTCTATTACGGACCCGATGTCCGAACATGAAAAGGTCTGTGAATGACCGACAAAATCTGAATAGAATGAAGTGGCCCTCGTCATCCTCGGACCCTTCACATGGGGATATTGATAAGGCCTTCATGGGTCACGCTTTGACTTCGGGTCTGTCCCGATTATGATCATCGTCTGACCCATATCCTCGACCTACAGTCCGCTCCCTCTGAATACATATTTGTTCTGGGATCTGATCCCGGGACACTCCCCCGTTGCCCCTTGGCGCCTGAAATATTAATGACGCTCACGCAAGTCTTGTTTCGACCGCGGGGGGCACCACCGCAGTATGGTCGCGGCTTGACCTTGCACCGAGCCAACAAATTTGTTGGTTTCCGACCGTTCTAACCGGGATTTAACCGAATGTTTCCAGTTCCTTCGAACAATAAATTTATCGTACCCCGGCATACATATGCTCCGGTTTCCCCCGTGACGATTACGTTTTTCTTGAGCCGGATATTCGTTCGAATATTAAATGGTCAGCACGTGACCGACATGATTTCAGGCGCTTCCTTTACGCCCTCATACGAGGACTTCAGCATTTCTTAATAGATTTTTTTATGTAATTAATTTCCTGGCCATGAGGCCCTAAATCCCGGCGATTAATCAAGGGTGTTCTCTCGTATGGGGGATGTAAATGACGTCGTGACCTTTATGGCGCGACGGGTTTTGGTCTCGACATGAACCACACAATCGTCTGACCGAGTCAGATCGAGCGCACCATGGACTCTTTGGAGCCCGAATAAATTGTCACTCTGTGACTGGCACGCCCACGCACTTAATAAACCAAATAGACGAACAACTTAAAAAACGTGTCAAAAAGTGCATCCACAAGTCTGGCACGCCCGGTGGGACCTAAACCACCCTTCATCTCTTCGCCTGGATTTAGGGCCTCATGGCCTCCTAATAAACGATGTTTGCCTGTTTTGATGAATTACAGGTGCAGTCTTCGCCAGCCCTATGGGGAGAAAAGCCGGACTAGGTGCAACTGCCTTTGTGGCCTCGAGGACGCTGCTCCGAAGCATATGCAGCTTCCAAGAATCATGGGGGCTGTTATAAAAAAAGAGAGAAGAGAAAGAGAAAAGAAGGGGGGGAATCAGACCCCCTTTTCTGCAATAAGAAAAAAAAAAAGAAGAAATAATGAAGAAACAAAAAAGGGGAAGAGAAAGAATCGGCGAGAGAGGGTTTTACGGCCACGTCCGTCGAGACCCGTGCTGAAGAATGATTACCACTGCGGGATTGGTGCGGTGGAGCGAACCACTCATCCACTCCCTGAGGGGGTGACCGCTCTCTTGCACCCCCACCTTGGTCTATCATACAAAAAAGAAGAGAAGAGAAGAAGGGACAAAAAAAAACAAAAGTCGACCAGCATCGCCGACCAAGAGAACAAGAAGGAGGACGACATCCCGCCTGGCTCCAGGAGGCTCCAAGTCCATGGTGCAATGACCTGACCCGTTCCTCCCTCTTGTTGCCTCTATCCGGCATAAGACAGCCCCTCGAGTGGCTGTTAGAAGATCCAACAAACTACAATTGTAGCTTGATGAATTGCTGCCTGCTGTGGGGAATGCTTTATAGCAATAAGGCCAAGCACGGCCATCACCCTCGAAGAGAGCATGCACATACCATGCCATGGGGGATAAGAAGAAGAGATATACCCCGCCATGGGGGCATAAGAGGCATAAAAAAGATATACACCATGTTCCCAGGGGCACAAGAAGAGAATCCACCCCGACCCAGGGGCACAACAGACAACAAAGCTATACCCCGGCTCGGGGGCCTTTGAAGAAGAAACATACCCCGCCTGGGGGCACAGAAGCGAAGAGACATATCTCCCGACCTAGGGGGCAGATGAAGAAGAGCTACACCCCCACCCTGGGGGCATATGAAGAGAAATACGTCCCCCCGTAAGGGGGTAAAAGAAGCAGAACATACCCCCGCCTGGGGGTTGGCATAGAAGCAGAAGACACACCCCGACCAAGAGGCACGTGAAGAGAAATACACCCTTGCCCTGGGGGGCATGTGAGAGGAAAACACACCCCACCTTGGGGGTGTAAGAAGCCAAGAACATACCCTGCCATGGGGGCATTAGAGGTAGAATGCATCCCCGCCCCGGAGGCATATGAAGTAACATACACCTCGCCTCAGCAGCATATGAGGCCAAGAAGCATACCCCGGCTCGGGAGCATAAGAAACAAAAGATATACCCCACGCCGGGGGCATATGAAGAGAAACGCACCCCGCCCTGGCAGGGCGTAAGAAGCAGAAGAATCCACCCCGGTCTAGGAGCATAAGAAGTAGGAAGAATGCACCCCGGCTTGGGGATATTTGAAGAAGAAATATACCCCAATATGGGGGCACATGAAGAGAAATACACCCCCGCCCTAGGGGCACGTGAGAAGAATCTACCCCGACCTGGGGGCATAAGAAGAAACAGAGTTGCACCCCGACTCGGGGGACAAGTGAGACAAAGGATACACCCCGGCCTTGGGGTATTTGAAGAAGAAACGTACCCTGCCCGGGGGACATAGAAGCCATAAAGAATACGCTCCAGCCTAGGGGCATATGAAGAGAGCTACATCCCGCCTTGTGAGCATAAGAAGAAAAGAGTTCACCCCGGCTTCGGGGCATTTGACAAAGAATTCACCCCGATCTGGGGGCATAAAGAGCAAAAGAATACACCCCGGCTTGGGGACATTTGAAGAATAAACACACCCCGTCCGGGGGCATAGAAGTCATAAAGAATGCACACCGCCTTGTGGGGCACAGAAGCAAAAAGACAGACATCCCACTCTGTGGGGGCATATGAAAAGAAATACGCCTTGCCCCTAAAGAGGCAGAAGAAGCAGAGCCTACCCCGGCCCGGGGGCATAAGAGGCAAAAACACACCCCGCTTGGGGGCACACAAAGGAAGAAACTCACCCCCGCTCTAGGGGCATATGAGACAAAGTTATACCCCAGTTTAGGGGCATTTGAAGAAGAACTATACCCCGCCATGGGGGCATGAGGAGCAAAGACTATACCCCGCCTGGGGGCACACAGAGAAAGAAACATACCCCGCCTTGGGGGGGGCATAAGAAGCAAAGACTATACCCCATCTGGGGGCATATGAAACAAAAATACACCCTGACTCATGGGAATATGAAGATAAATATATCCCATCACGGGGGCATAGAAGCCATCAAGAACACGCCCCCGCTCTAGGGGTATTTGGAGAGGAAACATACACCCCGCCTGGGGGCATAGAAGCCATAAAGGATACACCCCCGCCACGGGGGCACATGAAGAGAACCCATCCCGCCTTGGGAACACAAGAAAGAGAAGAATACACCCTGGCATGGGGGCTTTGAAGAAGAAACACACCCCCCCATGGGAGACAAAGCTACACCCCGACTAAGGGGTATCTGAAGAGAGATCACCTCGCTACGGGGGCATAAGAAGCAAAAGAACACACCTCGACCTGGGGACACATGAAGAGAATCCACCCCGCTCCGGGGGCATAAAAAAGAGATACACTCCGCCCTTGGCACATAAGAAGCAGAAGCATCTACCCCGCTCTGGGGGCACAAAAAAGAGATACACTCCACCCGTGGCGCATAAGAAGCAGAAGCATCTACCCCGACCCGGGGGCACAGAAGCGAAGAGACGTACATCCCGATCTGGGAGCATATGAAGAAAGATATACTCCGCCCGAGCGGCATTTGAAGAAACAACATACCCTGCTTCGGGGGTACAGAAGCCGTAAAGAGACACACCCCCGCCGTGGGGGCATAAGAAGCATAAGTATTCACCCCGCTTGGGAAGCATCAGAAGCAAAGACACTACCCCGCCACGGGGACATAGAAGCCATAAAGAACTCACCCCGCCTGGGGGCACGACAAGCAACAGAGTTATACCCTGATCTAAGGGCACGTGAAGAAAAGACACATCCAGCCTTGTGCACAAGAGGCGAAACACACCCCTTGTGGGGGGGCGCTTGAAGTAAGCTACACTCCGATCCGGGGGCATGAGAAGTAGAAGAATCCACCCCGCCTAGGGGCACAGAAGAAAAGCTACACCCCAACCTGGGGGCATGTTAAGAGAAAAACACCCCAGTCCGGGGGCATCAATGAGAAAGGAAGAGCAGAACAAAAGAATAGTCATGGGGTAGGCGTGGTCTTTGCACCCGCCTCTTCACAATAAAAAAGGAAGAACAAAAAAGAAGAAGAGAAGGAGAGAAAGAACAGCCATGAGGCAAACATGGTCTTTGCACCTGCCTCTCCACACAAAAGAAGAAGAGAAGAAGAAAAAGAGCAATTACGAGGCAAACATGGTCTTCGCACCTGCCTCTCCATAAAAGAAGAAGAGAAGAAGGAAAAGAACAGTCACGAGGCAAACATGGTCTTTGCGCCTGCCTCTCCACAAAAGAAGAAGAGAAGAAGGAAAAAAAGAGACATGAGGCGAACATAGTCTTTGTACCCTCCTCTCCACACAAAAGGAGAAGAGAAGAAGAGAAAGAACAGCCGCAAGGCGAACATGGTCTTCGCACCTGCCTCCCCACACAAAAGAAGAAGAGAAGAAAAAAAAGAGACATGAGGCAGACGTGGTCTTCGAACCCGCCTCTCCACACAAAAGAAGAAGAGAAGACAGAAAAGAAAAAGGATCACGAGGCAAACATGGTCTTCGAACCCGCCTCTTTACATAAGAGGAAAAAAAAAGAACAGACATGAGGCGAACATGGTCTTTGTACCCGCCTCTTCGCACACAAAAAAGAGAGAGAGAGAGACATGAGACAGACGTGGTCTTCGAACCCGCCGCTTCACAAACCTTTCTCCTCGGCTCTCGTATCCTGCTACCCGACGCCCTTTGGCTCAGTCATGTCGGCCAAGGCCCACTATCAGGATTAATCCATCCGTCCCACCGCGCTCTCCGATATCTTTTCGGCTTTATAGCCTACTTCTAACATCTCTCGGCTTGTCAGCCTGCTCCCAATATCCATTGGCTTTTTAGCCTACTTTTCAGTATCCTTCGACTCTTACGGCCCGCTTTCCCAACTTTGGCTCTTGCAGCCTGCTTCCCTTTGGCTTTTATAGCCTGCTTCCCAACTTTGGCTCTTGCAGCCTGCTTACCTTTGGCCTTCATGGCCTGCTTCCCAATTCTGGCTCTCGTAGCCTGCTTCCCTTTGGCCCTCGTGACCTGCTTCCCAATTTTGGCTCTTGTAGCCTGCTTCCCCGATTTGGCTTCCGTGGCCTGCTTCCCAATTCTGGCTCTCGTAGCCTGCTTACCTTTGGCCTTCGTGGCCTGCTTCCCAACTTTGGCTCTGCAGCCTGCTTCCCTTTGGCTTTTATAACATGCTTCCCAACTTTGGCCCTTGCAGCCTGCTTACCCTTGGCCTTCGTGGCCTGCTTCCCAATTCTGACTCTCGTAGCCTGCTTACCTTTGGCCCTCATGGCCTGCTTCCCAACTTTGGCTCTTGCAGCCTACTTCTCTTTGGCTCTTGTACAGCCCGGTTCCCAATTTTGGCCCTTATAGCCTGCTTCCCCGATTTGGCTTCCGTAGCCTGCTTCCCATAATTTCAGCTCTTGCAGCCCGCTTCCCAATATCTTTGGCTCTTGCAGCCTGCTTCCCAGAATTCGGCCTTCACGGCCTACTTCTCAATTTCGGCTCTTGCAACCCGCTTCCCAATATCTTCGGCCTTTACGGCCTGTTTCCCAGAATTCGGCCTTCACAGCCCGCTTCCCAATTTCAGCTCTTGCAGCTCGCTTCCCAATATCTTCGGCTCTTGCAGCCTGCTTCCCAGAATTCGACCTTCACGGCATGCTTCCCAGAATTTGGCCTTCACGGCCCGCTTCTCATAATTTCGGCTCCTGCAGCCTGCTTCCCAATTTTGGCTCTTGTAGCCTGCTTCTCCGATTTGGCTTCCGTAGCCTGCTTCCCATAATTTTGGCTCTTGCAGCCCGCTTCCCAATATCTTTGGCTCTTGCAGCCTACTTCCCAGAATTTGGCCTTTAGGGCCCGCTTCCCGGAATTTGGCCTTCACGGCCCGCTTCCCAATTTCGGCTCTTGCGGCCCGCTTCCCAATATCTTCGGCCTTTACGGCTTGCTTCCCAGAATTCGGCCTTCACAGCCCGCTTCCCAATTTCGGCTCTTGCAGCCCGCTTCCCAATATCTTTGACTCTTGCAGCCTGCTTCCCAGAATTTAGCCTTCACGGCCTGCTTCCCAAAATTCTGCCTTCACAGCCCGCTTCCCATAATTTCGGCTCCTGTAGCCTGCTTCCCAATTTTGGCTCTTGTAGCCTGCTCCCCCGATTTGGCTTCCGTAGCCTGCTTCCCATAATTTCGGCTCTTGCAGCCCCCTTCCCAATATCTTTGGCTCTTGCAGCCTACTTCCCAGAATTCGGCCTTTACGACCTACTTCCCAGAATTCGGCCTTCACGGCCCACTTCCCGTAACTTCGACTCCTGCAGCCCGCTTCCCAACTTTGGCTCCTGCAGCCTTCTTCCCATAATTTGGCCCTCGCAGCCCGCTCTCCTCGATTTTTGGCTATTGTGGCCTACTTCCAATATCAACTGCGGCTTTTATGGCCCGCTTCCCCAATGTCCTTTCGGCCCTTCGTGGTCTCCTTCCTCAGCACCTTGGCTACTGCTTTGATTCTATATGCACATACAAGATACATATACGTAACGACAGTATGTTCTTACGTAAAAAAAGAAGAAGAAAAAAAACAATAAGAATTGCTTGGCTACCCTACTTGCATGTTTGCTTAATATAGAATAATACACCTCTTTGAAATTTTCTAGGACCGCATTTCCTTGTTAAATAATGTCGCCCCGATTTCGGATGCAGGCGCGTCACGGCATACGCTCGAAGGGAACCCAATTATGGTGGGTTCACACATCAAGGGGAAGAGTCATGGCAGAATTGCTAAGCCCAACTCACAAAATAAACCTGAGGCAACGCTCCCACACTTAGCACTTAACGTGTTCAATGGCCTTCGACCATAGGGATTGCCTGAATTACTTCTTAGCACTCTACGGAGACTTGAATTCCTGCACTCGCATGAAAGGTAATCGTGAGGAAAAAGCTACCTACCCCCACTGTAAAAAAAAAGAGAAAGAAAAAGAAAAAAAAGAAGAGAGAGAGAAATGTGGATCCGAGTAGCCGGGAATCCCCACTGAAACAAATGAGGAGACTCACGCGAAATGGTGAAGCGAATCATAATAAGGACGAATCCTAGTATCTGGGAATCCCCATTGAGACACATGAGGAGACTCGCGTCGAACGGTGAAATTCGCTACCAAAACAAACATATGGGGGCAGTGTGAAGCTACCGAAAGTCGAAAGCCTGAAACTCTGGTGTAGGCACTAGAGTAATCCTCGAGTGTCGCTAGGAAAACCTGCGTATCCCTATGGTTAGGGCTCTTTGTTCACACATTTGCACAGCCACGCCACAGAGAATTGCCTCGGGTGAAATGCGTGAATTTAGGCTATGCATGCAAGACGCGCGATACCCTCTTGACAGGTGCACCATCCCTTAATTGTGCCTCGTGGCCCGCGCCATGTCTGTGAATTATGGACGATGTCCCTATCCCATTCCCTATAAAGGGAGCTGCCTCATACGTATATTTATGTTATGCCTGCTAATGAATGCCTGCATGCTTGAATAAAAAAAAATAATATATATATATATATATATAAGTGTGTGTATACAATAAACTCAATTTCAGCTATCTTAGCCTACTTTCCCATCTCTGGCTCGTAGAGCCCAATCTTGGCCCTCACGACCTACCTCCCGCCCTCACGGCTCGCCAATCTCTTAACTTTGGCTTCTCTAGCCTGCTCTCTCAATTTCGGTTCTTGTAGCCTACTCTTCAATTTTGGCTTTTACAGCCTGCTTCCCTTTGGACCTCGTGACCTGCTTCCCAATTTCGACTCTCGTGGCCTACTCCCCAATTCGGCCCTCGCAGCCCGCTTCCCATACTTTGGCTTCTCTAGCCTGCTCTCTCAATTTCAACTCTTGTAGCCTGCTTCCCAATTTTGGCTTTTATGGCCTGCTTCCCTTTGGCCCTCGTGGCCTGCTTCCCAATTTCGGCTCTCATAGTCTGCTTCCCTTCGGCTCTCGTAGCCCACTTTTCAGTATACTTCGGCCCCCGTGACTCGCTTTCCCAATTTTGGCTCTGGCAACCGGCCCCCCAAATTTCAGCTTTCGCAGCCCGCTTTCTTGATTTGTGGACACTAAATAAATTTTCACCCCATGTTACGTGCAGGGGAATATAGAAGAGGAGAAAAGAGAAGAGAAGGTGAAACAAAGAAAAGAAGAAAAGGAAACACTCTTGAAGTGCTCCAACGACGTAGTAGCCTGCAAGCCCTCCAGCGGCACACTACTAAGTGCCCTCAGCGGCACACCCATTGTGAAGCCTCCAGCGGCACGCCCTTCTGCCGCTCCAACGGCACAGCTCCCGGCACCCTTCAGCGGCACAGCCTCACGCCCCCTCGGCGGCGCGCTCCCAGGCGCCCCCCCAGCGGCACACCTTCAGAGTGCCTTACGCGGCACACCCTCCTATGCTCTCTCCCAGCGCGCCCTTCAAGCGCCCCGGCGGCACGCTCTAGCCAGCCCTTCAGCGGCACGCCACCCCCGCCCCCCTTTATACGGCGAGCAAAAAAAAAAGAAAAAAAAAGGGAAAGAAAAAGAGGAAAGATGGTAAAAGAGGAAGAGAATGGATAAAAAAAACAAACAAAAAAAGAGAGGAAGAGAAGGGGGGATTTCGACAAAAAGAGAAAAAAAAAAGCAAAAAAAGGGAAGAGAGAGAAGAAAATAGAAAGGAGAAGAAGAGGAAAAGAAAAAAGAGAGAGAAAGAAGAGAAAAAAACAACAATAATAATATATATGTATATATGTATATACATATGTCTCCCGTCCGCATGCCCCTATGTATCGATAGGCATCCGCACGGGCAAAGACGGCTCCACCCCTGCGTTGGCGTTAGTTCCTTGCCAGCAAATAAGTCCTTTTTCGGCGCAAGGCTTCGTGCCCTAGCCACCTTCTCTCGTGCAAAATCGCCATTGTGGGCCTTATGCCCGAATCGGTAAAATCTCTATCCTTGCGCTGGCATTAGTCCCTTGCCAATGAATAAGTCACTTTCCGGTGCAGGGCTTCGTGCCATAGCCACCCGCTCTCACACAATAGTGCCATTATGGACCTTACGTCCGAATCGGCGGGAAAAAAAAACCCGTTGCGTTGGCATTATCTTCTTGCCAACGAATGAACCTTATCTTTCGGCGCAAGGCTTCATGCCCTAGCCACCTTCTCTCATGCAAAATCATCATTATGGGCCTTACGCCTGAATCGGTAAAATCTCTATCCTTGCGCTGGCATTAGTCCCTTGCCAACGAATAAGTCCCTTTCCGGTGTAGGGCTTCGTGCCTAGCCACCCGCTCTCACACAATATTGCCATTACGGACCTTACGTCTGAATCGGTAGAGAAAAAAACCGTTGCGTTGGCATTATCTTCTTGCCAACGAATGAACCTTATCTTTCGGCGCAAGGCTTCGGGCCCAAGCCAACAATTACATATTATCTGCTCGTCAAAAAAAAAGAAAGGGGCTTAAAATAGAGGTGCCGTGCCGGACTTGCCCCTACACGAGGACAAGGGTAAAAATGGCAATAACCTAGTGGTGGCGAAAACCCGAAAGGGCGCTATAGGCAAAATTGGGTATCCCGCCACGTGAAAACCCGAGAGGGAGCGTGGGCAAAAGCAAGAGGGGGTTGGTGCCGGCGAAAACCCGAAAGGGCGCTTGCACCAGTAATGTGGTTTAAAAAAAATAAGAAGAAAAGAGAGAGAAGGGAAGAAGAACAAAGAGAAGAAGAGACAAACAAAGCATGTCAGCTCCCGGCACCCTGTCGGCACTGACAAAGAGAAGAAGAGACAAACAAACTACGTCAGTCCCCGGCACCCCATCGGCACTGATAAAGAGACAAAGAGACCAACATACTACGTCAGTCCCCGGCACCCCGTCGGCACTGATGAAGAGACAAAGAGACCAACAAAGCACGTCAGTCCCCGGCACCCCGTCGGCACTGATGAAGAGATAAAGAGACTAACATACTACGTCAGTCCCCGACACCCCGTCGACACTGATGAAGAGACAAAGAGACCATACTACGTCAGTTCCCGGCACCCCGTCGGCACTGATGAAGAGACAAAGAGACCAACATACTACGTCAGTTCCCGACACCCCGTCGGCACTGATGAAGAGACAAAGAGACCAACATGTTACGTCAGTCCCCGACACCCCGTCGGCACTGATGAAGAGACAAAGAGACCAACAAAGCACGTCAGTCCCCGGCACCCCGTCGGCACTGATGAAGAGACAAAGAGACCAACATACTACGTCAGCCCCCGGCACCCTGTCGGCACTGATGAAGAGAAGAAGAGACAAACAAACCACGTCAGCTCTCGACGTCCTGTCGGCACTAACGAAGAAAAGAAGAGACAAACATACCACGTCAGCTCCCGACACCCCGTCGGTGCCGACAAAGAGAAAAGAGACAAATACACCCACGGGCACCGCCCGGCTCATCCTTCGCCTGCGCTACCCGTGGGTGGGGGGCATTTGTGGACATGCAAAATTGCACTCCCGTATGTCCCAACTAGTCCAGCATCAACAACAACGTCAACTGAAGAAACTGTGAAGAAGGGAGGGCCACCCGGACTCTCCGAACACATACACATCACCGTGAAGCCGTCTCCGGAGTCACGACAGTTAAGAGGAATCAACCACCAAGAGCCCCACAATCCATGGGCCTCAAAGAAAATCAGATGGGCCACAACTCGCGCTCTCAACGGGCTCAGGACTGCCCATTTAGGCCTTCAGCGGCACGCCCTCAGGCCTCTTCAGCGGTACGCCCAGAAGCCTTCAGCGGCATAGCCTCACGCCCCTCAACGGTACGCCCCCTGGCCTGCCTTCCACGGTGCACCCGTGGTGGCCCTTCAGCCGCACACCCGGGCCTCCCGCTCAGCGGCATGCCCCCCAGCCCGTTCAGCGGCACACTCCCCTGGCGCTCCACCGGCACGCTCGGTCGGGACGCTCCACCGGCACACCCAGTGTGGGAATCTTCACCAGTACAGTCCCTGCGCACCCCTGCTATCCCTCAGCGGCACACCCAGGGTGGCCTTCAGAGGCACGCCTTTTTTTCTCTCTTCGCCGGCACGCCCTCAGGCCCTTCGCCGGCACACCCCCGCTGGCCTCCGCCGGCACGTCCTGTGGCCCCTTCAGCGCCCTGGCGGCCTCTCAGCGGCACGCTTGTTGTGCCTGCCAGCGGCATGCCATTCAGGCTCTTCAACGGCACGTCCTGCCAGAAGAGATCTTGCGCCCATGCCCTATGGATCCTTGGCGCACAGTGGGCTGTCCGAGGTGTCGGCCGGGGATTGGGCAACGCATGCTACTCCTCTGCCACCATGGACGGGGAAGTCAAACCCCATCATGGCCAGTCACTTCCCACCTTCGACTACCGTGCTCGAACGCCCCCGCTGCAGGGGGTATAAAAGCCCCCTTCTTCGGCGAACAAAGAAAAAGAGAAAAGGCCAGTGGAGGGAGCCACGACCGAGCTACCTGAAAAGAGAAGAGGAAGAAGAAGAGACGAAGAAGAAGGCAAAAAGAGAAGAGAGGAAGAGAGGGGGAGGAGTGCTCTCCGCTCCACCCACCGCCGCCGTCTGTGCGAAAAGAGAAGAGAGGAAGAGAGGGGAGAGTGCTGCTGCTCCACCCACCGCCACCGCCTGAATAGAAGAAGAAAAGGAAGAGAAAGAAGAGAAGAAGAAAAGGGGGAGAGGGCTTGCTGCCCTTCCCCTCCCCGCTGCTACTCCGGCTCCCAGCGTCCGTGCGAAGAGAAAAAGAAGAAGAAGAAAAGAGAGGAGAGAGAAGAGAGTGAGCTGTGGGAGGGGAGGAGTCCATGCTCCGTTCCCCTTTCTACTATATTTCCTTTTCTTCTTTCTTTTCTTTCATTTCCATTTTTTATCATCGTCGCGATGTATTAGCCCCCCCCCCCTCGGGGGGGGCACTCCTTTTGTGAGAATAAAAGTAGAAGGCTTGCAAGTATTTTTGGACATCTTTCTAAAGCATTTCTTCCGTGTTTGCATCCTTCGGTGTTTCACGCGCCTTCCCTTTTTTTCCTTTTGTTAGGGTTTGCTTCCTCCCGGGCATTTTTGCCTTCGTTCACCCCTGGGCGCCCTCAGCAGCACAACCCAGCCGTGCCTCCAACGGCACACCCCAGTTGTGCCTCCAGCGGCACGCCCCTACGGGCCTTCCCCGGCAGGCTCTGGCCAGGCCCTTCGCCGGCACACCACCCAGCTCCTTCTCCGGCACGCCCTAGCCAAGCCGTTCGTCGGCACACCCCTACGGGTCTTCCCCAGTGCACTCTAGTCCACCCTTCGTCGACACACCCTGGCCTCCCTCAGGCCCGCACACCTCTCCAGCCCCTACAGGCTCCCTGACCGGCACGCTAGCCACCAGCCCCACCTTCTTGCCCGGTGCACCCCCCTAGCAAGTCCTAGAATCATCTCCCATTCGTCGTTCCCTCCGAGTTTTCTGAAGTTTTATTAAGGTGTTGCCTCTCTCGAGTGCCCACCTCCAGTTGTCGGGTTCCGCCACTCCTTGTGGGCGCGTTCCCTGTATCTCCCTTACGCTCGGGTCAAGGGGAGATGCTGCCGAATTTTTGTTAGAAATAATAACGAATTAAAAGGTAAAAAGAAAGCAACAAACAAACGAAAAGAACAACAACAAAATGCTTTAACCAAGGCAAGGGAACCGCAATCAACACAAAGAAAGTCAAATCGAACGACAACTATGCAACTTGAACATTCATCCTCGGGGTAGAAAGGAAGGGTGTTAATCAAGAGAAAGAGGGAAGAAACCCACGCAAACTGAATAAAATCAAGAGAGAAAAGAAAAAAAAGAGAGAGAAAAGACATAAGAATGGAAGAGGAGTGGGCTCCCCATGCCCTTCGTCGGTACACCCTCCAGCCACCCTTGGCCGGCACGCCCGCTCGCGCCCTTCGCCGGCACGCCCCCTTCAGCCACCTTCGCCGGCACGCTCCCGCGACCCCTTCACCGGCACGCCTGCACGTCCTTCGCTGGCACGCCCCTCCAGCCACCTTCACCGGCACGCTCCCACGACCCCTTTGCCAGCACGCTCTCCCTACGCTCAGCGGCACGCCCGCACGTCCTTCGCCGGTACGCCCGTTCGCGCCCCTCGCCGGCATGCCCGCTTGCCCCTTCGCCGGCACACTCACCCAGCCCCTCCGGCACGCTCTCCCTGCCTTCGCCGGTACCCCTTCTTTTGGCCCTCCAGCGGCCCACTCTCTCTCCAGAAATACATATGTAATATATAGTGATAATAATAATAATAATAACAATAAATTAATGAAAATTATGATGAATAAATAAACCTGAATATATATATATGTGAATTAGATAAAATAAATTTGAAATAGTGATAATAATAGTAAAAAAGGGAAAATATAATAATAATAATAAACAAAATGGAGAAATCATTCAGAATAAATGCATAAAGGGGAATAAACAGCACAAAATCATATGGTTAAAAATCCCAGATAAAAAAAATGGTAAAACCTACATTGCAGCCACGTCTCTCCCGTGACCCGATGCTGAAGAAACAACAATGCCGCCCTTGCAGGCCGGGCCTGAGTCTTGGGAGTTATCCCGAAATGGCCATGACCCGACCTTACCTTGGGCCGACATTCCGGTTAAACCATACTCGTTTCTCAGGCTGGATCCCTTCCGAGCCACAACTAAAATTGCCGTACATTCGGCAGACATTCGAACGGGTTCACCTCGATTCCTGTCGCATTTCTATTACGGACCCGTGTCTGAACATGAAAAGGTGTGTGAATGACCGACAAAATCCGAATAGAATGAAGTGGCCCTCGTCATCCTCAGACCCTTCACATGGGGATATTGATAAGGCCTTCATGGGTCACGCTTTGACCTCGGGTCCATCCCGATTATGATCATCGTCTGACCCATATCCTCGGCCTACAGTCCACTCCCTCTGAATACATATTGGTTCTGGGATCTGATCCCGGGACACTCCCCCGTTGGCCCTTGGCGCCGAAAATATTAATGACGCTCACGCAAGTCTTGTTTCGACCGCGGGGGGGCCCACTGCAGTATGGTCGCTGCTTGACCTTGCACCGAGCCAACAAAGTTGTTAGTTTCCGACCGTTCTAACCGGGATTTAACCGAATGTTTCCAATTCCTCCGAACAATAAATTTGTCATACCCCGGCATACATACGCTCCGGTTTCCCCCTTGACGATTGTGTTTTTCTCGAGCTGAATATTCGTCCGAATATTAAATGGTCAACACATGACCGACATGATCTCAGACGCTTCCTTTACGCCCTCATACGAGGACTTCAACATTTCTTAATAGATTTTTTTATGTAATTAATTTCCTGGCCATGAGGCCCTGAATCCCGGCGATTAATCAAGGGTGTTCTCTCGTATGGGGGATGTAAATGACGTCGTGACCTTTATGGCGCGGAGGGTTTTGGTCCCGACACGAACCACACAATCGTCTGACCGAGTCAGATCGAGCGCACCATGGGCTCTTCGAAGCCCGAATAAATTGTCACTCTGTGACTGGCACACCCACGCACTTAATAAACCAAATAGACGAACAACGTAAAAAACGTGTTGAAAAGTGCATCCACAGCGACCCATGTTGATTTGTATACCATTCATGACATTATAGAATAGGAATCTATGAACTTCTGTGACTTCATTTCTGCTGCCAACCTTGGGATAAATAAGGGAGATAAACATATGGTGTAAGACACGCTGCAGTGGTGGGAAGTAATTCACATTTAACTCAATCAAATCGCTGACACCACGTACGTACTCACAGTTGGTCATGGCAATAGAAGTATCTTCAACCTCCCCATGGCCATAAGCCATGTTGGCTCCTCTAGCCGCAACCCCTAAGCTCCTCTCAAACAGATCGGGGTTAATGTGAAGCTCAACCCCTCGAACAACAGTATATAGCTCATCATTCCTTGAAACCAAGATCCCATAGAACTCCTGTACTAGGTTGGGGTAATGACGGTTATACCTAGTGACAAAATCAGTCCAACCCGGCTGAATCTCAAAGACTGCACATATGTCGGGGAAGAGCTCATTCACCTCATTGAAATTGACCAGTCGAGGGTCGATGATGGGACGAATAAGCAACCTAGGCGCTCGACGCGGTGTAGGCGCCTACTGTGGTGGAGGAACGGGTGCCTCACGTCTCTGTCCACTCCCTTCCCCTTGGGCAGAACGTTGAGAGCTTCGTCAAGGCAGCATCCCGAACTAGAACCCGATAGAAAACCCTTGAAGGAAAGATTCTCATCCCGGGGGATGAAGAAAGATCTAAGGACACTCCAGGGGCTTGCAAAAGCCTTCTCCACTGACCGAAACCAAGGTGGGAACTCCGCGAACGCACTAACGGTCGAATGGAGTTCATCTCGAAAACGTGACGAACAAGCCGGATCTTGTGCGGATGGAGAAAGGATGAGGTTTGGAAGGTTGGGAGGTGGAGAAAATGGGTGTTAAGGTTAGGGAAAAGTGGTGGAGGGTGAGTGGAAAAGATAGAATGAGAATGGGGGCTTTTAGGACCCCTTATAGGTTGGCTCGGGTGGGACTCGGACAGGCCGGTTCGCCAGAACCGGTCGACCGCTGCGGGGCTGGAGGTCGACCGCTAGCCCAAAAACCCCAATTGTATAAAAAAAAATTTGTTTCTATTTCTTTTTCCTTTCCCTTTTTTTTTGTTTCCTTTTTTTTAGAATTGGGGGGGACTAACAACCGACTTTCTGAATTGAGCCAATGTCATGAAGTAGAGGGAAGGAAGTAGATGCAAGTTTGAGGAAAGTTTCTAACTCCCCCTCAGAAGTTACCTTAAATCCGACATCACTGAGTCCACAATTGTTTATCCAAGAAGTATCTGGCCTTAGAAAAACTTTTCAAGGAGGGTTATACATATAATTACATTCAAGCATGCAGGAATGTATATGAACACACAAGGTAAGAAGTAAAGACAAAATGCATATTTTTCTACCCTTGATGCATATGAGTTTCTACAAATACAGAACTTAACCTAAGTGCAAACCTATGCATGAATGCTCTCACCTTTGCACATCCCAAGTTCTCTTCTTATCTTGTTAAATTGATCCTGGTTGAGGGGTTTGGTGAAAATGTCAGCTAGCTGATTGTATGTGTCAATGAAGTTCAATTCAAAGACCCCTTTCCCCACATGATCTCTCAGAAAGTGATGATGAATATCAATATGCTTGGTTCTAGAATGTTGAACAGGGTTTTTAGACAAACTGATTGCACTGGTATTATCATACAAAATTGGCACACATTTCATCACAATATCTAAATCAAGCAATTGATTTTTGATCCAAAGTACTTGGGCTCCACAACTTCCTGCGGCTACATATTCAGCCTCGGCCGTTGAGAGAGCTACTGAATGTTGTTTCTTGGAGGCCCATAAGACTAGACACCCACCAAGAAACTGACAGTACCCACTAGTACTTTTACGATCTACAATGTATCTAGTATAATCCGCATCAGTGTATGCAATCAAATCAAAAGAACTACCGATGGGAAACCACAAGCCAAAATCTATTGAGCCAAGTAAATATCTAAAAATGCGTTTAACAGCCGATAAGTGAGATTCTTTAGGGCATGACTGAAAACGGGCACAAAGACATACACGTAATTGAATGTCAGGGTGGCATGCTGTAAGATACAGTAGTGATCCGATCATACCTCGAAACAGTGTAGGATCTATTGTTTTACCATTTTCATCTTTGTCTAACTTTGAGGTTGTCGCCATTGGAGTTGACAAAGATTATGCTTCAGCCATCCCATATTTCTTCAAAAGTTTCATTGTGTACTTGGCTTGGCTTTTGAAAATGCCCTCAGGCGTTTGCTTCACCTGCAGTCCAAGAAAGAATGTTAGTTCACCCATTAGGCTCATCTCAAATTCACCTTGCATGATTTCTGCAAATTCATCACATAGCACATTATTAGTAGCTCCAAAAATTATATCATCCATATACACTTGAACTACCAATATATCTTTACATGATTTCTTTGTGAAAAGTGTTTGATCAACCTTACCTCTCTTGAAACCATTCTCAATCAAAAATGACGTGAGCCGTTCATACCACGCCCTTGGTGCTTGCTTCAGTCCGTACAAGGCCTTCTGGAGCTTGTACACATGGTGTGGATGTTTGGGGTCTTCAAAACTTGGAGGTTGTTCTACAAAAACATCCTCTTTGATATACCCATTTAGAAACACAGATTTAACATCCATTTGAAACAATTTAAAGTTAGATGAGCAAGCATAAGACAATAGAATCTAGACTGCTTCTAGATGAGCAACTGGTGCAAAAGACTCATCAAAATCAATACCCATCTCCTGGCTATATCCCTTGGCCACAAGCCGGGCCTTGTTTCTAACAACCAATCCCGTATCATTTAGCTTATTTCTAAAAACCCATCGGGTTCTGATAATGGATTGATTCTTAGGTTGTGGCACTAGAGTCCACACCTAGTTTCTTTCGAACTGGTGCAACTCTTCATGCATAGCCTGGATCCAGGATTCATTTTGAAGAGCTTCATGGATATCCTTAGGCTCTTCCTGTAAGATTAAGGCTATCAAATCTTCTTCTTCTACTTGCCTTAGAGATGCTCTAGTTCTTACCCCATCTTGAGGATTACCGACAATATTTTCAGCTAGATGATCCTTTAAGAATGTGGAGGTGCTTGGAAAATCAAGGTACTGCACTTGCTGCTCTTGCAGTGTCTCAATTGAAGGATCTTCATCTTCTTCACTCTTGATGGGTATTCCTTCCTTTGGTTCATCCTTGACTTTAGATGTTCCAGCATTGGTTGAACATTTGGGGGCTTCTCCCTTGTAGAGCTCATATGGAGTTTTCTTCAAAATGGGCCTTACCATTGCCCTGTTGATGATGTAACATGCTGTACTGACCGCCTCAGCCAAAAAATATTTTGGTAGAGAGTTTTCACTTAACATGGTCCGTGCCATGTCTATCAATGTTCTATTTTTCCTCTCCACCACTCCATTTTGTTGGGACGTCTTTGGTGATGAGAAGTTGTGTGTGTACCCGTGCTCTTCACAGAAATTGCTGAACTCATGATTTTCAAATTCGCCACCATGATCACTTTGGATAGTGGTGATAAGGTAGCCTCTATCATTTTGGACTTTTCTGTAAAACACTTGAAATTCCATCAATGCATCATTTTTATTGGATAGAAATAACACCCAAGTAAATTTGGAATAATCATCAACATTCACGAAACCATAGGATTTCCCTCCTAGACTAGATGTCCTAGTTGGTCTAAACAAATCGAGATGCAGCAATTCCAAAGGCCGGGAGGTAGAAACAATGTTCTTATTTTTGAAGGATATGCGTGTTTGGTTGCCTTTTATGCAAGCCTCACAAATTTTATCACTTTCAAACTTTAGTTTTGGCAAACCACTCACCAAGTCATGTTTAGACAACTTGGAGATCACTCCAAAACTAGCATGACCCAGTCTTCGGTGCCATAGCCATACATTGTCATGATTGTTAGCTACCAAATACATATCATCACAAGACACATCATCAATATCAATAGTGTATACATTGTTGCTCCTCTTGCCGATGAATCTGATTTCATAGGATGTTTTATTTAAGACAAGACAATGGGTTTCATCAAAAATAATCTTAAAGCCTTTGTCACACAGTTGGCTTATGCTCAACAAGTTATGATTCAAACCTTTCACCAAAAGAATATTTTCAATCAAAGTTTCAGAATTCTTACCTATGCTACCTATTCTAATTATTTTACCTTTGTCTTTTCCACCAAAAGCAACTGAGCCTCCATCCTTATCTTGCAGCATGGAGAACGCTTTCCTGTCCCCTGTCATATGTCTTGAGCAGCCGATGTCCAAGTACCACTTGCTTCCCCTGGCTTCAAGACATATCTGCAAGAAACGACATTCTCATGAAAATGATTTTGGTACCTAAGCTAGTTTGGGTCCGTAGGAGTTAGTCAAGTTCTGTGCATATCTTTTCTAGTGGACTTTGTTTGAACCAGCAATTTGCTATAACATGACCAAATCTACCACAATGATAACAGTTAATAGGTGTAAACTTTCTTTGAGATTGTCGTGGTTTGGGTTGGACATGTTTTAGTTTAGAATTTGAACATGAAGTATGGTTGTTATCTTTTTCATGAACAAAGGATGTGGTGATCTTATGCTCAAAAGATTTTTTATTTTGAGGAGTGTATCCCAGTCCTTCCTTTTGAAAATTGACTTTAACTCCCAACAAATTATCTAGATTTTGTTTGGATTTTACAAATCTTGACAAGGTGGACTGAAGTTCAACCACTTCTTTATCCAAACTCACATTTTTCTTTTCAAGTTCTAAGTTTGTGGATTTCAAAAATTTTTCTTCAACTTTCATTTTTTCACACACTTTCTCCATTTCAGACATTTTGCAAGATAGCTCTTCTTTGGCTTTTTCACAATCTGAAATCATTTATAGCATACTTTCTTTCTCTTCCGTTGCCTCAAACCATTCCTATTCCAATTTTTCAAACTTGACAAAGATATCTTCATGTGATAAATCATCATTTTTCTTTTTGAGAGTTTTATTTTTAGATCTGATTTTCTTGTATTTAGTATACAGTTTTTCATATTTAGGCTCCCATTGTTCATTAGAAATAAAATCAGGGTCCGAATTTACCTCGGTTGAGTCATCCTCATGTGCCATGAGGCACAGGCTCTCCACGAGCTCTTGTATCTCCTCATCGGACGGTTCGTCCTCTTCATCGCTCCATGTGGCGACCATGGCTTTGGGCTTTCTGAAGTTATCTTTCTTGAATTTCTTCTTCAGATCTGGGCACTCTCCCCTCATGTGCCCGGGCTTCTTGCATTCGTAGCATATGATGCTACTCGGCTTGCTCGACTCACCCTTAGTTTGATTGGGCTTCCTTTGCCCCTTTCTGAAATTACCTTGGAAGTTTCTCTTCTTCCTTAGAAATCTTTTAACTTGGCGAGTGATCGTAGCCAGTTCTTCTTCTTCGTTGCTCCCGTCACTGGATTCTTCTTCTTGGGAGTCATCATCGGATTGATGAGCTCTCAATCCAATCACCTTCTTCTTCTTGATATCTTCCTCGGCTGTCCTCTTCACATTTATCTCATAGGTCATGAGTGACCCTATGAGTTCATCGAGAGTAAGTGTGGACAGATTTTTGGAGTCTTCAATGATGGTGGCCTTGGTGTGCCACGTAGGAGGGAGGGATCTTAGCACTTTTATTACGAGCTCAGAATTAGTGTAATCTTTCCCAAGACTTTTGAGACCATTCGTGATCTCAGTTAGCCTTGCGAACATCTCTGAAATTGTCTCTTCAGGCTTCATCTTGAAGAGCTCATAATCTTGGACCAGAAGGTTGGCCTTGGTCTCCTTGACTTCGGGCGTCCCCTCATATATGAGCTGTAGTTTGTCCCACATTTCTTTAGCCGAGCTGCACATGGAAACACAAGAAAATTCATTAGGGTGTATCGCACATTGCATAATATTCATAGCATTGAAATTAACAGTGCATTTCTTAGTTTCCTCAGGTGTCCATTTTTCTTCATCATCCCCGAGTTTGTAAGGACCCTTGTCCACAACTCTCCAAACTTCGTACTCTTGAGCCCTCAGAAAAATATGCATTCTATTTTTCCAGTACGAGTAGTTTGAACCGTCAAAGAAGGGAGGACGGTTAATGGAGTGACCCTCGTGCATCATACCCTTGTTTGCCATTGATCCGGATCTTACTCTAGATCGTTAGATCTATGAAAGATAGAGCATTGTCTCTGATACCAATTGAAGTCCCGCGATCAATCACACACAAGAGGGGGGGTGAATTAGGTGATGATAAATTTTAAGATCTTTTAACAATCATAAAAAATGTATCGAGAGCAAACAACAAACAAAAATAGATCAGATGAAATATAAAATGAATCTTGCGAGATTAACCTCTATAGTAGTTCTTTGGTACTAGGTGGAGTCAGGGAATCCGAAGATTCTCTCATACAAGGTATTTTCCTCCCGACAGGATTGACCGTGTCGATCAGAAGCTACCTTTTGATATACCAAGGATCTCCGGTAAAAGGGTTAATACAGCTCAAGCAAAATAATGGAACTAGATAACGATGCAACAAACAACAAGCTAGATCAGAACTGGAGGTAGGAGAAAAGGAGAAAACCACACAGAACACCACGATTTTTAGGTGGTTCGGATGCAACAACTGCAACCTACGTCCACCCCTCATCGACCGTGAGGATTCACACACTATCTTGTATAAGGTTACAAGATCAAGGCGTGCACACACACACTCGTGTGAGTTCAGAACTCCCATGAAGGTGCACAAGCACCGAAACACAAAGAAGAGTGAAGAATAGAGAAAACACACACACACACACACATGGATCTTCGTAGATCCACACACACATAGATGTTTGAATATTACAAGAACACAAAAACGAAAGCCCAGCAAGATTGGAATGGAAAACACAAAAAGAAAATTTCAGATTCAAGCTCCCCCTTAGTTGATGAAGATAGTTTTTGGATGCAACTTGATCTCCTCTTGGCTTGGGGTTGATTTGCTCCATATGTTGCTTGAAGATGGATGAAGATGGATGAAGCTCTTCCTTCTCGGAGCACTACTCATGGCTATAGTACCAGTTTTTGAATCTCCCCCTTGATAGCCTCCCTTGGCCTTCTTTGATTGATTAGGGTTACAATCCTCAATGAGATATTTTTATAACTCTTGAATGGTCAAGAGACAAGCCAGGGACCAGATCCACAAATCATGGGAAGATTGCTGGCTTTCGGATTAAACAAATCCATGAAGAGAGACTTCCCACATTGAAACCAAAATGTCAACAAAAGAGGCTTTTCGAGGCTGGCGGTCGACCTATGCATAGGGGCGGTCGACCGGAATTTTATAGGAAATTGTCCATTCGTTGCTGGGAGAATCGGTCGACCACTAGAAGCTGGCGGTCAACCGCTGGCTGGGGTTTCTGCAAAAAATTAAAAGGTTAGCCAATCAAATATAATATATGAAAGAACATTTTATGGCTACCTTGTTCCAATCAGGTGAGTGAGTTTGATCTTAGCCTGGGTGGTTTTGAACCCAAATCAATGATTTATGCATTTGAACGGGTTTAAACACCTAAGCTTATTACATGAAGAAGTGGGCTTGAATGTGTGTTAAATGAACTTGATAGTTAAGACATTGCACGTGATAAAACATATAACCCTGGGTTTGTTATCATCAAAATTACTTGAATATACTCAACAGAACGACTGAGAGGGAAGGCAAGGGAAGAAGCAAGAGATGATAATGCATCAGCGAGAATATTTTGAGAACGAGGAGTGTGAATGTAGATGAGCTTACAGAACTGCCTAGCCAAGAGCGTGACTAAATCTTGATAGGGCTTGAGTTTAGGGTCACGGGTGCGGTAAGTTGAAAGAACTTGACGCAGCACCAATTGAGAGTCTCCTATGATGTTTAGGTATCGCGCGCCCATGATGTAGGCGTGCTTCAGTCCGGCAAGGAGAGCCTCATACTCGGCTATGTTATTTGTGGCAGGAAAAGAGAGCTGGTAAGCGATGGGGATGGTTACTCCTTCCGGAGTGAGGAGAACGACGCCGATTCCACGGCCCTGAGAATTGAGAGCACCGTCGAAGTGCATGGACCAGAAAGGGAGATGAGTGAGTACAGCCAGGTGCTCGTCAGGAAACTCATCCTGGATCGAATCAGTGTAAGGGTAGGAGAGTGAGAGAGATGTTCAGCAATCGCATATCCCTTGATCATTTTCTGAACGACGAAGGTGATATCAAATTGAGAGAGAAAGCTCTGCCAGTGACCTAATCTGCTAGAAAGGATAGGTTTTTCTAAGAGGTGACGGATTGGGTCCATTCTAGAAATCAACTTAACTTCATGGGCCAGGAAGTAGTGCTTGAGTTTCTGAGCTACCCATACTAATGCTGCGCAGGTTTTCTCCATAGCAGTATACCTAGATTCAACAAGATTAAACAATCTAGAGAGATAGTATGTTGCCCTTTCCTTCCCTTCGTCATCCACTTGAGCCCGGACAGCTCCTATGGAGTCATCAATAATAGAAATGTATAATATCAGGGGTTTCCCAGGGACCGGGGGTTGCAGAACTGGGGGATTAGATAGATAAACCTTAAGATCCTCGTAGGCCTTCTGACATTGTTCATTCCATTCAAATTTAGCCCCCGCCTTCAACAGTTCATAGAATGGGCAACATCTTTGCGAATGTTGAGATATAAATCTCTGAATGAATTACAAACGCACGATCAGTCCTCTAAGTTCAGTGATGTTCTTAGGCGGTGGCATTTCCATAATGGCCTTAGCTTTCTTCGGATCGATCTGAATCCCCCGCTTACTAACTATGAACCCTAGCAATTTCTCTGATGCAACTCCAAACACACATTTCTTTGGATTCATTTTTAACTTATACTCCCTAGCCCTTTGTAACACCTTAGCTAAAATGGTGGGGTGTCCTTCCTTAGACCTCGATTTCACCAGAATATCATCCACGTAGGCTTCCATATACACATGCATCATGTCGTGGAAGATAGCCATCATTGCCCGCTGATACGTGGCACCTGCATTCTTCAATCCAAATGGCATAACAACATAGCAGTATGTGCCCCAGGACGTGGTGAATGAGGTTTTCTCTTGGTCCTCGGGAGCAAGATGGATTTGATTGTATCCAGAATATCCATCCATAAATGAGAGGGCTTCATACCCAGCCGTGTTGTCAACCAACACGTCAATGTGAGGAAGCGGGAAATCATCCTTCGGACATGCCTTGTTTAAGTCCCTAAAATCAATACAAATCCGAATCTTTCCATCCTTTTTCATCACCGGGACTATATTCGCCACCCATTGTGGATATAACACAACTCTAATAAACTTGGCCTTAGGTAATTTATCAACTTCCTCCTTTATCCTTAAGGCCATTTGAGGGTGGAATCTTCTTGATTTTTATTTGACGGGTGTTGCCCCTGGTTTAAGGATAAGTCTGTGTTCAACCAGAGCAGGGTCAAGACCCGACATGTCCTCATAGGACCAGGCAAAAGAATCATTATACTCCTTTAAAACCTTGATTAGTTTCTCTTCAACCTGAGGAGGGAGATTAGAGGAAATGATTATGGGCCTAGGGTCCTTTTGGGTTCCAAGATTAATTTATTTTGTGGATTCATCCATTGCCGACGATGGCTCATCAAACCTCTTTAAACCTTGTGCGTACAGATCGGCAGCGTCATCCATATCGCTTTCCTCATCATCGACAGGGTCCTTCTCATCTATGATTTCATACACTCCCAATCCGTCATTGCTCCACACCTCGTCTACTTCCTCATCATCCTCTAGAACGATGGCGGTTGCTACAAACTCAGGACATTTGAGGAGGGCATGACATCTTTGGGCTAGATCCTGAAGAAACCTATCTGGGACGGATTTGGAATGATGCATCACAGGGTGCACCGCAGACGTGGATGGGCTGACAACACTAGAGCTAGATTCTATCCCAACTGACTCTATCAACCTAGGGGACTCTGTACACTATACATTTAACCTAGGAGATAAGAAATCTACAGGGAAAGAAGCAGGGGCCTCGTGCCCATGGCAGGAAGACAGACAGAACATAGCGTAACCCTCCATTGAATCCTCCGTTTTAAAATTGACGTTTTTTTTGGAGATCGGAGGAAATCACCCAACAAGAAAGATTAGAGGAGGGGGGAGAAAGAGGAAGTTGGAGGGGGAAGAGAACATCAAAGAACGGATCAGATGAAGAAAACCACATTTCAGAAAGATTGGTCGTGGGGATCCACATAGTGGACCAATCAGTGGGTGGGCACTGCCCACATGCACACGAAACAAACAAAATTTCAAGTTGCCTGTTCGTAAAGAACGGGTCGACCACGATTGGTGGCAAATGGGGAATAAGTCCCAATCGTTGAAATAAGGAGGCAAAACGGGAGGGAGGCCAAGAAAAGGTAATGATGGAGCTCCCCTCTTCCTGTGGCCTCCGATATACTGGCTTTGTCGGAGAGCACTTTACTAGCTGCATCTCCGCCTTCTTCGAACAAGCTTCTTCTTCTTGAAACAATTCTTCAAAGCTATGACAAAAATCTTCCATGTCACCCACCAGCCCCTTCAGCGGCGGCGGTGGGTCGGCAACAGCACAAGCGACATCACTTTTCTCATCAACACAGGGTGGCGTCTTCTTTAAAGTACCTGGCTACAACGGGCCCTTCATGAAATGCTGACGGTAGTCCCACGTCAGTGGCCCGGAGTCTCCCAGAATTGACAATGCTTACTCCCGGTAGCCAAGGCCTCTTCGGCTCATCTTTCTGCCCCTAGGGACGGGCGTAGTCCGCCCCTGTAACTGTGCGCCGAGGCCCATGCCAGGCTGATAGCCTAGTTTCAAGATCATGTGCCATCCTTTAGAATCTCTAATCTTCGACTTGATTTTGACATTGACAGGTGTAGTGGCGGGCTTGCGTGACGCATATGCCCATGGAAAGTTCAAGTCCATCACTGATAAAACTGGCTTGTTACTTGGCCATAGTGTAGGTAGAATTTTGTCAGCAATAGCATCAACTATCTGGATCATGGAAATACTTTTCACCTTGACCACCTGCCCCTGAAATGGGAATTTGACGCATTGGTGGGCGGTCAAGGGTACTGCATTCAAGCTATCAATCCATGGACGACCCAGAATAGCCTTAAACATTGGGTCTATGTCCATCACATAGAATTCCACGTCCATTTTTAAAGGCCCTAGCTCGGCCTGAACTGTCACAACCCCGTGGCAAGCTCTCCTGGAGTTATTATAAGATGCAATAGTTGTCGGTGTCGGCCTTAGCATGTCTTCCGAAATGTTGCAGGCACACAACGTGCTCAAGGGACAAACATTAATGGAAGCCCCCGTGTCCACTAGAGCTGAATCAACGGCCACCTTGTTTAATGAAATCGAAATACATAGTGGCATCTGACGTGCCTCTGGGGGTGCTAATTCTGACTCAAAAAAAGAAATAGACGGCCCCTTCGTGATAGTGGCCAACACCGACGGCAAACTGTCCACCGCTACGTCCTCGCTACCCATAACTTTCTGTAGAAAAGCCCTTAGGGCATCTTGGTGTAGCGTGGACCTCTTGATTAACTCCAGGACTGAGATCTTGGCTGGCATTCGGTCCAAGTGCTGTAACAAATCATATCTGGTGCCTGGGAAGGGGTCAGTTTCTTCAACTTCAACTGCTGAGGAAGGAATTGTAGTGTTGGGTGTAGACGCACCAGTAGAGGGATAACTTCTACGAAATAAATGCCTACTCCGGAGGGCGAAGTTTCGTGCCGGCACGGCATCAGATGGACTCCCGATCGGCCCAGTGGGTGAGTAGAAGGGATAGCAATGGGGGTGAGGATGGCGGAAGCTAGTCTGACGGGCCCTGGCGGAGTGGTGATTGGCAAAGGGTTGAGTGGAGGGGTAATGAAGGAGGGTATGGCGGGTGATGGTGGAAGGATTGGCGGAATGGTGGGTAATGTGGTAGGTGCAATAAGTGACCTGGAGGGAATGGTGGGTGGAGTAGTGGTCAAGGTGGTGTGCCAGAGGATGGAAGGAACAGAAGGCGCGGGGAGGTTGGTGTATGCGTGGTGGAAGGCTAAAACATGAGCGGGAGTCTCATCATCAAAAGATCACCCAGCATTGGGAGCTGGGCAGTGAACTACATTCACTTGAGCCAGTGTCGGCGGTTGCTGCTGCAGAGTGGGCAGATGGTCTGGCATGGGGTTTTGGTGAATCCCGAGTTCAGGTGGTTGCTGCTGCTGCTACTGAGGTCGAGGTTGGGGTTGCTGAAATTGCTGCTGCTGTGGCGCCACCTACTGCGGCCTTGCCTGTCTCCTCTTCTCTTTGATGTCTTCTATCAACTTATGCATCTGGGCCAAGTCAATCTTTTCCCCTTCATGTAAATCATACACTTAATCCCGGAATTGAAAGCACCTATCTATAGTGTGGCTAGGCTGCCGATGATATATACAATACCTTGATTGATCGGCGGTCGGGTTCCAGTTCTGATGTTCCGGGGGGAGCTGTATGTCACCAGTGTACATTAAAGCCGAGAATATGTCTAGCAAAGTTTCGAGAAGTGGAGGATAATGGGCTCTTTTCGGACCCGGCCGAGTAGGTGCATAACCAGCAGGAGGAGGAACATTATGGTATCGGGGTGGCTGCTGAGGCTATTGTGGTGGTGGTGGTGGTTGTTGTGGCTGTTGGGGAGCTTGGAAAGAGGGTCGGGGAGCGGGCAGAGCGGAGAACTAGGGGTGGCGTGGAGGTTGCTGAAAACGGGGTGGAGCAGACTAGTTTGGGAACTGAACAGCCTACACCTGCTCATTAGTTTGAACCCCCTCGGTAACAGGGCCCTGGGATTTTCTTGTGGTTTTAGATTTCTGGGCCTCAAATAGGGAATGGATAGGGGAGTCCTTGAACTAGGTTTGTATAAACCGGGCTCGACTGTACAACTGGTGCATATTTGATATATCGTTCATTGCCAGAATATTTCGGAACGTAGGTGTAGCATTTGAAATTAACAATTTCACTTTTTCTTCTTCCGGGATCTGCCCGAGCACACGTGAGGACATCTGCCTCCATCTGTCTGCATAAGTTGCAAAATCTTCATCTGTCTTCATCTTCTCTGCTACTAGGTCTATAAATGAGTACTCTAGGCCTACCCGATCCTGAAATCTTTGTATGAACTTCTCTGTTGAGTTATGGTTTTGATGATTGTCGTGATTGTTAAGTTATGGTTTTGATGATAACTAAACTTAATGTGTGATTAAGTGATGATAACTAAACTTGTGGTTGATTGCTCATGCTCCAGTAATCTATGTATGTTTGAGATGGAAAATGGCAACGGTTACATGGTCTTAATGCTTGGTTTGCATATGTTGGTTCTACAAGAGGTTTCAAGCCTTTATATGATTGAACATATGGACTTGAGCTTTGATGAACACTTTTGTTCAAATCCTGATCAAATAGTTTGAAACTTGTTTGGTTGATTTTTACGCATACCATACATGCATTTGTCAAAGCAACAAGTGTTCCAATCTTATATGTGAAATTGGGTCTCTATGTAAATCACTTCTTGAACTCTAATACATATTTCACATATCATTTTGAGCTTGCATTATGTTGAAACAACTCATGAGAAACTTGCTTGAAAATTAGAATAATGGTACTTATATCTTGCTCAAATGGTTTACAATAACCTCTTGTTAATTGATTGAAACTGCCAAATGGCCAAAGGGGTTTCATACATGTACTTCATGCAATTACCACATGCATTATTGATCAAAGTTCTAATCCTTTTTCTATGGTTTTGTAGGTCAAAACACTCAACATATATTCCCCAAGATCAAAGGAGTTTGAAGCCTCAAACTTAAATGGGTTGCAATGGAGTTCGGGGGTGAAACCTAAAAGTCTGAAGTTTACTATAGCTGTAGGTCGACCGCCCCAGGTCGACCGCCAGCAGTGGTTGACCGCCCCAGGTCGACCGCCAGCAGTGGTCGACCACCCCAGGTCGACCGAAAATGCCAGGGATCAAATTTCTACAGTTTTCTCAGTAGCGGTCGACCGCCAGACCGCCAGTCCTGAGCCAACATATGTTGACTTTGTTTTCCACTTCGAGAAGAGCTTTTCTCCTTGTAATTCTTTAATCCTAATGACACCAAATCACCCACAAAATGTGGATCTGGTCTGGGAGATGTCCATGGACCATTCAAGGGCTATAAAACATCTCATTTGGAGCCATAACCCTAACCATCCAAGAGGGCTTCAAGGGAGATCAAGAGGGTGCTGTCCAAGGAGGAAGAAGAGAGTACTGTAGCTCCGTGAACAGTACTTCGTGCAGCAAGTTCTTCATCTATCTCCAACCCATTCAAGATACTTCTCAAGCCAACAAGCATATATGAAGTGAAGAATCAAGCAACCAACAAAGAGAGATCAAAGAAGAGGCTATCAAAGGGGGAAAGTGAGCTGTTGCAAGAGCAAGAGGAGCTGCGTGAACAGTACTCCGTCTAGCAATCCCTTCATCCATCTGAAGCCATTCAAGCTCAATTTGAAGCCAACAAAGCTCCAATCAAGAGTAGAAGCAAGCAAGCAATCAAGGATTCAAGGGAAGGCTGCCCAAGGGAGAAGAAAGAACTAATGTAGCTCCGTGAACAGTAAATTCGTGGAAGGTTTATTCATCCATCTCCAAGTTCTTCAAGCTTTATCTAAAGCCATTCAAGCTCCATTCAAGTGAAGAAGGAAGCATCCTTCAAAATCTACATCATACACTTAGTGGAAGCCAAATCCGGAGTCTTCTAAACCGTGCTTCATTGTTTTTGTGTTTTGGGCTTTATGTTTGTGTTCTTTATAATCTGGAAACATTTGTGTGTGTGTGTGTGGATCGTTGTTGATCCGTGGTCATGTGTGGTCATTGTGTTCTATTTGTGTGTGTGTGCGTAGAGCTTCCTAGATCTACGTGTGTGTGGATCTATTTATATCCGGTCTTTTTAGTGTGTGGAGTGCTGCATCTATTGCAGTGTGTGTGTGTGTGTGTTGTTGATCCTTTTGTCGGATCATGTTGGAGATCTCATCTCCGTGTGTGTGTGTGTGTTGGGGTGCGTCCCCATGTGCGTAGGCAGGCGTCGCCCTGCGTGTGTGGTTGGAGCGTCGTCTCCGTTTGGGGATTTATCCCCGAGTGAAGCCTCACCGGGTTTGGTGAGGGGTGGACGTAGGACTGCCGTCGTTGCATCCGAACCACCTTAAAAACCGTTATGCAGTGTGGTTCGCATTGTGTGGTTTGGTCCATTTCTTCTACCTCCATTCTCCATGAGTATTAGTGTAAATTGTTTGTTCCGATTTATCCTTGTGTATGTTGTATAATCTATATCATTATCATACATAGTTTGATAAATCTGATTTGTGATCATATAGTTTTGAATCTCTTAACTAGCATTATATCACATGTTTCAAAAAGGTCAAAAGTTTTCGTAAAATTGGTAAACACCCAATTCACCCCCCTCTTGGGTGTCATTGATCGCGGGACTTCAATTGGTATCAGAGCTAAGGCTCTATTTTTCATAGATCTAACGATCTAAGAGTGATCCAGATCAATGACTACCATGATGTATACCTTGAACTCTCCACCCGTGTTTGATGGTTGCAATTTTGATTTGTGGTTAGGAAGGATGTGTAGTCTAGTCAATTCATACGACCCTAAGCTATGGAAGCTTATCTCACATGGTCCTTATGAATTGCCTAAAGATAAAAATGTCTGGACTGCAAATCAAAAGCTTAAATATGATTAAAACTGTTTGACTCTAAAATTGCTTATTGCTACAGTTGATCATAATTATTTCCCGTTTGTCTCACATTGCAGATCCGCGAAGGACATCTTGGATGGATTAAGTAAAATCCAAGAAGAGCATGGAGACCAATGTCTTGTGGCAGGCACGAGCGAACAAAGGAGTGATCAGCCAAGTGGATCAAGCTCACCAAGTGGATCAAGCTCAAAGGTAAATTCTGATTCTGAAAATGAAGATGAATTCAGCTATGAAGAGTTGTTGAATGCCTATGAAGAGTTGGTTGATAAGTACAAGAAGGTTAAGTCTGAAAACACAAAATTGAAAAAGAAATCTGAACATGCTTTTCATGGGAGTGGCTCTTGTAACAAATGTTCTAAACTTGAAAGTGTTAGAAAGGAAAATGATGCATTGTTAATTCAAAATTCTTTGATTGAAGGCAGATTGAAGCAGCTTGAAAATTCCATTCATGAAACCTCTTCATGTGATGAATGCTTAAGATTCAAAATTGAAAATGAATGTCTTCTGATTGATATTAAAAATCATGAAGAAACCAGTTCATGTATGAGAAAAGAAAAGGTCAAAAGTTTTCGTAAAATTGGTAAACACCTAATTCACCCCCCTCTTGGGTGTCATTGATCGCGGGACTTCATTCTCTTTAATCACCTTGAAGCTCTCTGCCTCCTCCAACGGCAAAGTGTAGAACCATTCTAGCGCCACCCCATCCAATGACCGGCGGAAGAGATACGCCATAAGGCGGTCATCATGCTAGAACTGCGCCGATTCATATAGAAACTCCCTTACGTAAATGAATGGGTTGCCATTCCCGTCGTACTTACGATATGTAGGGAGCTCCGACTGAGGAGGAAAGTGAATGTCCCGGAAGTTAGGAACGGGGACATCAGCGAGAGACTGCAAGCCGACCCACTTATGGAGGAGGTCAATTTGTTGCTGTAAGGCAGCCCATTTATCGAGAAGTTCCCGTTCCCAGGAAGGAGGAGACAAAGCAGGAAGAATAAAACTAGTATATGGAGCTGATGGGTAAACTAATGAAGGGGGAAGCCCATAAGATGGATAATGGGCCAAGGAAGGGCCCATATCTGCATGAGCCAACTGGGCGGCCCCTGGTTGAAGACGAACATAATCAGCCGGGTCCACAAGGGCCAGTGGCGCTGGTGAGACAGAGGTATAAGGACCAGAATAAGAACTCAAGGGGATCTGGGTCTTCCCCTGTCAGCAGTCTGATGGGCCGAGCTAGAAGCTTGGCCCGCTTCTATACTAGGAAATAGGAGGGTCCGAGGATGAACATGGGTGAGATCAATGGGTGCCGCAGTGGCAGCCCCTAACCCAACAATCGGGGATGAAGTGGCGGCAGTAGACATGCCGTGAGAAGGATTTGAAGACGGGGCATCCGGCCCCTACAGAGCTTGACGGAGGAGATTGAGCTGGGTGGGATCTAACTGGGCCATCATGTGAAGAATCTGATTGGCCGAGTTCTGAGAAGAGGAGTCAGAAAGAGAGGGCTGAGCACCCTCAACAACAATTGTTGGAAGAGGAGGGGCGGTCCCATCCCTTCCCTTCACGTGCGTGACCCTAGGTGGGTCCTCCAGAAGTCCCTGAGGGAGAGAGTCCTCATGGGAGTGGGAGAAATTGTAAGAAGACATGGTGGGTGAAGGATCAAACAAAGGATTGAAGTAGAAAAAGAAATGAGAGCTGCCCTTAGGAGAAGATCCTGAGGGTGTGAAGCAACTCCACATGCAATGCTCACTGACACAAAAGAACGAACCTAATGAATTTCTAAACAACCAAACTAATCAAATGCACACAGAAAGAGAGGAGAGAAGAGGTAATCAAATGACCAACCAAGTTTAAATGATGCACAGCAAGTTTTAGAACTTCTCCCTTTTAGAACCTTACTGGATTTATTAAAATGACAATTCTCACAACCACAAAGGTGCCTAACAAGGGTCGAATTGGAGACTTGGTTGACTCTAAAGGGGACTCTCTCTCACGGATGCAATCCTAGACTGGTGTGGCAAGGTACAACCCGCCCGTCGTCCATGTGGGAATCCACGGCTCACGGGATCTTACGGAGGTCCCGGGTAAGGTCACCTAGTCGGCTCCAAGGAATATGGAGATGAGAGGATCCCCTACCAAGGTAGGAATGTAACTAGTATGGAAAATATGAATGAATCCTACGCGCACTGGGGTGCATGCAAAATCTAGCCTAAATCTAACAAGTAATGACCAATCAAATATGACAATGATTATACAAAATTAAACGACAATCAGGGGAGATCAGAATAGCACCAAACAAATATGAAAAGATATGGAATAGCAATCAAAGTGGTAATCCCGGGTGCACTGTAGCAGACAAACACTGTATGATTGGAGACCGCTTAGGGAAATAAACGGTCCTAGGAAGGACCGTGTAACAGCAGGGAGTAGTAAAATAACAGTAAAAACTTAGAACTGAGATGAAAGAAAATAAATGCGTACCTGAGATGGCTGGACGGTCTATCGACAAACCGTGCGAAATGTGAAACAACCCTAAATAGACCGCAGAGAGTCAGTAGAACCACAAGTATCAAGCAGAGTAACATACCCGAGCCAGCAGATGAGCACGGCCTATTGGCAAACCGTGGAAACTGATACACGATCCGGAGAGGACCGTTGAAGCTAAGACTGGGACTGCACGATCGATCGTCCGACCGCGGGAATAACGAAACGGCTCTAAGCAAACCGCGCACACGTCCGAGGACAAAACCGGGGTGGACAAAATAGCAACTTGAAACCACTCAAATAAAACACCCTAACCAAGTGATGGGGACATCGAAGAAAGATCGTCCGCATTTTGTTTGCATTTATGTCCTTTTATATTTGTATGTATACCCTTATGTTATATGGGTACGCAATTGTAAGTCTTAGTGGGTTCATATGCAAAATTCTAGTAGGCCCAAGCAAGGGGGCCCCCAGCCCTTTCCCATTGGTCCATGTCACCCATGTGGGGCTGGTCAAACCATCCTAGGTGGCATGTAGAAGGTTTGAATGGCAATTAGACACATGGGAGACAAGGGTTACAAAATTTCAAAGGGTAGGCTACCTACCCATTCCCATGGTCAAGGGGACGCCCCCTTCCACTAGAAGTAATTAGGATTTTTTATTTTGTTTCAAACACTTATTTTATTCTAAACCCTAGGTCTAAGGGCAATTTGAGTCATTTGGCCATTTGATATATATACTTGTATTTTCCCATTTGGAACAATTAATGATAGAAGAATTGTTAAAATTTCTTGGAGAGCCCAAGAGGTTGGTGCGCCCCTCTCCCTCCCCCTCTGGTTGCATCTTCCCCAACCCCATTTCTAGAGTGGTATCCCTTCTATTCCCTCCCCTCTATCTCAGGTTTTGATCTGTGCCGCCGCCGCCGCCGTTCGTGCCGCCATCAAGCCACCGCGATGCCTTCGTCGGAGTTCTATCCATTCAGGACAGTAGCATCTTCCACGAATTTCTGCTCACACCTCAGAGATCTTCTTGAGATGGGATTTTTAGGGTGTGTTTCAGAGATTCCCACCACCCTCCATAAAAATTGGTTTGGCCTCTAGTCTCTGAAATCCATTTTTACATTTTCGTCCAACCTTTCATTCCAGTTCTGCCAGGTTTCTATCTTCAGTGATAGCAATCCTGAGTTTTCCATCTCCCGACCCCTTTTTGATTTTTCAAGGAGCTCCCAAATTTACTAGAAGTTCTGTCTACCTTCCCCTATCACCACGATTTTTCTTGATTTTTCTTCAGCCCTCCACATATTTTCTAAAATTCACCCAAGTTCCCAAATCTGTTCTGTCTGCCTCAGTCTAGATCCGACCCTTCGCCAGTACAAACTCTCTAGAAAATCCAAACTTCCATATTTTATAGATCTAAACATATCCATGGTTTCCTCTCTTGAACCTCTACAACGTTGCTGAATAACCCAACTTCAGATTCGGAGGTCTACCTACCGGTCAATGCCGATTTACAGGTAACTTAGTTTCTACCTGAGCAAATTTAAAACTGAGAACAGCAGCTTTCATAATTCGTCCATCAGAAACACAGATCTGATGAATTTTTCTGAAGGCCACTAGGTTAAAGCACTTTGAAGCAGCTTTCCAACGGCACTGGTTTTGCCTTAATACGACGTCGGTGCTGGTCGCAGCGAGCGATCTCGCCGGGTCGCGCGCCTGAAAATAGCAAGTGCAGGTCCGTGGCCGGTTATTCTGGCGGGTGACGATCGGAGCCGCCCGGCTTCCGACCGACATTCCAGCGCGCCGCCACCCTAGGGGAGCACCCCTCCAGGCGTACCCACTACAGCGGTGCCGCCCGGTCCCACACGGCCCCTCCGACCAGTACGTGGGTCCCATGGTCGCGAGTACGTGCGCTGCCGAAAAGTCGCAAGAAGCTGCTCGTCAACCCGGAATCGGTCCTCCCGGGCCCACTAGTGTAGCCCTTTATCTCCCTGCGTGGAGTGGGTAGTAGTTCTTGGCTGTCATATTTGTGTATTACTTGTCCCGGGAGTACGAGTTCAGCCGGGTCCGTCTTCCCCACGCCGAGAGCGTGGAGGTATCGTGTTCGCTCATACACTTGGCATTTGCTTTATTCATATATACTTGTTTATGCCGCTGCTAGACATCATGCTAGGATCGTAGCTCACTATATATAGTGATATCACCACTGCTGCGAGAGAGAGCGTGACCATCCCGTGACCTGATCCGGGCACGAAATTGTGAGTTGACCACCCTAGCTCTAGCCGATTTCTCAACCGTGCACGTCCGACGCTTCCCTCGATAAGGGACGATCGCGAGCTCGTCTAGAGTCCGAGGATCGCATTCATAATTCGAGTCGAGTCCGTGTCTCGTCCCGCATCAATTTGGTATCAGAGCAAGTTTGAGTCTAGGGTAGTCAGTGCATCCGTCATTGCATAAGTATTGCACGGTCTAAGTCGAGTCTAGGATCATCATATTTTTTTTAAAACAAAAAAAGGGTCTTTTTTTGGGGTCACATTGCATCCCAATAACCCGGTATACCAAAAGGTGTTGTCCAAACGATAGGTTACGCCTATCGGGAAGGTCACACACTTGCGAGAGTGATCTTCGGATCGATTATCTTCGCCAGGTACCGGCTATTGGTTAAGTCTAGGTGCATCCTCTTGTAGTGTGCATTTACATTAGTCGGTGTCTCCTAGTCCGTGTGTTTGTATGCCCACTCGTAGGGGTACACAGTACTCACCCCCACCACCACCTATGGCAGATCCCCGGGTCACTAGTCTCGATGCGTCAGCTGTGGCCGAAATGTTCCGAACCCTTATGGGAGAAGTGCAAGGATTGCATACACGTCTCGATGGGTCAGATACACAAATGGGTGATTTAAGTACTCGAATGGATAGGATGGAAGGGATGAGTACACGAGTGAATGGCCTGGGCACCCGCCTAGAAGAGAGGATGAAGGCCGTAGAGGATAGGACCGCTGGGTCGAACCAGTCTGTTCAGGGATTGGTCGAGAGAGTTGCCACACTAGAGAGAGGCCCAGCCGAGGCACACTCGATTGCCCTAGTCCAGGCACCCGTCCCACCTACACAAGGTCAACCGGAGCCGGTTCACCAACCCATGACTCCAAGGGTTCAAGGGGTAGCTGTTAGGAGGCACGAAGTCCCCGAGGTGCATGACTATGAGTCTGATAATGAGCATCGGGGAGATGGTCGTGATCGTCGCCCTACACAGTGTACCCACGACCAAGATATGGATGAACGGGCCCTTAGGACCGTTCGGGCAGACCCTCCCACCTTTGGCGGGTCCTTAGACCCAAAGGTTTATCTTTATTGGGAGGCTGCCATGGACCGATATTTTGAGTGGTTCGAGATGTCGGACCAACGGAAGGTCAAGTTTTTCAGGATGAAACTTTTAAGCCAAGCACAAACCTATTGGAGGAACGTGGAGAACCTACTATTTCATCATCATGAACCTCTGATCGATACGTGGACCAAGATGAGGGAGAAGCTTAGGAAGAAGTACCTCCCTACCTCCTACCGCCAGCGTCTCATAGAGAGGTGGCAAAGTCTCACTCAAGGAGACCGGTCCGTCTCCGATTACATAGTCGAATTTGATGAATACTACTTGCGATGTGATGCCAAGGAGGAAGACTCCCTCACCGTCTCCCGATTTCGACGTGGTCTACGGCCGCACCTACGGTATGAGCTTCTTCGCTGCAAGGTGGACAAGTTGGAGGATGCATACCAAGTTGCTCTCGAGATGGAGCAATTCGAGGGAGAGTTCGAGTCTATTCCGGGCTTCGCTCCTCCCCGTAGTGCTGATTTACGTGGCTCCTTAGGCTCATACCCGAGGGGACCCATGGCTCGTCCTCATGAGCCCGCCCGTCAGGAGCACTTCACTCCTAGACCTCGACCTCCCCCACCACGGGATCTACCTCCACCCCAACCACCGGCACCCGTTGCCCGTCCCCCGGCACCCATAGTCCATCCTCTGGCACCGGCACCCCCCCCACTGTTACCCCCGGCACCTACACCTCAACCCTTGTTGCCCACACCCCCTACCCTTCAGGAGGATAAGGGTAAGGCCCCTCTCATCGGAGAGAGTAGTAGGTCCCGTCTACAGTGTTTCCATTGCCATGGTTTGGCCACTTTGCCAACCAGTGTCCCACTCGTGCCACACTAGCCCTAGGGTTTGAAGATGCCTCACCTTCTGGACTCGAGATTATTTACTATGAGGCCGATCCGGAACTCGCCAATGAGCATGAAGCTCAGGAGCTTGTCGCAGCCCAGGATGCAGCCGCTTTGTAGGGTTGATGTCACCATCTTAGTCTAGGGTCTTACATGAGTCAGTGTGTTTTCTTTGTGTGGTTTGTTTGTGGGGTGTGTTTGAGTCGATTGTTTGTGTGGTTTGCATACGTGTGTTAGTGCATGGTGAGTCTGCATATGTCTTGTGCAAGCTCGTTATCGTTCTCTTATGAGTAAGAGGCGAGTGGACTCGCTCAATGAGTATGGGATCAGTTCTACATCCATGTCCCGGATCTAGTCACCTACAGGGACTCAGCGGTGATTCCTAGTTAGTCTTCGAGCCGTCTCCTTCCCCTTGAGAGTGACTCCACCCCGGAGTGTTCCACCACTAGCCTCTTCCCATAGTAGCATGCGCATATCGAGTATATACGGAATGAGCAGGTGACGATCACTTGGTGTGGAGCGTACCCGCGCTACTTGGTACGGTGACGGATCCGCCGGAGCTACTCGAGCAGTCACCCCCTTTACTCGACGGGGTCGAGTTCTTCCCACCCGGGGAGAATTGATGGGGACATCGAAGCAAGACCATCTGCATTTTATTTACATTTATGTCCTTTTATATTTGTATGTATACCCTTGTGTTATATGGATACGCAATTGTAAGTCTTAGTGGGTTTATATGCAAAATTCTAGTAGGCCCAAGAAAGGGGGCCCCCAGCCCTTTCTCATTGGTCCATGTCACCCATGTGGGGCTGGTCAAACCATCCTAGGTGGCATCTAGAAGGTTTGAATGGCAATTAGACACATGGGAGACAAGGGTTACAAAATTTCAAAGGGTAGGCTATCTACCCATTCACATGGTCAAGGGGGCGCCCCCTTCCACTAGAAGTAATTAGGATTTTTTATTTTGTTTGAAACACTTATTTTATTCTAAACCCTAGGTCTAAGGGAAATTTGAGTCATTTGGCCATTTCATATATATACTTGTATTTTCCCATTTGGAACAATTAATGATAGAAGAATTGTTAAAATTTCTTGGAGAGCCCAAGAGCTTGGTGCGCCCCTCTCCCTCCCCCTCTGATTTCATCTTCCCCAACCCCATTTATAGAGTGGTATTCCTTCTATTCCCTCCCCTCTATCTCAGGTTTTGATCTGTGCCGCCGCCGCCGCCGTTCGTGCCGCCATCGAGCCACCGTGAAGCCTTCGTCAGAGTTCTGTCCATTCAGGACAGTAGCATCTTCCACGAATTTCTGCTCACACCTCCTAGATCTTCTTGAGCTGGGATTTTTAGGTTGTGTTTCAGAGATCCCCACCACCCTCGAGAAAAAATGGTTTGGCCTCTAGTCTCCGAAATCTATTTTTACATTTTCGTCCAACCTTTCATTCCCGTTCTGCCAGGTTTCAATCTACAGTGACAGCAACCATGAGTTTTCCATCTCCCGACCACTTTTTGATTTTTCCAAGAGCTCCCAAATTTACTGAAAGTTTTTTCCACCTTCCTCTATCACCATGAATTTTCTTGATTTTTCTTCGGCCCTCTACATATTTTCTAAAATTCACCCAAGTTCTCAAATCTGTTCTGTCTGCCTCAGTCTAGATCCGACCCTTCGCCAGTACAAACTCTCTAGAAAATCCAAACTTCCATATTTTCCAGATCTAAACATATCCATGGTTTCCTCTCTTGAACCTCTACAACGTTGCTGAATAACACAACTTCATATTCGGAGGTCCACCTACCGGTCAATGCCGATTTACAGGAAACTCAATTTCTGCCTGAGCAGATTTGAAACTGAGAACAGCAGCTTTCATAATTCGTCCATCAGAAACACAGATCTGATGAATTTTTTTGAAGGCCACTAGGTTGAAGCACTTCGAAGCAGCTTTTCAACGGCGATGTTTTCGCCTCAATAATATCTCGGTGCTGGTCGCAGCGAGCGATCTCATCGGGTCGCGCGCCTGAAAATAGCAAGTGCAGGTCCGTGGCTGGTTATTCCGACGGGTGACGATCGGAGCCGCCCGGCTTCCGACCGACGTTCCAGCGTGCCACCACCCTAGGGGAGCACCCCTCCAGGTGTCCCCACTACAGCGGTGCCACCCGGTCCCACACAGCCCCTCCGATCAGTACGTGGGTCACACGGTCGCGAGTACGTGTGCTGCCGAAAAGTCGTAAGAAGCTACCCGTCAACCCGAAATCGGTCCTCCCGGGCCCCCTTGTGTAGCCCTTTACCTCCCTGCGTGGAGTGGGTAGTAGTTCTTGGCTGTCATATTTGTGTATTACTTGTCCCGGGAGTACGAGTTCAGCCGGGTCCGTCTTCCCCACGCCGAGAGCGTGGTGGTATCGTGTTCGCTCCTACACTTGGCATTTACTTTATTCATATATACTTGTTTATGCCACTGCTAGACATCATGCTAGGATCATAACTCGCTATATATAGTGATATCACCGCTGCTGCGAGAGAGAGCATGACCGTCCCGTGACCCGATCCGGGCACGAAATTGTGAGTTGACCACCCTAGCTCTAGCCGATTTCTCAACCGTGCACGTCCGATGCTTCCCTCGATAAGGGATGATCGCGAGCTCGTCTAGAGTCTGAGGATCGCATTCATAATTCGAGTCGAGTTCGTGTCTCCTCCCATATCACCAAGCATAAAATGTAGATCAGCAAAACAATAGCACGATGGGCACTAGGAGTCCCACCGTGATCGCCAAAAAATGGGATGTTGACATGTTTTTTCCCCCCTCTTTCTTTTTCTTACCTTCCTTTTCTAAATCAAAAATATAAAGACGAGCAAAGTGAAGGAAAGAAAGATGAAGAGGTGTGTGTGTGATCGTGATCGCCACCAAGACACGAGTACTGGAGAATACTACGTACCTTGGAAAGGGAGAAAGCACTCTCCCACAAAATACAGCGCTACGGTGGTAAACGGTCTGGGATGAACTGCGCAAGGAATGGCACGGCCGCTCGATAGACCTCTCACAACTCTGAAGAAGGGCGCGGGATCAAGACGGGTCTGGCGACAGAACGATTCACAGACGACCGCAGGAAGGCATTGCACGGTCAGATCTGGGCCGTGTACTCTTCTAAGCAGACGAAGGAAGACCGTGTGATTCTGCCAAACTCCGAGATGTAGGACTTGATCCTCCACCCCTTCCGGCCAGCCAGAGGGGATGGGCCTCGTGCTGTGCTGATGCTGACCTACAAAATAATGTAGAGGACAAGAAAACAAAACCCAGAATAGCCTTGAAACGCGTAGTAACTATAGGAAAGAATGGAAAATTAACATAATAGCATGGAAGGGGCGATACCTGAGGTGATTTTTAAACCCCTATAGGGCGTCAAAACAATAGGAGTGTGTGAAGATGATGTGGAACAGTGCAAAAAATGTGGAAGAAAATGATGAAAAGAAGCATGCAACGGGTGAACTAAAGACTAAACACCAAGACTAAGACTCCAAACAAAAGACTACTCTCTGAACCGGAGGCTTAGAAGGATTTAGAAAGCCTCCCTCCATGGCTATAGTTTGCTCGAGAATTCGGTAGAGCTTCGCCGTCGATATTGGATCTCCCCCTTTTCAAGCTTGGACTAGGGGTTCTATTTATAGACCCTTGAAAGTCCAACCTCGAAATTGGATTTTCCAGTGGATATCAATCCGAGTTTACAAAATGAAATTCATAGATAATCCTCTTATCTCCCACCCAAATCAAACGGCACCCCATTTGGTTGAGAAACCATAGAGAAATGGGTGGAGGAAGTTGGAGGTTTAACCACGGATAGAGAGAGAAAATCCCAAACAATCCACAGTTTTCGAGCCAGTACACGGTCGCACGATAGGCCGCCCATACAATTACACGGTCTATTGCTAGACCGTCCCATGCTGTCGGTGATAAATAAATAAAAATGGAAAATTATCTACTTATCTGCCGAACAGACTGGCTACCACGGCGTTGGACTCTTCAGAATAAAACGGTCTAATGATAGACCACTCAATGAATGAAACGGTCCAATGCTAGGCCGTGTCCACATGTTAGTGATAAATCCAGAAAAATAGGATAACTAGATAATTATCTGAAAAATCAACCGGCTGAGGACTCTGGGAGCTGAACGGTCTAACGACAAGCCATTCAATGGGAGTAAACTGTTGACTTCAGACTGTGCAAAAGCTTGTCGGTGAAAATTCAAAAAATCAAATAAATATCCAATAAATCAGTAAACGATTGCAATAAGACCGCTCAGTCACTGAACGGCCGGTCGTTAGACCACGTACAGCCTGGACGTTTGAAATTGATAAAATGAGATAAGTGATCCTATTTACCCCCAAACCAAGTGAAATCAAGGCCCATTAAGCCCGAATTTGAGGTCAGACTTTAGCCAGGGAGGGAGGTACCCATAAAATAAGCCAAAAAGTATGCCTGAAAATAGCTCAATGAGTAATAGACAAGTCGAGACATCAACAAATGATGATAAGAGGAATGACTCAACTCATAGGCAAAAAATGGGTGTCAACAGCAGGCACGCAGGCCACATCAACTCGACCCTCAGGCGGTCGTCCTCTCCGTGCGGGACTACGAAGGTCGCCATCCAGTACGCCAAGTAAGCTGCCAGGTGCATCACTTCCGGCATCCCATGGGGGTTTCACCCCTCCCGCGATGCGTAGATGTACCTCGTGTACGTCCGGAACCGTAGCTACACCTCTATATACTCCTCCCACGGAGTTTGGTCTCTCGCAAACTCCTGATAAAAGTAGAAGGGCCCATTGTAGAAGTGGCAAACCCACACATTCAGTGGCACCCTAGGAGTCTGTGCAGCTCTCTCTCTCCCAGCTAGGGCTAAATCCCTCAAGGTCTTCAGCAGATACCGATAGCTGTAAGGAACTCTGTATCATCCCAGCCCATCTGTGTGGCTACGGTGGAGGTCATCCAGCACCACCTCCTCATATCCTTCGCCGCTGATCGACAGCCCAGAAATCCTGAATAGAGACCACAAATCTAGTGAAGTCTTCCCCTCAGTCATCGCCATTATGTTCCACCGGTGGTTAAAGCACTCTACCAACGCATGTAGCAACCCGGTGTAGCAGGGGTACCCGTACAACGCTGCAGTCACGGAATATATGATGTCGGCCCGGTCCAGCAGCACCCGGTAGTGATGTATGATCCCCATCAGCCACTCAGTAGCTCCCTGGAGGTACCTGTGTGAAGGGATCACCGCCCAACGGCCGTACCAGCTGACAACTATCTGCTGTAGAATCTCGGCCAGAAGGCTGTGGTCGTCATAGCCTTCCCCAGCATACTGTAGCCCTGATGGCTCCAACACCAACCCCGTGGTACCCTCTATCTCTGCCCGATGGTAGCCGTGCAAGTCCCAAGAGGCGGGACCTATCGCTCCGACGCAGTCCCGAAACAGGTCCGCCCTGTTGAAGAAACCCAGACACTCAACACTGGGAAACTGACACTGCCTCCAATAGTCTCCAGAAAAACTCGGGAAGCCATAGAGAATGACCCCGTGTAGGCTGTCCCTGCCCACTAAAATCGCCCCCTCCAGTCGGCGGTGAGCTCCAACAACTCGAGAGTCCCCCTCCTCCATACCCGATAAGACGTAGCTCCTGATGAATTCAAATAGGTGGCGGTCCAGTCGGAACCGTGCCGAATAGCCTCCACTGCGGTCATAGGTGTAGATCCCACCTACCTCTGAAACCCGAGCCAGCTCCACAGCTCTGACTCCGCTCGCCCCCTCTCCAACGGGGCCCTTAGCCACTATCATTTGCCCAGAGTCAAGCTGGTCCACGCTAGTTGCAGTAATGACCGGCGGGCCCGGGGGAGGCATGGGCCACTCAATCCTCCTCACCCAGTGATCCTCTTCCCGGGCCACACGCCTCGGGACACGCTCATCTCGGCCAAATCGTGCCATAGCTACAAGACAGATTGCACGAAATGGTCAGTACACCAGAAAGTCAACACATACAATACACCAAAACAAAGGCATATAAAGTGTCAAAATACAACTACAACAACACAGAATGAGGAGCTCACGGGCCGTACACCCTCGTCTCCGCCTCCGACACATGTCCCGTGGGGGACATTTGTTGTACCCAGACAATTTCCCAGCAAAATATTAAAGGATAAGGGTTCGGGAATTTCTTGAACACCTTTAAGGCATGGACTACCCAGCCTCTTCTACAAACTTGCTCGGCCTAACCAAGGGTCCCAACCAACTAGTCATGACATACGGTGACATCAATAATTGATTGGGGCTACTCCCGATCGCTCAGTGGCGGGCTTTTACCACATTCTACACACGCCCGGCCACCTGGGCCAACCCGGGGGCACCCCGACTACAAGTTATGCCACGTGGCACCAAGCAACAAGGCCGGGGCCTACCCCAAGATGCCTTCTTCTAGCCCTCTAAGGTCAAAGGGAGACCTAACTAAGTCGACCACAGGCTTTGGAGGCCCGCAGTGCTCATATACGGCTCACACGTGTGTGTCGGGCATATCCCCTAACACCTTGTGGGCGCGTATGTCCCAGTCTTTCTACAACAAACTGTGGGTCAACCCACGGCTCCAGCACACCAGTCAGATCCTACAACGACCCTCCAGCAAGTCGGGATCACTCCCAGCCCTCAGACACGCGGCGACGAGCCGTTTACCTTTAGCTCCCGGGCCAACCCGGGGTTACCCTGCCAACCTGCCGTATCATGCGGCACGCACCACAAGGCCAGTCCCACATACCCGAGATGCCTCTTCCCAGCTCCCACGAGCTTATACCCTCAGTCCAAGGCCAAATCTAAGGTGTAGCACCCTGGATAAAAATGAGAAATTTATTTGCTCAACAAATGGAAGATTAATTATATAGGAGGAAGTCTGTAGCTTACAAAAACCCATGTGCATTAATATGGGCCCTTACCCATACATATAAAGGAAACCCAACCCATGGTGTCTGTATTAAATCCATAAGACTTTAAAACCCATATACGTAGTTAAAGCCTTAAACCCATAAGGCAAACTCACGTTCAAAGTGAGCCAGCCACTATTACAAGCCTCAGCCCGTTCTCTATTGGGCTTTTCTTCATCGAATGCAAACCTCATGAACCAAGGATCCAATCTGTGAATGCCATGCTCGAACATCGTTAGCTCTTGGGTTTTCACCTGTAAACGAAGGAAGGCGATGCTCTAAATGGCAAGGGAATTAACCAAGGGAGCAACGTATGGAATCATCTTAAAGCCCTTCCCTTAATTGGCCTCTGATCCTTCTAGAATCCCCGCTTCTCTATAAAACACATCCCTATCGAACAGAGCCAAGTTTGTTGAAGTTGTTGCGTTCGAAGGAGCCCATCTTGCTGAAGAAGTCTTCCTTCTACGTGCAAGCATCCACCTGCAGTGTCGAAGGCTTGGCTTCTTCCTTTTCATCCTTGCTTCCTTCATCTGTTTGCCTGCAACGTGAAGAAGCTTCGTCCATCTTCCTTGTTCTGCAAACGTGAAGAAAGCTTGAAGAGCTCTTCTTCCTACTGCTTCCTCGAGCCTGTGCGACGTCCCGTCATTTCAAAAAGGTAGGTGTTCTCTCACCTAAGTCAAACATTGTTATTAATTAAATCTTGCATGATCTTGATCCAGTTAATTTTAAGTAGGTGATCTCTCTCCTAAGCCAAACACGGTTAGCAATTAAATTTTGTATTAACCTAAGCCATGCATGCATAACCTTGTTATGGTTATTTTGTTGCACGTGAATATTAACATATGATTGAAATTTTATAATGATGTAATCATCTATCTAAAATTTAGGATAAATATATATTTGAAATCTCCATATTTTACTCTTAATTTTCATATATTTAAATGCATAAAAAGATTTGAAATTGGAAAGCGACCCTGTTCACGGGGTTAACACCCGTATCATCTTCTAGAATTTTTATCTTTTAAACCAGATAGAATTAAATTATAATTTTTCATGGTTAAGCATCTTAGATTTTTCTCTTAATTATCATATAATTAGTTTTGTTAAATTCTAACCAAATAAAAAGTGATACTATTCACCTTAATATAATATTTAAAGACAACGTCAAACGTTATTTTCTTTTAAAATTTTCCCCTCAAACCCGTAAATCCCTTATTAGTGTATATGCCCTATAATTGTCCCTTCTCTTATTTAAATCTTTTTAAATCCCATCTTTCTCCTCTCTCTCTCTCTCTCTCTCTCTCTCTCTCTCTCTCTCTCTCTCTCTCTCTCTCTCTCTCTCTCTATATATATATATATATATATATATATATATATAATTCTATGTGCCATTTTAAAGAGACACTAATTTTTAAAATTATTAAATTAAATAGAAATATAATATGAATGGACGTCTTTTTTGAAAAGAAGTTTTTTTTGAAATAATAAATTAAATAGAAATTGACGTCGGTTCAAAGAGACACGAATTATTCCCTCGAACGTTTTATCATGCTTTGACACATACCGCGGGTCTTCTGGCACTCATGTCTCATAGCCGAGATGGAGTCCCTGTTTCACAAGGTTTCACGATTACACACTATTTCTTGAAGATTGAAAGACCTTTCACCGGATATTCCTTCTGTCGGACTGAAATTTCTCCCTCTAAGGCCTCCGTAAGTCTCCGCTAGCCTTGGATTCCCTCAAGGCAGTCGAACAGGTTGTACTCTCAAAACCCTGGAAACCCTATGTGTCGTGTCACTCTGAAGAAACATGACGCCCTAGCCATCACGGATCGCCCCGATGGGTCAACGTGAGAAGTCTAGTTTCTGTCTGTAATTGGCGACCTGATAGTTGACGCCAATTAGAATTAGCATCTGTAACACTGACGCCAAATCCGTTCGTGCCAACTATTCTTGATAATTAGTGCCCATATGGTAGACGCTATTTCTTAAATTCGCGACGACTGTATAAACGCCAGTTAACCCAGTTTCACGAATATTCAGATTTTTCATGACAGATTTATCGCTATATTGTCCCTACTCCATTATATCATAGGTCTTCATGATTATCACCCGTATTAGCTATGACATGCTATTCCTTTCGAAAATTTCCTTATCAACATTTCGAGAACATAACCCTTGACTTTATGTTGACCATAATGCAAGATTCTAAAAATATTGAGGGCTGTGGGTCCGCGATAACCAATGCCAGGTAGGATGGAAGTCCATTCTGTAAACCATAGTAATTCTGGGTGTGACATTGCACCAAAGTCTATAAATCTGTAAATTTCTGTTATATCTGTTACTCTGCAAATTCTGTTATTCTATAAATTCTGTTATATTAAAATTCTGATATTCTATTTTTCTGTTATTCTGATAATTTAGATATTCTACTAGACTGATTATTTCTGCTTACCATTATTGAAATTCTGATATATTCTGGCCAAATTCTAAAGTTATGTTCATCTTGAGCATCTGCCCTTGTTTTATACTGATATTCATCTTTGGCTCTGCATGGGAATTATTTTCCTTTCTCTTGAGCTTAGATCTGCCTTGGCTTTGATATTCATCCTTTCTGCTAGATGGATTATCATAATTTTTGAGTTATATCATTTTATGCATTGCATAGTCGTGAACACGATTAATTGGCTAATCACTTAAATCCTACTTGATGAGAGATGTAATTCCTACTGAGCGTTTTCGCTCACCCAGTTTATCTTAACATTTTTCAGGTAATGATGTCGAAGTCAGTCCATCAGATGGGGAAGGGCAAGAGTAACGAGTGATCTGGAGATTCGAGTCGGTCTCTTTTATTTTTCTTAAGTCTTGTCTTGTCATTAGAGTCTTTCCCTCTTTATTAAGTGTAATATTGAGTCTTTTCTTTTATTCAATGTAAGTTGGGTCAAGGTATGTAATTGTGACATTTGATTATTAATAAGAATCACATTTTTCCAATATTGTCTAGCCGTGTATTTGTATATTGTGGTTTGCTCTGATTATTCATGACTGTTCGCTGCCACGTTCCGAGTAATGCATTCAGTCGCTATCGGTTCGCGGCGTGACAGGAGTGGTATAAGAGCCTAGGTTTATTAAACCCTAGGTCTCGACTATAGGTTGCCATAAGTTATAGGTTCATTCCTATTGTCACCTAGTGAGATGGAGTAGAACCATGGGTTAAGTGCTAAAATATATATGTATACTAACCACAATAATAATATCAACTTATAAGAAAATGGCTTAACCACTTTCATGAGAATAAATTGTTAATCTTGTATGATTTATCTTGTAGGGTATAGATAGTTAGCAATGGTGGCAGAGCATGCCCAATGGCGAGAGATGCAAAAGATGGTTCAAGGTTTGACTCAGGCTCTACAACGGGTAGCCGAGGGTGGAGCAAATCGTGGAGCCGGAGAGTTGCACCGCGAGTTCCAGAGCCTCAATCCCCCTAGGTTTAGTGGAACCCCTGATCCTGATGTGATAGAAGATTGGACTAAGGAGATGGAGAGAATCTTCTGGGTGATGCAATGTTCAGACCGAGATAAGGTCCTCTTGGCAACATTCCAATTAGAAAAGGATGTGAGGGCTTGGTGGGAGTCCGTGGAAGCAACCTTGCCGAATGACCAGGTAACAAGGGTGGAATTTTTAGAACACTTCAATGAGAAGTATTTCTCGGAGAGAGTTCGGGAGAGAAAGGCGGGAGAATTTTCTTCACTTAAGCAACGAAGTATGTTCGTTGTGGAATATGAAGCCCAATTTTCTAGATTGTCCCGTTATGCACCTCATTTAATATTGACGGATAAGATGAAGGCCAAGCGATTTTTGAATGGATCGAGATTACAATACATACCTCAATTGGCGCCGATGGATATTCGATCATATGCCGAGATGGTTAAGAGAGCTCAGTTATTGGAGGACGCCATGGAATTGTCTGATAAAATCAAAGCGAGAATTGAAAAGAAGCTGGTTAATGACAACAAGAGACCTAATGATGCGTGAAGAGGCAAGATCTCGCGCTGGTCCTGAGCGGGCAGTGGATCACCGGATAGTGAACTGCAAGAAAGGGAAACGGATCAGGGGGCCCAGGGATGAGTCCCTGGGGAAAACCCTCCGATGCTTCAGTCAGCAGAGCTATGGTGGGAGCAATATAGGGAGGGAGTAGCTTCTGCGCGAGATCCCACTCCACCAGAAGGGTGAAGTGGTTCCTGCTCAGGAGTTTTGAGTGTGTGATTGCCCTTACCTTTCGCCGGAGGGTATCCCTGGGTTAAATAGTGCACCGTCTTCTGGAGTCCTGTAAGTCGAGGGGTTTCAGGTGGGGGTTACGTCCTCGACGTGGGCTTTTATTGCCTTATTGTGGGAGAGTTATCACCTTGGGGAGCTGGAGTCCCTCACCTTTATAACTTCCTGCTCATAGAGGACTCTTAACGGCTGCATGGATAAGCAATCGTCGGCCGTTCCGAGCTCAGAGAGGCCAGCCCTATCCGGGCGGTAGGCTTAGCTCGGATGAAGATGGGTCGGATCGGTCGGCATGCGCCTTCTTCTCCCGGGCGGAGGGATGGCTCGGGCATGGACCTTTCCTGTGACCTGATCGATGCTCGGGCCATCTGAGCCTAGAGGCCGCCTAGGAAGGTAGTATCCTTGAGCAAATCTTTTATTGGGCTTTCTCGCCTAAGTGGGCCCAGGGGGCTGTCACTTGGCTGACCTGAGCCTTGTTGGGCCCTGAGGGGCCTAGTTCGGCTGCTCTTAATTGGGCTACAGAAGTCCCCCTCTCCACTTGTCCCCCTCATACTCCCGAGCCAAAGGAGGCTCGGATGAGTAGCTTTTTAGGGTTTTGGACCAGCGTGGCTCAGGTGGGTGGAGATCTGGCGGTGTTATGAAGCCACATGTTGTGGTCACCTGGGCCCGTAATAATTGCAATCCTGACGGATTTGAAATGAAGGGGCCCCCTTTTCTCGGTGGTCGGAATGACGCGCCGCCTCCCGCATGGATTTATAGGCGTTGGGCGCTGGTTGTCATCCAAGACTCTTTCCGTTGTTATGGTTTTAGCTTTCCTTTGCTCTTTTACTTTTGGGGGTCTTTGATGCGCCGTGAGAACACAGCGGAGGAGCAGAGACTTGCGGTGGCGTTTGAGGAGTTGGCGAAGATAACTGCGGAGGCGGTCCGGCAGCTTCCTCCTCCCCCGGAATCTTCGAGGTCTCAAGAGAATTCATCTTCAAGTTCTTCCTCGGAACCCATGGCGGGCCAGCGTTCGGATGCCGAGGGATGGGGCGATGAACCTGTGGTGAGAGCGTCGATCCCGAACTGCAGCGAGTTGGGGGAAGTCGAGGTGAAGAGGCTGGAGCATCAGTTTCGCCTGCCTCACAAGTATAGCTTCGCTGCTGCTGCCCCGTATGAGACGAGCCTGGATTCTCGTATGGGCCACATCTGCATCTTTCTTCTGGCGTGGAAGAGCGGGTTTCGCCTCCCCTTCGAGCCATTTGTCCTCACACTTCTCAACTTTTTCCAGTTGGCGCCCATTCAGTTGGTAGCCAACTCGTACCTTCTCCTCTCCGCTTTCTGAATCCTCTGTCGCCAATACGGGGTTCCTCATTCCTTGGACCTCTTCCACTATTTCTTCAAGTTGAAGGTGCACCCGTCGGCTGGGAAGGGTTTTTACTTCATCCAGGCGAGGAGGAATAGGAGCTGTATTTCGCTGGCGGCGAAGGATTCTTCGCACAAAGGGTGGAAGACCCAAATTTTCTGGGTGAGGATTAATTTGGTGTGATAGGTTGCAATGCCTGGATACAGAAGGGGGCGGTGAATGTATCCTACTCTAAAAATCGCCCAATTAAAACTCTAATGCTCAAGTATGCGGAAATAAAAGCAGATTATGAAATGTGCTGAAAATGCTTAGAAGCAACTCAGTAAGACAACACAAATCTATTAGCTCTCACACGCTCCTAAGCACGCATCTAAAGATCGCAGCAGAGAAAATAACATATAAGGAAAAACACACCACAAGAGAACACCAAGATTTTTAGGTGGTTCGATCCAAAGACCTACGTCCACCCCTCACTCCAAATCGGAGTGAGGCTTCCACTAGCTAGGCTAGAAACTGCAGACTCAGTCTGCAACAAATTGCTGCCACACAGCTTGACCAGGGGAACAACCTCCCCTCTTCCTCCCAACCGGAGGGACACCCCAAGTGACTCCCAGCCACTTGGAAACCAGAGACGCAAGTCTCTCTTCCTCCAGACCAGGAGGGAACACCTAGTCTTGCAACCACAAGACCAGAACCGGAGGATCAATCCTCCCTTCCTCCAAACCGGAGGGAAACCTAGAGACCTAAGTCTCTCTTCCTCTGAAACCCAGAGGGAAGCACAGGTGACACCAAGCCACCTGCAAACTAGAGGTCTCGGACCTCTCTTCCTCCCAACCGGAGGGAACCCGACCTCACACAAGAGAGTCGGAAGAACAACTGTTGAAGGTTTAAAAAGAAAAACAAAAACGCAGCAACAGAAAGCTGGAAGAATAAAATGCACAAAGGCTCTCGCAGGAGCTGGCTGGCCTGGATTTGATCCACGGTCCAGCAGGAACTGATCTTCAGTTGAAGCTTCCTTTGCTCTAGCTCTCTCTTCTTCTCACTCTTCTTTTTCTTCTCTTTCGCAGGCTCTCTCTCTGTCTCTTCTTTCTTCTTTCTTCTTCTTCTTTCTTCTTCTTCTGCTCACAGCCTCTATGCTTTCTCTATCTCTTCTTTCTCTTCTGCCCTCTTCTTCTAGCGCTGGCTGCTTCTACTTCAGTCACTCTCTGCGCACCCTCTCTTCAGAGGAAGAAGACACATATTTATAGCAGCAGCAGATTAGGGCAGCGTGTGCTCTCCACGATTCCCGCCCAAATGCTTCAGTCCACGTGGAGGCTCCTCTGCATCTCGGATCACGTGCCAGATGCCAGCCTCGTATCACGTGCCCCACTCTTCACAGGCTCCACGAACAGTACCTGTCACACAGTCATAGGAGATTAATCAGAAGGATAAAATGTATAGACTTTGAAGACTTAGCCAACGAGTGTATTGACTTGAACAGCTAGCCACGAGTGTATAGACTTAAGATGTGATAACAAGTGTGTAGACTTGAACTTAGAAATGAATGTATAGACATTAGAACAGCAAAAGGTGCACTCTACTGAAAACGACACGGGGTACATAAGATGACTACAACACGAGATAAACAGAGAACTACACGAGGTACATACAGTATCAAAGCTAACACTACAAGGATAACGACACGAAGTCAGATGAGAACAGCACGAGGTAAGAGAGAACGACACGAGGTAAAACGGTAGTAAAACACGCGATCAGAGAAAACCTAGACGAAGATAGAAAGAAGCAACACGAAGACATAAAAACAACACTAAGACATAAACACAGAACTAACATGAAGACTCAAACACAAAAGATAACACGAAGACACAAACATAGAAACAACACGAAGACATACAAAACAAAAGATAACACGAAGACACAGGAAAACGACTCGAACACGAGGACGACACGGGCTGAAAACAACTCGAAGACGAAAACAGAAACCGACACGAAGTGTGGTCACAAAGCAAGAAAGACACGGGGTCTTGGAAGAAACAACACGAATACAGACGACTCGAAGACATAGGAGTGACACAGATGGAGCGACACGAGGTGGCACAGAAAGCAGCACGAGGTGCTGCAGTGTTCAGCACGCGATGGAACAAATAACGACACGAAGACAACTGGAATGATGCGTGTAGCAGTTCGTTGTACATACTTCCAATGTACAGACTTTGAAATAAAGAGTGTACAGACTTGAGAGATCAAGGCACGATGTATAGACTTTGCCCAAGGAAACGAATGTGTAGACTTTGGCTTGGAACGAAGGTAAGGATGAGGCTGTAAAGACTTGGCCAATATGAGACACTGTACAGACTTTGTCAAGTGACTGGCTGTACAGACTTCAGAAGATGAAGACTCTGTATCGACTTGAAACAAAGGCAGTGTATAGACTTAAGCATTCTGAGCATAACAAAAGCTATGAATGTATAGACTCCATGATCAAAATGCAATGCTGACTGATGTATACACTTGGCAAATAGATTGATGCATGAACTACCCTGTACAAACTTTAAGACTTAATGAGCAACAAAAAGGGACAAAGCAGCATGGCGTCAACCCAGCTGTTCCACTGCGTCAACGCAGCAAGTAAGCCATCAACTACTGTGTCAACGCAGTGTCCTTGTAACGTCAACGCAGCTAGTGAAGAGACAGCCAATGCGTCAACCCAATCTCCAACTGCGTCAACGCACTCATTGCACAGAACCCATATTAATGAAAGACAGACATGCAGACATGCAGACATGGTGAGTGTACAATCTATGCCATGCTCACAGTTAAGTTGTTTTTTGTGTACCAAGTTCTGAATGAAGTAAACACATATGACATCAATTTGTCATCATCAACACATGTAAACTATATCATCATCAAAACATGAGAAAACACATATGACATCAAACATATGAGAATCATAGTGTTTGTCATCATCAAAACACAATATCCAACAATCTAGCCATATTCATGAATAGCTATTCAAGCAAACAATCAGATATTCAAGCAGTCAAACAGTCAACACACCTCAGTGTGACTCATGGTGTGTCAGCCATCATCAAAACCACACAGGGGCACAACAATCTCCCCCTTTTTGATGATGGCAACACTATGAGTTACACTGACTCAGATTAGATTCTTCTCCCCCTTTGCCTTCATCAAAAAATGAAATAGGGAAACAATTCAGTAAAGCACAGGAAGGTTATACTTCCCTTTGGTTTGTTGATGGTTCGAAGGAGGCCTTTTCTTTGGAGACATCTATCTTCCAAATGAATCCGTTCAAGAGCTTCTCCCCCTTTGACTTCAGCAAAAAGACATGAGTTGAAGAGGAAAGAATAAGACTGTATAAAAAGAGTGAAATAAAAGCTCCTCCTTTTGATCAATCTGCCCCTTTTGTCAAACAACTTATGCAGTGATGCATATGCAACAAATACTCCCCCTTTGACATGGCAGAAGATATAGAGCTAATGCAGACAAACAACATGATCAGACAATCTAGCACATTGTCCCCTTATGCATATAGTCTCTCAAACAGACCAGAGAATCTAGCCCTTATGATCTATGATGCAAGATACCAATTGTTAGGGTGCAAGAGAGATGAACTCTGGTTATCCAAAAACTGCAAGTACACATGATAAACTGAGAGAAGTGCTTCTCAAAAATGACAACCAGTCTAATACCACTGAATCAAAACACAGTGATAAAGAGCCATAGGATGAGCAGATTCAATATTTAGTGAAAGTTGAGATATTGAACTTTTCAGCAAGATACTAACTTCATAGAACAAACTTTTAAGTTCTAGAGTCCTCCATTATAAAAGCTTATGAAACCTTGATTTTCAGATATGGTTTAAGAATGATGTAAACAAGTTTTTCAAAAAGAATTGTACTCATATCTGAACCAGCTCTTAATAAAAAGGAACTACAAGCTCATATAAAATTCTAGTTCAACCAACTTCCATCTTACTTAGTTTACTTTCCATGACAGTTTTAGGAGATACATAAGAGAATGCAACAGAATTTTACATTGTTCTTTCAGAATTTGATTTACACTTGTTCATAATTTTCTTTTTAAATGAATAATTTTGGTTTATCAACACCATTTGACATGGGGAAACACCTTGATCAGAGGCCCGAATCCCCAGTTACTCAGTGTGACAACCGTATTGCTTCTCCCATTTTTTGGAGAACAGAGGTAGCATTAAAAGTATCTTTGGCATGAGGATACACCTTGATCAGAGGCCAGAATCCCCAGTTACTCAATACAACTATGCCATTGCTCTGCCATATTTTCATAATAATTTTCAATCATCTCTTTAAACAGAGTTAACCATGGTACTTCATGACACAATCCTTTGGACAGGTTTCTCAGTAACCACAGTCATTGCTCTGTCCATACTTTTACTTATAAAGGATTCAGAACAAGTTAGTTGTTTAGGAACAACCACGTACACTATATATCTCAGTCAACGTAGACATGGATATCAACTTTTCAGATTTCAGAAAGTCTTATATGAATTTACATGAAGCAGACAGTTAAAGTTTATTAAGAGGTTGAAACAGATATTTTCAAGTTTCTTGTGACCAAACAAGAGTACATAAGACTTAAACCACTTCTAGTTAACAAATGTTCTTAAGCATGTATAATGGAAGGTTCCTCATTAAAGATATTTTAACTTTTATGAAGTAGTATTCAGGCTGAAGGTTTACTTTATATCTCAGCAGAGTAATTCAAGTGAGAATATTCACTAAACAGCATGATTCTGAAGAATTGTAGCAAATGAGCTGCTCTTGAGCAAAGAGGTTCAAAGTTGACTGAATAGAGAAAACGCTCTTATTCAGCAGATTTAGGAGAGACAAACAGATACCAATAAGGTAAGCATTCAGATTTTGAACAACTTCAGAAGTAGTCAAGAAATCATTTGATACCACTTTACATGATGGAATCACTGACACTTCAGATATGACAAGATTAATCATATAGCTGGAGAGGAACGGATTAAGCATGCTCCCCCTATCTATATGCAGTGACATTTCCCTTTCCCCCCCTTTTTTTTGATTTTTCAAAGAAGTGATATGCTATGCAATGATTCCCTCTAACTAAAAACACTGAATCATCCTATATGTCATGCAGACAATATAGATGATGAATGACTATGCAACAACAGATTTAACATGCTATGCCGTAAATCTAAAAATAGTTGAGTGATTTCAGATGTATGAATAATGCTCCCCCTAAATGTATCCATTCAATCTATCTTTTTGGCTTTTTCAATGTAAAGAAATGCAATGCAATTAACTTCATGTATGCAGGGGCATGAAGTAAAATATTCACATGAAAATGCAGACATTCTCTGATATGCAAATTTGACCCTTGGTACTTGGCGGAGAACTTGGCCTAAAAGACCATCTCTCACATAGTTAGAACCTCTAGACAGATTTCCTCTGCCCTTTAGTAGCTTTCCATTTATATACCAAGTGGTCATGCATGACAATGCAATACAAACAGTCCTATATGCATCAGATTTTCAATGATTGTATGTCATGTGCATGTTTATGCCATTCTCATATATGCACACAGCTCACAGTACAAACAAGAAAGCCCACAAAGATCAATGCAATAGTCAAACCAATTAAAATAAAACATGTATGCATGAAGCTATGACTTCTCAGCTCAACCATAATTTTCATTTGAACAGATTTGAGAAATTTACCTGAATGGGGTTTTATCAACTTGGGTGCCTTAGTTTATTTCCCCCTTTTTATTCTTCAGCTTCCAAGGCACACCTGCAAGTTAGCACACTATCTTGCATGGGCAGGTACCCAAACAGTCTTGGGTCCTGCATGGTTAATAGTGACACCTTTGGTAGGTGTTCTAAACACCCTTTTCGCATTTAGGTCATCAGATCTCATCAGATGGCAATTATTCATTGAATGACCTAATACACCACAATAATAGCAAGAGGCAGCAGATTTCAGATTTGTTTTATGCACATTCTGATTAGCATGAGTTCTATGTGCATTTGCATGAAATTTTCTGTTAACAGAATTAAGATTCTGCTTACCAACATAAGCCAGCCAACAGTCAGCAGCTCTATGGTCTGGTTTCCCACATTCAAAACATGCAAGTGTTTTCCTTTCAAAAATAAATTCATTTTTATCAGAAATATTTCTATTGACAGGGAATTTTCCAAGTTTATTGTTAAACTTCCTTCCCTGAGCATGCCAACATTGGGCTGCAATGTGGCCCATCTTGCCACAGTGAAAGCATGAACTAGAATTTCTTCCACCAGCCCTCAGCCAGCATTCAATGGCCCTGTGGCCTGTCTTTCCACACTCAAGGTATGTAATGAGCTTACCTTTAAAAATAAATTTGTTCTTATTAGGACCATGTTGGCTTGCAGGAGATTTACCATGATATGAATGAGATGTTTTCTTATCATTTGTAAACCAGCATTGTGCAATTGTGTGTCCTAATTTACCACAGTGAAAACATTCTATTTTCTTTTTCTGAAATGAAGGATTTCTATCATGAAGGTTCCTAGCAGTCATATCATCCTTCTCCATCAATTTACACTCATGCATCAGATGACCAAATTTATGACAATAATGGCATGACATTTTCCTTTTAGATGCATGTGAATGTGTGTGTGAACTTTGAACAACATGCCCTAATGAACCCTTTTTATTTATTTTCTGTTTTCCAATCTTTTTCTGATTTTTGTTCTGTTCTTCAGTTTTCTGAACAATGGGCTGTTTATCTTTTGAGGTGGTGGCTACATTTGAAGCTTTTACAAAAGATGTCATCAACTTGCTCTGAAACTCTTTCTTATTAGCATTGTTGTAGCCCAGCCCTTCCTTCCTAGTGTTGATTTTTACACCTAGTAGCTTGTCTAGATTTTTCTGCCCACTTACAAATTTTGACAGAGAATTGTTCAGATCATTTATTTCAGATTGAAGAGAAGAAATCTGATGTTCATAGTTGACTATATCTTCTTCACAGACCAGAATCTGTTGATGCATCACATCATTCAAATTTTTAAGAGTTTCAATCTCTTGTTTCAATTTGAGCTCATTTTGATTTTCATCAACAGATTTTCCTTTTTCAAATGTCAGCAATCTCTCTGACATGGTGGAGTTCAACTGTTTCAGTTTCTCAATTTCTTCCTTTAGACTTGTGTTTTCCTGCTCAAGTTTATCATCATCAAATAATACATCAGTTAGGAAACTTGGATATTCTGATTTACAGTTTTCACAGTTTTCTTGAAATTTTAGGTTCGCAACACTAATAGCTTCAAATTCCTCATTGATCAATCTGTTTTCACTTTCAAAACTGATTAGTTTTTGGTCAGATTCCTGACATTGTTTTCTGAGTTTAGTGTTTTCAGATTTAACATGATCAAGTTCTGATTGGATTCCATCTAGTTTAGACACTTGTCTTCTGAGTATTTCATTTTCAGTTTTCAGAATTTCAGGATTTTCAAGATTTTCAGTCCCAGAAATTGGATCCCCTAGATTTGTTATCTTCTTTATCAGACTTTTATTCTTCTTCCTCAGTTTTTCATGGGAGTGTAACAGATTAGCATAGGCATCTTCCCAGTCATCTAAAGTGAAATTCTCGAAAGGGTTTACCTCCACAGCATCTTCAAATTCATCTTGTTCACTGCTATGGTCGCTCTTATCAGCCATCAGGCAGCTGTCCTCATTCATCCTCTGAGCTAGCTTCAACTGATCCAGAATGTCCTTTGCGGACCTGCAGTCATAAAAACAAGAGTGTAGAGCCTTGTCAGTAGCTTCTTTTATTAATCTCAAAACTTTCTGATTCTCTCCATTTCTTGATCTGTCACTTTTAGTCCATTTGGACTCTTCCTTTGGCAGTCTGTGAGGACCATGTGAAATTAACTTCCACAGATCCGGATTCATCAAATTCACATAGTTATGTAGACTGCTAACCCATGAGTTAAAGTTAGAGCCATTAAAAACCGGTGGAGAGCCCATTGAATAAATCGGTAAGCAAACTAATATAGCAAAGAGTAAAATTAGAGAGCACCAAGGGACAACAGGATCCTCTGCAGATCGTTGGATCTGATCAATCAGAGAACCTGGCTCTGATACCAATTGATAGGTTGCAATGCCTGGATACAGAAGGGGGGGTGAATGTATCCTGCTCTAAAAATCGCCCAATTAAAACTCTAATGCTCAAGTATGCGGAAATAAAAGCAGATTGTGAAATGTGTTGAAAATGCTTAGAAGCAACTCAGCAAGACAACACAAATCTATTAGCTCTCACACGCTCCTAAGCACGCATCTAATGATCGCAGCAGAGAAAATAACATATAAGGAAAAACACACCACAAGAGAACACCAAGATTTTTAGGTGGTTCGGTCCAAAGACCTACGTCCACCCCTCACTCCAAATCGGAGTGAGGCTTCCACTAGCTAGGCTAGAAACAGCAGACTCAGTCTGCAACAAATTGCTGCCACACAGCTTGACCAGGGGAACAACCTCCCCTCTTCCTCCCAACCGGAGGGACACCCCAAGTGACTCCCAGCCACTTGGAAACCAGAGACGCAAGTCTCTCTTCCTCCAGACCAGGAGGGAACACCTAGTCTTGCAACCACAAGACCAGAACCGGAGGATCAATCCTCCCTTCCTCCAAACCGGAGGGAAACCTAGAGACCTAAGTCTCTCTTCCTCTGAAACCCAGAGGGAAGCACAGGTGACACCAAGCCACCTGCAAACTAGAGGTCTCGGACCTCTCTTCCTCCCAACCGGAGGGAACCCGACCTCACACAAGAGAGTCGGAAGAACAACTGTTGAAGGTTTAAAAAGAAAAACAAAAACGCAGCAACAGAAAGCTGGAAGAATAAAATGCACAAAGGCTCTCGCAGGAGCTGGCTGGCCTGGATTTGATCCACGGTCCAGCAGGAACTGATCTTCAGTTGAAGCTTCCTTTGCTCTAGCTCTCTCTTCTTCTCACTCTTCTTTTTCTTCTCTTTCGCAGGCTCTCTCTCTGTCTCTTCTTTCTTCTTTCTTCTTCTTCTTTCTTCTTCTTCTGCTCACAGCCTCTATGCTTTCTCTATCTCTTCTTTCTCTTCTGCCCTCTTCTTCTAGCGCTGGCTGCTTCTACTTCAGTCACTCTCTACGCACTCTCTTCTTCAGAGGAAGAAGACACATATTTATAGCAGCAGCAGATTAGGGCAGCGTGTGCTCTCCACGATTCCCGCCCAAATGCTTCAGTCCACGTGGAGGCTCCTCTGCATCTCGGATCACGTGCCAGATGCCAGCCTCGTATCACGTGCCCCACTCTTCACAGGCTCCACGAACAGTACCTGTCACACAGTCATAGGAGATTAATCAGAAGGATAAAATGTATAGACTTTGAAGACTTAGCCAACGAGTGTATTGACTTGAACAGCTAGCCACGAGTGTATAGACTTAAGATGTGATAACAAGTGTGTAGACTTGAACTTAGAAATGAATGTATAGACATTAGAACAGCAAAAGGTGCACTCTACTGAAAACGACACGGGGTACATAAGATGACTACAACACGAGATAAACAGAGAACTACACGAGGTACATACAGTATCAAAGCTAACACTATAAGGATAACGACACGAAGACAGATGAGAACAGCACGAGGTAAGAGAGAACGACACGAGGTACATACAGTAGTAAAACACGCGATCAGAGAAAACCTGGATGAAAATAGAAAGAAACAACACGAAGACATAAAAACAACACTAAGACATAAACACAGAACTAACATGAAGACTCAAACACAAAAGATAACACGAAGACACAAACATAGAAACAACACGAAGACATACAAAACAAAAGATAACACGAAGACACAGGAAAACGACTCGAACACGAGGATGACACGGGCTGAAAACAACTCGAAGATGAAAACAGAAACCGACACGAAGTATGGTCACAAAGCAAGAAAGACATGGGGTCTTGGAAGAAACAACACGAATACAGACGACTCGAAGACATAGGAGTGACACAGATGGAGTGACACGAGGTGGCACAGAAAGTAGCACGAGGTGCTGCAGTGTTCAACATGCGATGGAACAAATAACGACACGAAGACAACTAGAATGATGCGTGTAGCAGTTCGTTGTACATACTTCCAATGTACAGACTTTGAAATAAAGAGTGTACAGACTTGAGAGATCAAGGCACGATGTATAGACTTTGCCCAAGGAAACGAATGTGTAGACTTTGGCTTGGAACGAAGGTAAGGATGAGGCTGTAAAGACTTGGCCAATATGAGACACTGTACAGACTTTGTCAAGTGACTGGCTGTACAGACTTCAGAAGATGAAGACTCTGTATCGACTTGAAACAAAGGCAGTGTATAGACTTAAGCATTCTGAGCATAACAAAAGCTATGAATGTATAGACTCCATGATCAAAATGCAATGCTGACTGATGTATACACTTGGCAAATAGATTGATGCATGAACTACCCTGTACAAACTTTAAGACTTAATGAGCAACAAAAAGGGACAAAGCAGCATGGCGTCAACCCAGCTGTTCCACTGCGTCAACACAGCAAGTAAGCCATCAACTACTGTGTCAACGCAGTGTCCTTGTAACGTCAACGCAGCTAGTGAAGAGACAGCCAATGCGTCAACCCAATCTCCAACTGCGTCAATGCACTCATTGCACAGAACCCATATTAATGAAAGACAGACATGCAGACATGCAGACATGCAGACATGGTGAGTGTACAATCTATGCCATGCTCACAGTTAAGTTATTTTTTGTGTACCAAGTTCTGAATGAAGTAAACACATATGACATCAATTTGTCATCATTAACACATGTAAACTATATCATCATCAAAACATGAGAAAACACATATGACATCAAACATATGAGAATCATAGTGTTTGTCATCATCAAAACACAATATCCAACAATCTAGCCATATTCATGAATTGCTATTCAAGCAAACAATCAGATATTCAAGCAGTCAAATAGTCAACACACCTCAGTGTGACTCATGGTGTGTCAGCCATCATCAAAACCACACAGGGGCACAACACAGTGGAGGAGACTTGGAGGTGCCAAGTAATGCCCAATTTCAACCCGAATATCCTCCCCGGCAGGAGGAGTTCCCCCCACATGTGGAGGAGTATGCTGCTCATTTGCTGAAGAATCGCCAGTCTTCCGAAGAGCTGGTGACGCCGGAGAATATCGAGCGGTGTCTTCTTACGCGGCTGAAGCCGTCAGGTGCCACAACTTAGACCCTCCTTCGGATGTGGGGGTCATCTTTCTTTTTCCTGATCACGCCTTCTTCTTTGTGCAGACACGAGGTGGGAGTCTTTAGAGGAGGCCGCTAAGATCATTGACCTTGGCGACGACTCGGCGGCTGATGAGTCGAGCGCTCCTGTGGGTTGCTCCCAAGCCTGGGATAAGGGAAAGGGGCTGGCCTTAGGGGGGACTTCTCGGCCGCGCGGAGCGAAGCGCAAGGATCCCATGGAGGGGAGGTTGCTGGAGGCCGTGAAGGCCAGGAAACGGGCCAGGAAGGCCGGTCTCCTCTCCGCTCCCGAAGGTGATCCTAGCTCGGCGGCACTCCCCTCTCTGGGGCAAGATAGGGCCGACCCTACCAAGCCAGCTCTCCCATCTGTCGAGCGAGAGGGGGCCGAGGAGACCAGGGGCACCCCGGGGGGTGACGGTGACGGGTCGGCTCTCCCCTCGTCGGGAACAGAGGGGGCCGAAGTTGAAACAACCATGGCCGAGGCCAGGGCGCCGGTTGAGGCGGGTGATGTCTCAGGCGGCGACGTGCGGGCCGAGACGGTTGAGGTTGGGGGTTCCCTGAAAGAGGCATCGCAGCCCCAATCGTCTGTGTCGCACGGGGCGGCCGAGCTCGCAGCGTCGATCGAGGTCGGGGGTTCGCCTGCGGGGCGTCGCAACCCCAACCGACCGTAGTAGCGCGTGGGGCGGCTGAGCCCGCAGCTCGATCTGGGCCTTCCGGCGAGGCGCCAGGTGCGGAAAGGGTTCCCATGCCGGTGGCTCTGGAAAGGCTCGGCATCTCGAGCAATTTATAATAGCTTTACCGCGACGTGTCCGCGAGGATGAAAGGAGGAGACAAGCGTCATTCTCCACCCGGGGTCCTCGACATCATTATGGAGGGCAGCCTGGTCATGGCCCAGATGGGGACCACAATGGAGGAGGCTTATGCCCGGTCGGAGTCAGAACATTCGAATCTTGCTTGGACCCTCGGAGGGTGCGAGAGGAAACTAGCTCGACTCAATGAGGCACATGAGGGGCTCCGACAGGAGTTCTCCGCGGTCAGGGAGTTGTCGCGGTCGAGCCGGCTGGAGGTCGGAGTGCTGACCGAGCAACTAACCAAGGCTCGGGAATCACTCGGGAGGAAAAGTAAACTCCTTGAAGAGGAGCGCCTTCTTCATCTCGAGCAGGATGGCCGTTGGGAGGCCGAGCGCGCTGAGTTGGTGGACCGGGCGGAGGCAGCGGAGCGCCTTCGTTTGGAGGCCGAGCCCGACCGAGCTGAGGCAGAGAAGCGATCGGTCAAGGCCCAGGAGTGGGCGGCCGAGGCCAAACGAAAGTCGGCCAAGGCAGAGAAACGATCGGTAGAGGCCGAGGAGTGGGCGGCCGAGGCAGAGCGGGAGAAGGCCGAGCTTGCCGACAGGATGGGACCGGCCGGGGCGGAGGCGATCGAGCAATACAAGGGCACAGAGGCCTACCGGGCCGACCTGCAGGAAGCTGCCCTTCCTTACTATGAGTCAGCACTTCGCCGAGGCATCCGCAAGGGGTTTAAGCAGGGTTACCACCGGGCAATAGCTTATGCCGGGGAACAAGATTCTGGGATCGACTTCCCCTCCGGCCAACGCTATGACTCAGACATGTCGTCTTCCAGCTCCTCTGCGTCGGGCGGGGAAGATCCAGAGGGATCTTCTCCTAAGGGGTCGCCAACTCCGGCTGCCTCGGGAGGGCTCGTGACCGAGGCAGTTCCCGCACAGGCGGGGTCAGTGCCAGGGCCGGCCATCACCGAGGGCGCCTGGGGTGAAACACCTGCGCCTTCCACTTTCGAGCTTCAAAGTGGGCCCTAGGCCTGATGTATCATCCTGTTTTGCCTCCTTCTTTGTTTGTCTCTTTCTTTTTTCAAAAAATGACTTCTACTTTTTGTAAGGCAATAAATAAAATCTTACTTGCTTTACGCTATCCTTGCCGTGATTTGATCAGCGTATCTGTAGTAGTTGGAAAGGACTGATACTTTCTGCGCAGATCTCGCATGATGGTTGGGTGAGCGTCTGCCAGGGTGTCTTTCCGTTTGATCGCGCCTTGAATGCTTAGTCGCTTCGTGTGTCCCGCTGGGGCGTAAGACGAGAGGTTTGAGGTGACCGTTCATAAGGGAAAATTCCTTTGGCGTGTTTTCGAGGAGGGAGTCGTTTAAGGCGAGTAGCCTCCCTTTGCCTATAAAAAGACTGAAGGGCGTCCCTTCCTCTCCATCGCTTAGAATTTTCCCTGATAGTCTTTCCTCGCCCCTTCTTCACGTTGCGTTGTGCCATTACATTCGGAGCATGGAGGATCCTTCGGAAGACGATGCTGCCGATGACGGAGGGCGGCAGATTTTTGCCGCTTCAGGTTTTGAGCAGGTCCGACGGTCGTCGCACGGGTTTGAAGCGGGTCCGATGGTCATCGCGCGGATCTAGAGAGGATTTTGACGGAAAAATCACGCCATTTCCTCTATCCGTTCCGACGAGGTTTCCCGGAGGGGGGCAAGATGGAAGACGGATGGGGGCATCCGGCATCTCCGCCGCCCGTCCCTCTCTGCTCGCTTCAGGGATGGGGGGAGAAGAAAATTAAGCTCCCTCCTTTCCGGGCCTTCCCCTGCCTCCTCGTCCAGCTATGCTGGACTTCTTTTTCTTTCTGGCAGCCTCTTTTTCCCTCTTTTGCTCTTCCTTTCTTTCACTCTTCGAAGGGTGCTTGCTCTCTGTACGTTCCAAAGAGTTGGCAGGTTGGAAGAGAGGAGGCCTTCATAGGCGTTCCCTCTTCCCCAGCCTCTGTCAACTTGGAAGGTAGCTTTCCCCTCCGCAGTCCCTCTGTCACCTTTGTCATGGGCCACCCAAGCCAACTGGATCAACCACCTTTTATCCGAGCCAGTTTCTACGCGAGGCAGAGTCAGTGGCTGGATGCAAGGAGATCAACCGAGTCAGTCGAGCAATGGCCTCTTGCAGTGGTGCCAGATGGATTTTTTGCTTTCTGTTGTGTAATGTATTGGCTTTTGCCTTTCTGATGTACCAACAATCGTTTGAATGAAAAGGAGAAAAAATTATTTCACTCCAATTGTTTGCACAACTTCAAAAGTAGAACTTGCGTAGTGTGGCTGCGTTCAACGTCCGAGGGATGGGTTCCCCTTCCATTGTAGATAGCCGGTATACTCCTTTCCCAAGCGTCTCGACCACTCGGTAGGGGCCTTCCCAATTAGGGGATAGCTTGCCCGTCGCCTCTAGTGGTCGAGAGGCTTCGGCTTTCCTGAGGATGAAGTCTCCTGGTTGGAAGTGCATGTCTCAGACATTGGTGTTGTAGTATCGAGCGAGGCGGCGCTGGTATTCCATCGCTCGGATGCTGGCAATCTCTCGGAGTTCATCCGCTAGGTCGAGGTTCTCGAGTAATTTTTGCTCGTTTACCTCGGGCGAGAAGCAGATGACTCGGAGGGAGAGATTGGTGATCTCCAACGGAATGATGGCCTCGGTGTCATATACCAACTGGAAAGGACTCTCACCGATTGCCGTTCTGGGAGTCGTTCTGTGAGACCAAAGTACGCTAGGCAGTTCCTCGAGCCAGTTGCCCTTGGCCTTGCCGAGTCTAGTCTTTATGCCTTTTAAGATAGTCTTATTGGCATTCTCGACTAGCCCGTTGGCCTGAGGGTGGGCGATCGAAGTGAAGTGGTTACAAATACCTAGGTTGGCACATCTGTCTCGGAAATAACGAGAGTCAAATTACCGACCGTTATCGCTCACTATCACCCGGGGGATGCCGTAACGACAAATGATCGACTTCCAGACGAAACTCCAGACGACTGTCTCGGTGATCCTCGCCGTGGCTTCGGCCTCGATCCACTTGGTAAAGTAGTCGATGGCGACGATGATAAACTTCTTCTGGGCCTGAGCCGTAGGGAATGGCCCAAGAATGTCGATCCCCCACCGAGCGAAGGGGTATGGCTCGGTCAGGGTGACGAGCTCCGTAGCCGACTGATGGACTAAGTGGTCGAATCGCTGGCATCGGTCACACTGTTGCACGTAGGCCGTGCAGTCGCGCTGTAGAGTGGGCCACCAGTAACCCTGCCATAGCAGGATCTGAGTGAGTGACCTTCCTCCTGAGTGCGCTCCGCACAGGCCTTCATGAATATCTTAGATGGCTCGGTTGGCTTCGTCGAGGTCGAGACACTTCAGGAGGGGACCGGAGAAAGATCTCCGGTAGAGAGTGTCGTCGAGGATGACGAAGCGCCGGGCTTGGTACTTCAATCTGCGGGCCTCTCGAGGGTCGGAAGGCTCTTGAGAGTCCTGGAGCCACGACAGGTAGGGGGTGCGCCAGTCGCTCGGAATGGCTGAGTCAACAGTAAGGAGCTCCGAGTCAATGCTCGGGCGCTCTAGCTCTTCAAGGAGGACCGATCGGGTACCTTCGGGTCGAGAGAGTAGGCCAGCCGAGAGAGGACGTCCGCTCGGGAGTTTTCCTCCCGAGCTATACGGACTACCTCGAATCTCTCGAACTGTTGGGCCAGGTCTCTGACTAGTTGGAGGTATTTGACCATTGGTGCCTCTCAAGCTTCTTACTAGTCGTTGACTTGGCTAGCGACCAGCTGGGAGTCAGTATGGATTTTGACTCGCTCAGCCCCTAACCATCGGGCCATGCGCGCTCCCAAGATAAGGGCCTCGTACTCGAAAGCGTTGTTGGACGTCTGGAAGCTAAACTTCAAGGCGTATTGCAGTTCTGCTCCTTCGGGGGACTTCAGGAGGATTCTGGCACCACTACCATCCGAGTTGGAGGATCCATCAACGAACAATTCCTAGGTCAGCCTGGGAGTGGACGGGGATCTTTCTTCAGTCGAGATGGTGCTTTCAGCGATGAAGTCGGCGAGCGCTTGGTCTTTCACAGCTGAGCGCAGCCGATAGGATATATCATAGGTCCCAAGCATAATGGCCCATTTGACGAGTCGTCCCGAGGCTTCGGGGTGGGCCAGGATCTTCTTCAATGGTTCACCGGTTAGCACGGTGATAGGGTGACCCTGGAAATAGGGCCGGAGGCGCTTGGCGGAGGTAACCAACGCTAGCACGAGTTTCTCAGTTGCGGGGTACCTCCTTTCAGCCTCGTTGAGCACCTTGCTGGTGTAGTAGACCGACCTCTCGACTCCCGAGTCATTTCTGACTAGGACCGAGCTAACCGTAGATGGTGTTGCCGAGAGATAGAGCAGCAAGACTTCACCCGGAACAGGCTTGGAGAGCACCGGGGGTGAGGCCAAGAACTCCTTGAGCTCGGCGAATGCATTCTGGCATTCCTCGTCCCATGCGAACGTAGCAGATGCCAATTTGGGCCCCCTCAATAGCTTGAAGAAGGGCAAGCATCGTTCGGCCGCACGGGACAGGAATCGGCTGAGAGCGGCGACACGCCCAGTTAGGCGTTGGACGTCCTTGATGCAGGTGGGCGGGCGCATGTCCAGGATGGCCTGGACCTTGTCGGGGTTAGCCTCGATCCCACGCTGAGTGACTAGGAAACCCAGGAATTTCTCGGATCTCACTCCGAAGGCACACTTGGCAGGATTGAGCTTCATGTTGTACCTTAGGAGGGTGTCGAAGGTTTCAGCGAGGTCGGTGAAGTGGTCCTTGGCCTTGGGAGTCTTGACGAGCATATCATCGATGTAGGCCTCGACGTTCCGACCTAGTTATCCTTCAAACATGTGGTTGACCAGCCTATAGTACGTGGCTCCAGCGTTTTTCAACCCGAAAGGCATCCGGGTGTAGCAGTATACGCCGTAGTCGGTGATGAAGGTGGTCTTCTCGACATCTTCTGGATCCATTCTGATCTGGTGGTAACCTGAATCGGCGTCTAGGAAGCTGAGTATCTCGTTGTCCTAGGTTGAGTCAACCAATTGGTCGATGCTCGGCAACGGATAACAGTCCTTAGGGGTGGCCTTATTCAGGTCGGTGAAATCCACGCACATCCGCCACTTGCCTGAAGCTTTCGGTACCAGGACGACGTTGGCTAGCCACGTCGGGTACAGGACCGGTCTAAAAAGGCCAGTCTCTTGCCCCTTGGTGACCTGCGCCTTGATGATCGCCTGTTTCTCCGGTGTATGCTTCCTCCTGCGCTGCTGTATGGGCTTCACGGTGGGCTCGAGGTTGAGCTTGTGCATTACAGTCTCCTCTGGTATCCCAGAGAGTTGATCATCAGCCCAAGCAAAAACTTGGATGTATTCAGAAAGCAACTTTTTATATTGTTGTTGAACCTCAGATGGTAGGTCGGCTCCGATCTTTACTCCTAGGGCCGGGTCATCGTTTAGGAAAATCACCAGCAATTCGCCACCAGGTTCGGTGGTTGGGGATTTATCCTCGACTCCCCGGGGGACCTTGTCCTTCCCGTCCGGCCTTGTGGCCTCTACCGAGATATTGTAGCACCTTCTGGCTGCGGCCTAGTTACCTCGGACTTCCCCTAACCCATTTTTGGTGGGGAATTTCATTTTCTGGTGATAGGTAGACGGCACCGCTTTTATTCGGCTGAGGATTCCCCGACCGAAGATGGCGTTGTATGCTATCATACCTTTAATCACTATGAAGTCCACCATGACCGTAACGGCTTTGGGTGGGGTGCCGAGGGTAACAGACAGGCTTAGGGCTCCCTTGGGATAGGTGGCCAGGCCATTGAACCCGCAGAGAGGGGTTCGGATCGGGCGGAGTTTGGATGGTTCCTCTCCTATCTTAAGGAAACAATCATAAGACAGTACATCAGGGGTGCTCCCATTGTCAACTAGAATCCTATCTACGTTACAATGGTTTATCGTAGCCAAAATCACGAGGGCGTCGTCATGCGGGGTGCTCAGCCCTTCCAGGTCTTGGTCGGAGAAGACTATGACTTGGGGCTCACTCGGCGGGGCCTTGGGAGGCTCTATGGCTCGGCTCACCCGCTCGGCATGACGCTTCCTTCCTCGGCTACTGTAGCCGCCTGATGCTGCTCCTCCGGAGACGACGTTGAAGTGCACCCTGCGGGGGGCATTATCGATCTCCTCTGGGGTGCCTCGGTCTTCTTTACGCTCGGCTATGAACTGAGCTAGATGTCCCTGACGGATGAGGCGCTCAATCTCATCCTGGAGCTGGCGGCAGTCGCCGGTGTGGTGCCCGTGATCGTTGTGGAACAAGTAGTGCTTGTTGCGATTGCGGTTCTTCATTCTCATTGGCTCGGGTTGGCAGAGGAGGCCCGAGTCCTTGATGCCTTCGTAGATCTCGTAGACCGGCGCGGCTTGTGGGGTGTACCGCTCGTACTTCGGTGATGGTTCCTTGCGTTCCCCGTCGCGGTTCCACCTTTTCCCCGAACCTGAGCTTGGCTCGGAAGCCCGCTTCTTGTCCCCTTCCCGACTCAAGCCGGTTGCGTCTCGGCAAGCACTGAGCACCTCTTCGCACTCGACGTGGCGTAATGCCAGAGTCACTAGCTCGGCAAGGGTCGAGGGAGGGTGGAGGACAAGTTCACGGCGGAGATTCTCGTCCCGGGTGCCCCCAATCAGCGCGGTTATGGCTGAGGCCACATCCAGGCGGGGGATTCTTAGGGCTTCAGACTTGAATCGGTGAATATAAGCCCGGAGTCTTTCCCCTTGCGCCTGTTTGAGGGTCAGGAGTCCCGCTACCGACCTTGGGGGGGCACTTCCGGCGAAACTCTCTTTGAAGACTCGCCCAAATTGCTTGAAGTCTCAGATGGATCTGGGGGCGAGGGCCCGGAGCCACGCCTGGGCGCCTTGGACTAGGGTGGTCGCGAAGGCTCGGTACTTGATGGCGTCCGACGCTCCATGCAAGGTCATCAAAGCGTCGAAGCTGTCGTAGTGATCGGTCGGGTCGCCCTGGCCGTCGTAGAGCTTGAAGGTCGGGATGGAGGTTTTGGGAGACACCTCTGCCTTCAAGATGTATTCGGAGAACGGGGATTTCTCCTCATCCTCCGGGAAAGAGGTCTTCTGCGGGCGCAGAGGGCGCGCTCTTGTTCTGCAAAACGCTTCTCGAAATCTCGCAGTCAGAGGGATAACTCCGGCTGTTGTCGCGCCGTGGGGCTGGGAGGAGCATCCTGGTGATCCCCAGGAACATCGGTCTCCGGGTTCGGACGGCGCGCCCCAGGTTTTCCCTGCCTTGGTGTGGAGGAAGCCTCTTGCTCCGGAGGCGGAGCTTGCTAGGGTCCTCCAATCCTGTTGCGGATGATCTGCTGGCTGCGGAGAGTGAAGCGACCTCCGGCGGCGTGCTGGGATGCATTCTGGCGGGGAGGACTCCCCGACGGGGCGCGGGACCTTCCATCCCTAGCCGCCTGGGTCCTCATGAGTTCCACGAGGACATCCAGTTTCACGTTGAGGGCCTGGAAGGCGTCCGTACCACCGTTGGGCGGTAGCCCTACCACCGCAAGGGGGGTGGTGGTGGTGGTGGTCCGTCGGCGGGGGAAATGGCGTTGGAGGGGGGGTTCTGCGAGGCCCAAGAGGGGCCATCCCCCGCCGCTACCATGGCCTTTCCCCTGTCGCCGGTGGACCTCCTCCCTGAGCTCCTTCGCACCATACTGGCTTCTCGTACGTTTCCCACAGACGGCGTCAGATGAAGAGGCAAGATCTCGCGCTGGTCCTGAGCGGGCAGTGGATCACCGGATAGTGAACTGCAAGAAAGGGAAACGGATCAGGGGGCCCAGGGATGAGTCCCTGGGGAAAACCCTCCGATGCTTAAGTCAGCAGAGCTATGGTGGGAGCAATATAGGGATGGAGTAGCTTCTGCGCGAGATCTCTCTCCACCAGAAGGGTGAAGTGGTTTCTGCTCAGGAGTTTTGAGCGTGTGATTGCCCTTACCTTTCGCCGGAGGGTATCCATAGGTTAAATAGTGCGCCGTCTTCCGGAGTCCTGTAAGTCGAGGGGTTTCAGGTGGAGGTTACGTCCTCGACGTGGGCTTTTATTACCTTATCGTGGGAGCGTTATCACCTTGGAGAGCTGGAGTCCCTCACCTTTATAACTTCCTGCTCACAGAGGACTCTTAACGGCTGCATGGATAAGCAATCGTCGGCCGTTCCGAGCTCAAAGAGGTCAGCCCTATCCCAGCGGTAGGCTTAGCTCGGATGAAGATGGGTCGGATCGGTCGGCATGCGCCTTCTTCTCCTGGGCGGAGGGATTGCTCGGGCATGGACCTTTCCTGTGACCTGACCGACGCTCGGGCCTTCCGAGCCTAGAGGCCGCCTAGGAAGGTAGTATCCTCGAGTAAATCTTTTATAGGGCTTTCTCGCCTAAGTGGGCCCCAGGGGGCTATCACTTGGCTGAGCTGAGCCTTGTTGGGCCCTGAGGGGCCTAGTTCAGCTACTCTTAATTGGGCTACAGAAATCCCCCTCTCCAATGCGGATGGCGTTCCAAATGGCAAAAGGCAAAAGGGGGTAAAATGGAAGCATTGTGGGAATGAGGGTCACAAATTCAAGAAGTGTCGCTGGAAGAACGGAGCTTGTTTTCGCTGTGGAAGCCAAGAACATAAGGTAGCAAACTGTCCCCTTCCTAAAGACCAACCTCCACAGGCAAGAAATCATATGGAAGTGGCGTCAAGGACGATTGCAAGCAATAAGACAAGTTGAGCCTACTGACATTGAAGTATCTAGAGGTACCCCTTAACCTTGGATTAGTTTTCTTTCCCTATATTGTAGATTACTGCTAGCACACCTACATGATTTTATCTAAACATTTAAAGAGTAGGACTAGTTACCCCACTATTACTTTGGAGATGAATTGCATATGAATTTGGCGACCAAATTCATTTAAGTGGGGGAGGGTGTAGCACCCCGGATAAAAATGAGAAATTTATTTGCTTAACAAATGGAAGATTAATTATATAGGAGGAAGTCTGTAGCTTACAAAAACCCTTGTGCATTAATATGGGCCCTCACCCATACATCTAAAGGAAACGCAACCCATGGTGTCTATATTAAATCCATAAGACTTTAAAACCCATATATGTAGTTAAAGCCATAAACCCATAAGGCAAACTCATGTTCAGAGTGAGCCAGCCACTGTTAAAAGCCTCAGCCCGTTCTCTATTGGGCTTTTCTCCATCGAATGCCAACCTCATGAACCAAGGATCCAACCTGTGAATGCCATGCCCGAACTCGTCGTTAGCTCTAGGGTTTTCACCTGCAAACGAAGGAAGGCGGCGGTCTAAATGGCAAGGGAATTAGCAAAGGGAGCAACGTATGGAATCATTTTAAAGCCCTTCCCTATATTGGCCTCTGATCCCTCTAGAGTCCCCGCTTCTCTATAAAACACATCCCTATCAAATGGAGCCAAGTTTGTTGAAGCTGCTACGTTCGAAGGACCCCATCCCGTTGAAGAAGTCTTCCTCGTACGTGCAAGCATCCACCTGCAGTGCTGAAGGCTTGGCTTCTTCCTCGTCATCCTTGCTTCCTCCAGTTGTTTGCCTGCAAAGTGAAGAAGCTTCATCCATCTTCCTTGTTCTGCAAATGTGAAGAAGGCTTGAAGAGCCTTCTTCCTACTGCTTCCTCGACCCTGTGCGATGTCCCGTCACTTCAAAAAGGTAGGTGTTCTCTCACCTAAGCCAAACATTGTTATTAATTAAACCTTACATGATATTGATCCAGTTAATTTTAAGTAGGTGATCTCTCTCCTAAGCCAAACATTGTTAACAATTAAACTTTGTATAAACCTAAGCCATGCATGCATAACCCTGTTACGGTTGTTTTGTTTCACGTGAAAATTAACATATGATTGAAATTTTATAATCGTGTAATCATGTATCTAAAATTTAGGATAAATATATATTTGAAATCTTCATATTTTACTCTTAATTTTCAAATATTTAAATGCATAAAAAGATTTGAAATTAGAAAGCGACCATATTCATGGGGTTAACACCCGTATCATCTTCGAGAATTTTTATCTTTTAAACCATATAGAATTAAATTATAATTTTTCATGGTTGAGCATCTTAGATTTTTCTCTTAATTATCATATAATTAGTTTTGTTAAATTCTCACTAAATAAAAAGTGATACTATTCACCTTAATATAATATTTAAAGAAACAACGTCCAACGTTATTTTCTTTTGAAATTTTTCCCTCAAACCCGTAAAACCCTTATTAGTGTATATGCCCTATAATTGTCTCTTCTCTTATTTAAATCTTTTAAAATCCCATCTTTCTCCTCTACTCTTTTAATATATATATATATATATATATATATATATATAATTATATGCGCCCTTTAAAAGAGACACTAATTTTGGAAATTATTAAATTAAATAGAAATAGAATATGAATGGACGTCTTTTTTTAAAAGACATTTTTTTGAAATAATAAATTAAATAGAAATTCACGTCAGTTCAAAGAGACATGAATTCTTCCCTCGAACGTTTTCTCGTGCTTTGACCCATACCGCGGGTCTTCTGACACTCTTGTCTCATAGCCGAGATGGAGTCCATGTTTCACGAGGTTTCACGATTACACACTATTTCTTGGAGATTAAAAGACCCCCAGCCGGATATTCCTTCCGTCGGACAAGAATTTCTCTCTCTAAGGCCTCCGTAAGTATCCGCTAGCCTTGGATTCCCTCAAGGCAACCGAGCAGGTTGTACCCTCCAAACCCTAGAAATCCTATTTGTCGTGTCACTCTGAAGAAACATGATGCCCTAGCCATCACGGATCACCTCGATGGGTCACCGTGAGAAGTCTAGTTTCTATCTGTAATTGGTGACCTGATAGTTGACGCCAATTAGAATTAGCATCTGTAACACTAACGCCAAATCCGTTCATGCCAACTGTTCCTTATAATTAGTGTCCATATGGTAGACGCTATTTCTTAAATTCGCGGCAACGGTATAAACAAAATTTAATCCAGTTTCACGAATATTCAGATTTCTCATGACAGATTTATTGCTATATTGTCCCTACTCCATTATATCATAGGTCTTCATGATTATCACCCGTATTAGCAATGACATGCTATTCCTTTCAGAAATTTCCTTGTCAACATTTCCAGAACATAACCCTTGACATTATGTTGGCCATAATGCAAGATTCTGAAATATTAACGGCTGTGGGTCCGTGACAACCAATGTCAGGTAGGACGGAAGTCCATTTTGTAAACCATGGGAATTCTGGGTGTGACATTGCACCAAATTCTGTAAATCTATAAAATTATGTTATATCTGTTATTCTGTAAATTCTGTTATTCTAGAAATTCTGTTATATTGAAATTCTGATATTCGGTTATTCTGATAATTTAGATATTCTGCTAGACTAATTATTTCTACTTACCATTATTGAAATTCTGATATATTCTGGCCAAATTCTAAAGCTATGTTCATCTTGAGCTTCTGCCCTTGTTTTATACAGATATTTATATTTGGCTCTGCATGGGAATTATTTTCCTTTCTCTTGAGCTTAGATCTGCCTTGGCTTTGATATTCATCCTTTCTACTAGACGGATTATCATAATTTTCAAGTTATATCGTTTTATGCATTGCATAGTCACGAACACGATTAATTGGCTAATCACTTAAATCCTGCTTGATGAAAGATGTAATTCCTACTGAGCGTTTTTGCTCACCCAATTTATTTAACATTTTTCAAGTAATGATGTCGAAGTCAGTCCATCAGATGGGGAAGGGCAAGAGTAACGAGTGATCTGGAGATTCGAGTCGGTGTCTTTTATTTTTCTTGAGTCTTGTCTTGTCATTAGAGTCTTTCCCTCTTTATTAAGTGTAATATTGAGTCTTTTCTTTTATTCAATGTAAGTTGGGTCAAGGTATGTAAGTGTGACATTTGATTATTAATAAGAATCACATTTTGCCAATATTGTCTAGCTTTGTATTTGTGTATTGTGGTTTGCTCTGATTATTCATGAATGTTCGCTGTCACGTTTCGAGTAATGCGTTCCGCTGCTATCAATTCGGGGCGTGACATAAGGCCTGCCAATCATTCACCTAAGCCGATCGACAACCCGAGGTGTGTCGGGCATTTACCTGAACACCTTGCGAGTGGCAGCTACGACTCAACAACAACAGCCCCCATGGGCTAATCTAAGCATCCCAGAGCCCCCTATCCTTCAAAGGACACCCCCAGACAACAAAATAAGACCCCCGAGGGCCACCCCTCGGGGCCACGGCTCACCCGGGAAGAGTTCGCCCAGGGCACGGCTGCGCCCCGGGAGGGTGAACCCCCCCAAGGAGCGCACCCTCCTTTCAGCCCAGTGGCCCCACGGCCATCCCCCAGTCCCAGTTGCACCCAGTTCGTGTTCCCAGTTCGTGAGGTTCGTGCAAGGTTGGTCAGTGTACCCGTGCGCGAAAGGAGTAGCGAAGAACGAAGCCTGAGGTCACGCGGAAGCTAGTGAGTCAACCTCCTCAGTCTACGTGCGCAAGCGTCAAGCCAGCCAGTTCAAGCCACGTATCCTTTTGTCACGCCCTGACGCGGAATATCGGGATTGGCAGTAGAAAACGCTAGTAATGAAAACATGCTAAGCTAAGAATTAACATAACGCCATGAACAGAAATAACTCCAAATCTATTACAATAACCATCAAATCGACTTAAACATAACAAGCATAACCTCTACTCGACTATGTTACAATAACTAACACAAGCTCTAAGGCATAGCTAGATGTAAAATAACTATAACAATCTCAACATATCGACTAGCTGATACACTCCAAGTCATCACTCTTACCCATTCCCATCCATCTGTGAATCTTCACAGGAGCTACCTGGAAAGGGGGGAAACAACTATATGAGCGAATGCTCAGTAGGTAACAACATGCAAGTGTAAGTGATTAACCAAATAATTACATGTTTATATGAAACGAAAAGAAAAGAAATAACGATCGAATGAAACAACATAATAAAAGAAAGTGCTAAAGAACGAAATGGAATACCAATATGACAGGATGATATAATCAAGTTTAAGAACAATATATATAACAGGAAATTACAAGAAATTAGCCAATAAGCAAGAATATATAACCAAGTCAAGCACGATTCAAGTAAGAGATTAAGAGATCATTGTCATAGACATCACGCTAGTCATGCACTCGGTGCAATGCCTCACCATATCATTACAAACTCCCATGGGCACAAGTACTTTTCGGGCGCTCTCCCCAGGACCAGACCGGGCCCCTATGATGCGTTGGCATTGATTTATTGGATCCAAGATTCCAAGTTTCGTTTAGACTTTAATCAAGTTAAATGGCCAATTACAATCAAGTACAAACTTACCTCGGAACATCCCAAGGCTAAGTTGAAGACATACTGTCCAGAATTTCTGTCCAGGAATTCAAGTTATCAAGAACCATCATGTTCTTGGATTCAAAACCATAAAACACGGAGAAAACTCGTCTCTGGGAGATATACGGTTACTATTGGACCGCTCAAGCACTTGTGCGGTCGACTTAGGGCCGCACTAACAGGAACTGGCTGAAGTTTAGCCTTCGCGAGGTCAAGGTTGAATGGCTGATTAAGGGCCACTCTTCAACATGAATGGTAAGTATTGGGCCACACAAGGCCAGAAGTTTTCAAAATCGAAGATAGGATATGCGGTCCTGACAGAGCCGCTCATCAATTGAACGGTCCATTAAGGGCTGCCTGTAAGATGTACGGGTCATTACTGTCCGCACAACTCAGGGCTTAACAATAATCTAGAAATTCGCCCAAGTGGGCTCCCGGGCTGCCATAGGCAGGGTGGAACTGAACCAGAGTCCAACCCACTTTCTATTGGTCGGCCTAGGGTCTACTGGGCTGATCAAATCAGGATTTGGCCGAAGATGGATCAAGGATAATCAGCCAGAACTAATTGGCATTAGCCAGGGATGAACGGTCGCCACTGGGCCGTTCAGGGAGATATGCGGTCCACTAACGGCCGCGCAAGTCCCTGATAGTCCAATTCGGATTATGACTCAAATCACAACAGTTCGATTGAGTCCAAGTTCAATTCTAGGGGATAATAAAGGTTCAAGATTAACAGTTCAGGTCTAAGGTTATACAAGTGTAAACCTAATAGCCATTTCAATTATAAATGATTCATAATTAAGATTGACATTCATTGGAAAGATGAATCAAGATCAAGCTTCAAATTAAATAAACCAGCAAGAATTATTTACTATCATGAATTACAGTTTATTAGGTGTGTTGTTAACATGCCATTAACCACTAATCTACTAACATAACATGCTGTAATGATAATTAATCTGTTCTGTTATAGATGTGCGGTCGGTTCTAGACCTTACATCTCCATAGACAGTCACAGACAGGCCGCGCATGACCCCTCAGGTCCGAAGGCCTGCTGGAGATGGACGGTCGGTAGTGTGCCGCTGGGAAGGATGTGTGGTCTTGAATTGGCCGCAGGATAGACATGCGGTTAGGGTTCGGCCGCACGTTCCAGGGAAACGATCAGAGATAGAAACCTTTAAACGGTCAATAACAGGCCGCCAGTCTTGGACGTGCGGTCTATCGTGTGGCCACACAAGTCCAGAAAGATCGCTTCTCCTTTCGCCTTGCCCGACTCTGGCGAGGTTTCTAGGGTCAGACTAAAACATGGAATTCGCATGATATAAAGCATGGAATTTGGGGCTTTTACTACCAAAAGAAAGAGCACGAAAAACTCTACGAGATGCATGAATCAATTTTATGTTTACAGCATGAAATTACCACTTAATTGAAAGGGAACAATTATAACCCTAGATGTGACATGCTTCTACTAAAACCAAAAATTCTCGCAAAATACTTGATAAAATTTAGGGCTTTCTACATCAATGAAAAGATGACACGATGGTGCTTCCAACCATAGATTATTTGTAGGGTTTGGCTTGCTATCACCTACCTGAATCAGATGAAGAAGGAAGGAGAAAGGAAACCTAAGACGCCGGTACACGCAGCCCCTAATCGCTAGAGATCTCCCTCGATCCAGCTCCTTTGCATCCGCCACTGGTTCTAAATGATTCTAGGGTTAGAGAGCTTCATTTTTATAGGTCATACGCCTTCTAGAGGGTTCTATGCGCGGAGTATTCATCCACGCAAGTTGGGTTAATGTGAACGCCGTCGTAATTGTTGACTCGATCCAATCTCCACCGATTGCATCTCCTAGGGTTAGGGTTTCGGGAGATTAAGAGAGGGGAAATGATCCTCTCATCCTGGCCTTTCATTTGCCACTGATTTTGGCTCATTTGATGGACTATTGGGCTCGAATTTGGCGTTTCAAGGTATGGTTAACTAAGTGTTTAATTTGGTATTAATCCACTAATTCGACCTATTTACAGATTTTATTTGGGTTGGTCATAGAAGACAAGTTTGTTAAACGTGTTATCCTCTACAAGAATATAATTTTTTTCGATTTTTATAAAATGGTCAAAATTTAGCTTATTCTATTTATTAAGGAATTCGTATTAAGAAATTTCTAATTAATTTCTTGAAAAATCGGGGTATTACACCCTCCCCCACTTAAGGAATTTGGTCCTCCAAATTCAATGCACTTAATAATAAAAAGAGGGAGTGAGATAGCTCACCTAGAATAAGTCAGGATACTGTCTCAGCATAGTATCTTCTGACTCCCAAGTAGCTTCTTCAGTTCCACGCCGACTCCACTGCACTTTAACCATCGGTATGGAACGATTCCTGAGTTGCTGTTGCTTCCGATCCAAAATCTTGATCGGTCTTTCTTCATTAGTCAGATCTTCTTTCAATTCGAAGTCCATATGCTGAATAATGTGAGTGGGATCATACACATATTTCTGTAACATAGACACATGGAAAATATTGTGTACTCCAGATAACTGAGGTGGTAGTGCCAAACGATAAGCAACCTCCCCCGCTCTTTCCAGAATCTCGAATGGACCAATGTATCTTGGACTCAGTTTACCCTGAATACCAAACCTTCAAATTCCTCTCATAGGAGAAACCTTTAAAAACACATGCTCACCAACCTGAAATTCCAAAGCTCTCCTCCTGGTGTCGGCATAACTCATCTATCTTGATTGTGCTACTTGCAACCGATCTCTGATAATACGGATGTTCTTGGACGATTCGGAAATAAGATCTAGTCCAAGCCATTGCTTCTCACCTACCTCATCCCAACATAACGGGGATCGACAGCTTCTACCATACAAAGCTTCAAATGGAGCCATCTGAATGCTGGCCTGGTAACTGTTATTGTAGGCGAATTCAACCAATGCCAAGTGATCACTCCAACTACCTCCAAAGTTGATCATGCAGGCTCTAAGCATATCTTTCACTATCTGGTTGGTCCTTTCAGTCTGTCCGTCTATTTGTGGATGGAAAGCAGTACTGAAATTCAGACGAGTTCCCAAGGACTCTTGCAATCCTTTCCAAAAATGAGAAGTGAACCTGGGGTCTCTATCAGACACAATACTGACTGGTATACCACATAGTCTTACCACTTCCTTCATATACAAAACAGCCAAGACATCAACTATCCATTTAGACTTAATAGATAAGAAATGAGCCGATTTTCTCAATCTATCGACAATCACCCATACTGCATCAAATCCACTACGAGTCCTAGGTAGACCCATAATGAAATCCATGCCAATGTTCTCCCACTTCCATTGAGGTATTGGTGAGGACACGCGCCGCATCACTCGACGGAGCACACGGAGCACGCCGACATCTCTTTGGCTGGGCGACTACGGCATCTATTAGTGGAACTTCCTTCTCATTTGAGGCCATGTTGGGCCTAGGTTTGGTCCCTGCGTGGACACGTTATCTAGTTCTTTATATTAGCAGACTATGTATAAAGGGAGTAGTGGGCTATCTTCTTATTATTGGGCTTGGCCTTGGCCCATAATTAGTGGGCTTAGGATTAGGGTTTGGGGCGCACCCCTCATCCCTCATCCTGGGTGGCTGCGCCACCTTCCCCCCCTTGCCCCCTCCACTTGCCTTTTTGGGCGCCCCCCTTGCCCCATTCCATCTCACCCCCCCTTTCCCCCCTTGGGCGCCCCCTCCCTTTGATCCCTCCTTGATTGGAGGAGGGATGGCCGCCCCCCCCCCCCCCCTTGAATGGGGAAGGCTTGTATTTTCTTTGAGGATGATCATTGAATGAAATTGAAATAGCATTTGCTGAAGGTGGCTGCGCCCCCTCCTCTGTTCCTCCTTGCTCCTGCGACGGGAGCAAGCTCGGCGTGTGACTCCCCATCCCTCGGTGCGACGCCAAGGGCCCCTTTCTCTTCTATCCCTTCTCAAGTTCTAGTTCGGTGCGCCCGGATTTCTCCTCCAAGAGCAGAGACGACCACCCCCTGTTAGTGAAGGCCTTGGGAGACCAGACCATTTTTGTGTGGATCTTCTACGAGTCGCCGACGCGTGCGAGGTGGTCTCACCTCATTTGGAGTTCGGCATCACCCGTGGCGATTTTCTCCGTGAGCGCGCGCAGGACCCCCTCTCCCTACGAGCCTGGTTCTGCCCGCCCCCTTGCAAAAATCCCACAGGACGGAAGTCTGAGAATTTTGGAGCGGGATCTTCACTGGTCGTACCTCTCTTCGTCCTCTGTCCAACGCCGCCGACCTCGGCTCGATCCGACGTCCGAGCTGCTCGTGGCGTTCATTTCCGTGAGGTCGCGCAGGTCTGCCCTGTCCACCCGGCGCCAGAACCACCTACGGATTCCAGAGCTTACTTCTCTCAGCCACGACCAGATCTGATCGATTCCTTCGGTCGGGACCTGCTTCTCTGCGTCCTCTTCATCCTCCAACAAGCAGAGCTCCGTTCGCCCTTCGGAGCTATTTCTGCTGATTTTTCCCGCTCAAGCGCTCGGTTCTGGGAGCAGAATCCTGTTGCAACTTGCAGGTGCGCCCCCGGCTTCCACGGACAGAATCTGCTTGCCCCCTTTGGCCGAGGCTTCCTCCCGTGACCTAGCTACGCGCCATCACTGACGGCGCCTCAATCGGACACCGGACCAGGTCGTGGGAGCTTTCACCGCGGAGTCACGCATTGCTGCGAAGCTGCCGACCACCGTTCGGGTCCTCCTCGCGGCCAACCCTTCACCGAGTGCCGCCCGTCAGCCCGTACATCGGCAGCCCCGAATCTCTGCATGTAGCCTGTTATCTCCCTGTGAGGAGTGGGCACTTTATTGGGTTGTATTGATTGTTCATCCTTCGTGTATCGGGGTTGTTGATCTCGGCCGGGGTTCCTTCCCCACGCCTAGGCATGGAGGTACGTGCGAAGCTCCTCACTGTTGGCATTTTGCTTTACTAGTATACTTTCTAGCATGCCGCGTGAGTGTGTGTAGGTTCCTAGCTAGCTTCTTATTCACCGCGTGGTTGTGAGTTGAGAGCACCCATTCCGTGGCCCTAGTCGAGCGCCGAGCTCAGACTAGATTCCCATAGGCGCACGGCGGCTCCTTAGTCGCTGAGATCCCCGCGCTTCCCTCATAGGGACGGTCGTTGGGCTTGAGTTTCTTGTTGAGAGACGCCTCCACCCAGAGGAACGCTACGGAGGTCAGCCGCCCGGCTTGCCTTTGGCGTGCGAGTGCTGGCCGCACTTGTTGCATTCGTAGGTCTTAGCCCATTTCAGTCCTGTCCCGCATCAAAGTGGTATCAGAGCATATAGGTTTGCGTCTAGGGTTGAGTCTTGCATTCCATTTATCATGTGTCCACCCATATAGGTCTTAGTGAGTCCCCCTTAGCCCCTTTAGGTCCCTTTGCATGCCCACTCGGGGTGGCACCCACTACCATCGCCCGGACACTATGGGCGACCCCCGTGGTACCACCCAGGGAGGCCCCTCTCTAGAGGATTTCATGGCCGAAGTCATGGAGCGCTTGGCTAGTTCTGAACAAGCCACTAAGGACCTGACCAACCGTCTGGAGGGCCGACTCAAGGCCATGGAGGACCGCGCTGAGGTTTCTGACCGATCTATCCAAGGTCTGATCGGGCGGATAGGGAGGGTAGAGGAAGTGCCCCATCAGGACCCCCCTAGAGTTGACTGTGCCCCACAGGCAGCAGCTGCCCAGCCCCCACCATATCGGGCTGAGGAGCGACGGCCACGAGTCCCCGACTTTGAGGATTACGGATCCGACAATGATTATGAGGGGAATGGCCGACGCCACCGTGGTCACCGACCACAGAGGGATGACGAGGATGATCGGGCCCTTAGGACCGTTCGCGCGGACTCTCCCACTTTTGACGGGTCCCTGGACCCAAAGATCTACCTAGACTGGGAGGCTAGCATGGACAGGTACTTTGAGTGGGTTGAGATGTCTGACCACCGGCAAGTTAAGTTTGCCAAGATGAAGTTACTAGGTCGGGCACAAACATATTGGAGGAATCTGGAGAGTCTGCTATTTCAGCGTCAGGACCCCCAGGTCGAGTCTTGGAGTGAGATGAAGGTCAAACTCCGAGACAAGTACCTGCCTCCCTCATATCGCCAGAGGCTCATTGACAGATGGCAGAGTCTCAGCCAGGGAGATCGGACCGTGTCCGAGTACATCGCAGAGTTCGACGAGTATTTCTTGCGATGTGGAGTCAGTGAGGAGAGCGCCATGCCCATCTCTCGTTTCCGTCGTGGTCTACGGCCCCATTACCAGTATGAGTTATTTCGCCGTAATGTGAACACCTTAGAGCTCGCGTATCAGGTCGCTATGGAGCTAGAGTAGTTTGAGGCGGAGTTCACTCATACTCAACGTCAGGGGACCACCAGTCAGCGGGGGTTCGACCCACGCACCACACCCAGTTCCTACAGTCGGTTTCCGACGGCTCGGCCCTCGGAACCCCCTCGCCAGGACCCTACTGTTCCTAGGCCTCGCCCTCCCTTGCCGAGGGACACTCTCCCTCCCCCTCGCCAGCAGCCACCTTACCCCACCTCACGCCCTCAGCCTCCCGAGTTCCCTACCCGACCTCAGCTACCACCACCCCCGGCCCGTCATGATGACAAGGGGAAAGGGCCGATGACCGGTGGAGCATCTCCTAGCACAGGGGCACGTAACAATTGTTATAGGTGTGGTGGAGTCGGCCATTATGCGAACAAATGCCCCACTAGAGAGTCGCTCGTTGTGACGGACCCTTCACCCACTGATCCCACGGCTGAGCTTCTGCCAGTCAGCTATGAGGCCGACCAGGAGTTGGCAGAGGAGTTCTTTGATGAGTTGCTGGAGGGAGAGCAGGACGATGTCCCTAGTATTCAGTATCAGGGCGATGCGCAGTTAGGGGTAGTCCGGTGTATCCTTACCCAGCCCCAGGTGAGTGACGACTGGCGTCGTACCACCATCTTTCACACCTTTTGTAGTCTTAGAGGGAAGGCCTGCAAGGTGATCATTGACAGTGGGAGCTGCATTAATGCCATATCCACCGGTACGGTTACTCGTCTTGGGTTGACACCTGTGGACCACCCTGCTCCTTATCGGGTATCCTGGGTAGATTCTACCTCTATCCCGATTAGGCTTCGTTGTCTAGTGCCATTGCAGTTTCAGACCTACCATGATGAGATTTGGTGTGACGTGCTACCTATGGAGGTGGGTAGTATTATTCTAGGTAGGCCTTGGCTCTTCGATAGGGATGCCACCCTCCATGGCCGGTCGAACACTTGCATCTTCGACCATGGTGGCCATAGGATCACCCTTCACCCCACCCAGCCTAGGGATCCTGCCGTTCGCGGGCCAGCCGGCCCCAGTGCCACGAACACACCTCGTCAGGGGAAGGCCGACCCTCCTACCCCACCCTTGGTGCCAGCTACTGCCACCTCCACTACCCTCACCCTAGGGGAGCCTTCCACTAGGAGATTGATGGTGATTAGTCCCCGTGAGATGGAGAGAGAGTTCACTAGTGGTAGTCCCCTCTTTGCTGTTGTTGTTCGAGAGGTGAGTGATGTCATCTCAGAGTCCGAGGGTGAGCTAAACCCCGAGTTGGCTGCGATTTTACGCGAGTTTTCTGATATCTTCCCGGAGGACCTCCCTGGAGGCCTTCCACCTATGCGTGACATCCAGCATCAGATCGACCTTGTCCCGGGCTCTTCATTGCCTAACCTCCCTCACTATAGGATGAGCCCCGCGGACCATGCCGAGTTGCAGAGGCAGGTCGAGGAGTTGATGAGTAGGGGTTCCCTCAGGGACAGCAAGAGCCCTTGCGCTGTCCCCGCTTTGCTAGCCCCGAAGAAAGATGACACATGGAGGATGTGCATCGATAGCCGTGCGATCAATAAGATCACGGTGAAATATCGTTTTCCTATTCCCCGACTGGATGATTTGCTAGATATGATGTCGGGAGCCACTATTTTTTCTAAAATTGATCTTCGAAGTGGCTATCACCAGGTTAGGATCAGGCCTGGAGATGAGTGGAAAACTGCATTCAAGACCAAGGATGGTCTGTATGAGTGGTTAGTGATGCCTTTTGGGCTATCTAATGCCCCTAGTACATTCATGCGGTTGATGACCCAGGTCTTGCGCCCTATGATAGGGGTCTTTTTGGTCGTCTACTTCGATGACATCCTTATTTATAGCCGCACTAGGGAGCACCACTTAGACCACCTCAGGCAGGTCTGCATTGTTCTGAGGCGAGAGAGCTTATTCATCAACCCGAAGAAGTGAGCTTTCATGACCGATCAGGTTTCCTTCCTTGGGTTCATAGTGTCTCGCGACGGGGTCTCCGCTGATCCGGAGAAGATACGCGCCATTCAGGAATGGCCTGAGCCCCGCACCCTCCACGATGTTCGGAGCTTCCATGGCCTAGCAATGTTCTATCGTCGCTTCATTCGTGGCTTCAGTTCCATCATTGCCCCGATCACGGATTGCATTAGGAAGGGGGCATTCACATGGACTAAGGCTGCAGCCACGGCCTTTCAGAGCATCAAGGAGCGCATGACCCAGGCACCTGTTCTTACCTTACCTGATTTTTCTAAGGTGTTTGAGGTCACCTGCGACGCTTCTGGAGTAGGTATAGGGGGAGTCTTGAGTCAGGAGTCTCATCCCATTGCCTTTTTCAGCGAGAAGCTGAACGATGCCAAACTGCGGTATTCCACGTATGACAAGGAGTTTTATGCAGTCGTCCAGGCATTGAGATATTGGCGGCACTATCTCCTACACCAGGAGTTTGTGCTCTTTTCTGATCACGAGGCTTTGAGGTTTCTCCATACCCAGAAGAAGCTGAATGCGCGTCATAGTCGGTGGGTGGAGTACCTTCAGGAGTATACCTTTGTGCTTAGGCACAAGGCAGGGGCCGAGAACAAGGTGGCCGATGCGCTGAGTCGGCGGATGATGATGTTGTCCACCATGGGAGTAGAGGTGGTGGGATTGGAAAGGCTGAAAGAGGCTTATGTCGATTGCCCGGACTTCGGTCCGATCCATGCTGCCCTTCAGTCGGGCCCCTCTCGTGACTATAGTGAGTTTATCCTTCAGGAGGGTTATTTATTTCAGGGTGGTAGGTTGTGCATCCCACGGACGTCTGTTCGTGATTTTCTCACTTGGGAGTTGCATGCAGGGGGTCTTGCTGGCCATTTCGGCCGGAACAAGACCATTGAGGCCGTTGAGCATAGGTTCTATTGTCCTAGTTTGAAGAGGGATGTTGCTCGCATCGTGGCTCAGTGCCGCACTTGCGCTATGGCCAAGCAGAGGAAGCAGAACACCGGCCTTTATACTCCCCTCCCTGTCCCGGACAGTCCATGGCAGGACATTAGCATGGACTTCGTGTTAGGTTTGCCGCGTACCCTCCGTCGGCATGACTCCATTTTTGTGGTGGTAGATAGGTTCTCTAAGATGGCTTTATTCATTCCCTGTTCCAAGACTTCAGACGCCTCTAGAGTTGCCCGTCTGTTCTTTACTCACTGTGTCTCCAGGTTTGGGCTTCCACGTACTATAGTGTCTGATAGGGATGTGTGCTTTACCAGCTATTTCTGGAAAACCCTATGGCACATGATGGGCACCCAGTTGAAGTTCTCTACCACCTATCACCCCCAGACCGATGGTCAGACGGAGGTAGTCAATAGGAGTCTAGGGGATCTTCTTAGGTGCTTAGTGCGTGATCGTGTCGGGGATTGGGACTTGGTTCTACCTCTAGCAGAGTTTGCATATAATGACTCGGTCAATAGGTCTACAGGTCTGAGTCCCTTTGAGATTGTTACTGGTCGTAGACCTAGGAAGCCGATAGACTTGGTTCCATCTCCCATCCAGGCCCGTGTTTCTGAGTCAGCTGAGTCCTTTGCAGAGCATATTATGCAGTTGCATGAGCATGTACGTCGTCATATAGAGGCCAGCAACGCACGTTATAAGGAGTTAGCTGATGCGCATCGACGCACCGGTGAGTTCCGAGAGGGAGAGTATGTCATGATCAGGGTCAGACCTGAACGGTTTCCTTCGGGGGCTGTGAAGAAACTCCAGGCCCGTGGTGCTGGACCCTTTCGAGTCTTGAAGCGAATCGGGTCGAATGCGTATGAGATTGAGCTGCCAGACGACTATGGGATCTGTTCGACGTTCAATGTCTCAGATCTGGTGGCATATCGGGATCCCGCGGTGATTCCCAGTGAGCTTTTTGGGCCCTCCCCTCCTGTTGAGAGTATTACACCTACTGAGCGTCCACCTCTTCCAGCCCCATTACAGACACGCGAGCATATAGATTGTATACTGGATGAGCAGGTGACCACGACCCGGAGCGGAGCCTACCAACGCTTCCTAGTGCGTTGGAGAGGGCGCCCTGCGACAGACGACGCCTGGATCACACGTGGAGAGCTGGAGAGGATCGACCCGGACCTGCTGGAGCGCTACTTGAGCGACCGTGACCCTTACTCGATGGGGTCGAGTTCTTCCCACCCGGGGAGAATTGGTGAGGACACGCGCCGCATCACTCGACGGAGCACACGGAGCACGCCGACATCTCTTTGGCTGGGCCACTACGGCATCTATTAGTGGAACTTCCTTCTCATTTGAGGCCATGTTGGGCCTAGGTTTGGTCCCTGCGTGGACACGTTATCTAGTTCTTTATATTAGCAGACTATGTGTAAAGGGAGTAGTGGGCTATCTTCTTATTATTGGGCTTGGCCTTGGCCCATAATTAGTGGGCTTAGGATTAGGGTTTGGGGCGCACCCCTCATCCCTCATCCTGGGTGGCTGCGCCACCTTCCCCCCCTTGCCCCCTCCACTTGCCTTTTTGGGCGCCCCCCTTGCCCCATTCCATCTCACCCCCCCTTTCCCCCCTTGGGCGCCCCCTCCCTTTGATCCCTCCTTGATTGGAGGAGGGGTGGCCGCCCCCCCCCTTGAATGGGGAAGGGCTGGGTCGCACCCCCCCTTCCATTTGCGCCCCCCCCTCCATGTGGCAAGGGTGAAACCCTAGCTTTCCCCCCCCCCCCCCCCCCGATATAAAGGCTTGTATTTTCTTTGAGGATGATTATTGAATGAAATTGAAATAGCATTTGCTGAAGGTGGCTGCGCCCCCTCCTCTGTTCCTCCTTGCTCCTGCGACGGGAGCAAGCTCGGGGTGTGACTCCCCATCCCTCGGTGCGACGCCGAGGGCCCCTTTCTCTTCTATCCCTTCTCAAGTTCTAGTTCGGTGCGCCCGGATTTCTCCTCCAAGAGCAGCGATGACCACCCCCTGTTCGTGAAGGCCTTGGGCGACCAGACCATTTTTGTGTGGATCTTCTACGAGTCTCCGACGCGTGCGAGGTGGTCTCACCTCATTTGGAGTTCGGCATCACCCGTGGCGATTTTCTCCGTGAGCGCGCGCAGGACCCCCTCTCCCTGCGAGCCTGGTTCTGGCCGCCCCCTTGCAAAAATCCCACAGGAAGGACGTCTGCGAATTTTGGCGCGGGATCGTCACTAGTCGTACCTCTCTTTGTCCTCTGTCCAACGCCGCTGACCTCGCCTCGATCCGACGTCCGAGCTGCTCGTGGCGTTCATTCCCGTGAGGTCGCGCAGGTCTGCCCTGTCCACCCGGCGCCAGAACCACCTGCGGATTCCAGAGCTTGCTTCTCTCAGCCATGACCAGATCTGATCGATTCCTTTGGTCGGGACCTGCTGCTCTGCGTCCTCTTCATCCTCCAACAAGCAGAGCTCCGTTCAGCCTTTGGAGCTATTTCTGCTGATTTTTCCCGCTCAAGCGCTTGGTTCTGGGAGCAGAATCCTGTCGCAACTTGCAGGTGGGCCCCCGGCTTCCACGGACAGAATCTGCACGCCCCCTTTGGCCAAGGCTTCCTCCCGTGACCTAGCTACGCGCCATCACTGACGGCGCCTCAATCGGACACCGGACCAGGTCGTGGGAGCTTTCACCGCGGAGTCACGCATTGCTGTGAACCTGCCGACCACCGTTCGGGTCCTCCTCGCGGCCAACCCTTCACCGAGTGCCGCCCGTCAGCCCGTACATCGGTAGCCCCGAATCTCTGCATGTAGCCTGTTATCTCCCTGTGAGGAGTGGGCACTTTATTGGGTTGTATTGATTGTTCATCCTTCGTGTATCGGGGTTGTTGATCTCGGCCGGGGTTCCTTCCCCACGCCTAGGCGTGGAGGTACGTGCGAAGCTCCTCACTGTTGGCATTTTGCTTTACTAGTATACTTTCTAGCATGCCGCGTGAGTGTGTGTAGGTTCCTAGCTAGCTTCTTATTCACCGCGTGGTTGTGAGTTGAGAGCACCCATTCCGTGGCCCTAGTCGAGCGCCGAGCTCAGACTAGATTCCCATAGGCGCACGGCGGCTCCTTAGTCGCTGAGATCCCCACGCTTCCCTCATAGGGACGGTCGTTGGGCTTGAGTTTCTTGTTGAGAGACGCCTCCACCTGGAGGAACGCTACGGAGGTCAGCCGCCCGGCTTGCCTTTGGCGTGCGAGTGCTGGCCGCACTTGTTGCATTCGTAGGTCTTAGCCCATTTCAGTCCTGTCCCGCATCAGGTATATCAAGGGGTTTCAATTTCTCTGCTGGTCTGAAATGCTCAGCCTTGACTTACTGACAAACCAAGCATCTACTTATGAAGTCCGCCACTTTCCTTTTTATATTCGGCCACCAAAAAGATCTCTTCAAATCCTTAAACATCTTAGTACCTCCAGGATGAATGGTGTATCTGGACCTATGAGCTTCCTCGAGGATCTTACTCTTTATCTCTGCTACATCAGGTATACAAGTTCTTCCCTGAAATAACAATCTTCCATCATCAGCCATCATGAAGTCAGGTCTGTTACTCAAGCTTCCCTTGATCTCTACCAACTCTGGGTCATCATCTTGCAGAGACTTAATTTCCATCAATAATTCGGGCTTAAGTTGAATCGGAGCAATCATAACCCGATCCTTGTCAACATTAAGATCCAAACTAGCTAACTGCTCCAGCAATTTCTATTCTTGTAACATGAGGCTTGACAACTTAGCTATAGGCTTGTGGCTTAAGGCATCTGCCACAACATTACCTTTTCCAGGATGATACTCAATGGAGAAATTGAAGTCCTTCAAATACTCCAGCCATCTACGCTGCCTCATATTGAGTTCCTTCTGAGAAAACAAGTATTTCAAACTCTTATGATCTGAAAACACCGTAAATGTCTCTCCATACAAGTAGTGCCTCCATATCTTCAAGGCAAACATCACTGCTGCTAGTTCCAAATCGTGAATAGGATAATTCTCTTCATGCTTCCTCAATTTCATAGAAGAATAGGCTATCACTTTCCCGTCCTGTATGAGTAAACACCCTAAACCAATACCTGAAGCATCAGTGTATACAACAAAATCTCCTTCTCTAGAAGGTAAAGCCAAAACAGGTGCAGTAGTCAAACATTCCTTCAAGGTCTGAAAGCTTCACTCGTAATCTTCTGACCAATCAAATTTGATCTCCTTGCGGGTTAATCTTGTCAGAGGTACCGCAATTTTGGAGAAATCTTGAATAAACCTTCGGTAGTAACCTGCTAGGCCTAGGAAACTTCTCACTTCAATCACATTAGTAGGCTTATCCCAATTCTTTACTGCCTCTACCTTCGAAGGATCAACAGAAATACCTTCTTTTGTGATGATATGCCCTAGAAAGGACACCTCTTGCAGCCAGAAATCACACTTACTAAACTTGGCATATAACTGATGATCTCTCAATAGTTGTAATGCCATCCTCAAATGTTCAGCATGCTCCTCCTCACTCTTAGAATAAATCAAGATGTCATCAATGAACACCACGACCCATTGATCAAGATAGGGCCGAAACACATCGTTCATCAGCTGCATGAAAGCTACATGTGCATTCGTTAGCCCAAAAGGTATTACTACAAATTCAAAATGCCCATACCTGCGGCGGAAGGCTATTTTATGGATATCCTAACGGGGACATCAAAGCAAGACTGTCCACATTTTGTTTGTATTTATGTCCTTTCATATGTTTATGTATACCCTTGTGTTATATGGGTACGCAATTGTAGGTCTTAGTGGATTTATATGTAAAATTCCAGTAGGCCCAAGCAAGGGAGCCCTCAGCCCTTTCCCATTAGTCCATGTCACCCATGTGGGGCTGATCAACCATCCTAGGTGGCCATCTAGAAGGGTTGAATGTCAATATGCCACATGGGAGACAAAGGGATTACAAAGTCCAAGGTAGGTTACCTACCTTCACCTACCAAACCCCTTGGTCAAGGGGGCGCCCCTCTCCCCTTAATATTTTATTTTATTTTGTGTGTTGGTCACATTTAATCTAGGCCATTCATTCCCCTTCCCTAGATCCAATGGTGGACATTAGATTTGATATGTAACCTATAAAACTTGTATTTTTTCCATTTGGATGAATTAATGAAGAGAAAATTGTTGGAAAACCAAGAGTGCTTCTTGCGCCCCTCCCCTCTCCCCTGGTGTTCTTCCTCCTCAACCCCAATTCTAGAGTGGATCTACCTTCTATCATCTCTTCTCTATCTCCGGTAATCATCGGTGCCGCCGCCGCCGCCGTTCGTGCCGCCATCGAGCCGCCGCGAAGTCATCTTCGGTATTCTATCTATCCAGGATAGAAGCATCTTCCCCGAATTCTTGCTCCCACCTCCCACCTCCTCTGGAGCTATAATTTTCAGGAGTGGTTCCCCTCTCGAACCCCTATCTTCACAAAAAAATTCAAACCAAAATTCCTCCTTTTCATATTTTTCCATTTTCGGTCTTCAGGTCATCCCAGATCTGCCAGGATTTTGTCTACAGTGATAGCAACCCTGAGTTTCCCATATCCGGACCTTGTTTTGATTTTCTTGGAGCCCCCAAATTTACTGGGATTTTTGTCCACCTTCCTCTCTACCACCAATTTCTCGTGGAATTTTGAAAGCTCATTTCATATTTTTAGAAATTTCCTTTCCGATCCATCTACAGTTCTGTCAGCCTGTTTCCAGATCCGACCACCAGTCAGTCCAAAATCCATAACAAATCGTAGCCTCCACTAATCCTTCCACAAAAATTATTACTATTTTTCTTGTTCAAACCTCTACAACTTTGGTGAAGAGCTAAGGAGCTGAATCGGACGTCTACCTCGCGGTCAAAGGTAACTCTCAGGAAAGTTCCCTGCTGATCTGAGAGTTCGGGTACTATACAATAGCAGCTTCAAAAATAGTTAAGGCCCAGATCCGTGAAGATCCAGCTTCTCTCTTTAGTCCTATTTTGAAGGATTTCGAGAGAGCTTTCCAACGGTACCTCCTGATCGTCGATCCGACATCGAGATTGGTCACAGCGAGTGATCTCGTCGGGTCGCGCGCTGAAAGATAGAACCGGCAGATCCGTGGCCGGTTATTCCGACCGGTGCCGAACGGAGCCGCCCGGCCTCCGGTCGATGGTCCAGCGTGCCGCCATCCCAGGGAGCGCTTCCCCAAGCGTCCCCACTACAACGGTGCCACTGGACCCCACACGGCCCCTCCGGACAGCACGTGGGCCCCACGGCCGCGAGTACGTGTGCTGCCGAAGCTACGCGAGAAGCCGCCCGTCAACCTGAAATCGGTCCTCCCGGACCCACTTGTGTAGCCCTTTACCTCCCTGCGTGGAGAGGGCAGTGATTCATTGCTGCAACAATCGTGTATTATTGTTTCGGGAGTATGCGTTTCGGTCGGGTCCATCTTCCCCACGCCGAGCACGTGGAGGTATCATATTCGCTCCTACACTTGGCATTTGATTTATTTCATATATATTTGTTTATGCCGCTACTAGAGAGCATGTTTTAGGTCCGTTAGCTCGTTATATTTTCATATCACCGCTGCTGCGAGAGAGAGCGTGACCATCCCGTGACCCAATCCGGGCACAAGAGAGAGCCGACCACCCTAGATCACTGCCGGTTTCTCAACCGCGCACGTCCGACGCTTCCCTCGTTAAGGGACAATCACGAGCTTGTCTAGAGTCCAAGGATTGCATATTCATTTGGAGTCGAGTCCGTGGTCTCGTCCCGCATCAATTTGGTATCAGAGCGAGTTTGAGTCTAGGGTGTCTAAAAATAAAAGAAAAGTGTCATTTATGTCTAGTCATTAGTCATTGTCTAAGTCGTGTTTAGGGTCATCATTGTTTTAAAACAAAAAAAAGTGTCTTTTTGCATCGCATCCCAATAACCCGGTATATCAAAAGGTGTTGACCGAACGTTAGGCTACGCCTATCGGGAAGGCCGCACACTTGCGCGAGTGATCTTTTGATCGGTTAACTTCGCCACGTACCGAGTCTTAGTGTCTTGTCCTTAGTGTGCATGCATCCCAACCTTGCATAGTCGGTCTAATGTCTTGTTCAAATGGCCTTGCATATCCATTCCTAGGTATCCATTCCCACATTTTGGCAACTATGGCCAACCCATGTCGACCTGTCCAAGGCGATAGGTTCGTGTCCGAGTACATTCGGGACTATGATAAGTACCGGATGGAATATGGAGTTGGAGAGGATAGCATCACGACTGCCTTAGAGTTCCGGGAAGGTTTGGGGTTTCACTTCCAAATTGAATGCCTTGTCCGCGACACGTTCTCTCTAGCACAGGCCTATAAGGTCGCTCTAGAGGTCGAACCATTTGAGTCTTGATTTTCTCGCTCTAGAGGTCGAACCCTTTGGCAAGCATCTACCTCCCAACCGAGTCCCGATCCGGTCGGACCGCCTACACCATGGCCTTCCCCACCTCAGTCGGGGAACCCCTGCCCTAGAGCTCCATTGCCATCTACTTTCGATCTTCATTTGGGACCTTCTTTGGAGCTACCAAAGCCCGAGCCACCCGTGTTTCTAGCGGGTACACTTTTCGTAACCGAGCCGCTTCTTAGTTGGCTTAAGGATGGCTTGGTCCCACATCCCTTCCCATCCATGGACCCCACCTTACCTTTAGTGCCGGTCAACTCATTCGATACCACATTTCGATCTAGTCACCATGTTGACACGTTGGACGATCTTGTCATGGGATTAAATTTACAATGGAAGTTGACGCATCTTTTGGCCCGAGGCTTCGACCAACCCACGAGTCGTAGCTTCACCCACCCCGCCTTAGGGTCCATTACCTCCGCATACACCGTGGGTTGTGTCACCACGGAGGTTCTTCTACTTCTCCCGCTACCGAACGAGCCCGACTTTGTTACTTTTCTTCCGAGGGAGGAGTCACATCTCTTATGCACGGTCCCATCTACCACGATGGATGGAGGTGATCAACACCTTCATGAATTTCACCCATGGGACTATGTAATGAAGAAATCAAAGGGTCACACATTCTTGGACCCATTCGACCCCTTCTCTAGTGGGCCTAGTGATCCATCACTTTCATTCTACCTTGTCGGGGAAGTCCACTTTCATACCCCTTTCCTACGGGTCGGGTCCTCCATACCCACCAAGCCCGTCCACAATACACCTACACCCGGCTCTTCCACACCCGGCTTTCCTAGCCCTCTCAAGTCTCCCAAATCCAAAGGGTCGTCCATGCATGACTGGGTCATACTTGGACATTTAGGTGTATCCCATGCCACCCATCTCCGGTTACGTCAAATGCATGTATGGCACACATTCAGGTGTCCTAGTCCGCCGTCACCCATGTACGGGTCGGACTAACATTAGGTGTGTCTAGGGTCATAGATGAGTCGGTGTGTTTTTTTTCTTTGTGTGGTATGTCTGTCTGCATGTGTCTTGTGTAAGCTCGTTGTCGATCTCTTATGAGTAAGAGGTGAGTGGACTCGCTCGATGAGTATGGGATCGGTTCTACATCTATACCCGGATCAGTCACCTATAGGGACTCAACGGTGATTCCTAGTGACTCTTCGAGCCGCCTCCTCCCATTTTGACAGTGCCCCACCCGGAGTGTCCACCTCTAGCCCACAGCAGCATGTGCATATCAGGTATATATGGAATGAGCAGGTGACGGTCACTTGGAGTGGAGCATACCCGCGTTACTTGGCACGGTGACGGATCCGCCGGAGTACTCGAGCATCCATACCCCTACTCGACGGGGTCGAGTTCCTCCCACCCGGGGAGAATTGATGGAGACATCAAAGCAAGACCGTCCACATTTTGTTTGCATTTATGTCCTTTCATATTTGTATGTATACCCTTGTGTTATATGGGTACACAATTGTAGGTCTTAGTGGGTTTATATGTAAAATTTCAGTAGGCCCAAGCAAGGGGGCCCTCAGCCCTTTCCCATTGGTCCATGTCACCCATGTGGGGCTGGTCAACCATCCTAGATGGCCATCTAGAAGGCTTGAATGTCAATATGCCACATGGGAGACAAAGGGATTACAAAGTCCAAGGTAGGTTACCTACCTTCACCTACCAAATCCCTTGGTCAAGGGGGCACCCCTCTCCCCTTAATATTTTATTTTATTTTGTGTGTTGGTCACATTTAATCTAGGCCATTCATTCCCCTTCCCTAGATCCAATGTTGGACATTAGATTTGATATGTAACCTATAAAACTTGTATTTTTTCTATTTGGATGAACTAATGAAGAGAAAATTGTTGGAAAACCAAGAGTGCTTCTTGCGCCCCTCCCCTCTCCCTTGGTGTTCTTCCTCCTCAACCCTAATTCTAGAGTGGATCTACCTTCTATCATCTCTTCTCTATCTCCGGTAATCATCGGTGCCGCCGCCGCCGCCGTTCGTGCCGCCATCGAGCCGCCGCGAAGTCGTCTTCGGTATTCTGTCCATCCAGGACAGAAGCATCTTCCCCGAATTTCTGCTCCCACCTCCCACCTCCTCTGGAGCTGTAATTTTCAGGAGTGGTTCCCCTCTCGAACGCCTATCGTCACAAAAACATTCAAACCAAAATTCCTCCTTTTGCTATTTTTCCATTTTCGGTCTTCAGGTTATCCCAGATCTGCCAGGATTCTATCTTCAGTGACATCAACCCTGAGTTTCCCATATCCGGACCTTGTTTTGATTTTTCTTGGAGCCCCCAATTTTACTGGGATTTTTTTCCACCTTCCTATCTACCACCAATTTTTCGTGGAATTTTGAAAGCTCATTTCATATTTTTAGAAATTCCCTTTTCGATCCATCTACAGTTCTGTCAGCCTGTTTCCAGATCCGACCACTAGTCAGTCAAAAATCCATAACAAATCGTAGCCTCCACCAATCCTTCCACACAAATTATTTCCGTTTTCCTTGTTCAAACTTCTACAACTTTGGTGAAGAGCTCAGGAGCTGAATCTGACGTCTACCTCACGGTCAAAGGTAACTCTCAGGAAAGTTCCCTGTTGATCTGAGAGTTCGGGTACTGTACAATAGCAGCTTCAAAAATAGGTAAGGCCAAGATCCGTGAAGATCCAGCTTCTCTCTCTAGTCCTATTTTGAAGAATTTCGAGAGAGCTTTCCAACAGTACCTCATGATCGTCGATCCGACATCGGGATTGGTCGCAGCGAGTGATCTCGTTGGGTCGCGCACTGAAAGATAGAACCGGCAGATCCGTGGCCGGTTATTCCGACCGGTGCCGAACGGAGCCGCCCGGCCTCCGATCGACGGTCCAGCGTGCCGCCATCCCAGGGAGAGCTTCCCCAAGCGTCCCCACTACAACGGTGCCACCGGGCCCCACACGGCCCCTCTGGACAGCATGTGGGCCCCACGGTCGTGAGTACGTGTGCTGCCGAAGCTACACGAGAAGCCGCCCGTCAACCCGAAATCGGTCCTCCCGGACCCACTTGTGTAGCCCTTTACCTCCCTGCGTGGAGTGGGTAGTGATTCATTGCTATAACAATCATGCATTATTGTTCCGGGAGTACGCATTTCGGTCGGGTCCGTCTTCCCCACGCCGAGCGCGTGGAGGTATCGTATTCGCTCCTACACTTGGCATTTACTTTATTTCATATATATTTGTTTATGTCGCTGCTAGAGAGCATATTTTAGGTCTGTTAGCTTGGTATATTTTCATATCACCACTGCTGCGAGAGAGAGCGTGACCATCCCGTGACCCGATCCGGGCACAAGAGAGAGCCGACCACCCTAGATCACTGCCGGTTTCTCAACCGCGCACGTCCGACGCTTCCCTCGTTAAGGGACAATCACGGGCTTCTCTAGAGTCCAAGGATTGCATATTCATTCAGAGTCGAGTCCGTGGTCTCGTCCCGCATCATATCCTCTTCCTTAATTCGTAACTGATGATATCCAGATCGAAGGTCGATCTTAGAAAAATACTGAGCTCTTACGATCTGATCAAATAACTCATCAATCCTTGGCAATGGATATTTGTTCTTGATAGTCAATTTGTTCAATTGCCGATAATCGATGCACAACCTCATTGAACCATCCTTCTTCCGGACGAATAATATAGGGGCTCCCCACGGGGAAGTACTTGGATGAATGAACCCTTTCTCAAGCAATTCCATCAACTGCTACTTTAGTTCCCATAGCTCCGCAGGAGACATATGATAAGGAGCTTTGGAAATAGGAGTCGCACCAGGAATTAGATCAACAGAAAAAATAACTTCCCTTTCAGGAGGAAGTCCTGGCAGTTCCTAAGGAAAGACATCTGGAAAATCTCGGACGATAGAAAAGTCCTCAATCACAATCTTCTGCTCAGGGGTCACATAAACAAAGGCTAGAAAAGCCTTACATCCTCTCCTCATCAGCTTATCAGCTCGAAGAGCCGAAATAAGCAGAAGAGACTTATGGTGTCTAATTCCTATAAAAGAAAGTCCAGGGTGTCCAGTGAAAGACACAGAACTAGATCTGCATTGAACATTGGCCTCATACTTAGCCAACCAATCTGCTCCTAGGATTACATCATAATCCTTCATGTCCATACAAACTAAATCAGCTGGCAGGTTTTGTTCATTGATCATGACCTTACTGGATGGATAGAAATACTCAATTGCTGATCTGGAACCAATAGGGGTTGAAATCTCTAACGGAGAATCCATCAAAACTGGCTTCACAGCTAAAGACTTCGTAAATCTCTGAGAAATAAAAGAATGAGTGGCACCAGTATCAAAAAGAATAAAAGCTGATTTATCATGTATAATACGAGTACCTTCGACGAGTCCACCCTCCTCGGCGGGTCATGTCTCGTCTTCTTGTAGAGCCTGGAGCTTGCCTTGCTACTTCTTGATTCCTTGCGATTTCACCGGGGTAGGTTGCTCGGATAAAAAAGGACACTCGAGAATACGGTGGTCCATACTGCCACATCGTAAACAGGCACCCAGCTTGCGCCAGCACTCCTCCATCTTGTGACCTGGACGGTCACAGTACTTGCATACGCCCTTGAATAGAACAATAAGGCTAGACTTCTTGTCTTCATTCTTCGGCATCTTGCCTTTCCATGAACCAGACCCGCTAATGGGCCTCTTCCTGCCATGACCGGGCTTGATACTCCCTGAACCAGTATGGTGTTGTTCTATCTTAACACTCTTCCCACGGATTCTCTCCGTCATTTCTAAGGTATCTTCCAATACTTGAGCCTTTCTCACCATCTCAGAATAAGTTTGAATTTCCATCGGTGCCAACTGGTTGATATACTACAGCTTCAGCCCATTAAGAAAGCGCTTTGCCTTCATCTTCTCGGTAGATATCAAGTGAGTAGCATAATGAGATAGCTGAGAGAACTGAGCTTCATATTCAGCTATGGATAGATTTCGTTGCTTCAAAGCAGCAAACTCAGCCGCCTTCTTCTCTTGTACTCTATCAGAGAAATATTTACCATTGAAGAATCCCTCGAACTCTTCCCATGTGACTTGTCTATCACCAAGGGTAGCGTTCACTACGTCCCACCATGTCCTCGCATCACGTTCAAGTGGAAAGGTCTACAAGAGCACACGTTCTTGATCGCTGCATCACATCACTTCAAAAATCCTCCCTATCTCTTCAAGCCAGTGCTCGGCTTCATCAGGGTCAGTCGAGCCACCAAATCACAGGGGATTCATCCCACGAAAGTTCCGATAAAAGTCGCTAGTGCCATGGTTTGTAGCTCCTCCTTGGGCCACTTGTTGCAAAGCCTGAGTAAGTCCTTGAACCCTACGCTGCAAGTTCCTCCATTCTGCGCGTTCTCCTGCCATTGCAAAAGCCTACACATGGAATAGGTTATGTTAGGTTCAATTAAGAATGGATAATCGTGCAATTAGATTATTAACTCAACCCCAGTCTTCTACCCAAATCTCACCAGGTTGGGTCCTTAGGCTTATAACAAGGTTATAGGTCCTACGGTATAACTTAGGATCCTAGAACTTAGAGAACCTAGGAATATTAGCAAACCTAGGCTCTGATACCACCAAACTGTCACGTCCCGACGCGGAATATCGGGACTGGCAGTAGAAAACGCTAGGAATGAAAACATGCTAAGCTAAGAATTAACATAACGCCATGAACAGAAATAACTCCAAATCTATTACAATAACCATCAAATCGACTTAAACATAACAAGCATAAGCTCTACTCGACTCCGTTACAATAACTAACACAAGCTCTAAGGCATAGCTACATGTAAAACAACTATAACAATCTCAACATATCGACTAGCTGATACACTCCAAGTCATCACTCTTGCCCATTCCCATCCATCTGTGAATCTACACCTGAGCTGCCTGGAAAGTGGGGAAACAACTATATGAGCGAACGCTCAGTAGGTAACAACAGGCAAGTGTAAGTGATTAACCAATTAATTACCTATTTATATGAAACGGAAAGAAAAGAAATAACGATCGAATGAAACAACATAATAAAAGAAAGAAGAAAGTGCTAAAGAACGAAATGGAATACCAATATGACAGGATGATATAATCAAGTTTAAGAACAATATATAAAATAGGAAATTACAGGAAACTGGCCAACAAGCAAGAATATATAACCAAGTCAAGTACGATTCAAGTAAGAGATTAAGAGATCGTTGTCATAGACATCACGCTAGTCATGCACTCGGTGCAATGCCTCACCATGTCATTACAAACTCCCATGGACACAAGTACTTTTCAGGCGCTCTCCCCAGGACCAGGCCGGGCCCCTATGATGCGTTGGCATTGATTTATTGGATCCAAGATCCCAAGTTCCGTCTAGACTTTAATCAAGTTAAACGGCCAATTACAATCAAGTACAAACTTACCTCGGAACATCCCAAGGCTAAGTTGATGAGATACTATCCATAATTTCTGTCCAGGAATTCAAGTTATCAACAACCATCATGTTCTTGGATTCAAAACCATAAAACACGGAGATAACTCGTCGCTGGGAGATATACGGTTACTATTGGACCGCTCAAGCACTTGTGCGGTCGACTCAGGGCCGCACTAAAAGGAACTGGCTGAAGTTTAGCCTTCGCGAGGTCAAGGTTGAACGGCTGATTAAGGGCCGCTCTTCAACATGAACGGTAAGTATTGGGCTGCACAAGGCCAGAAGTTTTCAAAATCAAAGACAGGATATGCGGTCCTGACAGAACCGCTCATCAATTGAACGGTCCATTAAGGCCTCCTGTAAGATGTACGAGCCATTACTGTCCGCACAACTCAGGGCTTAACAATAATCTAGAAATTTGCCTAAGTTGGCTCCCAGGCTGCCATAGGCAGGGTGGAACTGAACCAGAGTCCAGCCCACTGTCTGCTGGTCGGCCTAGGGTCTACTGGGCTGATCAAATCAGGATTTGGCCGAAGATGGATCAATGATAATCGGCCAAAACTAATTGGCATTAGCCAGGGATGAACGGTCGCCACTGGGCCGTTCAGGGAGATATGCGGTCCACTAACGGCCGCGCAAGTCCCTGATAGTCCAATTCGGATTATGACTTAAATCACAGCAGTTCGATTGAGTCCAAGTTCAATTCTAGGGGATAATAAAGGTTCAAGATTAACGGTTCAGGTCTAAGGTTATACAAGTGTAAACCTAATAGCCATTTCAATTATAAATGATTCACAATTAAGATTGACATTCATTGGAAAGATGAATCAAGATCAAGCTTCAAATTAAATAAACCAGCAAGAATTATTTACTGTCATGAATTACAGTTTATTAGGTGTGTTGTTAACATGCCATTAACCACTAATCTACTAACATAACATGCTGTAATGACAATTAATCTGTTCTGTTATAGATGTGCGGTCAGTTCTGGACCTTACATCTCCATAGACGGTCACAGACAGGCCGCGCATGCCCCCTCAGGTTCGAAGGCCTGTTGGAGATGGACGGTCGGTCGTGTGCCGCTGGGAAGGATGTGCGGTCTGGAACTAGCTGCAGGATAGACATGCGGTTAGGGTTCGGCCGCACGTTCTAGGGAAACGATCAGAGATAGAAACCTTTAAACGGTCAATAACATGCCACCTATCTTGGATGTGCGGTCTATCGTGTGGCCGCACAAGTCCTGATAGATCGTTGCCCCTTTCGCCTTGCCCGACTCCGGCGTGGTTTCTAGGGTCAGACTAAAACATGGAATTCGCATGATATAAAGCATGGAATTTGGGGCTTTTACTACCAAAAGAAAGAGCATGAAAAACTCTACGAGATGCATGAATTAATTTTATGTTTACAGCCTGAAATTACCACTTAATCGAAAGGGAACAATTATAACCCTAGATGTGACATGCTTCTACTAAAACCAAAAATTCTCGCAAAACACTTGATAAAATTTAGTGCTTTCTACATCAATGAAAAGCTGACACGATGGTGCTTCCAACCATAGACTATTTGTAGGGTTTGGCTTGCTATCACCTACCTGAATCGGATGAAGAAGGAAGGAGAAAGGAAACCTAAGACGCCGGTACACGCAGCCCCTAATCGGTAGAGATCTCCCTCGATCCAGCTCCTTTGCAGCCGCCACTGGTTCTAAATGATTCTAGGGTTAGAGAGCTTCATTTTTATAGGTCATACGCCTTCTAGAGGGTTCTATGCGCGGAGTATTCGTCCACGCAAGTTGGGTTAATGTGAACGTCACCACAATTGTTGACTCGATCCAATCTCCGCCGATTGCATCTCCTAGGGTTAGGGTTTTGGAAGATTAAGAGATGGGAAATGATCCTCTCATCCTGGCCTTTCATTTGCCACTGGTTTAGGCTCATTTGATGGAGTATTGGGCTCGAATTTGGCGTTTCAATGTATGGTTAACTAAGTGTTTAATTTAGGCTTAATCTACTAATTTGACCTATTTACAGATTTTATTTGGGTTGGTCCTAGAAGACAAGTTTGTTAAATGAGTTATCCTTTACAAGAATATAATTTTTCTGGCTTTTTATAAAATGGTCAAAATTTAGCTTATTCTATTTATTAATGAATTTATAATTAACAAATTTCTAATTAATTTCTTGAAAATCGGGGTATTACACCTTTTGTCCTCTTCTTCTTGGTCAGCGCAGGGCAAAAATAGGAAAATTTCATTTTTTTATAGAGTGGGGACCGCCCCTCTCTCTCTCCCTCCAGTCCGCCTAAACCCCCAGGGGAGGGTTTTGGCAGACCAGCCTCACCCCCCAGGTTGGTCCACCTAAACCCCCATTAAACAAAAAAAAAGAGTTTTTTTAAGACAAAAAAAACCCAGCCCCAAGCCCAGTCCGCCTAAACCCATAGGTTTAGACCGACCAGACTGGAGACCCAGTCTGGTCCGCCTAAACCATTGGTTTATGCAGACCAGCCTGGCCCCCCAGGCTAGTCTGCCCAAACCCATCAAAAAACAAAAAAAGGTTTTTTTAATGAAAAAAAACCTCTGTGAGGCGTTTAGGCAGACCAGACCAGCCCCTTGGGCTGGTCCGCCTAAACCCTCCCTCCCCACTCCGTAACAAAAAAAAAGTATTTTATGATGGTTTACCCGGACGAAGTTTGGCCCTCAACTTGGTCCGCCTAAACCCTTCCCTGCCCCTTCACCTTCCCTATAAATTCCACCCCTTGGAAGCTCAAGAGGCAGGCATGGAATGAAGGCAATGCAAGAACCTACGACCTAACTATTGCACCCTCAGACTTCCGCAGGCATCCAGCAAGGGTCGAGGACGCGAGGAGCTAAGTGCGCGCTTGGTTGGCTTACTGATCGGCTTGTACACACCGAGGGAATGTCACACGTACTCCCCTCACGCGACGTCTAGCCATCGCACGCATGCCCACTCCCGTCGCACATAAGGCGTTATGACAATGGCAAACACACCTGTATTCTGAGTTTGCCTGCGTATGACAACCCACGGTGGCTACGCATACGCCATGATGCCGCACCTACTTTCGTCATGGGACCGCGCGCCTACCGCTCGCCCCGAGCTAGCCACCGACCGCCTAGACTGATGACTCGAGTTAACCGGACCACTGGCCCAAGAGTAATATCCCCGGGGCCGGCCTCGACTCCCCGGCATGATGACACCCGCTCTCCGGGACCCATACCTGATCGCTCATTTTTGAGCCGCCTCCGGCATCCCTCAGGTACCCGTTACAGTCTGCCCCTGCCATCCAGTCTAGCCCTTCCTCGGTGACTCGGGCTTACCCCTAGCTCCCCAAGGAAAGTCTTTGTAAAACACGCGGATATCTGCCTTGTTACGCATTGACCCGGGGACCGACCCACGCGTCGAAATTGTCCCGCAACTTGCACCCATTGTACTTTGGCCCCCTCGGCCCATTTGTAAAGCCCAAGTGGCTCTCATACAGCATGAAACCAGTTGAATACAAGCACACGTACACAGGCCCCAGCTTTCTACCTGCACCACCCAGCACGCGTGTAAGATACCCCTGACCCCAGCAAATACCTCCCAATCGAAAGCGCACCCATAGCTGCGGAATGCTCTTGACCCTTTGCTCATGGCTTCAGACACATACAAACTTCTCTTCAGCACAGAACGAAGGTGTTCGGATTTAATCCGATGTAAAATAAACACCGGTTGCTTGCAGCCGGTGGGAAAAGACGTCCAGAACATGATTCCCACAATCACTTGCGCACTCGCACCCGTGGAACCTCTTCTATCCACGTGTCACCAGATCTCTCAAGCCCACGTGCCGCGTCCTAGCGACGCTTCCCGGGTCAACCCTTCGTTCCATAGGTGATTGTCGAGAAATCCACTGGCACGCACGCACCCTGTCCAGCTAACCTACACCCTGACATTTTCGTGCCATTCAACCTTTTTTGACTTTCCGTAAAAGGAGAGTGCCTGGTACCGCCGTGAGGGGCCTACAACCATAAGGGAGGATACCCGAGATACATCAAACTCCCATATTTTCCTTTCCCATTTTATTCCTGCCTTCACCCCGATCATCGGTATAAAAACCCCCGCAACAGTCGTATAGGAAGATATTTTTCAGAAGCTTTATCTTAGTCTGTACCATATTATAAAGTTTAAACTTCTTGGCTAAGATTTCAGTTAATCAGACTTACTAGCTTTAAGAGAGTTCTGAGATTCAAGATCTGTGAAAGAACTGTATGAGATCCTCATTAATCATAATGTGAGCTAAGAGACTCTAGAAGTAGACAAACTCCCCCTATGAACTTGACTTCAAGGACCAAAAAAAAATAACCAGGCCTAAGAAGTATCTCCCCCTGACTACATGAGTGAATTAGCCTTTGTACTTGGCAGAGAACTTAGGTCAATGACCATCTCACGCGTAGTGTAGGTTTCCAGATAGACATAATCTTCCCTTCCCCTAACACTATTTTATATACCAAGGGTGGTTGAACAAGATTAGTAAAAGATGAAGAACACTGAAATGCACAGATGCGTCGACCTGGGATCAGGGTGCATCGATGCAGTGACTATTCACAGGATTGTAGATGCGAAGAATTTGAACTAACAGGTCGAGGCGGTGATAGCAGTGCATCGAGGCAGGCTACAGACTCACAAAATTTTTAGACAGAAATGAAATGGGATTTAGAAAACAGCATGGACTTCAAGATGATCTGAAAATACCCAACTCTCTCCTCAAGGTAGAGAACTTTTCATTATCCAAAGGCTTAGTGGATATATCTACAATTTGATGTGTTGTGCCAAAGGTAGAGAACTTTTCATTACCCTTATAGACTTCATCTTTAATGAAGTGATGTCTGATGTCTATATGCTTAGTTCATGAATGCAGAACAAGATTTTTAGACAGGTTTATTGCACTAGTGTTATCACAGTAAATAGGTGTGCAACCAAGGTCTACTTTCTATTCTTGGAGCTGGTGTTTTATCCAAATGACTTGTGTACCACAACTCCCTGCAGCGACGTATTCAGCCTCTATAGTGGAGAGGGTAACAGAATGATGTTTCTTTGAAGCCCAAGAAACTAAACACCCACCTAAGAATTGACAAAAGCCACTTGTGCTTTTTCTATCTAACTTACAGCCATCATAGTCTGCATCAGTGTAAGAAATTAAATATAGTGTGTGTGATGCAGGAAACCACAGTCCTAGATTATGTGTGCCTGAAATGTATCTAAAAATTCTTTTAACCGCAGTAAGATGAGATTCAGTAGGTCTAGATTGAAATCTAGCACACATGCATACACTGAATTGGATATTAGGTCTGGAGGCAGTAAGGTATAGCAAGGATCCAATCATACCTCGGTAGAGTTTTACATTTACTTCTTTACCTGATTCATCCGCATCCAAGGAAGCATTCGTACCCATTGGTGTCGCTATGTGCTTCAATTTGTCCATTCCAAATCGTTTCAGAATTTCCAATGTATATTTGGTTTGACTGATGAAGCAGCCATCCTTCATCTACTGTACCTGTAGACCAAGAAAGTATTTCAGTTTACCAACCAAGCTCGTTTCAAATTCATTAGACATTAGATTTGCAAATTCATCACATAGTTCGGTACATGTTGAACCCAAAATAATATCATCTACGTATATCTGAACTATGATGAGTTGGTGGTTGTCACTCCCCGAGCCTTTAATTACAGCGGAAGACTCGCTCGGGGAGCGGGAACAGCCGGCATGGTAAGCCTCTTGCACGCAAGAATCAATCAGAGCGCAAGACAATCACACAAGTAAATGCAATTGCACAAGATTTTAATCAAACTTCAACTTTATTTCATAAATGATCAATATTCAAGATACAATCACTAATTTGATTTCCATTTTTACTAGACTCAAGAAATAGGAAAATTACATTGACTCAATCTAGACACTTTAACTTCCTAAGTCTTCACTCTCATCTTTATAACACTTTCACTCACTTCCGGATCCACTACTAGTATAGCCTGAATCCGAACTATTTCCATCTCTTGAAAAACATTGGAAAATAGGTCATGAGCACACTTGCCCAGTAGGTATCTTCGCATCAACATGAAGGCACTATTTAAGTAAATATCATTTTTACTCTAAAGAAATAAGGTAAAATCATGCGAATGCGAATCAATCATGCGATCAAATCAATAGAAACAAGATAACCATGTAAGATAGAATGATCAAGAATGAACTAGCAAGAATATAACAAGAACATGATATTGGCCTTCCATGAACAAGAATGTAACGAGATTGTACTAGCAAGCCACATATTCCTCACTTTAGCATCTTATACTTAAGAGCAAGTGCTTCGTGAATTTCTGTGGAATATCAAGCAAGAATGTCATGTCGTGCCGTGGATCTTCACTTATTTACAGAAATAGTACTCCCAGCGCAATGCGACGCCAGTAGCATCATACCCCATGGTTTATAAAATAGTATGTTTCCGACAATCAGCCGAGGGGACTAGCATAGAGCCTTTGAACACAATTAGTGCTCGATCGCATCTTCAGTTATAAATTAAGCTACTTCCACGCAGTATAACAGTAATGTATGGTCAAGAATATAGCACTTCCAATAATTCCATGATAACTAAAATGAATGAATGCTTCAATTTTGAATATATGAGATCAAGAATGATATTTAAACTAAGTTATGCTTATAGAATAAATCGACAGCATAACGGTATTTTCCTTAACTTCCGTTTCTTTTAGATCAATTTAAGCAATATGACAAGTTCTTAGATCAAGGTTTGTCTAGAATCATTGGAATATCAACCCTTGGTCAAACCTTGGGTTAACATAAACAAGCTATGTAACGGTCATTTGCTGGGCCGTTACATTATGTAACGCGCCAGTAATGGGCCGTTAAAGTGATCCGAGTCCAGAAAGATAAAAAAATAGATCAGAGGAATGTGACGGTCTGGCACTGGGCCGTTACGTGAGCCTGACGGTCCAGTTCAAGGCCGTTAAATTTCAAGAATCAAAACCATGATAGAGTGTTCTAATCAATGGGCTTTCATTGGTACAACCAACTCGGCGTCCTAGTGGGAATCCCAGGCTCGCGGAGAATTACGGAGGTCTTGAAACAATGATTTCCTAGTCCATTGGAAGGATTATCCAATAGAGAGGTCATCATGTCCAAGATTGTTTTCCTATAGTGCAAAGTGTGAACTAATGACAACATACCGGAATATGTGCAATGTACTTATAGAATTGACTCTATTGACAGAGAGAGATATGTATATTCAATGTGAACATCATGATAAAAACTCCGTCAATATAATGTTAAAAAGTCATGCTTTATAGTACAAAACTATAGAATTTGGTTTAACATAACTTAAGTAGAAGTGATGACAAAACATGCAATACCTATCATGAATAATCAAATATCCTTAAAATCACATGATTAGGTTTAAAACTTAGGTAACTAGGTTTTAACCATAATAAGATTGGCAGGTTGTATTCAGTCATAGGGTTGACAGAACACAGGATATAACGGTCTGGAGATGGGGCGTCACAGTAAAAGTGACGGTCAGGACCCAGCCGTTACATGATTGTAACGCGTCTGTCCAAGCGCGTTAGAACCAACTGTGCAATTCCAATACCACAAAGTGTGTAACGGTCTGTCGTAGGGCCGTTACTTCAAAGTGACGGTCCTATGCTAGTGTGTTGCAGTATCTGCTAACAGAAAACAATCATAGAAACTAAGAGATCAACTCACATCATGTCTTTTATCAAAACATGATGAGCTTCTAGTCATGTTAACGAAGTAAGGCCATCTATATGCATAGGTAATCAGGAATAGATGAATAGTCATGTTTTAATTCCTTAATTTGGCTAAGAGGTGCATGATGTGCATATAACAAATAAAACATGAAATCAATGCTCTATAATGCATGGAATTCAATCAAACCAGAGGGCTTTTAGTCCTATCATGCTATTTTTTCCGTTCATGAGATAACCTACCTCTTACATAGACTGTAGTTTCTGAATTTGGTTGAGAACTCTGCCCTAGATCCCTTCCTTCTCTTGTGACTTTTTCAGCAACTTCTTTAGGCTCTAACTCCACGCCCTCTTGACCTAAAGATGTGAAATTCGGAGGGGAGTTAGTCTAAAGTATTGTAAATAAATTATTCTAAAGAACTTACCTAAGATAATGACTCCTTACCTTGCTTCCTTATGCCCAAAAAGTAAGGGTCGCACAGTTCAGAACTATGCCCTATTTATAGAGTTTAGGCTAGGGTTTGAGGATTAGATCGAGTTTAGAGTCCTTATTTCATCAAATCCTAATCTCTAAGAGTCCTTAGAGTCTTTACAATCCTTCCCAAGTCGATCCATAGTGGATAGGAACATCAAGTTCCAATCTTTTCATGAGTCCCTTCACTTACGGAACTAACAGGAATGTAACGGTCGAGTGCCCATGCGTTACATGGATGTGGCGGTCTTACGATAGACCGTTACAGTCATCGTAGCTTAGAGTTTCAATTTATGAAAACTCTTTTGTTAATTATCCAATTCATTATCTTATATTATTAGTATTTATCCTTAATATTCGTGGATAGGCTTAAATACCTTCTAGAATATGGGCCAAACCTAGTGGTCTAGGTCCTAAACCCTTTTGGACTTCAATTAAGTGGGTTGGGTTAATTGATTAACACAATTTTGGCCTTATATTGATTATTTAGCCCAATTAATGCCATAATATTATTTAAATAACTAGAAATTACTTTTATAAATTTTGGGGCTCTACACCCTCCCCCACTTAGAAGAATTTGGTCCCCAAATTTAATTCTTGGATTGAGGAGAGTGTACTTACAATTAAATAATTCCGGAAATCTTTTCTTCATAGTTGATTCGATTTCCCATGTTACTTCATAAGGCCATGCTTTCTTCCTTTGAATCTTAACCATAGGAATGACCTTATTTCTGAGTTGACGTACTTCTCGTTCCAAAATCTTCATTGGCGTTTGTTCATATGTCAAGTCCTTCTGAATCTCCAGATTGTCATAAGTGATAATGTGATCTGGATCATACACATACTTCTTCAGCATCGAGACGTGAAATACGTCATGAACTCCTGCTAACTGTGGTGGCAAAGCCAAGTTATAAGCCACTTCACCGATCCTTTCAAGGATTTCAAATGGATCGATAAATCTTGGAGTTAGCTTTCCTTTAATGCCAAATCTTCGAATACCACGACCCAGAGAAACCTTTAGATATACATGTTCTCCTACTTGAAATTCCAAGTCGCGCCTTCGATTGTCAGCATAAGATTTCTGTCTATCTTGTGCCATTTTCATCCTTTCCTAAATGAGCTTGATTTTCTCTATAGAATCCCTGATTAAATCTTGCCTAGAAATTACCTTTCCCCTATTTCATTGCAACATATTGGTGATCGACAGCTTTTCCCATATAGAGCTTCAAAAGGTGCCATTTGTATGCTTGCTTGATAGCTGTTGTTATATGCAAATTATACCAAAGGCAAGTGATCATGCCAACTTCCTCCAAAATCAATGACACAAGCTCTGAGCATATCTTCTACCACTTGATTTGTCCTTTCTGTTTGACCATCATGTTGACACCCGTTTTATACCAATAATTTGAGTCGTTTATCTTACTCCCATTAGTTAATGCCTTGAGTTGTCCATCATTCGTCGGGCCATTTTTGTGGCAACGTCTTGGGCTCATTGTATGGGTCGTCTCTCTCCTTGGTGCAATCCGTGGCAATTCAGGGCTTAATGGGCCTTGGCTTGGGTCAATCGGACGTTTCAGATCATGAACGGCCCAACATCATCCGTTCAGAAGATGGGCGGTGGAATATTGACCGTTCATACATTTTGTTAATTTCTGAGGACTTTTCCGAATATTCACCGACAGGCTGTGGTGCGGCCCTATTAGGACCGTTCCAATTAATGGACGAGCTTATTACAACCGCCTATACCTCAGAGTCCTACGCACGCCCATTTCCTCAGATAATTATCCAATTATCCGAATTATCACCGACAGGGTAACACGGTTGGCTATTGGTCGCTCTACACTAGAACGGTCTCACTAGAACCGTTCACCTTTGAGGGTCCAACGGCGGGCGTTTCGGCCAGTTAGAGAGATAATTGGGTTGATTTTCTGATTATCCGAATCTCCACCGACATCTTGGACGGTTTGAACCAGACCGCCCAAATGTTGCGCGGTCTATCGTAAGACCGCTCATCTAGTCGGATGAGGCTTTTTAACAGACTTTTGTCTCTTTTATTCATGGCTTTATCCCCAGTTTGTTTTGATGATTTCTCCGTGGATAATTAACCATTTTTGATGCCGTTTCGACTGGATAAGAGATTATGATAATATCTACGATTTATCTTTAATAATCTCGTCCCGAAAATGGCTCTAAACCCTGATTTCGGGGCTGGTTTTCTAGGCTCTATAAATAGACCCTAATGGCCGGACATCGAAAGGGGGGGAGATTTTAGTCAACGGCGAAGCCCTGCCGCATTTCTGAACGACCTAGCACCAAGGAGGGAGGCTCTCTACGTCCTTACGAGCCTCCGGTTCAGGGAGTAGTCTGTGTGTTGAGTCGTAGCGTCATTTTTCGATTTCTTCGTCATCTATCGCATGCATTGTTTTCTCTCTGCGTTTCTCTCATTTTTCTCCCCATGCACACACCCACCCACGTTCTTGTCACCCTAGGGGTTTAAAAACCCCCCAGGTATCCCCCTATCCATTTGTTTATGCTTAATTCTTCTTACATGAACGCGTACTACGTCATTTAGTCCTAATCTGGGTGTCTCTTCTATGTCTCCACATTGTTTTGCAGGTCAGCACTTCATCAGCACGAGGCCCATCCCCTCTGGCCGGCTGGAGAGGGTGGAGGTGAGCCCTTTTGCAACTCTTGGGGTGGTGGGCTTGCGCGGTTCCTTTAGGCCCGTTCAAGGAGACGAGTGGCATCCTCTGCACCGCCCTTCTTCCTTCTGTGGTTCCCTTAAAGCCGTCCATCCTCCAGGAGTTCTTCTTCCCGCGCGTTCGGCAGCACTCTTAGGCGGTCTATCGTAGGACCGTGTGTCGTTAAGGCGGTTATTCACCGACCGCGCATCCTCCCAGTGCTGCATCAAGGCGAGTGTCTCCCCTTTCTTTTCCAAAGTACGGTACGCTGGTCACGTGCTGCGCTTTGGTGGCGATCACGGTCACTCTCTATTTTTCTCCCTCCTCTCACTGCGCTTTGTTTGTTTACTCCTGATATTATTGCTTTATTCATAACCTATCATCCACCAAGTGAGGAGAGGGAGAAATATATATCTACACCCCTTTTGTGGCGATCACGGTGGGACACCTAACGCCCATCGTGCTGTTGAGATTGCTGACCCTCTTTCTTTGTTTCCAAGTTCTTTGTTTTTCCCAAGAGTGATTTATAGGTTGGGGCGCGTTTCCGTCCCCTGGGACCGGAGCGGTTACTGAAGAGCCGCCCAACGACAGGCACAGTTGAAATTCCACCGTTCACACCCTACAGTCAAATCCAGCTTCGCCGGCCTTTCCTGTTACAGATGGTGCTATATAGACCGTCCATACCGTAGAGCGGCCCGGATCTGGCCGTTCAGTTCCCCAGCACCGGTACGTTTTGTTCTGTTCCTATTGTAGGTACGCGGGTGCTGGCGGACCGTTTGTGTGATTACACGGTTGGATAGTGACCGTCCTGCTGGTATTTTCTTGCCGTTGCTCTCTCATGTCTTTTTTTAGGTCCTGTGATTACGCCGTAATTCTGTTCTCTCCCTGGTTTAAACGGTCCCACACAGACTGTTTTACTGTTGGAGCGGCCACAGAGGGGCCGTTCATCTGGTGCCACAGTGTATTTATGTTATACTTTGATTGTCATAGTTCATGTGGTTTGCTCTGCTTGGTGCTATTCATTGATTCCCTCCTGCTCTCTTATCATCATTGCATCACCATGCTCGTTATTGCTCATGTGTATACTTGCTCATTGGTTGATAGCTGCTAGGCTAGTTTGTGCATGCACTCCGATGCGCATAGGAGCATCGATCTCTTCTCATGTTAGCTGCATTCCAACTGAGGTAGGGTTTCCTCTCGTCTCCATATTTCTTGGAGCCGACTAGGGACCTTGCCGAGGACCTCCATAAGCCCCCGTGAGCCGTGGATTCCCACACGGACGCCGGACAGGTTGTACCGTATCCACCCTAGTTTAGGGTTGCATCCGAGATTGAGAGATCCTGATAGAGTCACACAGTTCCTCATTTCTTATCCCAGTTAGGCACCTAGTGGTTGAGAGGACTTATATTTTCATTAATCCACTAAAGCTCAAAGAAGAAGATATAAGGAACTGACGAGCATCATTTTAAGAACTTGATTGCATTACCGAGTGATTCTGTTCTCATCTCCCTCCATTGTATGCTTAATAGTTGCTTGGTAGATCTGGTTGATTAGTTCTAGTCATAGGTGTCTTGGTGTATGTGGGATTGCCTTCTTCCCCCACGATCACCTCCTAGGGTTGACTCTCATTTCCATTTCTACCTCAACCCCTTGTTTGATTCATCTTCCATGTCGTCGTACGACTTCTCTCAGTCCCACGAGGACTCCCTTCCTCGTGGTCTCCTTAAGGACCCACCTAGGGTCACCCATTTGCAGGGAGGAGAGGGGACGGCCCCTTCACTCCCGACCATTCATGGCGAGGGTCTCCGACCCTCTCTTTCAAATCCGCCCAATCAGAATTCAGCCAGTATGATCCTCGATATGATGGCCCAGCTGGACCCCACCCAGCTCCATCTCATCAGACAAGCTTTGCAAGGGGGCGACGCCCCGGCCTCAATTCCTGCTCATGGCACGACCGTTGTTGCCACCACATCTCCTGTGGTCGGGACCACCTCTGTGGCTCCCATTGACCTTACTCCTGTCCGCCCTCAGACCCTTCGCTATCCTAATATAGAAATGGGCCAGGCTTCCACCTCGGTCCATCAACAGCTTGATAAAGGAAAGTCCCCGGTCCCCTCTGTTCCTTACCTTGGTCCGTACACCACAATTTCCCCATCACCTCAGGCCCTTATAGCTCCGGCGGACTTCGCTAGGTAGCAGTCAGGGGCGGCCCAGTTGGCTCATGCGGATATGGGCCCTTCCCCAGCCCATTATCCCTCCTACGGGCTGCCCCCTTCATCAACTTATCCTTTGGCCACCTATCCAGGTATTACACCTCCTGCTCCTCCTCCTCCTTCCCAGGAACGGGAAATTCTTGACAAATGGGCTGCTATACAGCAACAAATTGATCTCCTCCACAAGCGGGTCGGCCCGCAATCTCTTGCCGATGTCCCTATCCCTAACTTCAGGGACATTCGTTTTCCTTCTCAGTCTGAGCTCCCCGTGTACCGCAAATACGATGGGAATGGCAACCCGTTCATCCATGTCCGGGAGTTCTTGTACGAATCAGCACAGTTCCAGCAGGACGATCGCTTGATGGCCTATTTGTTCCGTCGATCTCTGGAAGGGATCGCCCTGGAATGGTTCTACACCTTGCCTATGGACGAGGCCGAGAATTTCAAGACGGTCAAGGAAAGATTTATCCAGAGATTTCAGGATCGGGTTGGACCCGAATACTCTTTCACTGACTTAGTGGCGGAGAAGATGAAGCCGGAAGAAGACTTCGCAACCTATGCAGACCGCTGGAGGCAGATGGCCTCACGTGTGCCCGGGCAGGTCCCGGAAGAAGAAAAAGTGAAGTTATTAATTTCCAATGCTACGCCAACTTTCAGAAACATTCTGGCAATGAATGATATCTCAAACATGCACCAGCTATACAACAGAGCTAGGTTCATTCAAACCCAATTCAAGGACTCCCCCATCCATTCTTTATTCGAGGCCCAGAAGCCCAAAGCCACCAAGAAAACCCAAGGCCCCGTCACTGAGGGAGTACAAATTAATGAGCATGTCCAGGCTGTTTAGTTTCCCCACCAAGCCGCTCCACCTCGCTTCCCACAGCCTCAGCGTAACCCCCAGTTCGCCACTCCGCAAGTTCCCTAGCCCACCTTCCAAGTCCCAGAATACCCTCAGCAGGCGCCTCCGCCACCCCAACAGCCTCAGCGGCCCCCGCAGTACAATAATGTTCCTCCACCCGCCGCCTACGGCTCTGCTCGACCCGCTCCAAAGAGGGCCCATTACCCTCCTCTTCCAGAAACCTTGTCAGATATCTTCTCTGCTCTAATGTATACTAGTGATCTTCAGTTGCCTCCTGAGCGCCCAAACTGGAATCCGGCAGCCGACCAGTCCCGATATTGCATATTTCATCGGCAGCCCGAGCACACGATAGAACGGTGTTATCAGTTCAGAGATCTGGTATATGACTTGCATGAGGGCCAGAGGATTGATTGGGCCCAGATGCACCAGCTGATTAAGGATATCAAGCAGAGACAGAGACAGGCCAGGCTGCAGCAGGCGGCACCCCAGCAGCAACAACAACAAGACCTCGGGATCCATCAGAATCCCATGCCGATACACCAACCCGCTCCCCAACAACAACAACAGCCGTCGGCACCGGCCCCAGCACAAGTAAATGTGGTCCAGCGCCTGGCCCCCAACGCTGGGTGGACGTTTGACGATGAAACCCCCGCACACCTCTTGGCCCTCCACCACAACTACTCTCCCGCACCTGCCGTCCCCTCCATTCTCAGACCCGCCATTCCGACCGCTACACCACTCGTCGCTTCCTCCGCGTCGCCTCTTAGGCCCACTACATTCCCCTCTGCTCCGTCCGTCCTTTCACCATCACCCGCCATACCTCCCGTTATTTCCCCTACGCTTAACCCTTCACCCATTTCCCCTCCACCAGGGCCTATTAAACCCACTTCAGCCATCCTCACCTCCATTTCCACACCATTCACCTACCCCACCAGGCCAAGCGGGGGTCCGCTCCAGGCCGTGCCAGCATCATAATGCGCCCTTCGGAGCGGGCGTCCTTTCCAAAGAGTTTTTCCTTCTTCAGGTACGTCTGTACCAAACCCTGCAATTTCCTCCCCTACAGTTGAGCCAGAAGAAATAGACCCTGTGCCGGGCACAAGGTATGACTTGTTGCAGCACTTAGACCGCATGCCGGCTAAAATCTCAGTATTAGAATTGATCAAGAGGTCGCCACTCCACCAAGATGCCCTGAAGACCTTCTTGCAGAAAGTTATGGTGAGTGAAGATGTGGCAGTGGATAGCCTGCCCTCGGTCTTGGCAACGATTACTAAGGGGCCTTCGATTTCATTTTCCGAGTTGGAGTTAGCCCCCCCTGAAGCACGACAGATGCCATTATGCATTACCATTTCTCTGAACAAAATGGCCGTGGAGTCCGCACTTGTAGACACAGGCGCGTCAATAAATGTGTGTCCGTTGAGTACCCTTCGTGCTTGCAATATATTAGAGGACATGCTCAAGCCGACACCGACTACAATAGCAGCCTATGACAACTCCAGACGCGCTTGTCATGGGGTGGTGACTGTGCAGGCCGAGCTAGGGCCCTTAGTTATGGACGTGGAATTTTATGTGTTGGACATAGACCCGATGTTCAAAGCCATTCTGGGTCATCCATGGTTGAATAGTTTGAATGCCATCCCCTCGATAGCCCATCAATGTTTAAAATTCTCATTCCAAGGACGAGTGGTCAAGGTGAAGAGTATTTCCACAGTTCAAAATGTTGACGCTATAGCCGCCAAGATTCTGCCTACACTGTGGCCAAGCAACAAGCCTGTTCTCTCCGTCATGGACTTGAACTATTCGTGGGCATACGCGTCACGCAAGCCCGCCGCTGCACCAGTCAATGTGAAGGTCAAGCCCAAAATGAGAGATTCCAAAGGTTGGCACATGATTCTAAAATTGGGCTATCAGCCTGGGTTAGGTCTCGGCGCATAGTTGTAGGGCCGGACCAAACCCGTTCCCAAAGGAAGGAAGATGGGCCGTCGGGGCCTCGGCTACCATGAATCCTCCATGTCGATGCTCGGAGACTCCGGGCCATTGACCTGGGATTACCGGCAACATTTTGTGAAGGGTCCGTTGCAACCTGGTACCTTGAAGACCCCGCCGGCCAGCCCTGGAGAGAAGACAGAAGAAGCTTGTGCTGTTGTTGATCTGCCACCGTCACTGCAAGGGTTAGTTGGTGACTTGGAAGATCTTTCTGATTGCTTTGTAAAAATGTTTCATGAAAAAGAGAGTGAGCCAAAGAAGAAGGAGACACAGTTGGCAAAGCGTCCTCCGATGCCATTGGTCCGCCAGGGGTCACGGAAGATGGGAAGCTCTATCACTACTTATTCTACATCCCCGTCCCGTCTTGCTTCCTGGTTTCAACAGTTGGATTCTGTTCCCCGTTCCCCTCCACTCATGGTCGACCCATACCTCGCGGAGAGGCCTGAAATTTTATTCGTTCCATGCGCTTGTGGGCATTACCCGCCCGTTGATCTATCAACCTTATTCACTCCTCCTCCCCCAGGAGCTCAGCTCCATGAGATGTGGTTTTCCTCTTCTGATCCTTTCTTCGACTGCATCTTCTCGGAATTATTTCCCATGCAGCTACCTCCTCCTCCATCTGCTTTCCCCTCCTGCTGCGTGATCGCCTCCAGCCTCAAAAAAAAATGTCAATTTTAAAACGGAGGTCTCCATGGAAGATTACGCTATGTTCTACCCAGATTCCCAGGGGCACGAGACCCCTGTTTCTCTTCCAGTAGATTCTCTCTCCCCTAAATCAAATGTACAGTGTACAGAGTCTTCTAGGATAGTCGAGTCAGTCAGGGTAGAGTCTAGTCCGAGTTTTGTCAGCCCTTCCACATCTGCGGCGCCCGCCGTAACACGTCCTCCCAAAACCATTCCCGATAGTTTTCTACAAGATTTGGCTGAAAGATGTCACGCTCTGTTGAAATGTCCGGAATTTGTAGAGACTGTGATTGTCTTGGAAGATGATGAGGAAGTTGAAGGGGTGTGGAGCAATGATGGATTAGGAGTATATGAAATTATGAATGAGAAGGACCCAACGGATGATGAGGAAGATGAGGTGGATGACACTGCCGATTTATACGCGCAAGGCTTGAAGAAATTTGACGAACCTTCCATAGCAGTGGATGAATCCACTAAGGAAATTAACCTCGGAATAGAAGAGGACCCCAGGCTCATATTTATTTCTGCTAATCTCCCCCCTCACGTGGAAGAAGAGCTTGTCAAAGTCTTGAGGGAGTACAGCGATTATTTCGCCTGGTCCTATGAAGACATGCCGGGCCTTGACCCCGCCTTGGTCGAACACAGGCTGATTCTCAAACCAGGGGCAACGCCCGTTAAACAGAAAGCAGGGAGGTTCCACCCACAGATGGCCTTGAGGTCTAAGGAAGAAGTTGATAAATTGCATAAGGCCAAGTTCATTAGAGTTGTGCTGTATCCACAATGGGTGGCAAACATAGTCCCAGTAATGAAGAAGGATGGTAAAATTCGAATTTGTATTGACTTCAGGGACTTGAACAAGGCATGTCCGAAAGATGATTTTTCACTTCCTCACATCGATGTCTTGGTCGATAATACAGCTGGGTACGAAGCCCTCTCTTTCATGGATGGTTATTCGGGGTATAACCAAATCCTTCTGGCTCCGGAAGATCAAGAAAAGACCTCGTTCACCACCCCTTGGGGCACATACTGCTACGTCGTTATGCCATTTGGGTTGAAAAATGCAGGTGCCACATATCAAAGAGCAATGATGGCTATCTTCCACGATATGATGCACGTTTATTTAGAAGCTTATGTGGATGATATTTTAGTCAAATCGAGGTCACAAGAAGAACATCCCGCCATTTTAGCCAAGGTGTTGCAGAGGGCTAGGGAATACAAGTTAAAGATGAATCCGAAGAAATGCGTGTTCAGAGTTGCATCAGGGAAATTGCTCAGGTTTATAGTTAGTAAACGGGGGATTCAGATCGATCCAAACAAGGCAAAGGCCATTATGGAAATGCCGCCGCCAAAGAATATCACTGAACTTTGAGGTCTGATCGGGCGTTTGCAATTTATTAGGAGATTCATATCTCAGCACTCGCAAAGATGCCGCCCGTTCTATGAATTGCTGAAGGAAGGCGTGAAGTTTGAATGGAATGAACAATGTTAGAAGGCCTATGAGGAACTCAAGGTTTACCTCTCTAATCCCCCGGTTCTACAACCACCTGTCCCTGGGAAACCCCTGATCTTGTACATTTCTGTAATTGAGGACTCCCTAGGAGCTTTCCTGGCACAGGTAGACGATGAAGGAAGGGAAAGGGCAGCGTACTATCTCTCAAGGTTATTTAATCCCGCTGAATCCAAGTACACTACCATGGAGAAGACCTGTGCATCACTGGTGTGGGTAGCGCAGAAGCTTAAACACTATTTCCTCGCCCACGAGGTTAGGCTCATCTCTAGAATGGACCCCATTCGTTATCTTTTGGAAAAGCATGTCCTTTCTAGTCGACTAGCTCGCTGGCAGAGCTTTCTTTCCCAGTTCGACATCACCTTTATAGTGCAGAAATCAATCAAGGGATATGCTATTGCCGAACACCTGGCTCATTCTCCTATCCCTCGTACTGATTCCATCCAGGACGAATTCCCCGATGAACACCTGGCGGTGATCACTCATCTTCCTTTCTGGTCTCTTCATTTCGATGGTGCCCTTAATTCCCAGGGCAGTGGAATTGGCGCCGTTCTTCTTACTCCGGAAGGGGTAACTATCCCTGTGGCGTATCAACTCTTATTTCCTGCCACTAACAATATAGCCGAGTATGAGGCTCTCCTTGCCGGTCTGAAGCACGCCTACATCTTGGGTGCGCGATATCTTAACATCATAGGAGACTCTCAATTGGTGCTGCGCCAAGTTTTGTCAACTTACCGCACCCGTGACCCTAAGCTTAAACCCTATCAAGATCTGGTCACGCTCTTGGCTAGGCAATTCAGGAAACTCGTCTACATTCATACTCCTCGTTCTCAGAACATCTTGGCTGATGCCCTTGCATCACTCGCTTCTTCCCTATCATTTCCCCTAAGTCGTGCCACTGAGACCATTGTGGTCCAACGGCTAGATATTCCCTCTCTTCAGGATCCCTGGTTTGACGACCTTAGGAAGTCCGTGGAGAAGAAGATAGAAAGGGAAGAAGTGAAAGAAGTATCGTTAGCTGAGCTCGAGGAGATCATCGAAGAAGAGGAATTGCCGTGGTTTTATGAAATTGAGCAGTATTGCAAGGACGGTACATTTTCGGAAGATGCAAACGCTGGGCAGCGAAAGGCCATTAGAAGAGTTGCCGCGAGATACACTATCATTGCTGGTGAATTATATAGGCGGGCTCTGAATGGAGTTCTAATGAGGTGCCTAGATGACGAAGAAGCTTGGAAAGTCATGGAAGCAGCCCACTCCAGCGAGTGTGGAGGGCATGTGAATGGACAGGCGTTGGCGAAAAAGATTCTTAGGCAGGGCTACTACTGGCCAACCCTAGAAGAAGATTGTTCCACCTATGTCCATAGGTGTCTTCAGTGCCAGATCCACGCCGACAAAATTCATGCTCCCGCTTCTTCTCTTCACCCCCTGTCTGCTCCCTGGCCCTTCTCCATGTGGGCATTTGATATCATCGGACCCCTCGGTGATCCGAATTCCGCAGTTAAACAGAAGTCCTTCATTTTGACGGCTACAGAGTACTTCACCAAGTGGGCGAAAGCTGAAGCTTATGCAGAAATCAAAGCCACCACGGTATGCCGCTTCATTATGAAGAACATTATCTCGCGGTTTGGGGTGCCAAGCGATATCGTCACCGACAACGGGCCTCAATTCGTCTCGCAAGAACTCCAGGACCTCTATAAGAAATTCAATATAGCTCTGCATCATTCATCACCATACTACCCCCAAGGTAATGGCTAGGCTGAGGCCACGAATAAAACCCTTCTTAAAATTATCAAGAAAACATGCGAATCACATAAATTTGCTGATTGGGCCGACAAACTGATAGAAGCTCTATGGGCTTATCACACCTCCGTCCGCACTCCCACAGGGCAGACTCCCTTTGCTCTCACATATGGGATGGAGGCGGTACTCTCGTATGAGATTCTGATCCCTTCCCTAAGGGTGCAGCTGGATAAGGAACTTAATCTTGACGAACGTCGAGAGGCGTTGCTAGTCCAACTGAAACTTTTAGACGAGAAGAGGTTGAATGCGGCCAATCATGTTTCAGTATATCAAAAGCGTGTCTCGCGATATTTTCAAAAGAAGGTCATTGAAAGGAAGTTTCAAGTGGGTAATATGGTTTTGAAACACAAATTTATCAGAACAGCAGGTCCCAGGTCTAAGCTGCAACCCAACTGGGAAGGGCCCTTCGTAATCAAAGAAGCTTATCCAGGTAACGCGTATTGTCTAATTAACGTAGAGGGTGAAGAATTGCCAAACCCGTGGAATGGGCTGTATTTAAAACGTTTCTACCCTTAAAAACCAAACCAGCTCTGACTCGGTGGCGGGTGCGCCTTCGCTTGATCACGAAAGAAAATCCCCAGTTCAACATTTCACACACTACACAACCCCTTGTGGGTCGGTTGCTTTCCTTTGAATAAACACCATTTCTGCCTTGGCCATGCTTGAGGAGAGGTGAAAGTCCTTGTTTTTCCTTCTCTCTCGGCTGAAAATAGGGGCAAAAGGTGAATAAGGGGGCGAGAACTGATCTAGACCCCCCAATAAAAGAGGTCTCAAATAGGGGCAGTCCGTTATGACCTTATTCCGCGAGAGAACGAGAAAGAAGAGAAAGAAAGGAATGAATGAAAAGGGGCAGAAATTGAGGCTAAAAGCTCACCCAAAGCTCGCAGCTCTCAAATTTTTTTTGAAAGTCCCCAAATAATAAAATCAGGCATGGCAAGAGTGGCAGTACAGTTTCCCCGCGGGACGTTATGAGCCCGGGCGTATGCGTGCCTAGAGCGGAAGTAGGTTCGATGACGGTCACAGAGCCCCGGCGTAACAGACCAGATTCTTTGAAAAGGGGGGAGGGTCATGAGAAGAACTCAAGCCCTAAAAACCTTTATACCTACCGCCAGCTTTCCTGTTAAATCTGTTTTATTTTCCAAGGGACGGATCCTACCCCGGGTATGGCCTCGATAGAAGCACCGTTAAAGCAAGATTAGCACCGACCGCGAGCGGTCCTTCATATTGCACGTTGAGCCCGGGAGGTCCCTGATGAGATGGGGAGGTTCCCCGTCGTCAAGTCTAAGCTGGTTTCCAAAATTCAAAAAAACTCAAAAAAATCAGATATTCAAAAAAACTCAAAAAATCAGATATTTAAAAACTCAAAAAATCAGATATTTAAAAACTCAAAAAAAAATCAAATCCAAAATTCAAAAACTCAAAAAAATCAGATATTCAAAAACTCAAAAAATCAGATATTCAAAAACTCAAAAAATCAGATATTCAAAAACTCACAAAAATCAGATATTTTCAAAACTAAAAAAAAGGGTTTTCTTCATTCTTGCATTCATAGCATCCATTGCATTTGTTGCAACATTTGTTATTTGCCTATTTAATAAGGCTTATCCCCTTGACCAAAAATCAAGAACTGGTCATTTCCTAACTTGCTATAGGCAAGGGGCTAAGCCTAAAATAGATTTAATCTGTTTCATGTTTCATGTGTGCAGGGGCAGGTTGGAAGGGCAGTTGGCTCGTGACCACATGAATGTTCAATCCTCATCTTGACCCATGCAATCACATCACGTCATAATCAAATCATGAAGTTCAAACTCAATCAAACTCATCAAATCTTATTCATTTCATATGTCAAGCTGTCTGGATATAAAGTCTCATCCCACATCATCATAAAAACAAAAGGAAAATCACTCAATCCTCCGCTGGGCATCCCCACGAGGACGTATCTCTCTCAACTCCCTAAGGTAAGACTGTCGCGTCTCCGGAGCCTCCTCAACCCCTGCTGGTAGGGTACGCACCCTACTCACCTCCCACATAATCAACGCGCTCCTAACCGCCTGCTCGTCCTCCTCTGTCCCGATCCTCCGCGCCTGTAGCACGGGAAGGTGGGGTAGCGTAGGTAGCACCATCCGGGGTAGTCCAATCTGTAGGTAGCATCTGTGTGGGCTATACATCGCTAAGGCAGTGTCGCCCACGAGCCTCAAGTCCAAGCCAGCTCTCCTCGGTAGCCTGATGATGGTGTCGTGGAGGAAGTCCGGGCGCATCACGAACCTGTCCAGGGGCAGCCTGTTGATGTACGGGCGCCACTCGTCCCTGGTCTTCAGCTCAGCCGTCCTACACTCAACCTGTGGAGAAAACCTGAAGGCGCCTCCTATAAAGTAAAGGGGATGGCTCCCAAAGATCCTGCTAACTAAAGTGATATCCTCCCTCGCGGTAAACTTCATCCTAACTCCCATCCAGCACTCCAATAGGATCATCGAACCAAAGAGAGGGCCTCCTAAGGCTGCTGAAGTAAGACCCTCATACAAGTAAGATAAGACAGCCTGAGAGATGGAAAGTCCCCGCCAAAGGCCACTAATGGTACTGAGCAAGGGGATCTCTAGGACGTGGTCGACTGAAGGGAAAAGGATGGCCCCGCATAGGCAGACAGACGCAACTTTGGCTATGGCCTCAACCCACCCGCACTTATTCCGGCAATGCTCCACTACCCACTGGCTCAGAGGAAGGAGGTGAATGTGACGAGGGCCTACACAGGCGCGAACATCCCCGCTATCAGGTATGAATCCCCCTAGGATGAGTTTTGGATCTATAGGGGCAACGGTGTGGCATATCAAGTCTTCCTCCCCCACCTTGGACCTAGGGAGCCCGAAATATGTCTCTACCTCCTCTAACAGGATAGTGGCCTCAAAAGATGGGAAGAGGAAAGTGTGGGTCTGAGGGTGCCACGTCTCCATCAAAGCAGAGATACTATGCCAGTCTAAAGAAAGCTTAGGGTAGTTCTGACCTAGAACTAAGAGCGAATGTAGGTGCCAGGATTTGAGGAGGTAAGTCACCCCGAGGGGCAATGCACGGACCATGGGAGCCACCCACTTTAAACTAGAATAACGTCGCGGGCCGGGAAGAAGCTGAGAAGAAGGAAAAGGCAAAGGATGTAAGGAAATATAAGGGAAATGGAAAGATGGGAAATTGAATATATCCTGGTTGAACTTACCTCTCTCGTAGGAGTGGTACTGAGATGTCGAGGAATCAAGCTTAGCCGTTGGATGGCTTCCCGCTCCTTTCTAGCTGGTCTCGGCCCTTCAAAGGATGCTCCCTCCGCGGAACTTCCATCAAAAGCCCTCTTCATGATGATTTGGTGATAGGAATCAAAGGCTTTAAGCCTTGGGAGGTGGAGGATGTGTGAGTTGCGAGTTCAGGCCCCCCTACTACTTATAAGGTTCATTAGGAAGCCTAAGCCTCTTAAGATTAGGCTCGGATAAGTCTAGGATAGATTAGGATAGGGTTATGATAAGTGCAAAGCGTCCTACCCTCGGACTGGGGACTCTCCAGGGAGTCCTCTTTCGAGCAAATAGGATGTCCACTTGGACGGTCTTACGATAGACCGCCCATCTTCATGTACGGCCCATTATCAACCGTCTATATCTCTAAGAAAGCCCGAGTCCAGTGACTTGTGTGGCCTAAAATCCGCCGTTCAAATGTCATTACGGTTTATATTGAACCATTCCACCCCAATTGGAGCGGTCTTTGGAGAACCGCTCTTATCCACGAACGGCTATATAAGAACCGCCCATATGCTCAGCCCCCCAATCAAACTCCTACACTCTCATCTCACTCAGTCGGCGTGTGCACAACTCGTCTCACTCAGTCGGCGTGTGCGTCTCTCATCTCACTCAGTCGGCGTGCGCGTAACTCATCTCACTCAGTCGGCGTGTGCGTCTCTCGTCTCACTCAGTCGGCATGTGCGTAACTCATCTCACTCAGTCGGCGTGTGCGTCTCTCGTCTCACTCAGTCGGCGTGTGCATCTCTCGTCTCACTCAGTCGACGTGTGCGTCAGTCATCTCACTCAGTCGGCGTGTGCGTCTCTTGCCTCATCAAGTCGGCGTGCGTCTCTCATCTCACTCAAGTCGGCGTCCGTCCCTCATCTCACCCCAGTCGGCGTATGCGTCACTCAACCGGCGTCCCTCTGTCTCACTCTACCTAGTAGTTAAGTCACATTCATCCATTCATGCCTACATACATTCATCCCCAAAGCAATCAAAAAAATGAAAACATGCATACCACTATCATATCATATCATGTACAAAAGACGGGCCCAGTACGCAGTCAAGCCTGTCCTTCTCCTTGGCCCTCGTCGCTGTCTCCACCGCCCTCATGCCTCTTTGGGGGAGGCATCGCTGAGGTCTCCTCATCACGCCGTCGCCGGCGCCGCTCCCCCTCCTCGTTCCTCCGATGGCCGGAGGAACCAGTGAAGTAACTCCTCACGGAGCCGTGGGTACCGTGGCTGCCACTCGCAGTCGCCCTGCTGCACTCCCGACTCGCCTCCTTCAGACCCTCCACCTTGCCTTCCAACCTGGCAACCTGCAGACGGGCCTGCTCTGCCTCACTCCTGTAACGCTCTGCCTTTGCCCAGTAACGGTTCGCCTCGGTGGCACCGGCTCGTAGTCGCTCTAGCTCGGCCCGGAGGAGTGCCGTCTCCACTGCGTCTGCCGGTCGACTCCGCGCGGCCTCCTCGCACACCCGGGCCACCTTCTCCCTAGCCACTACCCGGCTCTGCTCCAGCTCTATCTCGAGGCAGGTCAGCTCGGCCGTCTGCATATCATTATTAGGCAGTTGCATAAGCATTTCATTCATAAGCACAATAAGCAAGGGGGAGTTTAGAATTACATACCCTCTCGGTGAGCGCCACTTCGGCCGCCTTGGCCCGCTCCACCATCCGAGTAAAGTCAGCATCCCGCTCGGCACGATCTGCTGGGGTCTGGGCGGAAGAAGAAGAAGGAGCGTCGGGTCCCTACCTTTGAGTCCCAACGGCACGCTGCATCCAAATACTCCAGGTCAGTCACATGCATAATCATATAGAAAGTGCATAATTTAAAGAGTCTAGGGTTTAGAACACTCACCAGTAGGGCCAGGGCCTGCCGGGCCTCGTCTCTCTCTCGGATGGTGGAGTGCAGGAGTCCCTGCAACTCTGCCACTTGTCCTGCGGGGTCGATCTGCATTTAGAAGCCTAGGCATGTCAGTGCATCATCATATAGGAACCATAAGCATAATGGACAGAATTTAAGTTTAGAAGTCGTACCGGTCGGTGGGCGCCCCGGAACACCTGGTCCCCGTAGTACCGTGCGTACGTGGTGTAGTACGCGCTGTCGCTCTCTGCCCGGGCGATCACCACTCGCCCTCGCGCAGCCCAGTCGGTGACTTGCTCGGCGTTCCTCGCTGTCCAGTCAAACGCCTCGCGGAGTCCCCGGGTCATCCTCGTCACCCGTTCCCCCGCCTTCTCAGGCACAGGGAACTCAACAGCCGGCTGATGGACCCCGATGGTCCTCATCACCAACCTGAAGTACAGTGGCTCCACCACATTCATGCAGTGAAGCCACACGTCCCGGCCAGAAAAGGCCAGGGCCTCGGCCACCCACGGCTGGCCCTCTGGGCTCTCCTTCGTGTAAGGAGTCCACCGTACCTGCAAGCATAGGAAATTGCATCAGCATCATAATCATGAAAGGATTGCATTTAATTAAGAAGTCTGAGTTTACAAGCATACCGAGGTGTACGGTAGAGTGTCCAGGTCATCCTGCAGCTCCCGGACCTGTCGTCTCATGGTTGTCATCTCCCGAGGTGTTGTCCACCTCCGCGCAATCGGCAGGAGCCCAGGACGGGTCTCCTCGCCCCTACCTAGCCCACGTAGGCGTACGTAGGCCCACACCTGCATCACAAGGTCGTGTCAGCATTTTAGCAAGCATGTAGGATAGCATAACTGAGTCTAGGGCATAAAAGTCGTACCTGGAGTAAGGGGGAGAAGCCCCCAAGCATCGTCCGACGTGCCGTCGAACTGAGAGTGTCGAAGAGGAAGGCGAGGACCGCCGCTCCCCAAGCAAAGTCACCCACGTGCTCGAGCTCTTGGAGGAAGGGGAGGAAGCGACAGCTCATCACGTCCGCCCGCGTGGAGAAGAGAAGCCGTCCGAACATCAGCATCAGGAACCGTCGTAGTACTCTATCCGCCTCAGGTCCTGGTACCGCTGCAACCCTCGGTCTTGCCAGCCCGACGAGCCGCTCCAAGTGCTCCTCCGGTCGCTCCCCGACCGCAACTCCCGCTCGTCGTAGACCCAGGCTGTCCTGGAGAGCAGCCCGGGGAAGGAGGGTCGACTGCCTCTCGGGGCGCCGCAGCTGTAAGCCAAGCAACTCCCGAGCCATCCCCCGGTAGTCGGGAAAGGTAGTTCCGCTGACCGGTGACCCATGCACACGTAGGCCAGTGAGCCTGGCCACGTCCTCCAACGTAGGGACCATGTGCCCCCACGGGAAAAGGAACGTCCGACTCACTGGATCCCAGCGGTCGTGCAGGGCGTAGAGCAGAGCTGCGTCAAAAAGACACACCTCGATGCTCAGGAAGGGGGCAAACCCCATGGTCGTCAGCCGCTCCCTCTGGAAGTCCGACAGTGCCAGGTACACTGCACGGACCTGCAGCCACGAGGTGCGGGTCCTACGTTTCCCCTGCATTCATTTCATCCATTTCGTTCATATTAGTAATTCAACTTTCACATTGTGTTTCATTTAAATAAAACTCTCAAGGTCCAATTCTTAATTTGAAGAATGGCTATCCACGGACCGCTCGACAATTGAGCGGCCCCTTTCAAACCGTTCTGTTTCTTGGGCGTTCTGTGTTTGAACGGGCTACCCTTAACCGTTCCCGTCCTGGACGGATCACCTCGAACCGTCTGTCTACCCATCTTCCTACGGAGGAGCGGTCCCCCTTGGTCCGCATGAATTGTGGACGGTCCTGTGAGGACCGTATTGTGTTGCCTCGTTTGAATGATTGAATGGACTAATGCGATCCGTTTACTGTTTGAACGGTGGTACCCTCACCGTGTCTATTTAAGTTGGTTCGTTTGCTGTGTGGTTTTGAACGGTGTTACCTAAGCCGTGTAAGTTTGGACGGTCCTATGTGGACCGCATTGTTATGCCGTGCGGTTTCTGTTGAACCGTTCTACCATCGTCGTCCCCGATGACGGTGAGCGTCCCCCCAGCCGGCTGGGAAGACCATCATGGCCCCCCTAACTGACCCCTAAGCATCTAAACCCCCCTAAAAGACTTCTAAACTAACATGCATTGATAAAAATTGAAAGGAAAATGAGGTTTGGGGTGGGGGGGCCTACCTCGGGATCACGGGGTTTCTTGGCCGCCCCCATCGGTGGTTGTTCTCCGACGATCTCCTCCTCTCTGGCAGGGGCCTCTTCCTCGGCGGCGACGATGGCGAGCTCCTCCATCGTCACTCCTGGCGACTCTCCCTCCTCAGGCGGTGGTGGCGGTTGCCTCGAAGGTGGCGAACCCTCATCGGCGGCCGACGGCCTGGCCGCCTGGTGCTTCATCTAGGTCATCGAAGGAGCTTGAGAGAGAGATCGAGAGAGGGAGGGAGGATGAGAAGAGAGAGTGAGGGAATGGGTGAATGAGGCCTTGTTGCCCCTTCGTCCCTTCCACCGTCGGTTACGGTGGAGGGAGACGAGGGGGTTTCTTTTTTTCGAGGTTACAGGGAAGAACGGTCTATCGTTAGACCGTTTATAGGTTGGGCGGTTCCTATGTGACCCTACGTCCCTAGTGACCGTTAACTTTAAGTCGGTTGAAATTCTAGGCCTGAGCGGTTCTCGGAGAGCCGTTCCCCCTTTAAACGGTATAATCCTGACCGTTCAGCCTTGGAAATCGGCCCCTTAAGAATTGTCCAAAGGTCAGGTACGCGCGGTTTGGAATATTGCACGGTTACAATAAGGCCATTTTTTTGGGATGATGTATGTGAATCATGAACAGTGATGTTGCTTTGAAATGTTATTTCTTAACCATCTTATGAGGTATCATTTCAGCCAGTCTCGCCGTTTTGCCTGCACAGGTAAGTCAGGTATGGCCTTCTATCCCTAATCCCTTATTGCATTAATTATATGGTATTATAGTATATTATTTCAAGAGCCGGCAGGTTATCTACGTGTCCCAGGATCTGACGTTCCCCTTCAACAAAAACAATGATGATCCAGGCTCACGTACCTAACCTTCGGATAAGCCGTTAAGTTGGGAAGTCACGAGAAGGACGGTTCTATCCGCACGCTGTGGTTGCGGACGGTATCTTGACTCTGATGTTCCCAGCTTAGCAATACTACTCTCGAATATCTTATATTTTAATCTTTCTTGGCATTTGTTTTAATGATTTCCTTTTGTTTTAGCCCAGCATGCATCATACGCATCCTTTTGAACTTTCATGCCCCATGGTTTGCTTAAGGAATGTCCCGTCGGTAATGGTCAACTATGTGTTCGGACGCTCAAGTAAGAGGAGCTAATTCCACTCTGAATTCGAAGGTTTTTCTTTGGTCGATTCGTTTGGTCCGGTTGATTGAAAGGTCTCGTCTGGAGCTTTAGCCTTTTCTTTTGTGGCCCCCTCATTGGACCGCGGGATTGTGTCCCCCATGAAGCCGGTCTTGTCGATTTGTTTCATTTAGTTAGTTCCTCCAGATTTGGCGTCGCTTTCAATTAACTATTCCCGGCGTTCGGTTCAAGGTTTTCCGGAAGATTCTCATCACTTGTTGGTAAAAACGGGTGTCGTTTTACCTTAACGCCCGCTTTTTTGGTCCACTCCGCTGCATTTTCGCTCCACCTCCATGTTCCATGTCACTTCCGCTTCACCTCCGCTCACTCCCCTGTAAAGAGGACGTTAAGGAGGGGCATCTGTTGACACCCGTTTTATACCGATAATTTGAGTCGTTTCTCTTACTCCCATTAGTTAATGCCTTGAGTTGTCCATCATTCGTCGGGACATTTTTTTGGCAACGTCTTGGTCTCATTGTATGGGTCGTCTCCCTCCTTGATGCAATCCATGGCAATTCAGGGCTTAATGGGCCTTGGCTTGGGTCAATCGGACGTTTCAGATCATGAACGGCCCAACATCAGCCGTTCAGAAGATTGGCGGTGGAATATTGACCGTTCATACATTTTGTTAATTTCTGAGGACTTCTCCGAATATTCACCAACAGGCTGTGGTGCGGCCCTATTAGGACCGTTCCAATTAATGGACGGGCTTATTACAACCGCCTATACCTCAAAGTCCTACACACGCCCATTTCCTCAGATAATTATCCAATTATCCGAATTATCACCGACATGGTAACACGGTTGGCTATTGGCCGCTCTACACTAGAACGGTCTCACTAGAACCGTTCACCTTTGAGGGTCCAACGGCGGGCGTTTCGGCCAGTTAGAGAGATAATTGGGTTGATTTTCTGATTATCCGAATCTCCACTGACATCTTGGACGGTTTGAACCAGACCACCCAAATGTTGCGCGGTCTATCGTAAGACCGCTCATCCAGTCGGATGAGGCTTTTTAACAGACTTTTGTCTCTTTTATTCATGGCTTTATCCCTAGTTTGTTTTGATGATTTCTCCGTGGATAATTAACCATTTTTTATGCCGTTTCGACTGGATAAGAGATTATGATAATATCTACGATTTATCTTTAATAATCTCGTCCCGAAAATGGCTCTAAACCCTGATTTCGAGGCTGGTTTTCTAGGCTCTATAAATAGACCCTAATGGCCGGACATCGAAAGGGGGGGAGATTTTGGTCGACGGCGAAGCCCTGCCGCATTTCTGAATGACCTAGCACCAAGGAGGGAGGCTCTCTACGTCCTTACGAGCCTCCGGTTCAGGGAGTAGTCTGTGTGTTGAGTCGTAGCGTCATTTTTCGATTTCTTCGTCATCTATCGCATGCATTGTTTTCTCTCTGCGTTTCCCTCGTTTTTCTCCCCATGCACACACCCACCCACGTTCTTGTCACCCTAGGGGTTTAAAACCCCCCCAGGTATCCCCCTATCCATTTGTTTATGCTTAATTCTTCTTACATGAACGCGTACTGCGTCATTTAGTCCTAATCTGGGTGTCTCTTCTGTGTCTCCACATTGTTTTGCAGGTCAGCACTTCATCAGCACGAGGCCCATCCCCTCTGGCCGACTGGAGAGGGTGGAGGTGAACCAATTTGCAACTCTTGGCGTGGTGGGCTTGCGCGGTTCCTTTAGGCCCGTTCAAGAAGATGAGCGGCATCCTCTGCACCGCCCTTCTTCCTTCTGCGGTTCCCTTAAAGCCGTCCATCCTCCAGGAGTTCTTCTTCCCGCTCGTTCGGCAGCACTCTTAGGTGGTCTATCGTAGGACCGTGTGTCGTTAAGGCGGTTATTCACCGACCGCACATCCTCCCAGTGCTGCATCAAGGCGAGTGTCTCCCCTTTCTTTTCCAAAGTACGGTACACTGGTCACGTGCTGTGCTTTGGTGGCGATCACGGTCACTCTCTATTTTTCTCCCTCCTCTCACTGCGCTTTGTTTGTTTACTCCTGATATTATTGCTTTATTCATAACCTATCATCCACCAAGTGAGGAGAGGGAGAAATATATATCTACACATCAGTTTGTGGATGGAAAGCGGTGCTAAAATTCAATCTAGTCCCAAGTGAATGTTGTAGGCTCTTCCTGAATTGTGATGTGAATCGGGGATCTCTATCTGATACAATAGCGACAGGGACTCCATGTAACTTGATAATTTCTTTTATGTATAGTGCTGCTAGAATATCTACAGACCATCAACTTTTTATTGGTATGAAATGTGCAGATTTAGTCAATCGGTCTATAATTACCCATATTCCATCGTGTCCACCTCTTGTCTTAGGTAGTCCCATAATGAAATCCATTCCTATGCTTTCCCATTTCCATTCCGAGATACTTAAGGGATGTAATTTATCTGCGGGTCTGAAATGTTTCGCCTTCACTTGTTGACATGTGAGACACCGAGATACGAAGTCAGCTACTTCCCTCTTCATATTGGGCCACCAAAAGTTTCTTTTGAGATCCTGATACATTTTTGTACCTTCTGGATGAATGGTATACTTTGATTTATGTGCATCTTCTAAGATCAATTTCTTTGTATCTTCATGATCGGGTATACACATTCGGCCCTTGAATAGTATTCTTCCATCTTCGGATATAGAAAAATCCGGTCTTTGTTCGATATTGGCTTTAATTTCCAGTAAAATTGGGTCATCCTCTTGTAACTTGGCCAAATCCTCAATCAATGTTGGTTGAGCTCGGATATTTGCCATGAAATAATTATCTTCCTTAATGTCAACATCTAGATTCAATTGAGAAAATTGAGGAACAAGGTTAGTCATACTAATCATGAGACTTGATAGCATACCAATTGGTTTCCTGCTGAGTGCATTTGCTACAGCATTCGCCTTGCCAGGGTGATATTGAATAGCAAAATAGAAGTCTTTAAGATATTCCAACCATCTCCTCTGCCTCATGTTAAGCTCTTTTTGAGAAAATAAATATTTCAAACTCTTATGGTCCGAATAGATAGTGAACTTTTCTCCATAAAGATAATAACGCCAAATTTTCAAGGCGAAAATAACTGCTGCTAATTCCAAATCATGTACAGGATAATTTTCTTCGTGATGTTTCAATTATCTTGAAGAATAGCAAATCACCTTTCCATCTTGCATAAGGACACATCCTAAGCCAATTCCAGATGCATCTATATATACTTCGAATCCAGCATCCTCTATTGGTAATGACAAAACATGGGCTGTTGTAAGATGATTCTTAAGACTTTGAAAACTCTTTTCACAGTCCTTCGACCAGATAAAAGGATTTTCTTTTCTGGTAAGTCTAGTTAAAGGAACTGCGATCTTTGAAAAGTCCTTTATGAACCTTCTATAATAACCTGCTAGACCCAAAAAGTTTTTAACTTCAGATATAGTCGTTGGCCGGCTCCAATCTCTGACAGCTTCTACCTTAGAAGGATCCACAGCAATCCCTTCTTTTGAAATAATGTGGCCTAGGAATGAGACTTCCTTGAGCCAGAATTCACACTTATTGAGTTTGGCATAAAGTTTATGTTCTCTAAGTGTTTGCAAAGCTATCCTTAGATGTTCTTCATGTTCTTCTTTAGTCTTGGAGTATATCAGGATATCATCGATGAAGACGACGATGAACTGATCTAAATATGGCTGGAAGACACTGTTCATAAGTTGCATGAATGCTGCTGGGGCATTAGTTAACCCAAACGGCATTACCACGAATTCATAGTGGCCATAACGACTTCGAAAAGCCGATTTGTAAATGTCCTCTTCTTTGATTCTAAGCTGATGATAACCTGATCTTAGGTCAATCTTAGAAAAATATTCTGCTCCCGAAAGCTGATCGAAGAGCTCATTAATACGCGGCAATGGGTATTTGTTCTTGATTGTAAGTTGATTCAATCGCCGGTAGTCAATGCACAACCTGAGAGAACCATCCTTCTTCTTGACAAATAGAACCGGCACACCCCAAGGGGATGTGCTAGGTCTGATAAAACCCTTGTCTAGAAGTTCCTGTAATTGCTTCTTTAATTCCTTGAGTTCTGTGGGGGACATCCTGTAAGGGGCTATAGAAACAGATGCCACACCTGGAATGAGTTCAATGGTAAAGTTTACTTCCCTCTAGGGCGGTAAATTAGGTAGTTCAGATGGGAACACGTCCGGGAATTCATTTGCAATAGGAATGTTTGCTAGGATAATTTCCTTAGACTCGGTGACAATGACTGAAGCAAGAAAAACTTCACATCCCTTCGAGATAAGTTTGCAGGCGTGTAGAGAAGATATAATCGTCAGATGCTTCTTATATTTGATGCCAAGAAAAGAAAATCTTGGAAGACCGGGCTTTCGGAAAGATATAATTCTATTTTGGCAGTTGATGTAAGCATCATGGTCTACAAGCCAATCTACCCCTAAAATGGCATCATATCCTTTCATGTCAAAGCATACTAAGTTTACGGGGAGATTGTGTCCTTCTACCACTACCTCACAATCAGGATAATAGTTGGTAAGCTTAGTTCCAGATCCTAAAGGTGTAGTAATAGCGACATCTGAAGGTAGGGGAACTGATACAGTTGGTAAGGTTTTTGTAAAAGTGGTGGAAATAAAAGAATGAGAAGCACCAGTATCAAATAGCACGAATGCAGGACGAGAACAGATTTGAAGAGTACCTTCCATGAGCCCATCATTTTGAGCCATGGGCGCTTCTTCTTCATCTATAACTGCATTGAGGCGAGCCTGCCTCCTACGTCCTCCATTATTTGGTTGGTCTTTCATAAGGGGGCAATCTGGCACACGATTCTCCCTACTCCCACAATGCAAACAAGCACCTAGGCGCTTCCAGCATTCTTCAGCCGAGTGGCCGAATTTCTCACAAAAGGTGCACGCTGAGGCGACTTGCTCCTTTTCTTCCTTCACCTTTTTACTACTCTTTTGAGAACTTCCACCGTTCCCGTTCCTTGATCTTTTCTTATTATCACGGCTTTTGTATGGTTTCGTGATGCTGAACTTCTCCTTTTTATAATGCCAATCAGAGCGCCGGCTAGATTCTTCTCCCTTTCCTTTCAACCTTTCGACCTTCTCTAAGGTCCTCTCGCATAAATATGCCCTTTGAACCATCTCCGCATAAGTGCGGATATTCTGTGTCCCCAGTTGTTGAATGAAACCGGGCCGTAACCCGTCCATAAATCGGTTTGCTTTTAATAAGTCTGTACTAATTAAATGTGGTGCATACGGTGCTAGCCTTGAAAACTGCAACTCATATTCTGCCACGGACATCATCCCTTGACGAAGGGAGGCAAACTCCATAGCCTTCCTTTCCTTTACATGCTCAGAGAAATATTTGGCACGGAATAAAGTGAGAAAAACATTCCATGTATGTGGCGCATCGGCTGGAGGTGCCGGAACCGATTTCCACTAAGTGCGAGCATCCTTGTTTAATTGGAACGTAGCTAGATGGACTTTCTCCTGATGAGTGCATTGAATAACATCAAATATCATATTCATCTCGTCGATCTAATTTTCTGCTTCGTCTGGATTGGAAGATCCATAGAAACGCAGAGGATTTAGACTCTGAAAATTGCGATGAAGGTCTCCAGCCCTTGCCCCCGCACCACCTTGTGCTATAGTTTGCAATGCCTGGGTGAGGCCGGCAACAGTTTGTTGCATACCGTCCCAATCTACACGATGAGCCATGATAAGAATAATAAGGTACCTGAGAGAAAATAACAACTTGTTATTTCTCATGAATATTGGAATAAGCATAATAAATCTTAAACTAATTAGCTATCTTATCCCGGGCTCTACCCAATTCTCACATGGGTACGGAAATTTTCTTCCTTAGTTCATAGGGATGGGTCTTTAAACCTTGGACTTATCCTATGACATGACTCTTTTCCTTAAGTCCTGAGACTTAGGCTCTGATACCAACTTAACTGTCACGCCCCGAGCCTTTAATTACAGCGGAAGACTCGCTCGGGGAGCGCGAACAGCCGGCATGGTAAGCCTCTTGCACGCAAGAATCAATCAGAGCGCAAGACAATCACACAAGTAAATGCAATTGCACAAGATTTTAATCAAACTTCAACTTTATTTCATAAATGATCAATATTCAAGATACAATCACTAATTTGATTTCCATTTTTACTAGACTCAAGAAATAGGAAAATTACATTGACTCAATCTAGACACATTAACTTCCTAAGTCTTCACTCTCATCTTTATAACACTTTCACTCGCTTCCGGATCCACTACTAGTATAGCCCGAATCCGAATCCGAACTATTTTCAACTCCTGAAAAACATTAGAAAATAGGTCATGAGCACACTTGCCCAGTAGGTATCTTCGCATCAACATGAAGGCACTATTTAAGTAATTATCATTTTTGCTCTAAAAAAATAAGGTAAAATCATGCGAATGCGAATCAATCATGCGATCAAATCAATAGAAACAAGATAACCATGTAAGATAGAATGATCAAGAATGAACTAGCAAGAATATAACAAGAACATGATATTGGCCTTCCATGAACAAGAATGTAACGAGATTGTACTAGCAAGCCACATATTCCTCACTTTAGCATCTTATACTTAAGAGCAAGTGCTTCGTGAATTTCTGTGGAATATCAAGCAAGAATGTCATGTCGTGCCGTGGATCTTCACTTATTTACAGAAATAGTACTCCCAGCGTAATGCGACGCCAGTAGCATCATACCCCATGGTTTATAAAATAGTATGTTTCCGACAATCAGCCGAGGGGACTAGCATAGAGCCCTTGAACACAATCAGTGCTCGATCGCATCTTCAGTTATAAATTAAGCTACTTCCACGCAGTATAACAGTAATGTATGGCCAAGAATATAGCACTTCCAATAATTCCATGATAACTAAAATGAATGAATGCTTCAATTTTGAATATATGAGATCAAGAATGATATTTAAACTGAGTTATGCTTATAGAATAAATCGACAACATAACGGTATTTTCCTTAACTTCCATTTCTTTTAGATCAATTTAAGCAATATGACAAGTTCTAGATCATCAAGGTTTGTCTAGAATCATTGGAATATCAACCCTTGGTCAAACCTTGGGTTAACATAAACAAGCTATGTAACGGTCATTTGCTGGGCCGTTACATTATGTAACGCGCCAGTAATGGGCCGTTAAAGTGATCCGAGTCCAGAAAGATAAAAATAGACTCAGAGGAATGTGACGGTCTGGCACTGGGCCGTTACGTGAGCCTGACGGTCCAGTTCAAGGCCGTTAAATTTCAAGAATCAAAACCACGATAGAGTGTTCTAATTAATGGGCTTTCATTGGTACAACCAACTCGGCGTCCTAGTGGGAATCCCAGGCTCGCGGAGAATTACGGAGGCCTTGAAACAATGATTTCCTAGTCCATTGGAAGGATTATCCAATAGAGAGGTCCTCATGTCCAAGATTGTGTTCCTATAGTGCAAAGTGTGAACTAATGACAACATACCGGAATATGTGCCATGTACTTATAGAATTGACTCTATTGACAGAGAGAGATATGTATATTCAATGTGAACATCATGATAAAAACTCCGTCAATACAATGTTAAAAAGTCATGCTTTATAGTACAAAACTATAGAATTTGGTTTAACATAACTTAAGTAGAAGTGATGACAAAACATGCAATACCTATCATGAATAATCAAATATCCTTAAAATCACATGATTAGGTTTAAAACTTAGGTAACTAGGTTTTAACCATAATAAGATTGGCAGGTTGTATTTAGTCATAGGGTTGACAGAACACGGGATATAACGGTCTGGAGATGGGGCATCACAGTAAAAGTGACGGTCAGGACCCAGCCGTTACATGATTGTAACGCGTATGTCCAAGCACGTTAGAACCAACCGTGCAATTCCAATACCACAAAGTGTGTAATGGTCTGTCGTAGGGCCGTTACTTCAAAGTGACGGTCCTATGCTAGTGCGTTACAGTATCTGCTAACAGAAAACAATCATAGAAACTAAGAGATCAACTCACATCATGTCTTTTATCAAAACATGATGAGCTTCTAGTCATGTTAACGAAGTAAGGCCATCTACATGCATAGGTAATCAGGAATAGATGAATAGTCATGTTTTAATTCCTTAATTTGGCTAAGAGGTGCATGATGTGCATAGAACAAATAAAACATGATATCAATGCTCTATAATGCATGGAATTCAATCAAACCAGAGGGCTTTTAGTCCTATCATGCTGTTTTTGCCGTTCATGAGATAACCTACCTCTTACATAGACTGTAGTTTCTGAATTTGGTTGAGAACTCTGCCCTAGATCCCTTCCTTCTCTTGTGGCTTTTTCAGCAACTTCTTTAGGCTCTAACTCCACGCCCTCTTGACCTAAAGATGTGAAATTCGGAGGGGAGTTAGTCTAAAGTATTGTAAACAAATTATTTTAAAGAACTTACCTGAGATAATGACTCCTTCCCTTGCTTCCTTACGCCCAAAAAGTAAGGGTCGCACAGTTCAGAACCATGCCCTATTTATAGAGTTTAGGCTAGGGTTTAAGGATTAGATCGAGTTTAGAGTCCTTATTTCATCAAATCCTAATCTCTAAGAGTCCTTAGAGTCTTTACAATCCTTCCCAAGTCAATCCATAGTGGATAGGAACATCAAGTTCCAATCTTTTCATGAGTCCCTTCACTTACGGAACTAACAGGAATGTAACGGTCGAGTGCCCATGCGTTACATGGATGTGGCGGTCTTACGATAGACCGTTACAGTCATCGTAGCTTAGAGTTTCAATTTATGAAAACTCTTTTGTTAATTATCCAAATCATTATCTTATATTATTAGTATTTATCCTTAATATTCATGGATAGGCTTAAATACCTTCTAGAATATGGGCCAAACCTAATGGTCTAGGTCCTAAACTCTTTTGGACTTCAATTAAGTGGGTTGGGTTAATTGATTAACACAATTTTGACCTTATATTGATTATTTAGCCCAATTAATGCCAGAATATTATTTAAATAACTAGAAATTACTTTTATAAATTTAGGGGCTCTACAGTGGTTCAGATTTTTTGAAAAGAGAGTCTGGTCCACCTTACCTCTATTGTAGCCCTTGCTGAGCAGAAATTCTGTCAGCCTATCATACCAAGCTCGAGGGGCCTGCTTCAATCCATACAAAGCTTTATTTAATCTAAAGACATGGTTAGGTATCTCAGTTACTACAAAACATGGGGGTTGCTAAACATAAACTTTCTCTTTTATAAACCCATTTAAGAAAGTACTTTTTACGTTTAATGTTATTTGAGCAAGCAAATGCTAGCAATCTTCTGATTGTTTCCATCGATCCTAGCAACTGGTGCATAGGATTCATTAAAGTCCACCCCAAATTCCTGATTGTAGCCCTTGGCTACCAATCTAGCTTTGTTTCTAGAAATTATTCCATCTTCATTAACGTTATTTCTAAAGACCCACTTAGTTCAATTTATGCACTATTCCCGTCCCCCCGAGGTCGCGGCGAGTTACTTACCGCTATGGCCGTTTAACCCCCATATTTTGCTATATTATATTTGTCCCGCTCGCCCCGCCGGAGCAATCTCCCGTGGTGGTCCCTTCTCTTTTCTCTTATTTCTGTGTTGCAGCAAACAAAAGAGGAGCCCGCGCGCTCCGCGTCCTCTCCGCTTCCCGAACCGCGTGACGTCGCTCACAGATTGACGATCACGGTGGGACTTCTACTGCTTCCTTTCGGCTAGCCTTGCAAGTTCGGCACCATCCGTGCCTCTCCACCTTGGTGCCCGCGCGCCCCCCCGTTGTGCTCACGGCAGCACTGTCAGTTGTGATTGGTTGTTTGTTTATTTATATGTCTGTTATTTCTGTTGTTTTCCCACTCCATTTCTCTGTCAGCATTTCATTGCATGCATCCATCCCTCTTTTCTATCCTTTTTTTATTTTTTTAAGGATCACCCTTTCCCGGTGAAGGAAGGACTCTCCGTTTCAGAATTCCTCTCAACGGACTAGAATCTCCTACACTGGGACCTCCGTAAGTCCCCGACATCGAAGAATCTCCTCTTCGTTCACTGGGCTGGTCGTACCATTGAAGTTCCCCGGAGTTAGTCATTTCATTCGTGGTGAGACGAGAGACCCTAGCTGACATGGCGGTGAAACAAAAATAAACTAGGGTCCCTATTTTGTGTGAACTTCGGATCTCGCTAAGAACACAAAAAAAATCATCAAAATCAAAACACAAAAAAGGCGTAAAGGCATCTACTTGTTTGATAATCTCTGCTACCTGCTTGCTAGTGTATGTTTTTGCGTTCTGGGAAAACTGTGAGCATGGCTCACGAGTCTTTTGAGGAGAACCACCCTAGTCATGGTTTGTCAGCCGACCCGCGAGTCTATGCTATGGACTCGGGTCCTTCTCATGAGCCCTCGCATGAGGTGCAGGTTATTGCCGGGGACACATCCCCACCACAGGATATCTCTTCTTTACTGGGCATCCTCGCCAACACGGAGCTTACCTCTGAACAGCTCCGGGCCTTCCAGGCCATTCTAAAGGGGAAATCTATTTCCCCCACGCCCCAGGAATCAACTCTGGCCATCGCACCTCCCCAAGAGTCCGTGCAGGCCATTCCATCTCCTTCATTGGCGCAAGCCATCCAGTCTCCCTCGCTTCAAGGATAAGCGAGCCAACAACCACCCTCATTCCAGTTCCCATCACAATCTCAAACTCCCGTTGTTCACCACACACCGCTTCAGCCAAGGCCAACTGTCGGCGGTCCGACAGCTCCCTCTCATTCCGGGTTCCCCCCTCAAGTCTCCGGGAGATAGTTTCTCCCCCAGTGGCAAGTGCCACCTTCACCTCCAGAGGAGCTCGCCCAATCGCTCCTCAATTGGTTCAATCGCATGGACGAGCAGTTTCAAAATCTGAGAAGGATGGTGGACGTGAAAGCCACCCCGGAGGTTGCTTTGCCAATCCTTCCCGTCATTCATCTTCCTCCCTCCGAAATGCCCACGTACCGCAGATACAATGGTATCGGCAACCCCTTCATTCACCTCAAGGATTTCATGTATGAGTCCTCCTACTGACAAAACGATCAGAGGTCCCTGGCATACCTCTTTCGGAGATCATTGGATGGTCCCGCGCTAGAGTGGTTCTATTCTTTGGAGCCCCGAGAGGCCGAGAATTTTGAAATAGTCCAGAAAAGGTTCTTACAGAAATATAGGGATAGGGTCGGTCCCTCACTCTCCATTACCGACCTAGTGGCCGAAAAGATGAAGCCCGAAGAGGATTTTGTCCGCTATGCTGATAGATGGAGGTCTTTGGCGGAAAGAATAAGGGATACCCTCTCCGAGCCCGAACAAGTGAAGATGATTGTGTCTAATGCAACCCCACAGTTCAGACACGTCCTGGCCATGAATAAACATACTACAATGGAGGAACTCTATGAAAGGGCCCGGTACATCCAAACCCAGTTAAAAGACTCCCCCATTATGAACATGTTTGAGTCATCGAAGCCCAAAGTGGTTAGAAAGACAGGTGCTGGTGTCCCGGACGGAGCCACAGAAGGGGTCGTGACAAATGAGCAAGTGGGTGCGGTCAACAATGCCAACTATGCGGTCAACCCAAGGCCTCCACAAATGTCCCGACTTCCCCTCCAACTAGGTCATTTCCCTCTTCGTCCTCCACCCCAAAATAATCCACCCCAGGATAATATGCCTCCATTACGCCAACCCCAGCAACAACAACCACAACCTCAGCAACAACAACCACCGCTTCAGTATAACCAAGTTCCACCCCCGGGGAACTATGGTCCCCAACAGCAACAAAGGAGGCCGCTCGGTCCCAAGAGAGCCTACTATCCACCATTGCCAGAAACCTTAGCAGACATTTTTAATGCCCTCATGGCATCAAACTAACTCGCCCTACCCAGAGAAAGGCCCGTGTGGCCCCCGAATGTTGATACCTCTAAATACTGCGTCTACCACATGCAGCCAGGACACACAGTAGATTACTGCTTCCATTTCAAAGATTACATCCACGATATGAATGATGAACATCAAATAGATTGGGACGAAATGAGACGATACGTCGCCGCTCTCAAGGCTAGAACACCTCCTCATAGGCCACAGCAGCAGTTACAACAGCAGCAGTAGCAGCAACCACAACAACAACAACAGCCTCAGCAGGCCCCACAACAACAGCCCGACATGGGCATAATCCAGAATCCATTACCGGAGCACCAACAGCCCAATCATCAGGTTAACCCCATCTCCTCCTTCCCGAAATTCGGGCGAGAGCAGGTGTGGCACCAGGAAAGTACCTCCATTCTTTCTACTGCCAATCCTATCATCACGCAACACCCTTGCCTTGCCCGGGTAGCACCTCTCTCTCATCAACCCGCGTCAGTATCGCCTTCACCATTTCCACTACCATTACGCCCTCTCATCCGTACCCCGATCCCCTATCAACCGACACTCTCCACTACGCCTTCACACCCTCTCATCTTCTCCAACTCCCCCACTTTACCATCCACCTCTACCACATTTACCCCTACGCCTTCTAAACCCCTTTATCATCCATCAACCATACATAACCCCGTCTTTCTCCACCATATCACCACTAATGCCTTCAAAATCACTCATTACCCATCACCCACCTCAAAATCATTGCCCGCTTCAAGCCCTACCCACTTCTACTTCATCTCCACCTCCACCTTCCAGACCCCTTATCCTTCATAATCCGCGCGATATCCCCTCTACCTCCACCATGCCTCCACCTAACAAACCCCTCATCAGAATCCCTGCTCCCGTCATCACCCCTGCTTCATCAACCATTCCTCCACCACTACCCCTCAAATCCTTGTTAAAACACACTGCTACCCCCACAGAGGTACAAAAGCCGCAGGCAATGGTGCTCCGGAGTGGAAGGATTTTCCACAGGGTTTTCCCCCACAACAGTCAGAATCCTGAGCAGTCTCAGCCAGAGAAGGATGATGGAGAACAACCAGAAAGAGCTATCCCTGCAACACAGTATGATCTATTGAAACACTTGGACAAGACACCTGCTCGGATCTCCATCCTGGAGCTACTTCAAAGATCCACATCCCACCAGACGGCCTTGATGGAATATCTTCAAAAAGTCATGGTTAATGAGGACCTCCCCGTGGAGAAGATTTCGACCGTCCTGACCCCAACAGACACACAACCGGCCATCATGTTCCACAACTACGAGCTCTCTCCCAAGGAAGCTCGGAAATATGCATTGTGCATTTCAATAAAAATTAATGGGGTATCCATAAACCCGTGTCTTGTGGACACGGGTGCGTCCATAAATGTGATCTCCATGAGCACTCTTCAGTTGTATGGGATCGACGAGGAACAAATAAGACCTTCCTCGATCACGGTCACGGCTTATGACAATAGCAAAAGGCCGCCGCAGGGGATGATTATTCTGAAGGCAGAACTAGGCCCCATGTCAATTCCCACGGGATTCCATATCCTCGACATGGACCCCACATTCAAGGCTATACTGGGTCGCCCTTACATCGAAGCCATGGACGATGTGCCTTCCACCAACCATCAGTGCATGAAGTTTCCTTACAATGGGAGAATTATTAAAGTGGTCAGTACACCTGTCCTTCACACAGTGGATGCTATCAACACCTCTCTGCCCTCTGTTTGGCCGTCTCATCGGCCCATATTGTCACTACTGGATGTACGTGATTCATCTCACGTTCCACTAGTACCAAAGGAGCCGGTCAGGACAACCGCAACCTCATATCTCCCTTTTCACTCCAAAGGGTGGGAGATTATGAGGAACATCGACTACCAATAGGGTAAAGGTCTGGGTGCACAGTTATAGGGTAGGCTCAAACCGCCAAAGGAAGTTAGGCCGAACCGCAGGTTTGGCCTAGGCTTCAAAGGACCGTTCAAGGCGGATTGGAAGCTCCTCACATGGACTCTATCAAACCACTTCAACAGAGGGCCCGTTGTTCAGATGGGAGATCACCCACGAGAAGCATATGAGGGATCACATGTTGTATATTTGGCTGAAAAATGTCTGAGGATCACCAAAAGAGGCAAGATCAAAGATCCGGAATGCGAGTGGAACAAATGGTTCGACATACGGGACATTTCCGTTGCACTGGGAAGGATGTTCTCGTCTCCGCAACTTGAAGGACCGCCATTGATCTCCGGAATACCAGAGAACATTACCACTCTTGCCAAGGTTCCAAACTATCCTCATCCTCGCCAGAAGGACCCTGTCATCGACGGATCTTCATCCGTCCTCAACATTGCCGTCGACGGCTCCTTAGCCGCCATCTTCTCCATCCACTCGTCTCAGCCTTTGCTGATATCTTCTTCCTGGGCCTGACAATTATCTGATGATCTTCCCAGGTCCCCTTCTTTGCTTACATACCTACGCGGGCTTTTCAACCCGCGCCAGGTCTTCAACCATGATCTGCTCTATGAGCCTCATAATCCTCTAGCCATAACCACTTTTCTCTCTCCTCCAATCTCTTTTCACTGCTTTGTCATTAAAAATGAAAATGAAAAAAAAACGTCAATTTTCAAACTCCCCAACAATACATCTTCGTTAAGGAAACCTCCTACATCTCCCACGGGTGCGTACCGCCCTGCGGACCACCCGTCCAAGGTCCGATGAGCGACCTTTTCTACCCCTCCTCTGAGGGGTCTTCTCCTGTACATTCTACACCATCCTCTTCGTCTTCCTCTTCTTTTGTAAATATTGTCAGTCGATCTAGGAATGATAGGCCAAGGGTAGTACCTAGGAAGAAATCCAAGGGTAGGCAGATCCCTCATCGATTCCTTCTGGATTTAGCCGCCAGGTGTCAGGCCCTTCTTGCCATCCCCCAGTTGTTAGAAAGTCCCATCCAGCTACTGAAAATAGAATGTGAGGGCGACTGTGCATCTGATGAAGGGTATGGAGTCTACGAGATCACGGATGAAGAATGCCCCACTGAAGATGATGGTGAAGAATATGAGGATGCGGCGGGCGCATACGCAAGTGGAATGAGGAGATTCGACGAGCCGTCAACCGCCGTAGAAGAATCCACCAAAGAAGTCAACTTGGGAACTGAGGAAGACCCTAGGATCATCCTCATAAGTGACAACCTACCACCCTCTGAAGAAGAGGCATTAATTGAGGTTCTCAAGGAATATAAGGACACGTTTGCATGGAGCTACGAGGATATGCCGGGTCTAGATTCAACCTTGGTCGAACACCGTTTAACCCTAAAACCAGGGTCCGTCTCGGTAAAACAAAGGTTAAGGCGTTTCCACCCTCAAATGGCTTTAAAAATGAAAGAAGAGGTCGATAAGCTCCACAAAGCCAGGTTCATTAGAGTCGTCCTTTATCCTCAATGGGTGGCGAACATTGTCCCGGTCATGAAGAAAGATGGGAAAGTCAGGATTTGTATCGACTTCCGGGACCTTAACCGCGCGTGTCCAAAAGATGATTTTCCCTTACCTCACATTGATGTGTTGATTGATAACACGGCAGGCTACGAAACCCTCTCATTCATGGATGGATTTTCAGGATACAATCAAATTCGTTTGGCAGAAGAGGATCAGGAGAAGACGTCATTCACTACCCCTTGGGGAACATACTGTTACGTGGTCATGCCGTTCGGATTAAAGAATGCTGGAGCTACTTACCCAAGAGCTATGATGGCCATATTTCACGACATGATGCACATATATCTGGAAGTGTATATGGATGACTTATTGGTGAAATCAAGAACTAGGATGGAACATCCAGAAGTTTTGGCTAAGGTCTTGCAGTGGTCAAGAGAGTTCCAGTTGAAAATGAACCCGAAAAAGTGTGTTTGGTGTGTCGTCGGGTAAATTGCTGGGGTTCATTGTGAGCAAAAGAGGGATCTAGATAGATCCCGACAAAGCTAAGGCTATCAGGGATATGCCGCCTCCCAAGAATTTGAGGAAAGTCCGAGATTTAATCGGGAGGTTACAGTTTATTCGTCGGTTTATGTCCCAACATTCACAAAGGTGTAGACCTCTCTACGAGTTGACCAAGCCAGGAGTAGAATTCCACTGGAATTCTAAATGTCAGAAAGCTTTTGAAGGGTTGAAGGAATATCTGGCTAGTCCACCCGTTCTCACTCCACCCAAACCAGAAAAACCTCTGATCCTTTACGTCTCAGTCTTGGATGACTCCGTGGGAGCCGTCCTCGCACAAGCTGATGAAGAAGGCAAGGAACGGGCAACCTATTACTTGTCCTGTCACGTCCCGAGCGCGGAAGCCTGCCCGCGGCGTGACAGTGCTTTATATAGAACCAAAGCAAGCTAGAGATTCTAAGGGCTTCTACCTTAGACAAGTAAAAGAGCGCGCAAGCTAAACCTTTAATTTGATAATTCCGATGATTCTACAAATACAAGGATCAATTCATACCCTTTATTGATCTAACTCATACATACCGACATAGTTCAGATTACAACATTGACCCAACATAATGAAATTACAATAATAGGGGGCAATTCTAATTCTACACTTATCACTCAGACTCATCCCCTCCTGGAATCGGGTCGTCCTCCAAATCACCTGAAATGGTTAGATAACAACTGGATGAGCGAATCGCTCAGTAGGAATTACATCTCAAACCTTAACAGGCTTTAAGTGATTAATATTTCAATTCATGCATGCAGACAGTAGAGATCAAGGAATTTATAAAAATTGATAACGCAGGATGAGAGCAAGGAAAGCATATACATTCAATCTAACAGTAAGTGATACAAGACTGAACAAATAATGAACGACTGTAATTTAAAATCAGTAAGCAAGGTGAAACATGTACAGTAGGAATTGGCTATTTATATAACAATTCACTCAATGACATTTCAAGTCCAGTATTGCCCCTTTTGGGGCCACGCAAGTATTGCCCTGTCCGGGCCAAGCAAGTGTTGATGGAATGTCTCAATTTAGCAAGTATTAGGACGCAATGCTAGACGCCCTCAAGCAAGAGATCTCTTCCCTTTGGTTTCGGGTGCTCCTCCCAGGACCGGACCGAGCCCTTTTGCCAGCATTTAAGTCATATTTTTGACATCCATTTCATTTATAGCCAATAAAGAATTTCAAGGCTAGGCTTGACCAGTAGGAAAATAAGGTGGAGTTGGAACGGAGTCCAAGGTGTATAATGACGAGTAATCCACGGACAACTGTGCGAGATTAGTACCTCCACTTTTATTGAATTTATCTCATTTTTCCTACTTTTTTTTAAAGCATTCTCTCCATTAGAATAAAAATAACAAATTTAAGCATTTTCTCCATTTTTACCAAAAATATAATAATAATAATAATAACAGATTTAAGTATTTTCCCCCATTTTTACCCAAAATGTAATAATAATAAAAATAACAGGTTTAAGTCCATGTTGTTTTCCTACTCCATGTCGTTTTTCATACCCCTCACTTGGCCAAAGGAGACAGCAACGATCTTGAGGTAACCTCCCCTTTTCAAGACTTTTCTAGCTCAGATTGGGAAGAAGCCTATTCAGATTTACTTGATACATATGAAAGAATAAGAAGGGAAAATAAAAGTTTGAAGAAGAAGGTTAATCAGTTCAATAATGACAGCAACTCAATTGCCAACAGAACTGAACTAGAATTGGAGATCACCACCTTGCAAAATAAACTGAATCAACGCGAGATAGATGAAGAAAACGTCAAAGGGCTATTAGAAGAAAATGAAGTACTGAAAAACACAATTGACGAGTTAAAATTAAAGACTCAAGAATATGAACAGGAAACTAAGCTAACTCAAGAAAGAAACAACTCACTCAAGGAAGAAAACAGTCAACTTCTGAAAGAAATAGAAAGAATCCAAAGTGAACTGAAAAACAAACAGGAAACATTGAAAAAAATGACTAAGGGTCAAGAAAACTTGAACGCTGTGTTGGGAATAAAAGTAAATTTTCAGAAAGAGGGGTTAGGGTACAACCCAACGGCTAAAAAGGAATTCCAAATAAAAACTTTAAATAAAATAGCTGACTCTAAAGGAAAAGGCCCCTTGATAAACTTATATCAAAACAAACAAAAGGATATAGCTGAAAGCTCCTCTAAACAGATTAATGTCACCTTGGAAGAGAGGAATTCTAAAGGGAAAATGGATAATCCACATCAGTTTAAAAACAACAGTCATATCAGACGAGAAGTTCAAATTCACAGAAGTAACCAGACAAACAAAGCATTAAATCATGTTAATAAACACAAACCTGTAAAACAAGGTGTCTGGAAACAAGCTGGTCGACAACAGACCCCTCCTCTGTCGACCAGAGGCTCAACCAGAACAGATACTGGTATCTGGAGAAACTATGGTCGACCACAGACTTACCAGATGTCGACCATGACCAGACACGCAAACAGAACCCACAAACTTTCTCAGCTGAAACAGAATGGAAATTGGAACTTAAGAGAGTGGACTCAGAATAGACACAACCTGAACAAGTTCAGAAATGAAAAGACAAACTGTTCTAACAAAATTTGGGTTCCCAAGGTGTTGTTACAGCAGTTTCATGATTTCACAAGCTATCTTGGACCCGGGTACCATTTGGGTCCAAAAGTTTCTGTGTAATTTGTGATGCAGGAATGTCTGGCAGCCAAAAAGGACTTGTTGGTGCTAGGAATTGAACCCTGGACCTCAGATTTGGGATGTGCTACTTAACCACTAGGCCATGTTACTTCCTTAAGTAATAAATACATCAATAAATATAGGGATTAAGATTTTGACTTATAACGTCAGAAATCTTTATTCATTTTATACTCAGGGTGCTACACTAAGTTTAACGGGTTAGATGAGTCTCCAATATATTAAATGATATTTTAACAGACAATTACTGTCATATGAATAGTAAAAGTGAATAGTGTTACGTTTTATTTTAAAGGAATTTTATGAAAATAATTATATAAAAAAATAGATGAAAATGAAAAATATATATCCCTCAAATTTCACATCAAGACCCCTCCAAATAAAAAAAATAAAAATCCTCAAAGATCATTACTCTTAACTTAACATAAAGACATAACTGTTTACGGTTTCCACAGGTACTCAGTTTAACAGGTTTCACTATACTAAGTACTAAGTGATAGTTTAACAAGTTGAATACTCCCATATTAACTACTGATTATCTGACAAGTTTAATGTCATGGCATCTAACAGTTACTTAACAAGTTAATGCATTTAAATAATAGAAAATTAAAGTAAGATATGGGTTGCTTGAAATCCTACTGCAGATTATGATAATAGTTATTATAGAATGTATACCATGCAAGGTTTAATACTGATTGATGCTAGAACGTCGCATGGAGATAGACTAACTAAGAACTTATATCCTGTTATGCCTTAATTAACTATGGGTTTTGTTAAAAATTGAGAAGACCTACTAACACATATTAATTATAGCTAATACCTGCTAATTATTTCTAATATATGTTAATCCTTTCACTAATCTTTTTCGATTTAAGTGGGTACAGGCTATTTACTAGGCTGACATATGCTATGCAACAATAAATCGCATGGAGATGCACTGCTTAGGCACTAATTAACTAGTAGTTTAGTTAAAATTGAGAACACCTACCTGTTTGGATGGTAATTAGCGAAGGAAGAAGCTTCCCCAGCAACCTCCTCTCCTCCTAGTACGCAGCACAGAACCTCCCAGCCTAGGCTCGTATCTCGAAGCTCTAACTAACACAATGGGAGAGCTAGGCCTAGATTTAATCCCCTCTACTAGACAGGCTTAGGGGGGCAAGATCCGAAATTTCAGGATCTGGGATATGAGATAGTGACATGTGTTGGGGATAATGGAGGATAAGTGGCTTGGGAAATTTTGAATTTTTTCCCTTTTTCTTGGTGTCTAAGATGGCCACGTCGCCCCCTTAAATTGGGTTAAATTGAGACTTGGCAAAAGAATGTTGATGGGGTGTATAGAACCCTAGTCTTTGGGTTGAAGGCAAGACACTTAACCACTACACTAGGAGGTCATTTTGTTAAGTGGATTCCCTTTACATTTGATAACCCTGAGTTCCTATTTCTTTCATAAGTTTAATATATCATAAACTTAATCATAAATGTTATTATTATTATTATTATTTTTATCATAAACATTATTGTTATTATTAGTATTTGAAAATATTATTTATTTAATGTCTTTATTTATTTATTTATTTATTTTTGTACACGGGTGCTACACCCTCCCCTACTTAAAAGAATTTGGTCCCCAAATTCAACTGTATAGGGTAATTTGGTCCCCAAATTCAACTGTATAGGGATAAATTCAACTACATAAGAGTACTGTGTAAAGGATAAGATACCTGCCAGCTAGAACAGTTCTGGGTATCTTCTCTTCATAGATTCCTCGGTTTCCCATGTTGCTTCTTGCTCCGAGCATCGATTCCATTGAACTTTAACCATAGGGATCGTCTTGTTCCTTAGAACTCGGGCTTCTCGATCGAGGATTCGCATCGGCTTTTGCTCATAGGTCAGATCCTTTTGAATCACCAAACTGGCGTGGTCGATGACGTGAGAAGGATCATGCACGTATTTCTTCAGCATAGAAACATGAAATACGTTGTGCACTTCCGAGAGTTGAGGAGGTAAGGCGATGCGGTAGGCTACCTCACCCACTCTTTCCAATACTTCAAATGGACCGATGAATCTTGGTGTAAGTTTACCTTTAACACCAAATCTTCGGATACCTCGACTGGGAGATACCTTGAGAAATACATGATCACCGTCTTGAAATTCCAAGTCCCTTCTTCTATTATCAGCATAAGATTTTTGCCTGCATTGAGCCACCTTGAGTCTCTCTCTGATAAGGAGAATCTTCTCAGTGGAATCTCTTACAATATCAGGACCTAGGAGTTGTCTTTCACCGACCTCCCCCCAGCATACCGGAGATCTACAGCTTCTACCATAGAGTGCTTCGAAAGGTGCCATTTGAATGCTGGCTTGGTAGCTGTTATTGTAGGCAAATTCGGCTAATGGTAAGTGGTCATGCCAACTCCCGCCGAAATCTATAATACATGCTCGCAACATATCTTCAACAACCTGATTAGTCCTTTCCGTCTGACCATCTGTCTGGGGATGGAAAGCTGTGCTGAAATTAAGCTTCGTTCCTAGAGAGCGTTGTAGACTCTTCCAGAAGTGAGACGTGAAGCGAGGGTCTCGGTCAGATACTATAGACACAGGGATTCCATGGAGTCTAGTGACTTCCTTAATGTACAGAGCAGCGAGGATATCAACCGACCATCGACTCTTAATAGGTAAGAAATGAGCCGATTTAGTAAGACGATCGATGATTACCCATATGCTATCATATCCGCCCCTAGACTTGGGCAAGCCCATGATGAAGTCCATGCCGATATCCTCCCATTTCCACTTGGGAATATCCAGTGGATGCAGTTTCCCTGCGGGCTTTTGATGTTCGGCCTTCACCTGCTGGCAAGTCAAACATCGAGACACGAACTCTGCTATTTCCCTTTTCATGTTGGGCCACCAGAAGGTCCTTTTTATGTCTTGGTACATTTTAGTGGCTCCCGGATGTATCGTGTATCTCGATCGATGGGCTTCTTCAAGAATCTTCTTCTTCAGCTCAGGACTGTCGGGCACACATGTCCTTTCATGGAATAAGATTCTTCGATCGGGTGCCATCTTGAAATCGGTCTTCTCATCCAGCTTTTCCTTTATTTCCACCAACAACGGGTCTTCTTCTTGCAACCTCTTGACTTCAGTTAGCAAGTCCGGATGTATACTTAAGTGGGATAGAGTAATACTCCCATCATTCTCGCCCATGTTGATGTCAAGTTCAGAAAATTTTTCTAATAATTTCCATTCCTGAACCATACAGTTGGCTAATAGAGCTCTCGGCTTCCGACTAAGGGCATCTGCTACGGAATTACCCTTACCAGGATGATATTGTATTGTGAAGTCGAAATCCTTGAGATATTCGAGCCAACGCCGTTGGCGCATGTTCAACTCCTTCTGAGAGAATAAATATTTAAGGCTTTTATGATCGGAGTAGACTGTAAATTGTTCTCCATAGAGATAGTGTCTCCAGATCTTCAAAGCCAATACCACTGCGGCTAGCTCTAGATCGTGCACAGGATAATTCTCTTCATGTTTCTTCAATTGCCGGGACGAGTATGCAATAACTCTCCCATTCTGCATTAATACACATCCGAGGCCGATACCAGATGCATCGGTATATACCTCGTATTTCTCTCCTTCAATTGGAAGAGCTAAGATCGGTGCAGTAGTCAAGAGTTCCTTCAGAGTCAAGAAGCTCCTTCCACAGTCTTCATTCCACTCATAAGGCACTTCCTTGCGAGTCAATCTGGTAAGAGGAACCGCAATCTTGGAGAAGTCCTTGATGAAACGTCGGTAATAACCAGCTAAGCCCAAGAAGCTACGAATCTCCGTTGCACTCGTCGGTCGTTCCCAGTTTTGCACGGCTTCGACCTTTGCAGGGTCAACAGAAATCCCATTCTTGGAGATGACATGTCCTAAGAAGGACACTTCCTCAAGCCAGAACTGGCATTTACTGAATTTAGCATACAATTTGTTGTCTCGCAATATCTGTAATGCCATCTTGAGATGTTCCTCATGCTCTTCTTCAGTCTTTGAATAAATCAATATATCATCAATGAAGACCACAATAAATTGATCTAAGTAAGGTCGATAAATGCTGTTCATTAACTGCATGAAAGCTGCAGGCGCATTTGTTAGTCCAAAAGGCATAACAGTAAATTCGTAATGCCCATACCTACTTCGAAATGCAGTTTTGTAAATTTCCTCCTCCTTGATCCTCAATTGGTGGTAACCAGATCGAAGATCTATTTTGGAGAAATACATTGCTCCTGATAATTGGTCGAACAGCTCATCAATTCTCGGTAGTGGGTACTTGTTCTTGATTGTAAGATTGTTTAACTGCCGATAATCGATGCATAATCTCAATGTACCATCCTTCTTTTTAACAAATAGCACAGGCGCTCCCCATGGGGAAGTGCTCGGCCTAATGAATCCTTTCTTTAGTAAGTCCATCAACTGCTCTTTCAGCTCTTTCAATTCCATAGGAGACATCCTGTAGGGTGCTTTAGAAACAGGTCCGGCACCCGGAACAATATCTATGGTGAATGACACTTCCCTCTCCGGAGGTAAACCAGGTAAGTCGTCTGGAAATACATCGGAGAAGTCCCGAATCACTCGGATGTCATCAATTTTTGTCTTCTCAACTTCAGTGGTGGTTACAAAAGCCAAAAAAGCCATGCATCCCTTTTTCACCAGTTTACTGGCTCGGAGAGCTGAGATAAGCAGGGTTTTATTCCGAGATTTGTTAAAAACTAACTCGGGATAATTCTTAAAAGCTATTTTGCCATGCCGACAATCTACCGTTGCTTGGTAGGTTGATAACCAGTCGGCTCCTAATATGACATCGTAACATTCCATGTCAAGGCATATCAGGTCGGCCGGTAAATTGTGGTCTTGAACCATAATCTCACAATTTGGATAATGGTACATGATATCTGATTTGTTTCCAAGAGGTGTAGTTATAATTAAATCTATCCATTCGGGTTCTTTAGAAAATGAAGCAGGAAACTTCTTGGAAACAAATGAATGAGTTGCTCCAGTATCAAATAAAACTCTAGCAGGCTTAGAACAAATAATCAATGTACCTTCCACAATTCCTCCTTCCACAGATTCCGTCCCTTGAAGAGCTTGCAGACGGCCTTGCTTTTTAAATGGACGCTTCTCGTCCTTGCTGGCTTGCTCCTTCATCAACGGGCAGTCGGGAATTCGGTGATCTCGACTCCCACATCGGAGGCACGCTCCCAGTTTCCTCCAGCAGTCCTCGGTCTTATGACCAGCTTTATCACAATAAGTACAGCTATCCTTAGAAGGAGTAACGTCGGAGAAGGGCTTGTTACTGATAGCGAGGTATGGCTTGTGATTTTTCTGGAACCTCTTTGCCTTGGAAGACTCGCCTCCATTAAAGGTTCGCTTCTTGCCAAAAGGTGGTTTGAAGCTTCCCGAACTGGTAACCTGCTCCTTCTTGTCCTTGCCCCGAATTCTGTCAGAAAATTCGGTGGCGTCCTCCAATAGCTGAGCACGACGAACCATTTCTGAGTAGACGTGGATGTCCATCGGCGCAAGCTGGGTAATATATTGGGGCCGTAGCCCGTTGAGAAATCTCCTCGCCTTCATCTTTTCCGTACACACCAAGTGAGGTGCATAACGGGAAAGTCTGGAGAACTGGGCCTCATATTCGGCCACCTTCCGAGTCCATTGCTTCAGCGCGGCAAATTCCGCGGCCTTCTTCTCTTGCACTCGGTCCGAGAAGTACTTGCCGTTGAAGTGTTCGACAAACTCCGCCCACGTGACATGATCGTCAGGTAATGTGGCCTCCACGGACTCCCACCAGCTTCGCGCATCCCTCTCTAGTTGGAATGTGGCTAGTAGGACCTTCTCTTCGTCCGTGCATTGCATCACGCGGAAGATCCTCTCGGTCTCCTTGAGCCAATGCTCGGCATCGTCGGGGTCCACCGAACCCGCAAACTTGGGTGGGTTCATGTTACGGAAATCCGATGAAGATCACCGGCTCCACGGTGAGCACCGCGAGCTCCGCCTTGCGCCACCTGCTGTAGCGCCTCAGTGAGTCCTTGCACCGTGCGCTGCATCTCGCGCCAGTGTCCAGCCATGATCCTGCAAGGGATTCAAATACGGTAAAGATCTTACGTAGTCGGTTTTACAACACTAGCCCACGTCTCTACCCATCTCACCGGGTACGATCTAACCACTGAATAACATGTATTTTTACCCTTGGGTAAATCCTAATAAGACATTTCTAGTTTTATCTTCTAGCTAGGGTTTACCTAGATAGACATTTCTACTCCTTGAACTAAATACATGTTTTACCTAGGAAAATTTAAATCCTAGGCTCTGATACCAAGAAAGTACTGTCACGTCCCGAGCGCGGAAGCCTGCCCGCGGCGCGACAGTGCTTTATATAGAACCAAAGCAAGCTAGAGATTCTAAGGGCTTCTACCTTAGACAAGTAAAAGAGCGCGCAAGCTAAACCTTTAATTTGATAATTCCGATGATTCTACAAATACAAGGATCAATTCATACCCTTTATTGATCTAACTCATACATACCGACATAGTTCAGATTACAACATTGACCCAACATAATGAAATTACAATAATAGGGGGCAATTCTAATTCTACACTTATCACTCAGACTCATCCCCTCCTGGAATCGGGTCGTCCTCCAAATCACCTGAAATGGTTAGATAACAACTGGATGAGCGAATCGCTCAGTAGGAATTACATCTCAAACCTTAACAGGCTTTAAGTGATTAATATTTCAATTCATGCATGCAGACAGTAGAGATCAAGGAATTTATAAAAATTGATAACGCAGGATGAGAGCAAGGAAAGCATATACATTCAATCTAACAGTAAGTGATACAAGACTGAACAAATAATGAACGACTGTAATTTAAAATCAGTAAGCAAGGTGAAACATGTACAGTAGGAATTGGCTATTTATATAACAATTCACTCAATGACATTTCAAGTCCAGTATTGCCCCTTTTGGGGCCACGCAAGTATTGCCCTGTCCGGGCCAAGCAAGTGTTGATGGAATGTCTCAATTTAGCAAGTATTAGGACGCAATGCTAGACGCCCTCAAGCAAGAGATCTCTTCCCTTTGGTTTCGGGTGCTCCTCCCAGGACCGGACCGAGCCCTTTTGCCAGCATTTAAGTCATATTTTTGACATCCATTTCATTTATAGCCAATAAAGAATTTCAAGGCTAGGCTTGACCAGTAGGAAAATAAGGTGGAGTTGGAACGGAGTCCAAGGTGTATAATGACGAGTAATCCACGGACAACTGTGCGAGATTAGTACCTCCACTTTTATTGAATTTATCTCATTTTTCCTACTTTTTTTTAAAGCATTCTCTCCATTAGAATAAAAATAACAAATTTAAGCATTTTCTCCATTTTTACCAAAAATATAATAATAATAATAATAACAGATTTAAGTATTTTCCCCCATTTTTACCCAAAATGTAATAATAATAAAATAACAGGTTTAAGTCCATGTTGTTTTCCTACTCCATGTCGTTTTTCATACCCCTCACTTGGCCAAAGGAGACAGCAACGATCTTGAGGTAACCTCCCCTTTTCAAGACTTTTCTAGCTCAGATTGGGAAGAAGCCTATTCAGATTTACTTGATACATATGAAAGAATAAGAAGGGAAAATAAAAGTTTGAAGAAGAAGGTTAATCAGTTCAATAATGACAGCAACTCAATTGCCAACAGAACTGAACTAGAATTGGAGATCACCACCTTGCAAAATAAACTGAATCAACGCGAGATAGATGAAGAAAACGTCAAAGGGCTATTAGAAGAAAATGAAGTACTGAAAAACACAATTGACGAGTTAAAATTAAAGACTCAAGAATATGAACAGGAAACTAAGCTAACTCAAGAAAGAAACAACTCACTCAAGGAAGAAAACAGTCAACTTCTGAAAGAAATAGAAAGAATCCAAAGTGAACTGAAAAACAAACAGGAAACATTGAAAAAAATGACTAAGGGTCAAGAAAACTTGAACGCTGTGTTGGGAATAAAAGTAAATTTTCAGAAAGAGGGGTTAGGGTACAACCCAACGGCTAAAAAGGAATTCCAAATAAAAACTTTAAATAAAATAGCTGACTCTAAAGGAAAAGGCCCCTTGATAAACTTATATCAAAACAAACAAAAGGATATAGCTGAAAGCTCCTCTAAACAGATTAATGTCACCTTGGAAGAGAGGAATTCTAAAGGGAAAATGGATAATCCACATCAGTTTAAAAACAACAGTCATATCAGACGAGAAGTTCAAATTCACAGAAGTAACCAGACAAACAAAGCATTAAATCATGTTAATAAACACAAACCTGTAAAACAAGGTGTCTGGAAACAAGCTGGTCGACAACAGACCCCTCCTCTGTCGACCAGAGGCTCAACCAGAACAGATACTGGTATCTGGAGAAACTATGGTCGACCACAGACTTACCAGATGTCGACCATGACCAGACACGCAAACAGAACCCACAAACTTTCTCAGCTGAAACAGAATGGAAATTGGAACTTAAGAGAGTGGACTCAGAATAGACACAACCTGAACAAGTTCAGAAATGAAAAGACAAACTGTTCTAACAAAATTTGGGTTCCCAAGGTGTTGTTACAGCAGTTTCATGATTTCACAAGCTATCTTGGACCCGGGTACCATTTGGGTCCAAAAGTTTCTGTGTAATTTGTGATGCAGGAATGTCTGGCAGCCAAAAAGGACTTGTTGGTGCTAGGAATTGAACCCTGGACCTCAAATTTGGGATGTGCTACTTAACCACTAGGCCATGTTACTTCCTTAAGTAATAAATACATCAATAAATATAGGGATTAAGATTTTGACTTATAACGTCAGAAATCTTTATTCATTTTATACTCAGGGTGCTACACTAAGTTTAACGGGTTAGATGAGTCTCCAATATATTAAATGATATTTTAACAGACAATTACTGTCATATGAATAGTAAAAGTGAATAGTGTTACGTTTTATTTTAAAGGAATTTTATGAAAATAATTATATAAAAAAATAGATGAAAATGAAAAATATATATCCCTCAAATTTCACATCAAGACCCCTCCAAATAAAAAAAATAAAAATCCTCAAAGATCATTACTCTTAACTTAACATAAAGACATAACTGTTTACGGTTTCCACAGGTACTCAGTTTAACAGGTTTCACTATACTAAGTACTAAGTGATAGTTTAACAAGTTGAATACTCCCATATTAACTACTGATTATCTGACAAGTTTAATGTCATGGCATCTAACAGTTACTTAACAAGTTAATGCATTTAAATAATAGAAAATTAAAGTAAGATATGGGTTGCTTGAAATCCTACTGCAGATTATGATAATAGTTATTATAGAATGTATACCATGCAAGGTTTAATACTGATTGATGCTAGAACGTCGCATGGAGATAGACTAACTAAGAACTTATATCCTGTTATGCCTTAATTAACTATGGGTTTTGTTAAAAATTGAGAAGACCTACTAACACATATTAATTATAGCTAATACCTGCTAATTATTTCTAATATATGTTAATCCTTTCACTAATCTTTTTCGATTTAAGTGGGTACAGGCTATTTACTAGGCTGACATATGCTATGCAACAATAAATCGCATGGAGATGCACTGCTTAGGCACTAATTAACTAGTAGTTTAGTTAAAATTGAGAACACCTACCTGTTTGGATGGTAATTAGCGAAGGAAGAAGCTTCCCCAGCAACCTCCTCTCCTCCTAGTACGCAGCACAGAACCTCCCAGCCTAGGCTCGTATCTCGAAGCTCTAACTAACACAATGGGAGAGCTAGGCCTAGATTTAATCCCCTCTACTAGACAGGCTTAGGGGGGCAAGATCCGAAATTTCAGGATCTGGGATATGAGATAGTGACATGTGTTGGGGATAATGGAGGATAAGTGGCTTGGGAAATTTTGAATTTTTTCCCTTTTTCTTGGTGTCTAAGATGGCCACGTCGCCCCCTTAAATTGGGTTAAATTGAGACTTGGCAAAAGAATGTTGATGGGGTGTATAGAACCCTAGTCTTTGGGTTGAAGGCAAGACACTTAACCACTACACTAGGAGGTCATTTTGTTAAGTGGATTCCCTTTACATGTGATAACCCTGAGTTCCTATTTCTTTCATAAGTTTAATATATCATAAACTTAATCATAAATGTTATTATTATTATTATTATTTTTATCATAAACATTATTGTTATTATTAGTATTTGAAAATATTATTTATTTAATGTCTTTATTTATTTATTTATTTATATTTTTTTTTGTACACGGGTGCTACATGTCCAAACTTCTCAATCCCTGTGAGCAGAAGTACACCGTCATGGAGAAAACCTGTGCTGCCCTTGTTTGGGTAGTGCAGAAATTGAAGCACTACTTCCTGGCTCATGAGGTCCACTTGATTGCTCGATTGAATCCTATCAAATTCCTTCTGGAGAAAGCCGTCCTTACGGATAGGCTAGCACGCTGGTAAAGTTTTCTCTCTCAGTTCGACATCACCTACATCCAGCAAAAGGCGATTAAAGGCTATGCCATAGCCGAGCATCTCGCTCACCATCCTCTTCCCAAGTTCGATCCCGTCCAATCAGAGTTTCCAGATGAGGAACTAATGTCCGTCAACCAATCAAATGAGCCAATGTGGACGCTATATTTTGATGGAGCTCTGAATTCTCAAGGGAGAGGAATCGGCGTCGCCCTCCTGTCGCCTGAAGGCCTCACATTCACATTGGCATACCAGCTTAAATTTCCAGTTACCAACAATATAGCCGAATATGAAGCTCTTCTAGCTGGCCTAGAACTCGCCCATTCTTTTCGTATCACTGAGTTGCGAGTCGTAGGTGATAGTCAACTCATCCTTCGCCAGGTGCTCACTAAATATCGCACTCGCGATCCCAAACTCAAGCCATACCAAGAACTCACTGCTACCTTTGCCAAACTGTTCGCCAAACTGATCTTTGTTCATGTCTCTCGTCATCAGAATATTCTCGCCGATGCCCTCGCCTCTTTGGCATCATCCATAAGGTTCCCTCTAGGAAGATGGTTTAAGTCCATTTCCATCTACAAACTTCACGCCCCTGCAATCGATGATGCTTCCTACGTAAATATCAAAGACAGGATAGCAAGGAAGATCCTGCAGGAAGATATCCTTGAGAAGAGGGAGATCATGTTGGCAGAGGCTGAAGAAGAACTGGCTGATGAAGAGAAACCATGGTTCTATGAAATCGTCAAATACTGCCAAGATCAGTCTTATCCTGAAGGGGCCACCACAGAGGACAAGAAAGCCATAAGAAGGGTGGCTCAGAAATACACATTGGTTGGAGGTCTACTCTATAGGAGGAGCCTTACTGGTATTCTGTTAAGATGTCTTGGTGACGATGAGGTTTGGAAATGTGTAGAGGAGACGCACTCGGGTGTGTGCGGTGGCCACGTGAATAGTCAGATGCTCGCCAAAAAGATCATTCGGCAAGGCTTTTACTGGCCCACTATGGAAGAGGATTGTGTTATCTATGTCCGTAGGTGTGTCAAGTGTCAACTTCACGCCGATAAAATCTATTCACCATTTTCCTCACTTCATATCCTCCCCGTGGCCTTTCTCCATGTGGGCATTCGACATCATTGGTCCCCTAGGTGATCCCAATTCCCTCACCAAGCAGAAATCTTTCATCCTTACTGCGACAGAATACTTCACCAAATGGGCCGAAGCCGAAGCTTACGCAGAAATCAAGACGTCAACAGTCTGCAAATTCATCATGAAGAACATCCTCGCCATATTCGGCGTCCCAAGCACGATCGTCACCGACAATGGGCCACAATTCATTTCTCAGGACCTACAGGACCTCTGCAAAAGGTACGCAATTGCATTGCATCATTCATCGCCTTATTACCCACAAGGTAACGGTCAAGCGGAGGCCACCAATAAAACATTGCTCAAAATCATCAAAAAAACCTGCGAGTCTAGTAAGTTTTCAGACTGGCCAGAAAAACTTATCGAAGCCCTATGGGCCTATCGCACTTCAATCCGTACGCCCACCGGGCAGATCCCATTTGCCCTTACTTATGGTATGGAAGTGGTAGTCCCATACGAGACTCTGATCCCTTCTCTCAGGGTACAATTGGATGAGGAATTTCCCCTCGACGATCGTCGTAATTCACTCCTCGCCCAGTTGGAACTCTTGGATGAGAAGCGGCTGGCTGTTGCCGAACACGCGCGTGTGTATCAAAATAGACTCGCTCGCTTTTACCAAAAGAAAGTCATTGAGAGAAAATTCAAAGTCGGTGAGATGGTCGTAAAAAGAATTTTTGTCAAACCTGGAGGGCCGCGTTCTAAGCTCCAACCCAATTGGGATGGACCATTTATAATTCAAGCCGTGTACCCTAGCAACGCCTACAAGCTAGTCAACGCCGAAGGGACCGAGTTATCCCACCCTTGGAATGGGCTTTATCTTAAGAAATACTACCTTTAGCACAAAACAAACAAAACAAAAAAAAATGATGAAAAGATAGAAAACATCAAAAACAAAGAAATATTGAAAACCACTAAAAATATGGAAAATTCAAAATGCCGATGCCTGGCAGTCACCATGTAGTTAAGTCCCTGCATCTAACCTTCATGTTAGGATAGGGCCCGTTAAGACTTGGTAGGCACCGGGTCTTGATTTGCTAGAACCGTGGAGATCCCTGTCCGGCCACGTCGGCCTATGCTCGCTCGAAGGAAGCTAACATGTGCTCACTTATGTATTTTATTCAAAAAAGTCGGTAGCATCACCTACGGTGGGGCCCCACCCAGAAGATCTCCGGAAGCTGTAATCTTTATTCGTTTCTCTTCTACCAAATGAGACAGTCGGTGCCCTTAAAACGCTGAGCATGAGAAACCGAAACTCAAACCCCAAAGGCAAGAGTAGGATCCATTTCCTCGAGCATCGATCAGAGCACGAGAAGAGGGCAGTGTCCCCGCAGGCATACGAAAAGGGAGCCCACAAACGTCAAACGACTATATCTCCCTCACAAAAAGAAATACAAAGTCAAAATCAAGAGAAAAGCCTGGTCGTGACCGTGCCTGTTGCGATAAACGGAACCCCTCAAAGCAAAAGTCTGAATCCACAAAAAGGGGGGGCTATGGAATGTAAATGCTCGAGATTTGGTCCGAAGTTGTCTGAAAGGAAAGAGTTAATAGGCCCTTATTCGCTCACCGGGTTAACGGTATTGCCGATCCTCTCAGGAGGTTTATCCCCCCACGCTCTTCCTTCTTCCTCTAAAGATAAAGGTTCGATGGAGTTTCTGAAAGGTGAAAACTGCCCAGGGTCTGCGACCTTATTTTAATATACACATTTGGTTGCCTACTTTGAAAAGTAAAAGCTATCGCTGCGAAGGAGTCTCCGTGTTTCTGGCTGGTCAAGACCCCTGTTTACCACCTTGATGTCTTCTTGTTTAACCTCGGGCTTAGGCCAATGCAAGCGCGTCACCTATGGGTGCGACGGCGTCTGATTCCTGGTCAGCGTCGCGGGTTGGTCGTTAGGGTTCCAGGGTGTTCCATCATATACCATCTAGAGTTGTGAGGAAATAGACCCGGGTCGGTAAATCATTTACCTCAAACATCTTTTGGGTGAATCCCTGTGGTCGGAAGCAACTGGGAGCCTAAGCATGGCATGACGGTATTGTCATCAGGGTAAGTCTTAGCCGGCGGGATCATCATTCGAGGGGTCTAGAGGCCCAAATCAACCTAGATGTGCACTTAGGATACCCGGGAGGTTAGTAAGAAACCCCTGTTCTCACATAGGTTAGGTGCCATGTGGGTGTTTGCCGGGCGTTAGCAACAAAAAATTGAAATGATAAAAACAACAAAAAAAGGAAAAAGAGAAAATGTACATATTTGCAAACAAAAAAAATCTTTTTATGATAAAACAAAAAAATGCCAAATATAAAAAGAAAATAAATCAATTTTGCATGATCGCATTTGCGTACAGCATCTCACTTTAATACCGCTTGCATTCGTGTGCTTGCCTGTCGCATTTATCGTCACCACATTTTTCCATTGCCTTCGTTAATAAAGGCTTGGCCCCTTGACCAGTTATCAAGGACAGTCACAGTGACCATTTACTTATTGAGCAAGGGGCCAAGTCAGAACAGAAATTCTGATTTGTTTGTTTCAGTGATGTGTGCAGGGATTCAGGCAACAGAAGCAAAGGTGAAAAACAAACAAACCGAACCTTGTATTTTATTCCAAAAACCAAAAAAATTACATCAAGTTCCGCCCTCTCTCTCTGCATTACTCGTCCCACTACTCTCCGGGCAAAACGCTCTCAAAGGTGCTACCCAACTACGAAAAGCGGTACTCCTACCGCTCTATACTCCCCTTCCTATTCCCACATCCCGGCGTTGATCCACAGAAGCAGCAGAGAAGCTACCAACACGAAAGCCGCGCTCTCGTGCTCTTCGGTAGCGCTCCTCACCATCTCTCAGCCACTGTTCAGCAAGACCAAGGCTGATTTGGAGTTTGAATAGTTGGACCTCCATGGCCCTTCGTTCCTCCATTTCGGTCAATCTGTTGGCTCTTTCTCTCTCTGCGTCTCTTTCTTTCTCTGCACGTTCTCTCTCGCGGTCTTCCCTCTCCAACTGGAGAGTGATCCTCAGTTCCACGGCATCCCTAGGGGAGTCGTCATCAGGATGACGCCGCAATTCCCTCTCTAGTTCTACTATCCTAGCCTCCTTCTGCGCAGCTTGGGCAAGTGCCTCTTCCGTCTCCTTTTCCTGCCGAGTGTACCATCTCAGATACGCGATAAGGCGTAAACAAAGAGAACTCAACACTGAAACTTTTACCTGTATACAGAGCATCCCTTCTGCCTCCGTAGCACGCTGCGTGGTGTGAGCAAGTTACTCATGAAGCAAGTCAAGTTCTGAGGTAGGAATCCACAAGCTGGAAGAGGCACCACCTACTCCCATCGCTGGGGAAGCCGCGCCAATCTGGGCATGCTACGACCGCGTGAATTAGCAGCCAACATCTGGAATATGGGGTTTTAATTAGGAACGTACTGTACACCTACCAAGGCGCTCGTAGCTCCGTGGGCATCGCCCAACTGTTGTTCCATCTCTGCCAAGCGAGTTCGTAAATTCACTATCATGGCATCCCGGACATCCTGCAGCCTTACGAGTCAGCATTTTCACCAGAAAACCAAGAAAATGAGAAAGAAGAAAAGAGAAAAGAGGAAACCTACCTCCACAAGTCCCCGGGGTTGGAGTCGCTCTGCGTACTTTATCTTATATAGACGCAAATAGTCCTCGCTATCCCGTGCCTATGATTCTACAATCGTGCCACCCCGTTGCCAGTCTTCATACTGTTCAGGGAACCGCACGCGCCAGTCAATGCAGGTCGTCGGTCCCCGCATCTTTCTCCCGACACGAGGTGGCGCAGCTGAATCCACCCATTCTTGAGCCAGTCCTAAAATCCTCATAACTAATCGTAGCCGAAGCGGCTCGATTTCATTCAGGCAGTGCATCCACAGTTCCCGTCCGAACCAGGCACGACTTGCTAGAACCCACGGCTGGTCGGCATCGACCATGTCTGAGTAGGGTCTCCAGTTTACCATCGCTGCAGGGAACTCCTGTAGCTCCCGCCTTAGCACCATCAGTTGGTAGGTTAGGGGTGCCGCACTCATGATGGGTTCCCACCGCCTGGCTAGCGGCACCATCACGGGTCGCCAATGCCGAGCTCTCCCCATAGGGAGGTAATAATAGCTCCACAGCTGCTCGACACAGGTCATCAGTACCTTGCAAAAACATAAAAAAAATACAAAACAAGCAAAATCAAAAATACCTGGATGAATGGTGTGAAACCACTCACAGCCATCTCACGATCCGCTTCTTGGAACAGGCCTGCAAACAAGTGCGCCAGCATGGTAGCTTCCCAGGCATAGTACCCTACTCTTTCGAGGTCTGATAGCAGCTCCAGGAAGCGACATTGGATACCATCCCCTTTCGAGCTCAGTACTAATCTCCCCAAAAGGAAGAGGAGAAATCTCCTCAAATCTATGTTGCATCTTTCCCAGTTGCCGAAATCTGTGCAGTACACGGCACGGCATCCTATCTCCATCCTTTCCATAACTCTTCTGAGGATTCATCGTCCCGCCGACGAGTGTCGGTGAGCCCTAATGCATCCATGAGGGACGCCCTGGCTACCGACCTATTTTTTCGACCATATAGGTCCAAACCCAGTAGCTTCTGGGCACCTTCTCGGTAATCCGCATAAGTGACCCCGGTCACTGCCTCGCCCTCCACCTTCAGGCTTGTGATCCGGACCACATCCTCCAAGCTGGGCACCATGTGCCCCCAAGGCATCAGGAATGCCTGACTCACTGGGTCCCATCTCTCACACAAGGCTTGGATCAGGACCAGGTCAAGCTGGATCGGCTCGATCCGAAGAAAGGTGCCAAAACCCATCACGTCTAGCCTGGCCTTCTGAAAATTTGGGAGACCTCGGTATGCTGCCACTACCAACTCCCATGAGATCTGTGATTTCATCACACTCTACGCATGCAGGGAATGGAGAGGAGGTTTGGTCAGAAAGAAAGGAAGAAAAAGAATGAGAAAAGGGCATGAAAACTCAGCTTACGAGTTGTGATTGGGCCCTTTCGCTAAAGTACCCTTCGAGGTCCGAAAGCCTCCTGGAACTACTACCACTGGACCTGCTTCTCTTCGAGGAGTGGGAAGATTCGTCCTCCATCCAACTCTCAGAATTTTGAACTCCTCCTCTCCCGTGAGAACTTGTGCTCCTCGAGTTAGCTCTCGATATACCTGAGAGGATAAAAGGGACACGAATTTATAGAAGTGGAAGGAGTGCAGGCCAAGATTGCCTCCATCACCTGTTAATGATAGCCCTCGCGATAAGGCACCTGCCATGCGGTCCCGTGTGTCACTTCACCACTCGCACAGGGTGATTAATTGGACTGAGATATGACAACTAGCCCCCTATGTTGTCTAGGGATACCCTATCATGTTTTGGATGACGTCCGCAAAACTTGACACAACATCCGGGAAAAGGGACTAGGGCCGTCATTTTTGACTTCGACGGCAGATTCCCGTCGAAAATGGTCACAAGACGCGATTCTCCGCTTGGGGCGGAGTCTCGGCAGACCCATCACATGGGAACAGTGCAAAGGAGGAGAAGTGTAGGGAAGAAGGAACGCACAAGAGAACAAACAAGCAGCAGAAAATCAAATCACTCCCTTCATAATTCTACATGAGCTGTCAAAAACATCATAAACATAAGGAGGAGGTGAGTCCACCAGCTCGCCGATCCTCACCATCACTCATCTCTCTGGGCGCTCCCCTCCTCTCCCCTGAGGTGCGGGTCCCTCAGAAGCCTCTGGGATCCTCGTGCAGCAGCACCTGCCTTGCCTCTTGGCGCCTGCTCCGCAGCAGTGACTCGCTGCTCCTCCCCTGGCGTGGCAAAGAAGCCACTAGCGGCAAAGCGACCAGACTGGCGCAGTCGCTCCCCGAACTCTCGCGCTCTCTCGTAACGCGTCTCCATCCCTCCTAGCCTCTGCACGATAGCCTGAAGGCCCAGCTGGAGCTCCCTCACTTGGGCCTCCAAGGCCCTCCTCTCGGTCTGATCCCGCTGTCGCTCGGACCTTCTCTCGGCTTTCTCTCTCTCTGCCTCTCTCCTCATCATCTGCAGAAGAACCCTTAACTCCAGGATGTCTGGAGAAGGCCTCTCCTCACCGCGATGTCGCAGCTCTGCTATAGTCGCCACCCAGGCATCACGCTCCTCTTCCGCTCGGGCAGCCCGAGCCACCGCACCAGCAAGTTGTTCCCGGAGGGAGGCAATCTCGAGAAAAGGGGCCGAGGAACTGGAAGATGCACCACCAATCATCCCCGCCGTCACTGTCTGCTGGGCACGCTGGAACAAAATAAACAACGGCCGTCAGTGAAACTCCAAGATCTAAAGATAAAAGTGCGGCACGTAACTTACCAAGAGCGACAGCTCATGTTGAGCGACGGCCAGCTGTCGCCTAGCCTCTGACAGTTGGGCGCGCGAGCCGCCGATGCCACGCGTGTCCCCAGCTTGGGGAAGCCCCGCATAACTCTCTCTCTGCCGCCGCAGGAAGTCGGCGCTGTCCTGCACCAATACACTCCCTTGCTGTCCAGGGAGACGTACGTGTCAGTCCTCGAGCCTCACCTTGCCGCGACTCTCCCTCCTGACGCGGCTCGGCTCGTCCACACTCGCCCACTCATCGGCCAAACCCAGGATTCTTGTCGTACCCTGCATCAAAAGGGGTCCCACATCAGTCAAGAAGAACGCGTCCCCTGTCTAGGACGCGTCCATCATTTGAGTACAACACTCGCCGAACCCTTTCCCCCCTCGCGTGGCTCGAAGTGGATCAAAAAAGGAAGAGATCGAGGACCTACCAGACCGTGTTCGCCTCCCTCCGCGACATCGGGCCCCTCGGGTCCCTCGGGGGCCCGAAGCGGCCCTTCCTCCTCCATAGATGCCGTTCCGTGCTTTGGCGCGTCCCTCCTTGGGCGAGGGGTCCCGCGTCCCTCTCCACCTTCGCCGTGGTCCAGACCGCCGAACTCCATCGATCGAGGGGAAGAAGACAAAGACGGGCGAGCGAGTTTCGGTGCAAGGCGGGCTCGTTTGCGGGTAAGGCATGGGAGAAGAAAGGCCACCCATCGCTTTAAATTTGAATTCGAGGATTAAGACGCGTCCTCGTGCCTGGATGCACCCAAAAAGGGGGAGAAAGGAAACAGAATCCCCCCGTGCAAAGCGTAGTTCCCCGTTGTTCAGTGCAAAGAAGAAAGTGTGGGAGAGAGAAAAGTACACACAACACAAGAAAGTCATTTTCATTTCATATAATAGCCGAAAGTACATCATGCAGTAAGGAGGGTGGAGTGTACAAGCAACTCTCTAACTCTCGCCATCCCCCTCCTTGTCATCTCTCTCCTCCCTCCTCGGACAGGGATCCCTAGGGGGCCTCTATGACCTCTGCGAGCCCTGAGAAGCCATGGTCGCCTCCCCAAGTGGCACCATGCCAGCCTCCAAGGTGCGGCGACGCTCCTCGACCGAAGAAACTAGAAAGCTGCCCACAGAAAAAGAACCGGACTGACGAAGTCGCGCCCCGCGCTCCTTCGCCCTCTGATACCGCTCCTCACTCTCCCGGAGTCTCCCCTCCGCCGTGCCAAGACACAGCCGGAGCTCCGACACCAGGGCCACCAGAGCTCTCCTCTCGTCCCAATCTCGATATCGCTCTGCCATCCTATACTCCCGCTCTTTCTCTATGATCTCCCTATCCCTCTCCCTCTCTCTCTCCACGCTCTCCCTATCCCTCTCCCTCTCCTCTCTCTCCCTCATCGCCTCTCTCCTCGACAGCTCGAGGGTGATCCGCAGATCCACTACATCGCGAGGAAGCTCCTCAGCCTCCCGTCGCCGCTCCTCCTCTAGCTCCACAATCCGGGCGTCACACTCTGCCACCCAGGCATCGCGCTCCTGCTCAGCACGAACAGCACGGGCCAGGGCCTCCCGAATCTCGGCCACCTGTCAAAGCACGCATGCACCATAAGAGAACAGTGACGGAAGGAGAGCAGCCAGGAGGAGAGTCGAGGTCAGGCTAACACTCACTCGAGCCTCGCCGTCACGCTCGGCCTCCTCAGCCCGAGCCACCGCGTACGCCAGCTGTTCCTGGAGGGCAGAAACCTCCGGAGGAGGGCCCCGCGAACTGGAACCCGCTCCACCAGCCATCCCGGCAGCCACTGTCTGGTGGGCCCGCTAAAACACGGGGCAAACGTCAGTCAAAGGCTAAGCATCAAAAATCCAGGTCGCAAAAAAAAAAAAAATGCATTGCATAAACTCACCATGATCTCCAACTCCTGTCGGATGGCCACCAACTGCCACCTGGCATCCGCCAACTGGGCCCGCAGGTCGGCGATCATGTTGTCACGAGCATCCTGCATTGCACATAAGTTAGTGCCACATGCATATACATATAGAAGGGTGAAGCATTTCCATTTCACTTACCCATGCCATACCACCCAAGGAGAGGCGGTCCCCGTACGTAGCTCGGTACCGTCTCATGTAGTCTGTGTTGTCCTCTACATGGGACACCACTGTGACCCCGCCCTGCTGTCAGTCCTGGTACTGTGCTGGGAAGCGCGTATGCCAGTACACAATCTTTGCCTTCCCCTTGGTCTTCCGCCCGATGCGGGCCGGCTCATCTACATCAACCCACTCCTGGGCTAGCCCCAACGTCCTCATAACCAGCCTCAGTCGAAGCGGCTCGATCTCGTTCAGGCAATGGACCCACACGTCCCGCCTGAAACGAGGAAGACCCGCTACAACCCAAGGCTGGCCAGCGTCGCCCATGCCCAAGTAGGGTCTCCACACCACCTGCATCACCATACATACATCATGATAGTTACCATTTAGTCACATGCATAAAAAACACAAAAAAATCATACGCATCATACCATGGCCTCGGGATACTCGCTCAGCTCCCGACGAAGTGACGCCAGCTGGTAGCTGTGTGGTGCCGCTACCACGACTGGCCTCCACTGTCGCGCTAGAGGAACGACTCTCCTGTTGCCCTGCCTGGCCCTCCCCATAGGGAAGTAGTAATAACTCCACACCTGCATCCATCATACATCATTAGCACGAGTAATTACATATTTAACTACGGTTAAATGCATAAATAAATTATGTACCTGGAGAAAAGGTGCGAAGCCACTGACTGTCGTCTCCCTCTCTGAAGTCTGGGAGAGATCGGCAATCAAATGGGCAAGCAGAGTCGCCCCCCACTCATAGTGCCCCACTCTGTCAAGGTCCGCCAGGATCCCGAGGAAGTGGCAGTGGATGCCATCCCCCTTCGTCCCCAGCAGAAGGCGGCCCAGGAAGAAGAAAAGAAACCTCCGGAGGTCTAGGTCCACCAGCTCCCGCTCGCTCGGGTCCTGGGTGAAAGCTGCACGGGCATCTCCCTCCAGTCGTGCCAGAAACTCCGCTCCAGTCTCGCTAACCCGCTGGCGCGGGTCGACGAATCCGAGCGCCTCCATGATCTCCACTCGGCCGATTACCCTGCTGTCTCTATCAGTCACGCTCGTCTCTAACCACAGCAGGTCCAGGGCACTCTCTCGGTAGTCGGGGTAGGTGACCCCGCTCACCGCCTCTCCGTCAACTCGTAGCCCGGTGATCCGAGCCACGTCCTCTAGTGTCGGCACCATGTGCCCCCAGGGCATCAGAAACGCCCGGCTCGGTGCGTGCCACCGCTCTCTCAATGCCTGGATAAGAGGAAGGTCGAGCCGAAAGGGCTCGATCCTGAGGAAGGCTCCAAAGTCCATGGCGTCCACACGCGCCCTCTGAAAGTCTGGCAGCCCACGGTATGCTGCCACCACTAGGGACCAGCTGATCCAGCCCTTCATCACGCCCTGCACACCACAAAACCAACAAAGAACACATCAGCATCATGAATAATATTAAGCAATAACACTATATATTTTACTTATTTATTTTATGTTATCTTATCTTTAAAAAATTTTAAGATTTTTATGGAGGCGTCCAGAACGTTGGACGCTTCCTCTCTATTTTCCTTATTTTCTTTATAGAAAAACCCAAAACAAAAAAAATATATTAATAATATATATATTATTATGGAGGCGTCCTAGGTCTTGGACGCCTCCTTATTTTTAAATCCTATTTTATTATTTACGTAAATAAACAAATAAACAAAAAGAAAAAGAAAATGTGGAGGCATCCAAGGCCCTGGACGCCTCCTTTCCCCCACTCCCCGGCCTTCTCTCATAGCCTCTCGCCCGTCCGTTTAGCCTATTGAACCACAGAGTGAGAGTTCCGAAGGGCTTACCGGGTCGTGATCGTCCTCTCCCACGTCACCAGCGCCCGCAGCAGCCTCCGCGGCCAGAAGAGGCACCTCCATCTCCTCCTCCGCAGCAATCTCCTCTGCTGCAGCCTCCTCGGCATCATCCCTCAGCCTCCTCGGACGACGAGCCCGTCGTTTTCGCTTCTCTCCACCCTGACTCGGGCCTCCCTGCTCCATTGGGACTAAGAATGGGTCGTCTGGAGTGGCTGGACAGTCAGGATGAACAGTGTAAGTGAGTAGGGGGGGAGCCCCCCCTATATATAGATTTACCTTTCATTGGGGCGTCCAGGCGCCTGGACGCCCCCACACTTTTTATTTTTTTCAAAAAAATTCAAAAAAGTAGGGGCGTCCAGGCGCCTGGACGCCCCCAAAAATAAAAAAATAAAAATTTCAAAAATCAAAATTAGGGGCGTCCAGAACCCTGGACGCCCCCATGATAAAAAATTTTCAAAAATATATATATACATGTATATAATAAAAAAGCATCTTAGATAAATGTATATAATCCAAAGCACAAAATAAAAACACAAAGAAAAAGAAAAATCACCAAAAAAATAATAATTAAGGGGACGAGGGTCCAAAACATCCAAATGCCAGATTTTATTCCATTAGAAAAGCAGAGTGAACTACATCAGGGGCTTAGGCGCCTTAGGCCTTAACTTCCCCAGTTCGGTTACATAAGCCCTCCACAGCTCACATTCTTCCCCCACGTGCGCTAAGGCCTTTCCCGCAACACTTGTCTTCCAGGGTGCTTTGACGGCCTTCGCTTCCTTCGCATCCGCTTCAGTACCCAACTCTCTCTTCTTCAAAGGAACGATGCCAGTCGATAGTGGGAACGAATGGCGTGGAATGCCGACCTGGAGGCAGCATCGATGCGCGTTATAAAGGACAAACTCGGTTGCACCGATCAGTTGAAGATCAACTTCGGGGGAAGGCCTCATGAGGAGATCAAGCGAAAGCAAACATGCCGGTGCGCAAGTAAAGAAGCCTTGTGTCACGGTGCGGAAGTGAGACCGCCAGTCTTCACGTTTCTTCAGCCACGGAACGCGGTTCACTACAGTACCACCGAACCCTAACACGTCGGCTATGTGATGAAGAGGGCTTTGTTGGAAGAGCTTCGAAGCGGTTGGTATTCCCTCACGGTGATCAAACTTGAAATGCAAATCCAGCTAGCAACTCAGGACAAGTGCGCAACCAAAAGGAGGCTTACCCATGCTCGAGGCAGTAAGGCAACTATACAGGTAGGCGAGGACAGCGGGTCCCACCCTCTTTCCATGCCAGATCCCGCAGATAGCACTTAGTTGGTCTTCCTCCACCATGTTGTCGGTATAAGGAAACAAGAGAGCACCCGCCAGACAAATGGTGAACCCCTTCATGATTCCCTCCAAATAGTCATCGTCTGGTGACCCTCTCAGGGCGTCCATGACCCACTCCGCAAGCTTTTGGAGATCGATCCCCTTTTGAGTACAGACCTTTCTGGCTGTGTCGGGCGGCATGAAGCTTCCAAGGACGCTTTCGGAAGTCCCCCGTGTCAGCATCCGCATAGCCTTCACCTTCCCGTCACTCTTGAATTTCTTCAATCCGAGCAGAAGTTCCACCTCCTTGAGGAGGATGGTCACCTCGAAGGTCGGGAAGATAAAAGTGTGGGTCTGGGGATGCCAGATCTCCACTAGTGCGCCCACAGTCGCCCAGTCCATACGAATCTTCTCATAGTATTTGGCGTGAATAAGGAGCCCCTGCAGATGCCACTTCGAGAGTATGGCCCTCATGCCGATGGAGATGTTGGAAGTTAGCTTTGAAAGCCATGGCAGTTTGGAAAACTTCCTCGGGCCTGGGAAGAGTGGATATGGCTGGAAGAGAAAAGAAAGAAGAAGAAAGGAAGGAAGTAAGAAGAAGGTTCACGTGGAGAAATTTGAAAAGAATCAGCTTACCATATGCGACATGATCGTCCCACTCAAATGACCCTCGAGGTCGGAGAGTCGCCTGATCTCGCTGCTAGGCCTGCTCCTCTTCATAACGCGAGAAGACTCTCCTTCCATCCTGAAATCTCTAGATTCTCCTCTCTTTCCTCTCCTGAGCTTCCAAAACCCACCTTGGTGCTTTTGAATGAACTAGCCTAAGGGGAGTTCTTATAGGAAGGGAAGATCGCTACAGGACGGAACATGTCACATCAGTGGTCATTGTCAAGATTTTGTCTGGATCTCCTTTGTACTGTGGTGCGATTCTGCTGTGATTCTGCTACTTTCTGATGTTGCTAACCTTTGCTAGTCTGTGCAGGTTTTACTAACGGACGTCTTTGTCCTATCTCCTGTCCCACCTTTCAATGGTTGGTCCCACCTTGTCATGCATCGTAGTATATGATACCTACGCTACTAGAACATGTCAAGGACCTTGCGGCTCGAACGAATCTGGGATTTGAGTTCCCCTTCAACAAAAACGGTGATGATCCCGGAAGAATTTAGGCTGTACGGATAGGCCATTAACTTGTGGTAGCATGGGGACGACGGTTCCATTCAGTGAGTTGGTGCGCGGATAAACGGGCCCCAGCCCAGTATCAGCTCACCGGATCGGTATCCTGACCCGTTCTTAACAAGTTGACAATATTATCCTTGAGTATTTTCTATTTTAGTTTGTTTTAAATTTTTCTTTAAACCCAGCATGCATTCATATAGGACTTTATTTTTTTGCGGAAGATCATTCAAGTGATTCGATTGTGAAAGCCGTTGTGTTTCAATTCCTACAAATATGAGATATTCCACTCTGAATGAAATAACTGAGTTTCCTTGAAACGGCCCTACGCTGCTCTTCCAAAAGTGACCCTTGTTTGGACAGACCCTCAGATATTCCTTTACTTTTTACCTTGCTTGACCCACCTTGGCCGCAGCACTTCCATGTTGGCTGGTAACCGCTCCCCAAAGGTGGAACCTGCAGGTTTATGACCCAGGTACTTCCACACCGAGAAGTTGGTCTCTTTTTGTTTCGTGCCTAAGTGCACATCTCACCCTCCCTCATTTGATCTCCGTCCAAGCAATCGTCAATATTTGAAAGACCTTCAAGGTCGCCTCATTGAAACTTCAGGAAAGATTCCAAACATTAACGTCAAAAGCGTGTCTCATCGCACCTTGGCATCAACTTATCAGTCCGCTCCCACTTCATTTCACTCCACTTCGATACCATTCCACTACGTGTCGCTCCCTTGCAAAGCAGACGCCAAGGCGGGACAGCTGTAGACACGCCATTCCTGACGTCTCCTGAGAAAGTCTCATATTACTATACAACGCCCCGCAATGGCTTACGCGTTTTGAATCACTTGAGTGCTTCCTTTTCTTGAGTCTTCTTCCACCCTTTTCGGCATCCGGAATCGTCTCGTCACGGCATTCGGACGGCATCAACACCAGTCAGACGCATCAGGAGGTTCCGGAACCAAGAAGGGTATCTGCCGGGCAGCCACCAACGCCTGAACTGAGGACCCGGGTGGGTCTTTATGGGGGCGTCCAGGCCCCTGGACGCCCCCATTCTTTTAATTTAATTTATTTTTATTTTTTTCAAAGCCCAAAACAAACAAAAAATAATATATTAATGGAGGCGTCCAGGCCCCTGGACGCCTCCATAAAAACAAAAATAAAAAATATATAATGCCAGCTTTGGCATAAAAAGACAAACCAAAAATAAAAATAATATATTTATGGAGGCGTCCAGGCCCCTGGACGCCTCCATCAACTCTCTCACGGGCGCCGGCCACTGAACGACGGTTTGTCGTGTGTGAAAAAATCCAAATTATGGAGACGTCTAGAGAGCTGGACGCGCCCATTTTTGAATCACGAGGCGCCGCTCATGAGACCACGCGTTGTGCCAAACCGCGTGCGGCCGTCGGCGGTGTTCTGTGGACCTGTTGGAGGCGTCCGGGGCCCTGGACGCCCCCATAATAATATTTCAAAAAAATAAATAAAAATAGAATAAAATATTAGTTTGGCCCTGATGGAGGTGTCCAGGGTCCTGGACGCCTCCACCCTCCGGAGCCCTATAAATAGAGGCCCACCCCCCTCAGTTCTGGAGGAGCTTAAAAGAGATCCGATAGGCTGCCGAAGCCTAGAGGCTACGGAGTCATTTCTAACCCGTGGGGTCTTTTGTAGGTGGAGGTTCTCCCGGCTTCTCGGGTGCCCACGCTCGCGAGAGGAAGGTCGTCTTCATCCACCGCGCTTCCACGTCGTCCCCACGCTGCCGGAGCTCCGCCGGATTTCACCATCGGCACATCTAATAAGCCAATCCTCCCCTTTTTCTCCATAGTTCTTTACATTCATCATACTGCATCCTCTATCCCCCTTCATAAGGGCGCCTCTTCTTATATATTTCTTACATCCATCATCTCATTTTCCTCCTACTCGAGTCCGAGAGGGGTTTAAAATATAACACCAACCAGGTGTGTGTCTTGCCATCATTTCGTCATTTTTATCGCAAGGATTTGAATACTACACCTTCATCTTTCTAATCCACTTGTTACTTGTTTGTCGTTGTTTTACAAGGGTACCCAAGGAAAGCCCTCTCCATCGGCCGGCCGAAGGGGGAGGAAGAAGCAACCCGCCATCTCCCGCTCTTGAGGTAGGCGCGATCACTTTCTTCATTTTGGGGTCTTTTGGCCCCTGGCGATCACATCTTGTTCTCGAGGCCGTGGCGAGTCACTTCCCCAATGGCCGTTTAAATTTTCGTTCTTATATTCTCTTTATATTCTGTTATATTCTGCTCATATTCTCGAGGCCGCGGCGAGTCACTTCCCCAATGGCCGTTTAAATTCCCGTTCTTATATGTTATATTCTTATCTATTCATGTTCTCGAGGCCGCGGCGAGTCACTTCCCCAATGGCCGTTTAAATTTTCGTTATTATATTCTCTTTATATTCTGTTATATTCTTATCTATTCATATTCTCGAGGCCGCGACGAGTCACTTCCCCAATGGCCGTTTAAATTCTCGCTCTTATATTCTCTTTATATTCTGTTATATTCTTATCTGCTCATATTCTCGAGGCCGCGGTGAGTCACTTCCCCAATGGCCATTTCAATTCTTGCTATTTAATTTCTGCACTATTCCCGTCCCCCCGAGGTCGCGGCGAGTTACTTCCCGCTATGGCCGTTTAACCCCCATATTTTCCTATATTACATTTGTCCCGCTCGCCCCGCCGGAGCAATCTCCCGTGGTGGCCCCTTCTATTTTCTCTTATTTCTATGTTGCAGCAAACAAAAGAGGAGCCCGCGCGCTCCGCGTCCACTCCGCTCCCCGAACCGCGTGACGTCGCTCACACCCTCGTCCTTACCTGTTCCCTACTCCTGCTTCCCTTTCTTTTACAGCTTTCTAGTGCTGTTCCTCGCTGTTGTTCCTGTTGTTCCGTGTTACTGCGTGTTTTTCAGTGGGGATCCGCGTGACCCCTTCTGAGCCTGTGACACGATTCTCACCCCTGCTTTTTAGGTGGGGTGATGTGTTCGTTCTGCTTCCGCGGGTCCTGGAGTTCGAGTCGTAGCTGCCAGCTGGTACCTCCGCCGGGCTTCCCCTGACTTCTTGGTACGTCTTTTCTTTCTGTCGACTGTACTGCTAGACTGCTGCCTTTAGCTTTGGACTTGACTCTGGTATATAATTGTTTAAAATCTATTAATTAAAATGTAATTTTATTTCTGCTACTTTATCAAACCGATCTAATGGAATATAATTACTTGCTGCTATATCTGTCAGTTCAATGTACTACACGACAATCCTTTTTCCCTTCGAAGCTTTACCGCTCTTGGGAGGCCTCGCGGGTTCCATGTGGTATCAGGTGTATTCGGTAGCCTTACCGGGTATATCTGGTATCCGGAATCCGGGTCGTCACACTATGAGTCACCATGTGTTTGCATGAAAGATTGAATGTTGATAAAATATGCATAATATGCATTTGATCATACATCTGCTCATTGCACTGTGCATTAATGAGGTGTGTTTGCTGTGCATTGTTCTTGTGCAAGTCATGCATTATGCCCGTGTTATCAGTGCAAGGTGAGTCTGTGCATGAACAGTGCTTGCCTCGGTGCAAGTCCTTGTTCATGCATAGGACGTGTCGGTCACATTCTGTCTCAGTGCATTTCAATGCATCATCCGCATCAAGGTTAGTGCATATTAAGTCGGTGCAAGTTCTGCTTCTCTTATATAAAGTGCTTGCCTCGGTGCAAGTCCTTGCTCATGTTCATATCTTGTCTCTTTGCATTACTCTAGGTCGTGTCCTCTAAAGTCCGTGCATATCATGTCTCTGGAGCTCACCTTTTGAGATCGGTGCAATTCTTGACCAGAATGCTTTGGTCAGGCTGGTCGTTCCTACACCTAAGTGCAAATCCATCTCGGTGCAAGCTTTGACTTGCATCTATCGTTGTCTTTTCAGTGCTAATGCATCTCGGTGCAAACTTTGTTTTGTATCTCTCTCTGGCATCTCGGTGCAAACCTTGATTAGTCGAAGGGATTGGAACACAACTCGGTGCATGCCTTGCTTAAAACAAGATCATGTTCAGTGCATAATCTAGCCTATTCGATTCTCTGTTGCAACGAGGTCGGTGCAGTTCATGCATCAGGTCTATTGGACTCGGTGCAAGTCCTATAATTAGCTAAAGTGGGCTGGTGCAACTTCTGTTTCATTCCATATCGGTGTTTTCTTGCCCGTCATAGTCAATGTTTATTTCTTTGACTCGGTGCAAACTTTTATCTCTGGCAAAATAAATTCAATGCAACAGTTGATTTGGGAATTACTACTCAGTGCAGTTTCTGGTTTCTTATTTCTTACACTAATACGAATTGTACTAAGTGTGTGTGACAAAATGACTATTTCTTCTCTGACAGTTTGTCTGTGCAATTCACCAAGAAGATGGCACGTGATCCGAGGTAGATAGAAGTCCAGAATATTCCCACACGTGCCCCAACCTTTCAGGTGGGAAACGTGGTATCCACACGCCCAAGGATCTGGCTCAGACATATATATGTATTGAGGAAGAGGGTTCGACACAGAAGAGTGGATGGAATAGTTGAAAAGAAGAGAAGCGTGAGAGTAGTGGATCAATAGAGGGAACCAGAGAACAATCAGAGAGAGGGCACTCAGAAGAAGAAGTCGACAGAGAGTGAGAGAGTTGAGAAGTGTAAAGAGAGAGCCTATAGGAAGAGATTATGAAAGAGAGAAGAGAGAGCGAGCAGTCATTTATTCTGATGACTTGTTAAGTTTGTTTGTGGATCAAATCTAGAACGACTATGCTCATTAGAGCTTCTTGTTTTTGCTTTTCCTTTTGATTTTTCGGTTGCCTTTCTGCATTTCCTTATTCTTCTGATCCTCTGGTTTGAGGTTGGGATCCTCCTGTGGACTCAGGAGAAGGGAAATTTGTTCTCCGATTGCAAGTGACTTTGTGTCACTTGTGGTTTTCCTCTGGGTTTCAGAGGAAGGGAGATTTGTTCTCCGATTTACTAGTGACTGGGTGTCACTAGTGGTTGCCCTCCAGGGTGGAGGAAGAGAGGAGAGTGTTCCTCTGGTCAAGCTGTTAGGTAGTGTCTGTTGCTGACTGAGTCTGTTGTTCTTGTGTTTGCAAGTGAAGCCTCACTCCGGTTTGGGGTGAGGGGTGGACGTAGGCAGACTGGAGGTCTGGCCGAACCACCTAAAAATCCTGGTGTTCTGTGGTTTGCTTTTGCGTACATTTCCATATCTTCTGCCCCCCTTCACAGGTTGTTTAAGCGATCTATATCTAAAGCCTTTTTGTGTGATTTCTGTTTGAGTTTGGTATCGGTGTTAAGTGTTTGACTGAATGTGTCAGTAGAAGGTCTTACTTAGTGTGCTTTGTGGCAAGTGTTCCTTGAGGGAACTTGTAAGTTGAGTTTGAATAGTTTTATTCCACTATGGATTTAAATCTAAGCTAATTTTTTAGAGGGGATTCATTCACCCCCCCTCTGAATCCGTGGCTAGTATTCTAACAATTGGTATCAGAGCAGGTTACTGTTCTACAGATCCAACGATCTGTAGTGATCCTTGGTGCTCCTTGGTGCTAATTTCATTTGCTGCTCCTTGTTTTTTTTTGGCTGATTGTTCCTTAATCCTTCTTATGGGTCATCCATCAGTTTTTGATTGTACTAATTTTAATTTATGGTTTAATAACTTGCGTATGTTTGTTAAGTCTATCGATCCAAATTTGTGGAAGCTAATTTCACATGGTTCACATATACTACCAAGGAATAAGTCCAAATGGACTAATAAACATAGATCGATGTGTGATGAAAACCAGAAAGCTTTGGAGATGATGAAGGCAGCTACTAACAAGGCATTCCACTCTTGTTTTTATGATTACAGATCAGCAAGAGAGATATTGGATAGACTGAAGACCGACGATAAAGGAAATAAAGACAAGTGTCTAATGGCGAAGAAAGGTGACCAGAATAGCAACCAAAATGAAGATGATGATGATGAGGTAAACCCCTTCGAGAATTATACTTTAGATGATTGGGAGGATGCATATAGTGAGCTACTAGAGTCATATGAGATGTTAAGAAAATAATATAAAAAATTAAAAAATAAAATTGATCTGAATAGTTCAGAGTCCTCATGTGAAAATTGCTTAGAACTGAAACAGTCCTATGATGCATGCTTGTCTGATGTCCAAGTGCTGAAGAAATAAATTGGTTTACACGAAAAAGAAAATCAAGAACTTGAATGTGAAATTTCTGAACTAAAAGAAAAACTTAGCACAATTGATGATAATCAGGTACAAATCAATAAATTAGTTCAGAATGAAAAACTATTGAAAGATTTTGATTGTGTTAAATCTGAATTGAGTGCTATGAAAATTGAGTATGATTCCCTTAGGAAACAGTGTTTGAATGCCAATGTTGAAGCAACGTGTCTTGTTGAAACTGCCTGTAATGATTGTCCATTTCTGAAAGAAATAAATGAAAGTCTTCACCAAGATTTGGAATGGCATCAGAACCTAATTGTTTCCCTAAGAGAAGAGAACAAAAATTTGTTGGATAAAAACTTGGAAATGGAACAAAGAGAGGAAAGCTTGAGTGAAGAGTTGAATGATGAAATGAACTCAATGAAAATTTATAAAGCTGTGTTGAAGAAACTGAAACTTTGAATTCAGAAAATGAAAAATTGATTAAAGGGATTGAAAAGGTGAAGCAGTTGAATACTGCTATGTCAGAGAGACTTCTTGTCCTAGAAAAAGAGAAATGTGTTGTTAATGAAAATCAAGTTGAAAAAGAGCTCAAATTGGAACAAGAAGTTGAGAAATATAAAGTTGCAAATAAAGTGCTAAGTGAGTGTGTGAATTGCAGCGAACAAGAAATTACTAGCTACGAATTACATATTACATCCCTGGAAGATGAGATTAAGGACTTAAAGAATTCTTTGTCTAGATTTGTTGAAGGTCAAGATAATTTGGATAAACTGTTAGGGATGAAAGTAAATTTTCAGAAAGAGGGACTGGGATATTATCTAGTAAAGAAGAAGAGCTTTAGAAACAAAATTCATACATCATTTGTAAGTAGCTCAGAACAAACCAGCATCAAAACTCCATTGATTTTTCAGTTCACTGCTCAGAAAAATCCAAATCTCGCTACTATTCAAAAAAGTCAGAAACCTACTGAAAAAGCTGAAGGAAATAGAAATTTGCAGAACAAGCCTACGCACAATCATGTTAAAAATGTGCATGCTGCCCACAACACCAACACACCTAGACATGCACACAAAAAGAAATTCATGAAATGTCATTACTGTCACAAGATTGGTCACTTGATGCATGAATGTAGGTTAATGGAATTAGATGATCTGAATGCTAGAAAGATGCATGCTAGGGACTCTCATGTCAAGAAATTTTCTGTCACTAAGAAAAAGAGTATCACATGCTTTAATTGTGGTAAGGTAGGACATGTTGCTGAACAATGCTGGTTAGGTCTTCATAGAAGAAACTCTTCTATTTGCTCTCATTGTGGAAAACATGGCCATACAGTCAAGGACTGCTGGCATGCTCAGGGAAAAAGATTTCTTGAAAATATAAAATTCCCTGCAAATCGGAATGTTTTTGGTAGAAATAAATCTGGTCCTAAGAGAGAAATTTTTGGATGTTTTGAATGTGGAAAACCTGGCCACCGAGCTTCTGAATGCTGGTCGACAGGCTATGGAAAACAACATGTTCATGAAAATAACATAATTCTTCATGTTAATGCACGTAGATATCCTGCTTATGACAATGTGCATAAAAGAATTTAAAATATGTTATCTCTTGTTATTACTGTAGACAGTTAGGACATTCCATGTCTAACTGCTATTTGATGAGGTTTGATGACTCTCAAATGTTGAAAATGAGGAGAGCACCATTCAAAGGTGCTATTGTCACTAAAGGACCCAAGGAGACTTGGGCTCCTAAGAATGCAAAATGATATCCTATTTGCAAGAGCGCCTTGGGATGGTGAATAAAAAGGGGGTTTAATAAATCAAGGCCCTCAAGTAAGGTAAAATCCCAACATTGCTATTTACAGGCTTGTTCACCTAAATTTTCTCTTAGCTGAACATTATGCTTAACATGTCAATTAAGATCTCATGCATACATGTCCACAACTGCATCTGCCATTTGCATTCCTTTCTGTTCATGCATTTGCTGGGTGATCTGTGCATATATGAGATTAAAGGGTTGTCTGCATTTGATGCATATATATGCCAATTGTAGTTGTTTGATATTTACATTTTATTGTCAATATAGACTATTTTGGTTTCTCAATGCAATAGATTGGGGGTGGTTTGCGTCTCATGACATATCTGCATATAGGCAGGGGGGTTCAGGCATTTTGCAACATTCACAAGTACATGAAGGTGTTTACACCATGCATCCTGATAAAGGGAAATTCATGCATTTCATCATTCAATGATGTGCATTTGTTTATCATTCATGTTGAAAACTCCAAAAAGGTTGATTCAGTGCATTCAGTGAGGGGGAGCATATAAATCAAACTTTTGATCTACATGACTATTCATCTACTTCCTCACTATCTAATTCGAACAAACTGAATTGCTATTTCAGTCATCTGATATTCTCCTGGTCTTGCCATATCTTTGCTCATTCATAAATTTCAAGTGCTCTCACATTTGATGCATGCTCTTGCTGCTTCTCTGATTGAAAATCAGATGCTCTCAAACTTTCTTGACCTGAAAATTGAGAAGATTTCAATCTGCATATCATGACCATAAATCTGAAAACCGTGTCAATAAGGAATCTTCTATTATACATGATTATGAATGTCTAAAAGATTGAGTTGGTTTAAGATTAATGTATCATGTGATTGGATTTGAATGAATTGAAAATATTTGAGTCAGCTTTAATAAACCTTAACCAACACCTTCATGTTGTGTCATTCTGACTCTTCTGAAATCTGAAATCTTTGTATTCACGGCTTTCCTTGGATGAGTTGCATGAAATAAGTATTGTTTGTTAACATATGAGAATCTGAAAATTGTCTAAGGGTCAAATTGAGTCAGAGCAATGATTGTGGCCACCGAGAAACCATGTCCATTGACCATGAAGTCTAAGAGGACTGTGTCATGAAGTGCCATAATTAACTCTGCTTAAAAAAATGATTAAATTTTTTTTTAGGCAGAGCAATGGCTTGACACTGAGAAACACACTGCACTCATCAAAGAAATGAGTTGAGGTTTGTCATAAGGTGTCTTGATTAACTCTGTTCATGGTGAAGCATGACTGTCAGTCATTCCAAGTACTTAGGGATATTGGCGTCTAAATAACGTATATCCTCTAGTAACAAGGTATGTACTGAACTAGATTACTCTTAAAATTCTTGCATGAAGATTCTTGTTGAACAAAAGATATATCTGAAAATTGTTTGCAAATGAAACTCTAAAACAACCTTTGACAAAATCAAATGTTTTCTTATCGGTTTACTCTCAACACTATTGATTGCAACTCCTAAAGGAGCCCTTGTGCTTAAGTGAGAAAGATGAAGGAACGTCAGACTAGAAGTTAATGTGAGGGCTTTGTTCACTTTTATTAAAATCTGATTTCAGATATGAGTATAGAATTTTATTGAAAAACTGCGTATACATCATATTTAAACCAGGTTGGTCTCTAAAAATTCATTCATAAGCCTCTATAATGGAAGACTCTGAAACTTTCTCATATCCAGATTTATGGAATTGATATCCCATTGAAAACATTCTTGCCTCTTTGAAATTCTAGTTGACCTTCCTGTAATCCTTGATTTCAGCTTGCATTGCTCTCTAATTGTTTATGACTGCCCCTGTATTTTTGCTGATTTAATTTATGCATGTTTGTATTTCTCGTATCAAATTTGTTTTGATGAAGTCAAAGGGGGAGAATAGTATAGTTTGACATGAGTCAGTGTGACTCATACTGACTCATAGTGTTGCCATCATCAAAAATGGGGAGATTGTGATGCCCCAGTAGTTTTGATGATAGCAAACACTATGAGTCACCATGTGTTTGCATGAAAGATTGAATGTTGATAAAATATGCATAATATGTATTTGATCATACATCTGCTCATTGCACTATGCATTAATGAGGTGCGTTTTCTGTGCATGGTTCGTGTGCGAGTCATGCATTACGCCTGCGTTATCAGTGCAAGGTGAGTCTGTGCATGAACAGTGCTTGCCTCGGTGCAAGTCCTTGTTCATGCATAGGACGTGTCGGTCACATTCTGTCTCAGTGCATTTCAATGCATCATGCGCATCAAGGTTAGTGCATATTAAGTCGATGCAAGTTCTACTTCTCTTATATAAAGTGCTTGCCTCGGTGCAAGTCCTTGCTCATGTTCATATCTTGTCTCTTTGCATTACTCTAGGTTGTGTCCTCTAAGGTCCGTGCATATCATGTCTCTGCAGCTCACCTTTTGAGGTCGGTGCAATTCTTGACTAGAATGCTTTGGTCAGGCTGGTCGTTCCTACACCTCAGTGCAAATCCATCTCGGTGCAAGCTTTGACTTGCATCTATCGTTGTCTTTTCAGTGCTAATGCATCTCTGTGCGAACTTTGTTTTGTATCTCTCTCTGGCATCTCGGTGCAAACCTTGATTAGTCGAAGGGATTGGAACACAACTCGGTGCATGCCTTGCTTAAAACAAGATCATGTTCAGTGCATAATCTAGCCTATTCGATTCTCTGTTGCAACGAGGTAGGTGCAGTTCATGCATCAGGTCTATTGGACTCGGTGCAAGTCCTTAATTAGCTAAAGTGGGCTGGTGCAACTACTATTTCATTCCATATCGGTGTTTTTCTTGCCCGTCATAGTCAATGTTTACTTCTTTGACTCGGTGCAAACTTTTCTCTCTAGCAAAATAAATTCAGTGCAATAGTTGATTTCGGAATTACTACTCAGTGCAGTTTCTGGTTTCTTATTTCTTACACTAATACAAATTGTGCTAAGTGTGTGTGACAAAATGACTATTTCTTCTCTTACAGTTTTTCTGTGCAATTCACCAGGAAGATAGCACGTGATCCGAGGTAGATAGAAGTCCAAAATATTCCCACACGTGCACCAACCTTTCAGGCGGGAAACGTGGTATCCACACGCCCAAGGATCTGGCTTAGACATATATATGTGCTGAGGAAGAGGGTTCGACACAGAAGAGTGGATGGAACAGTTGAAAAGAAGAGAAGCATGAGAGCAGTGGATCAATAGAGGGAACCAAAGAACAATCAGAGAGAGGACACTGAGAAGAAGAAGTCGATAGAGAGTGAGAGAGTTGAGAAGTGCGAAGAGAGAGCCTAGAGGAAGAGATCGTGAAAGGAAGAAGAGAGAGCGAGCAGTCATTTATTCTGAAGACCTGTTAAGTCTGTTCGTGGATCAAATCCAGAACAACTATGCTCATTGGAGCTTCTTATTTTTGCTTTTCCTTTTGATTTTTCGGTTGCCTTTCTGCATTTCCTTGTTCTTCTGATCCGCTGGTTTGAGGTTGGGTTCCTCCTATGGACTCAGGAGAAGGGAGATTTGTTCTCCGGATTGCAAGTGACTTGGTGTCACTTGTGATTTCCCTCTGGGTTTCAGAGGAAGGGAGATTTGTTCTTCGATTTGCTAGTGACTGGGTGTCACTAGTGGATGCCCTCCGGGGTGGAGGAAGAGAGGAGAGTGTTCCTCTAGTCAACCTGTTAGGTAGCGTCTGTTGCTGACTGAGTCTGCTGTTCTTGTGTTTGCAAGTGAAGCCTCACTCCGATTTAGGGTGAGGGGTGGACGTAGGCAGGCTGGAGGTCTGGCCGAACCACCTAAAAATTCTGGTGTTGTGTGGTTTGCTTTTGCGTACATTTCCATATCTTCTGCCTCCCTTCACAGGTTGTTTAAGCGATCTATATCTAAAGCCTTTCTGTGTGATTTCTGTTTGAGTTTGGTATCGGTGTTAAGTGTTTGACTGAATGTGTCAGTAGAAGGTCTTACTTAGTGTGCTTTGTGGCAAGTGTTCCTTGAGGGAACTTGTGAGTTGAGTTTGAATAGTTTTATTCCACTATGGATTTAAATCTAAGCTAATTTTTTAGAGGGGATTCATTCACTCCCCCTCTGAATCCGTGGCTAGTATTCTAACAGTACCAACGTGGGCTGGGGAGAGGTGATGAGACATATCCAGAGCGGCTGCCCATCGCCAGGCGGTGGACCGCTCCACGTGAGACGGGGTCCCTTCGGAGACAGGTCCAGGAGATCCACGACAATCTAGACACACTACCATTTGCTTTAGTATGACTCTAAACTCTAACTCTTTAATTACATGCAATCTATATGCTTATGATGCTAATGTGACTTTCCTATCTGACAGGTTCGGTGGACACCCTACACGAGCGAGGGACACGAGGGTCAGCCATGGGTAGTGTTGGCCCTCTCCTACTCCGGCCGAGATGTGTGGCTTCACTGTATGAATGTAGTGGAGCCGCTCTTCTACCGACTGGTGATGAGGACGACCGGCATCCATTAGCCAACGGTCGAGTTCCTAGCACCAGAAAAGCCGGAGGACCGCGTCGGGCGACACCCCCGAGGGTTGGCTACGGTGGTGGACTGGAGGGGGCGAGCCGCGGAGTAGATTGCAGACTGGGCTGCGCACGGGCAGGTGGTGACTGCCCGGGCGGAGAGCGAGGAGGCTTACTACACGGCTTATGCCAAGCACTATAGGGACCAGGTGTTCCGTGGTGCCCGCCGACCGGTACGACTTCTAACCCGAATGCCTTCTACTATGCTTTCTATATGATTATGCACTGATGTTTGGACTTCTTAAATGTAGATTGACCCCGAGGGGAGGATTGCAGAGCTACATGGACTTCTTCACTCGACTGTCCAGGAGCGGGATGAGGCACGACAGGCCCTAAGCCTTCTAGTAAGTTTCTTTAAACCCTACACTCTTAAATTATGCAAATGATTATGATTATGCATGTGACTGACCTGGAATTATGGATGCAGCAAGCCAAGGGATCCCAATGCCAGGGAGCCAACGCACCTTCTTCCTCTTCACAGACCCCAGTGGACCGCGCCGAGCGGGAAGAAAATTTTGCACGGATGGTAGCGCGAGCCGAGGCGGCCGAGGCAGCACTCTCCAAGAGGGTACGTAACCACTACACTTTCCTTATTAATTTATGCTTATAAAATGCAACTGGCTAACGATGATGCATGAATGCAGACGATCGAGTTGACAACTACCATTGGACGTGAGTACCCGCATGCGAGAGGAGCTCGTGCAGAGCTGAGCGGCGGCGCAGGAGGAGGCAGCCCGCCTTCGCGAGGAGGTGGCACAGGGCCGGCCAACAGATGTAGTCGAGATAGCGCTCCTCCGGGCGAAGATGGAGCGTCTCCAAGCCAGCGCGAACAAGCTAGTCCGAGTCTAAGCCGAGGCAGAGCGCTACCGGTCGGAGCGGGTCCGCACTATGATTGAGGCGTCCGGGCTGAGTGGGGAGTTACGGGCCTACAAGGAGATTAGCCGACGGTCGGAGTGCAGCAGGACTCCGAGTGGCAGCACTCACGGTACCCACGGTTCCGTCAGGAGTTACTTTACGGGTTCCTCCAGCCGCTAGAGGAACGAGGAGGAGGAGCGGCACCGACGGCACCGTGAGGAGGCGAGCTCGGCGATGCCTCCACCAGTGAAGAGGCATGAGGGCTCGGGCGATAGCGTTGGAGGCCAGGGAGAGGGAGCGGCCTGATGTATTTTGACATGACTTTGTATATATGGATATGATAGTGATATGATACGTTTTTGGTTTGATTTTTGTTAATAAAATGTATGAATGTATGCAAATGATAGATACTAACTAACTAACAACAACGACTCCCAACCCGACACGAGTGAGTGGGAGAGAGCGACGGAATCGATGCGAGTTAGTGAGTGTGAGGGACGACACGTGACGCGAGTTTGAGAGAGAGACACGACGCGAGTGAGAGAGAGAGATGACACACGAGAGTGAGAAAGAGAGACGCCAAATAGTGAGTGGGAGAGAGAGACGACAAATAGTGAGCGGGAGAGAGAGACGCCAAATAGTGAGTGGGAGAGAGGGATGATACGACTTGAGTGAGATTGGCGCAAGAGGGTGAAAAATGAGGCTTCAGGTTTCTACACAGTCGCCAACAGGACAGCTCCAGTACCCTACACGGCCTTTCTTTAGAACGTTTAGAGCGATTTGGCCAGAACTTACAGATGCAACTAAACGGTCCATTATTGTCTGTTCAAAGAACAGAACGGTTCAGATTTGACCGTGTGTATAACGGAACGGCCTCTCTGAGACTGTGCAAATGCCAAGATTCGAACTCTGTAGAGAGTTGTTACACGGTCTTAATCAGACCGTGTATTGATACGCCCTGAGAATCCGAACGGGACTCTCTTAGAGAGTCCTGACCCGAAAATAGTGTCCCAAACCAACCCAAAACTTTATCTTAACTCAACCCAGGCTTATCCAACCTCAATTCTAGGGGGTTTAGGCCTTTAACCAAGTTCTATAAGTAAGAGGGGACTCCAAATTCGTTCTTCACACATCAACCCTCTTCCAAGCCTTGAAACCATTCTCTATCTTCCTCAAAACACCATGAAGAGGGCTTTGGAAGGGAGCTCCATGGGAGAGGTGGCTTACCAAGGTCCAAAGCCAGCTAGAAAGGAGCACAGCGTGCTACAACGGCTGACCACCATCCCGAGGCATTTGAGCTCTAGCCCCATGAGAGAGGTATGTTGTTGGTCATTCAATTCAATTTCATTCAATTTCATACCATTTCCTTCAAGTAGCTTATCTCTTCCTCTCTTTTCTCTTCCTCTCTTCATTTCAGCTCCTCCCCGGCCTGAGATGATACTCCACTTTAAAGTGGATGGCTCCCATGATCCGCGAGTTACCCATATCTGTGACATCCATCCTTAGATCCTGGCATCTTCATACCCTTCTAGTGCTAGCCAAGAACTACCCCAAACTTTCCTTAGATTGGCACAGCATTTCGGCCTTGGTAGAGATATGGCACCCCCAGACCCACACTTTCATGTTCCCATCTTTTGAGGCCACTATCCTTCTAGAGGGGGTGGAGACCTATTTGTCCTTCCCAAGATCCAAGGTGGGTGAGGAGGATCTAGTCTGTCATACTGTTGCCCCTGTGGATCCTGCTCTTATCTTAGGAGAGTTTATACCTAGTGCCAAGGACATTCGCACCATAGTGGGCCCTCACTAGATCCATCTACTACCTCTTAGGCAGTGAGTGATAGCACATTGTAAAAATAAGTGTGGGTGGAACGAGGCCATAGCTAAGGCTGCTTCCATTTGTTTGTGCGGGGCCATACTCTTCCCCTCTGCCGACCATGTCTTAGATGTTCCCATCCTTAGCACCATCAGTGGTATGTGGCAGGGTCTTTCCATCTCCCAGGCCGTTCTTGCTTACTTATAGAGGGTCTTAGCTCAGCCGCTCTAGGGGGTCCACTGTTCGGCTCTATGATTCTCCTAGAGTGTTGGATGGGAGTTAGGATGAAGTTCATTCCTAGGGTGGATGTTACCTCGGTCAGCAGGATCTTAGGAGCCATCCCTTATTCTTCATTGGTGGTTCTTTCAGGTTCTCTCAAGAGGTGGAGTGTAGGACAGTAGACAATAAGATGAGGGATGAGTGGCGCCTCTACATCAAAACCTTGCCCTTGGATCGGTTTGTGATGTGCCCTTCTTTCCTCTACGGCACTACTCTCAGGCTTCATAGGAGGCCTGGCTTGGACTTGAGGCTCGTGGGCGACACTGCTCTAGCGATGTACAGCCCGCACCGGTGCCTCCTTCAGGTTGGACTACCCCGGACTACACTTCCAGCACTACCCTATCTTCCTGCACTACAGGCGAGGAGGTTCGGGTTAGAGGAGGACGAGCAGGCGGTCAGGAGCGCCCCGATCATGTGGGAGATTAGTAGGGTGCTCACCCTATCGGCGGAGGTGACAGAGCTCCAGGATGCGTACCAGGCATATGTGAGAGAGCTGAGAGAGATTAGGCCTCGCGGGGATGCCTGTTTGAGGATCGAGTAATTTTCTTATTTTTTCATGATGTTGGGATAGAGATTTATGCTTGAAAATGTTTGCATATGAATGAATAAAATGGATGATTTGATTGATTTGAGTTTGGCCTTTCTTGTCTGTGATTAAATGAGTTTGGGATAGGATCAGGGTGAACACGGTTCATACCAAGACCGCTCAGTTAGATAAATGGTTATAGTCTAACCGCGCGATAGTGTTAAGCGGCCAGACCTGGGCCGTGTACCAGATCAAAGGCAGAGGTAAAAACAGGGACATTTGGATAATTGAACGGTCTATAAAGGGACCGTGGGCAGAGTAGAACGGTCAATCATGCACCGTTGTGGTTCCTGAACGGTCTAGTGAGTACCGCTAATTCATGGAGGTGTTGGAGATAGAAATGGTCTGTATGAGGCCGTGTGAATGACGAAATGGAACAAAACGGTCACTAGAGGACTGTTCAGTGATGAAAGTGTTGAATCTTGCCTTCAACCTACCCCTGCACACGCATAAGCAAAGAAAATAGATTAAATCTATTTTAGGCTTAACCCCTTGCCTGTAGCAAGTTAGGAAATGACCAGTTCTTGATTTTTGGTTAAGGGGGTAAGTCTTATTAAATAGGCAAATAACACCAAATAAAAATGGATGCAATGCATGCCATGAATGCAAATCATGATAATGAAAATATTTTTGTGGTTTTGAAAATAGTTGATTTTTGGATTTTGAAATATTTGTTTTTTTTCTTTTTTCGGGGTCTCGAGGTATTTGATTTTTTTAGATTTTGAAATATTTGATTTTTTTGGGTTTTGAAATATTTGATTTTTTGAATTTTAAAATATTTGATTTTTTGGGATTTTAGAAATTTTTGATTTTTTTGAATTTTAGAAATGTTTGATTTTTTTTGGATTTTGAAATATTTGATTTTTTGGATTTTAGAAATATTTGATTTTTTTAGATTTTGAAATATTTGATTTTTTAGATTTTAGAGCCAACTCAAACTCGACGACGAGGGACCTTCCTATCTCATTAGGTGTTTCCCGAGTTCAATGTGCGTTATGGGTGGCCCCCCATGGCCGGGGCCTAATTCTACTTTACGGTGCATCTACCGAGGCCATACCCGGGGTACAATCCAGTCCTGGAAAAATAAAAGAGAGAATTTGATTAGGAAAGTCGGCAATAGGTATAGAGATTTTTAGGGCTTGAGTTCTTCTCGCGACAACCCATTTTCAAAGAATTCGGTATGTTGCGTCGGGACTTTGTGTCCGTCATCGAACCTACATCCGCTCTAGGCACGCATACGACCACGCTCATGACGTCCCGCGGAAAAACTGTACTGCCACTCTTGTCATTCCTAGTTTTCTTTTATTGGGAGTGATGGCGGGAAAACGCACGTCGTTAATACGCCAAATTTAAATATCCGGCTCACAAATTAAATAGAATAGTTAAGTGATGAGACCGAGTCGAATCCATAGAGAAGTTTAGATTTGAAAGTTGAAAACCATGGATTTTTGAGATTGAAAATCACGAAAGTTGGGTTGAAAACTTGATTTTGAAATTGACAAATTAATGAAACACAATGAAGGAATGATGAAAATTCAAGCTTAAAAATTAATGAAGCAAGTGAAATGAAACACCAAACTTTGAACTCGAGAAAATAAACGTAAACATATAAAGAAATAAACAAGATGAACAATTCCACTTTTAGTTAATTTAAAAGACAAGATTAAATTATGAACACAAGAAATTTAAAAGAACAATAACAGTGAAATAAATTGTAACCTGAAGGGGGCCTCCTGCCCCTCTCTCTTTGCTTCTTCAAAAACACTAAAACATCACTTGAACAAAGCTCTCACAATAATGCAGAAACCCAAAATACATTATGAAGACAACTCCCCCTGAACACACCTCGTACCCCCTTTTATAGGCCTTCAACTAGCCCCTGTATTATGTGAACATCTCTATTTGGCTCTGCTCTTTGCGACACCTACTTTTGGTGTGAAGCCACTGGCCGCGTGTGTGATGCCGCAGCCCATTTGAACATCGTGTGAAGGCTGCTTTGGCCCATTGACTGCCTTTTGTTGCGTGAGAAGGCCACCCTGGCCTCGTAGCATGTGCCGTTCGCCGCTTGCCAACAGACCCGAAGCCTGCGGCTGCCTTACGCATTTGGCCGTGAAGCATTGGCCGTGTGAATGGCGCGTTGTTCGACCCGTGAAGAATCCTCCACCGACTTTCTGTGCGAAGCATCGTGTGAACCCCGCCAAAGAGAAAGCCTTGATACAGCTGCCGACCTCCCCCTCGTTCGCGTGAGCCACGTGGATTGTTGACCTCGCATGAACCACCTGTCGTTGAAGGGCCGCTGGACACGCGTGAGAAGAGCCGCTGCCAGCTCCTTGACCGCAGGCACATGAAAACCCTCGCCTGAAGCCCCATTAGCTGGAGCCCGCGAGGAAGATGCCAAGAAGCCTCCACCGCCTTGTTCGAAGGCTGCCCATTTGTTGCGTGAACTTTGGCCGCCTTGGCTATTTCGCTGCATGCAGGTTGACTGCCGAAGCCATGCATGGGGGGGCTCGCATGAGCCACGTGAAAGGCCCATCTCCTCCTATTGCATCGTGCGAAGGCTACCTTGGTGCGCTTGAAGCTCTCCAACTTCCAGGCACGTGAAGAAGCCTGCATGATCTACCTGCATGCTACGTATATATGTTTATGATACATATATATAAGATATGAATGTAGTGATATGGGTATAGATATTATATACATATTGAGTATAGTGATATGAGATAGACAGATATATAGTATGTATATAGATATCTTTTATATATATATATATATATATATATATATATATATATATATATATATTATGAATGTTTACATTATGAATATCTAATGAATGTATTATATGTATATATATTATATAAGTGAATATATATGAATCTATATCATAATATTTAATATTTTGATTTTTTTATTTCTTTTTATTTCTTTTTCTTTTCATGCTTCATGATCTTTGGCCCATTCTTGCGCAGACTTATGGAGTTCTTGCCGAGTGCCTGCAAAATAACATACCCCCAACTTACTCATTCCTAGTCCCTTACCAATGCAAACAATTGAAAATTAAAGACCAACAAGAGTTCGAAAAGTCCATACTTTCATATCAAGTTCTTCCTTCATAGAATCAACAAGATTAGGAATTCGGAATCATTAACACATACTAGCCTTATACAAGAAATTAAGGCACATGATCAAGATTTCTAATCAAAATTTAGTAGCACTTGTGCATGTGAAATGCTAAGTCTACAGTGAAGATAATTGCATCCCCCATTTGCTATTCCGATCAAGTGTCTTTCAACCTTGCACTTCTTAATCAGAGCATTAAGAATACTAGCTTTTGTCTGCCTTATTGTTTCGTCCCTTAGGGATCTTTTTTTTATTTTTCTACACACATGATGCTGCACTACCCTTCACTGTTTAACACGAATCTCGACTCTTGCCTTAGGAGAAGCATGCTCGATTTCACAGATCAAGGTTCCCTTTTCCTTTTGACGCGAACCTCAACACGTCTTAGGTGAAGTAGGCCTAATTACTCAAAATCGGAGTATTTTTCATGGTACTTTTTTCTCAATTGTACTTTTGCACTAACTTTGATAGATAACTTGACAGAAAGCTTATAAAAGATCTCTTCTTCAAGAAGTGCTGAATATCAGATAATATACCCAAAATAGCAGAAGGCATGTCCTACTTATTTCATTAGCGTGCAAAGTGATTTTCATTTTTCTAAAGTGCACATGAACTTTAAAAAGATTCTTAGATCAATTTTCCATAGCTAGATTAAATAATCTTCCATCATCCTTATCCAATCATTTCTACTCCAGAATTACTGTCAATGGAAGCATGAATCATGAAACTCAAAAAGGGTTTTTTTTAAAAAAAAAATTTAAAAATGAGGTTGTATATGAATGCAATATGTGCAACATGATTTTCGTCCCCCCAACTTAAATGACATTATCATCAATGACATGAACAAGATGAAACAATGAATAATGTAAACTTGATAGTTTTGGAAAGAACGGGACAACCTGACGGAAGTGAACTTCGACGGGCATCCTGGCTGGAATGAGAGGCGGTACTTGGCTCTCAAAATCGGAGCAATAGAGGAAGCAATCGGCTCTCTCCCCCCAACTTATCCTTTATTCAAACCTATAAAATAATAACACAAACCATAATAAAAAATTGAGTTGCCTCCTAAGAAGCCATTTATTAGCACACAAAATAATTAAAACTTCGAGTTGCCTCCCAAAAAGTGCTAAATTTAACGTCTTCAGCCAGACACAATGTAACTCATTCACCAACGTGTGGCATTCATAATGAGCCACCAAGTGATCTTATCCTTCTATAACTTCCAACACTTGTACCATTGGAGGTAAAGATTATATGCATGTGCATGTGGACTAGAAACATGCCAAGGTGGGTCTAAGAATTTGGATGGACCCCCTCGGTCAGAGAATGGCAGAGGAATTATCATATCTTCAATCATAAAATATTCTTCTGTATTATTAAGGTCTTTATAAGTATTAAACACATCAATGCGAATCTTAAATTCCCTTAGCTTTTCTTCTTCTTCATCCTCAATTTTAAAAGTTTCAAGCATAATGTTGAGGTGAGGAAGAGTAGGAGTGGGAGGAGTTCCGAAGGATTCCACGAAAGGGCTAATGTCTGGGAGGCAAGGGGTAGTGAAAGAGACGTGCTCCTCAACACACGGATGATCATAAAGTGTAAGTGGAATAGACCGATCGGCTAGTTGCAAGATGTAAGGGATTTGTATAGAAGTACCGAGGTCAGGAACAGGTAAAAGATCAAGATCCTCCCTAAAATCAAGAGATATCCAGTCATAGTAAATTTCAAGTGAAGCACCCGGTTCCTCAATTACCGAAGAAGAATGACTTATGGTCACACTCAATTATCTCTCCACACTCATATTTACTTCGTCATTCACTTGGAAGGAAGGTTCATCAAATTCTGGAAGGAAAAGTAATGGAATTTGATCATTGACCGGTAAATCCTCTTCCTCTTCTTCTCCCCCCGACTCAAAATCATCAGATTCATCATAATCCTCTTCATAAACGGAGTTGGGTGTATGCATCTTAGGCTGCTCTTCCTTTAAATCCTCCTCATAAGACTCTTCTTGCTCCCCTCAAGATCAAAAGTGATATGAGTGTTAGTTTGGGGAATTATGGATTGATCATATAGACTTTGAGTGTTATCAAATCTAGGAAGTTGGCCCTCAAGACTTGTAGTGGAGTTGCTAGGCATTTGGTCCACTTCCATTTCTATGATGTTTTGAGTAACCTTGCTCACTTGGGCCTCAAAGTTTTGTAGTTGTTCCTGGAAGGCTTGTTGTTGAGTTTGGAAGAGTCGTGTCAATTGATCAAACATCTTCTCCTTATTCAAAGTGGGCTGAGAGTCAGGCTGTGATGGATAGTAGTTTGAAGGGCACTCAGTCTGAGAATGAGGTGGTGGAGAGTGTATAGGTTGTTCTCCATAATAGGGTTGATTGTAGGAATCATTGTGATATAGAGCCCAATTTGGAAAATCTTGTTCTTGAGGACTTTGTGCTTGATCCTGATAAGACTCCCAAGAAGAATCATGTCGATCTCTCCAACCAGAATTAAAGTTGTTTGGACATGGGTCAAAATAAAGTGTGGATAGGTCTTGAGACATGTGGGTTTGTCTCGCTTGGTCCATCCAAGAGATTGTTGGTTGATCTTCCGAGCTAGAGTTATAAGTATCTGAAGGTGATTCATAATTGGGCTGAAAAAATCGTTGATCATATTGGGCTTGCTCCGATATGAAAGGTAGATCATGGCCCCTTTGAAAGAACTGAGTGGTTTGAGCCTGGTCCTAGGTAAATGATGGAAACTAGGCCATCATAGGTGACTGGATCTCATGTTGAGCCGACAACGAGTATGGACTTTCATAATAGGTCGGGCTGTTTTGTGTGAGAAATGAGATTTAGTTTGGTCAATCACCTTCATAATGCGTCGGGCTAGCCCACATGTGATCATTGTCATGGCGACTAGGTGGTATGAAGGGGTCTTGATCTATTCCTAAAAATTGATCAAATTTATGAGCAAATGAGTCAAACCTGTTGAATTGGTGTGCCCAATCCATACGTGAAAATTGTGCTCTCACCATTTTTTGTATATTTTATTTTTTTTTGATTTTTTTGTACAAATAAATTATCAAATAAAGTCCAACTTAGATCCACCATCAAACTTATCCACCGGCCAGATAAGAGGTGTGGAAGTGGGAGGCTCCCCATACTTTCACAAGGTCCTAATTAAGTAACCACTTTCCAGCTTATAACGTTTGCCGTTGACCTCTAGCCTTAGACACCAGTTTTAAAGATGATAGTGAGCCCAAGTTATGCCTTTTTTGTGTTTTTATTTTTCTATTTTTTTTTAGTTAGCGAACTGAGCTAGTCCACCATATTTTTCTTCCTCTTTTTTTATTATTTTTTTAAAGACCATTCCAAAGCATGAAAATGATTTACATATTGAAAGTGAAAATAAAGAAACGAAATCTATGGAAAGAGGGTAAGAGTACTAACCATAATCGCATTCCCTCGTTCTTTATTTGGCAAATAAAAAATAACGAAAGTAGAAGATAAAGAAGACTCACCTCGGGGAGACACAATATTTTTTTTTTTTGCATTTTCAAAATTTTCTATTTTTTTTGTTTTTGCGGATCCTTTTATTTTTCTATAAAAATAAGAGTGAGCACTAATATATATACAAAAGAAAGCACAAAGTTATCAACTTCAAATTCTAACCTCCCCGACAACGGTGCCAAAATTGATGGCGGGAAAACGCACGTTGTTAATACGCCACGCTACCAAATTTAAATATCTGGCCCACAAACTAAATAGAATAGTTAAGTGATGAGACCAAGTCGAATCCACAGAGAAGTTTAGATTTAAGAGTTGAAAACCTTGGATTTTTGAGATTGAAAATCACGAAAGTTGGGTTGAAAACTTGATTTTGAAATTGACAAATTAATGAAACACAATGAAGGAATGATGAAAATTCAAACTTAAAAATTAATGAAACAAGTGAAATGAAACACCAAACTTTGAACTCGAGAAAATAAATGTAAACAGATAAAGAAATAAACAAGACGAACAATTCCACTTTTACTTAATTTAAAAGACAAGATTAAATTGTGAACACAAGAAATTTAAAAGAACAATAACAGTGAAATAAATTGTAACCTGAAGGGGGCCTCCTGCCCCTCTCTCTTTGCTTCTTCAAAAACACTAAAACATCACTTGAACAAAGCTCTCACAACAATACAGAAACCCAAAATACATTATGAAGACAACTCCCCCTGAACACATCTCGTACCCCCTTTTATAGGCCTTCAACTATCCCCTATATTATGTGAACATCTCCATTTGGCTCTACTCTTTGCGGCACCTACTTTTGGTGTGAAGCCACTGGCCGCGTGTGTAAAGCCGCAGCCCATTTGAACATCGTGTGAAGGTCGCTTTGGCCCGTTGACTGCCTTTTGCTGCGTGAGAAGGCCACCCTGGCCTCGTCGCATGTGCCGTTCGCCGCTTGCCAACAGACCCGAAGCTTGTGGCTGCCTTACACATTTGGATGTGAAGCATTGGCCATGTGAATGGCGCGTTGTTCGACCCGTGAAGAATCCTCCACCGACTTTCTGTGTGACGCATCGTGTGAACCCCGCCAAAGAGAAAGCCTTGATACAGCTGCCGACCTCCCCCTCATTCGCGTGAGCCACGTGGATTGTTGACCTCGCATGAACCACCTGTCGTTGAAGGGCCGCTGGACACGCGTGAGAAGAGCCGCTGCCAGCTCCTTGACCGCAGGCACATGAAAACCCTCGCCTGAAGCCCCATTAGCTGGAGCCCGCGAGGAAGACGCCAAGAAGCCTCCACCGCCTTGTTCGAAGGCTGCCCATTTGATGCGTGAACTTTGGCTGCCTTGGCTATTTCGCTGCATGCAGGGTGACTGCCGAAGCCATGCATAGGGGGGCTCGCACGAGCCACGTGAAGGGCCCATCTCCTCCTATTGCATCGTGCGAAGGCTGCCTTGGTGCGCTTGAAGCTCTCCAACTGCTAGGCACGTGAAGAAGCTTGCATGATGCACCTGCATGTTACGTATATATGTTTATGATACATATATATAAGATATGAATGTAGTCATATGGGTATAGATATTATATACATATTGAGTATAGTGATATGAGATAGATAGATATATACTATGTATATAGATATCTTATATATAGATATATTGTGAATATATATATATATATATATATTATGAATGTTTATATTATGAATATCTAATGAATGAATTATATGTATATATATTATATAAGTGAATATATATGAATCTATATCATAATATTTAATATTTTGATTTTGATTTTTTTATTTGTTTTTATTTCTTTTTCTTTTCATGCTTCATGATCTTTGGCCTATTCTTGCGCAGACTTGTGGAGTTCTTGTCGAGTGCCTGCAAAATAACATATTTATTACTTAAATTGTAATAATTTCATCAAACTAAGCATTTTGATCGAAAATTGATATTAAGTGTGATAAGTGCATAACTATTAACATTAAATATCATAAAAAGTGTGAATATCATAAATTAACTCTTATCAGGAAGCATTTAGACTTTTGAGTGAGCTTTTAGCTTTGCCTTTGATTTTGCCCCTTTTTCTTTTGTTTCCTTCATTTCTTTTGCTTTTATGAATGCAGAATTGGGTCATAATGGACTGCCCCTATTTGAGACCTTGTTTTTTTATCGGGTTGTCTAGATCAGTTCTCGCCCCCTTATTCACCACTTGCCCCTATTTTAAGTCGAAAGAGGAGAAAACAAGAATTTTCACTTGCCCCTAGGCATGGCCAAGGGAAAAACGCTGTTGCGTAAAAAAGAAAAATCGAACCGCGGGGGGTCGTGTAGTGTGTGAATGTTGAACCTGGGACCTCCTTCATGATTAAGTAGAGGAACACCCCACCACCGGGCCGTTGCTGGCTAGACTCTATGGATTAAAACATTTTAAATACAACCCATTCCACGGATTAGGCAATTCTTCGCCCTCCGCATTAACAAGACGATACGCGTTCCTAGGATAGATTTCTTTAATTACAAATGGCCCTTCCCAATTGGGTTGCAACTTAGACCTAGGACATGCTGATCTGATAAATTTGTGTTTCAAAACCAAATTACCCACTTGAAATTTTCTTTCGATAACCTTCTTTTGAAAATGCCGCGAGACACGCTTTTGGTAAACAGAGGCATGATTGGCCGCGTTAAGTCTCTTCTCATCTAAGAGTTCTAGTTGGACTAGCAACGCCTCTCGACGCTCATCGAGATTAACTTCTTTGTCCAGTTGCACTCCTAGGGATGGGATCAAGATCTCGTATGGGATTACCGCCTCCATGCCATAGGTGAGAGTAAAAGGAGTCTGCCCCGTGGGAGTACGGACGGAGGTGCAATAAGCCCACAGAGCTTCTATCAATTTGTCGGCCCAATCAGCAAATTTGTGTGACTCGTATTTTTTCTTAATGATTTTAAGAAGGGTTTTGTTCGTGGCCTCGGCTTGGCCATTACCTTGAGGGTAGTATGGTGATGAATGATGTAATAAAATATTAAATTTCTTACAGAGGTCCTGAAGTTCTTGAGACACAAATTGAGGCCCGTTGTCGGTGACGATATCACTTGGTACTCCGAACCGTAAAATGCTATTCTTGAGGATGAAGCGGCATACTGTGGTAGCTTTGATTTCTGTATAAGTTTCAGCTTCTGTCCACTTGGTGAAGTACTCAATAGTTGTCAGAATGAAAGATTTTTGTTTGACTTGGGAGTTCGGATCACCCAGCAGGCCTACAATGTCAAAAGCCCACATGGAGAATGGCCAAGGAGTAGAGAGAGGGTGGAGAGAGGAAGCAGGAGGATGGATTTTATCGGCATGAAGTTGGCATTGAAGACACGTACGGACATAGGTGGAGCAGTCTTCTTCTAGGGTTGGCCAGTAATACCCCTGCCTAAGAATCTTCTTCGCCAAAGCCTGACCCTTAACGTGCCCTCCACACTCGCTTGCATGAGTTGCTTCGACAACCTTCTAAGCCTCATCGTCATCTAAACATCTCATAAGAACTCCGTTGAGAGCCTGCCTATACAATTCTCCTGCGACAATCATGTATCTGGAGGTGACTCTTCTAATGGCCTTGTGCTACTCGGCATTGTCCGTCTCTTGGAACGATCCATCCTTACAATACTACTCTATTTCATGGTACCACGGCAATTCCTCTTCTTCTATGATCTCCTCAAGCTCAGTTAAAGAAACTTCCTTCAAATTCTACCTTTCAGCCTTCTTCTCCGTAGATTTCCTAAGGTGGTCAAACCAGGGATCTTGAAGAGAAGGAGCGTCTAACCGCTGGACCACAATGGTCTCAGTGACGCGACTAAGAGGAAAAGAAAGGGAAGAAGCCAGAGATGCCAAAGCATCAGTGATAATGTTCTGAGAACGAGGAGTGTGAATATAGATTAGCTTGCGGAATTACCTAGCCAAGAGTGTGACCAAATCTTGATAAGGATTGAGTTTAGGGTCACGGGTGCGGTAAGTTGAAAGAACTTGACGCATCACCAATTGAGAGTCTCCTATGATGTTTAAGTATCGCGCACCCATGATATAGGCATGCTTCAGTCCGGCAAGGAGAGCCTCATACTCGACTATGTTGTTTGTGGCAGGAAAAGAGAGCTGGTAAGCGATGGGGATGGTTACTCCTTCCGGAGTGAGGAGAACGGCGCCGATTCCATGGCCCTGAGAATTGAGAGCGTCGTCAAAGTGAAAAGACCAGAAAGGGAGACGAGTAACTACAGCCAGGTGCTCATCAGGAAACTCGTCCCGGATTGAATCACTGCGAGGGATAGGGGAATGAGCAAGATGTTCAACGATCACATATCCTTTGATCGCTTTCTGAACAACGAAGGTGATATCAAATTGGGAAAGAAAGCTCTGCCAGCGAGCTAATCTGCTAGAAAGGATAGGTTTTTCTAAGAGGTAATGGATTGGGTACATTCTAGAGATCAACTTAACCTCATGGGCAAGGAAGTAGTGCTTGAGTTTCTGAGCCACCCATACTAATGCTGCGCAGGTCTTCTCCATGGCAGTATACTTAGATTCGGCGGGATTAAACAACCTAGAAAGATAGTATGCTGCCCTTTCTCTTCCTTCGTCGTCCACTTGCACCAGGACAGCTCCTAGGGAGTCATCAATAACATAAATGTATAATATTAAGGGTTTCCCAGGGACAAGGGGTTGCAGAACAAGGGGATTAGATAGATAAACCCTAAGATCCTCGTAGGCAATCTGACACTGTTCATTCCATTCAAATTTAGCTCCCTCCTTCAACAATTCATAAAATGGGTGGCATCTTTGCGAATGCTGAGATATAAATCTCCGAATGAATTGCAAATGCCCCATCAAACCTCTAAGCTCAGTGATATTCTTAGGCGGTGGCATTTCCATAATGGCATTTGCCTTGTTTGGATCAATCGGAATCCCCCGCTTGCTAACTATGAACCCTAGCAATTTCTCTGATGTAACTCCAAACACACATTTCTTTGGATTCATTTTCAGCTTATACTCCCTAGCCCTTTGCAACACCTTAGCTAAAATGGTGGGGCGTTCTTCCTTGGACCTAGATTTTACCAGAATATCATCTACGTAGGCTTCCATATACACATGCATCATGTTGTGGAAGATAGCCATCATTATCCGCTGATATGTGGCACCTGCGTTCTTCAATCCAAATGGCATGACAACATAGCAGTACGTGCCCCAGGGCATGGTGAACGAGATCTTCTCTTGGTCCTTGAGAGCAAGATGGATTTGATTATAGCCAGAATATCCATCCATAAATGAGAAGGCTTCATACCCAGCCGTGTTGTCTACCAACACATCAATGTGAGGAAGCGAGAAATCATCTTTCGGACATGCTTTATTTAAGTCCCTGAAATCGATACACATCTGGATCTTTCCGTCCTTTTTCATCACATGAACTATATTTGCCACCCATTGATTATATAAAACAACTCTTATGAACTTGGCCTTGTGTAATTTATCAACCTCTTCCTTTATCCTTAAGGCCATTTGAGGGTGGAATCTTCTTGATTTTTGTTTAACGGGTGTTGCCCCTGACCTAAGGATAAGTCTGTGTTCCACCAGAGCAGGGTCAAGACCCGGCATGTCCTCATAAGACCAGGCAAAAGAATCACTGTACTCCCTCAAAACCTTGATTAGCTCCTCTTCAACCTGAGGAGGGAGATTAGCGGAAATGATTATGGGCCTAGGGTCCTCTTCGGTTCCCAGATTAATCTCTTTTGTGGGTTCATCCACTGCCGACTACGGTTCATCAAATCTCTTCAAACTTTGTGCGTATAGATCGGCAGCATCATCCACGTCGCTTTCCTCATCATCGGCTGGGTTCTTCTCATCTATGATTTCATAAACGCCTAATCCGTCATTGCTCCACACCCCTTCTACTTTCTCATCAGCCTCTAAGACTATTGCAGTCTCTACAAACTCAGGACATTTGAGGAGGGCATGACATCTTTGAGCTAAATCTTGAAGAAACCTATCTGGAACAGATCTAGAATGACGCACCACAGGGTGCGCCACAGACGTGGATGGGCTAACAACACTAGAACTAGACTCTACCAACCTAGGGGACTCTGTGATGTGGGACAGAAACGGGAGGCGACTCTACGTGGGGTGGACCTCAGACTCTAGATGTGGACGTGACCAGCAACACACACCAGGGAGACACTAAGCCCGACACTATGAGCTCCTAGTGGCGAAACATCGCTAACAGAAGTGGAAGCTCACTCGTCGTCCCAAGCGAGGGAAAGCGCGGACCGTGCGCGGTTAAGGAACCGGCGGAGGTCAGGGGTAGTCCGACTCAACTTCCGGACTCAGATCGAGTCGCGGGACGGGTCACTCTCACTCTCACAGCGGTGACATGGACACACGGGCTAGTACCTACACGCTCGGCAGCGGCCTAAGATCGTATACTAGCTAAGCAATGTAACGCCAAGGAGTTAAGACCTTTACCTCCACGCACCCGACGTGGCGAAGACATCCCGGCTGACTTACGGGCCCCCGGTTAACATAATTCACAGCGGTACAAAGAGATTCAACCCACTCCACGCAGGGAGGTAAAAGGTCACATGTGGGCCCCGGGGATCACGCAAATCAGGTTCACGGGTAGCATCTTGATGTCGTCTCGACGCGTCGAACTCCGCGTTCTCGTGCTTTCCAGACGGCGCAATCAATGGGCCGTGGGGCCCACACGCTGTCCTGTCCTCCGGGTCTGGCGGGATGGGTCCCACTATAATTGGGACTCCTGGCAGCACGCTTCCCTAGACGGCGGTCAGTCGGCGACACTCACCGGAGGCCGGGTGCCCCGGTTCCCAAGTGGAGAGAGTGCTGTCCACGAGCTGATGTTGCTGTTTCAGCAGCGCGCGCTCTGGCGAAAACGGCCGCTGCGATCAGCCCCATTGCCGGAATGTGATGAAACCAGCGCCGTTGGAAAGAGGATTTGAAATCCTTTAATCTAGGTCCAGTGGACTCTTCTGAACCTGTGCGGACCTGGGCTTTAACTATTTTTCAATTCTCTGCTCCACAGCTCTTGAAATCTCAGATCATCATATCAGTTTCCTGTAAATGGCTATTGACCGCCTATGTACAGTTGGATTCAGACTTAGAGCTCATCTTAAAAGTTGTAGGTAGTCAAACCACGGAACTGGGACTATTTTTATAATTTGATTTGGAGGTGTCTGCAATTTGTTATGATTTTTGGGGTGACTGGTGGTCGGATCTGGGAACAGGTGGACAGAATTGTAGATGGGTTTGAGAATGATTTTTAGAAAATATGAAATGGGTGAAACAAAAATTGAGAAAAATTTTGGATGAAGGGGTGGATGGATGGAACCACCAGTAAAATTGGGCGAACTAACAAAAATCAAAAAGTGGATCTAAGATATGAAACTCAGGGCGGAGGTGAACCTGGACAGAACTCGGGCAGAACCGAAATGGAAGAGTAGACAAAAATCAAAAAATAGAAACGTGATCTGAATACTGGCCTGATTTTTTTGGGTGGAGAGGAACATCCCAAGAACAACTCCTCCAAATTTGGTAGCCAAATGAGCTCGAGGAGGACCTGTGAATTTCGAACAAGCTGCTGTGGTACTGTGCAGGCAGAACTCCGTTGATGGCGATGGCGGTGCGGTGGCGGCTCGTGGCGGCGGCGGCGATCGTCGGAACCGATAAACGAGGCGTCACACCTCAGAATGGAAGCCTTCACAGCATCCAAGGGGGAGAGGGAGAGGAGAAGACAGCGCACCAAGCTGGAGCTCCAAGATTTTCTTCCAATTCAAATGGCATTAATTCAAGAAAATGGTAATTACATGCCTTATATATGACTCCCACCAAACTCATCCTCCACCGTTGGATCTAGGGGTTGGAGATGGATGGCTAGGATGGAGTTTGATCAAAATACAACAATATATTAAACAAAAAGGGGAGGGGGGCGCACCTTGACCCAGGAGGGTCAAGGGGGGGACATGGTAGGTGGGGTTGGTGGCCTCCCATGTGGACTTTTCAAGTCCATTGTCCCCCTCCCTTGGCCCACCCTTCTAGAAGCCTCCATGGAGGGTTGACTGACCCCACAGGGGCCCTAGAGCTGAGGTGGCCCAATGGGAGTGGAGTGGGGGCCCGTGGGACCCAGGGATCCCCATTTTGCACATAAGCCCCTCAAACTATCTAAATTACACACTGACGAAAATAAAATAAAATACATTACACACAAATAAAAATCCCAAAAAATATGATAAATGCTATGACTCAGTGGGGAACCTGCAGACTGTCTCCGAGCCATAGGGATGCTGATGTGGCTCGAGTCGTGCTCCTCGTGCGGTACCGGTGGCTCGCCGGCTCGTGTCTCGCATGCGCTCGGGTGTCCGCACCACTCTGCACACTGTACATCTAACGTAGGAGATAAGAAATCTACATGGAAAGAAGCAGGGGCCTCATGCCCTTTAGAAGATGGACAGAACATAGCGTAATCCTCCAGTGAAACCTCCATTTTAAATTTGGCATTTTTTTTGGAGGTCGGAGGAAATCATGAAGCAAGAGGGGTTAGAGGAGGAAGGAGGAGAAGGAAGTTGCATGGGAAATAGAGATGGGAAGAGACAATCGAAGAATGGGTTGAAAGAAGAAAAGCACATTTCCTGTAGTTGGGCAGTGGGGGAGGGAGGAGTAAACAGAGTTGAAAGATCAATCTTTGGGCAGCGCACACATACACATGGAACAAACAGAATTTCAAATGGCCTTTCCGTATAGAACAGGTCGACCAGGATTGGTGGTGAACGGGGAATAAACCCCAACTGTTGAAATAGGGAGGCAAAATGGGAAGGAGGCCAAGAAAAGGTAACGATGGAGCTCCCCTCCTCCCGCGACCTCCGGTAAACTGGCTTAACAGAGAATGCTTCACCAGCTGCATCTCCACTTCCTTCGAACAAGCTTTTTCTTCATGGAACATCTTCTCAAAATAACTGCAATAATCTTCCATATCGCCCACCAGCCCCTTCAGTGGCGATGGTGGGTCAGCAACAGCAAAGGCGGCATCATTTCTCTTGTCAACATAGGGCGGCGGCTTCTTTAGAGTGCTTGGATGCATTGGACCTTTCACGAAATGCTGACGGTAGTCCTACATCAGTGGCCCGTAGTCTCCCAGTATTGACAATGCGGACTCACCGTAGCCAAGGCATCTCCGGGTCATCTTTCTGCCTTGGGGGATGGGATTAGTTCGCCCATGCAACTGCACGCCGAGGCCCATGCTCGGCTGATAGCCTAGCTTCAAAATCATGTGCCACCCTTTGGAATCTCTAATCTTGGACTTGATTTTGACATATATTGGTGCAGTGGCCGGCTTGTGTGACGCATATGCCCAGGGAAAGTTCAAGTCCATCACTGACAAAATTGGCTTGTTACTTGGCCATAATGTAGGCAGGATTTTATCAGCAATTGCATCAACAGTCTGGACTGTGGAAACACTTTTCACCTTGACTACCCGCCCCTGAAATGGGAACTTGAGGCACTGATGGGCGGTCGAGGGTACTGCATTCAAACTATCAATCCACGGACAACACAGAATAGCCTTAAACATTGGGTCTATTTCCGGCACATAAAATTCCACGTCCTTCTTTAAAGGCCCTAGCTCGGCCTGAACTGTCACGACCCCGTGGCAAGCTCTCCTGCAGTTATCATATGCTGCAATGGTTGTCGTTGTCGGCCTTAGCATGTCTTCAGATATGTTGCAGGCACGCAACGTGCTCAAGGGACAAACATTGATAGAAGCTCCTGTGTCCACTAGAGCTGAGTCAACGGCCACCTTGTTCAGAGAAATTGTAATGCATCATGGCATTTGACGTGCCTCTGGGGGTGCTAGCTCCGACTCAGAAAATGAAATAGATGCCCCCTTTGTGATAGTGGCCAACACCGACGGCAAACTATTCACTGCCACATCCTCGCTAACCATAACTTTCTGCAAAAAAGCCTGCAGGGCGTCTTGGTGTAGCGTGGACCTCATAATCAACTCTAGGACTGATATTTTTGCTGGCATTATGTCCAAGTGTTGCAACAAATCATATTTAGTGCAAGGCACAGGGTCAGTTTCTTCTGTATCTATTGTTGCAGAAGGAATCGGGGGGTTGGGTGCAGGTGCACCAGTAGAGGGGTAACTTCTATGGAATAAACGCCCACTCCGAAGGGTGCAGTTTCTTGCCGGCACAGCCTCAGATGGACTCATGATCAGCCCAGTAGGGTGAGTGGAAGGGGTAGGAATGGGGGTGAGGATGGCGGAGGCTAGCCTGACTCGCCCTGGCGGAGTGGTGATGGGTGAAGGGCTGAATGGAGGGGTGATGATGGAGGGTATGGCGGGTGATGGTGGAAGGATCGACAGAATGGTGGGGAATGTGGCGGGTGTAATGGGTGACCTAGAGGGAATAGTGGATGGCGCAGTGGTCAAGGTATTGGGCCGGAGAATGGAGGGAACATAAGGTGCGGGGGAGTTGGTGTGGTAGAAGGCCAAGAGATGAGCGGCAGTCTCATCATCATAAGACCACCAAGCATTAGGGGATGGGCGGTGTACAAAATTGACTTGCGCCGGTGCCGGTGGCTGCTATTGAGGAGTGGGCAGGTGGTCTGGCATGGGATTTTGATGAATCTTGAGTTTAGGTTGCTGTTGTTGCTGTTGAGGTTGAGGTTGGGGTTGCGGAAACTGCTGCTACTGCTGTTGTGGGGCTGCCTGCTGCGGCCTCACCTGTCTTCTCTTCTCTTTAATATCTTCTATTCAACCTATGCATCTGGGCCCAGACAATCCTTTGCCCCTCAGGTAAATCATATACCAAATCTCGGAACTGAAGGTATCTGTCTATTGTGTGCCCGGGCTGTCGATGATATATGCAATATCTGGATTGATCGGCGGTCGGGTTCCAGTTCTGACGTTCCGGCGGGAGCTATGTGTCACCAGTGTACATCAAGGCTAAGAAAATGTCTGGCAAAGTTTCAGGAAGTGGAGGATAATAGGCTCTTTTCGGACCCGGTCGAGCAGGCCCATAACAAGCAGGAGGAGGAACATTGTGGTATTGGGGTGGCTGCTAAGGCTGTTGTGGTGGTGGTGGTGGTTGTTGTGGCTATTGGGGAGCATGGAAAGGGGGTAGGGGAGCTTGCGGTGCGGAGAACTGGGGGCTTTGTGGAGGTTACTCGAAGCGGGGTGGAGCAGACTGGTTGGGAAATTGAACAGTCTTCACTTGCTCATTGGTTTGTACTCCCCCAGTAACTGGGCCCTAGGTCTTTCTTATGGTCTTGGACTTCTAGGCCTCGAAGAAGGAATGGATGGGGGAGTCCTTGAATTGGGTCTAGATAAACCGGGCCCGACTGTACAACTGGTGCATATTTGATATATCGTTCATCACCAGAATATTCCAGAACGTAGGTGTTGCATTTGAAATTAACAATTTTACTTTATCTTCTTTCGGGATCTGCCCGGGCACACGTGAGGCCATCTGCCTCCATCTATCTGCATAAGTGGAAAACTCTTCATCTGGCTTCATCTTCTCTGCTACTAAGTCTATGAAGCAATACACCGGGCCCACCCGTTCTTGGAATCTTGTTCTGAACTTCTCTTTGACAATCTTGAAACTTTCCGTCTCCTCCAAAGGCAGAGTATAAAACCATTCTAACGCCACCCCGTCCAATTACTGGCAAAAGAGATAAGCCATGAGGCAGTCATCATGTTGGAACTGCGCTGACTCATACAAAAACTCCCTTATGTGAATGAACGGGTTGCCATTCCTGTCGTACTTACGATATGTGGGTAGCTTTGACTGAGGTGGGAAGAGAATGTCCCGGAAATTAGGAATATGGACATCAGCAAGAGACTGCGGGCCGACCCGCTTATGGAAGAGGTCAATTTGCTGCTGCATAGCATCCCATTTGTCGAGAACTTCCCGTTCCCGGGAAGGAGGAGACACAACAGGAAGAACTGAACTAGTACACGGAGCTGATGGATAAACTGATGAAGGGGGAGGCCCATAAGATGGATAACAGGGCAAGGAAGGGCACATATCTACATGATCCGACTAGGAGACCCCTGGTTGCAGACAGATAAAGTCAGCCGGGGCCACAAGAGCCTGCGACGCTGAAGAGACAGTGGTGTATGGATCAGAATAAGAAGTCAGGGGGATCTGGGTCTTCCCCCTGTCAAGAGGCTGTTGGGCCGAGGTAGAGGCTTGGCCCATCTCCATGCCAGAGAATCAGAGGGTCCGAGGGTGAACTGGAGTGAGATCGATGGGTGCAGCAGAGACGGCCCCTGACCCAATAATAGGAGATGAAGTGTCGGCATCAGACACGCCATGAGGAGGAACTGAGGATGTGGCATCGGACCCCTGTAGAGCTTGCCGAATGAGGTGGAGCTGAGTCGGATCAAGCTGGGCCATCATGTGAAGAATTTGATTGGCTGAATTCTGGGAAAAGGAATCCTAAAGAGAGGGCTGAGTACCCTCAACAACAATGGTTGGAAGAGGAGGGGTGGTCCCCTCTCTTCCCTGGACATGGGCGACCCTAGGAGGGTCCTCTAGAAGTCCCTGAGGGAGAGAGTCCTCATGGGAGTGGGAGAAATTGTAGGATGACATGGTGGGTGATGAATCATACAAATGATTGAAATAGGAATAGAAATGAGAGCTGCCCCTAGAAGAAGATCCTGAGGGTGTGAAGCAACTCCACATGCAACGGAGACTGACATGGAAGAGCAACCTAATGAACTTCTAAACAAACAAACAATCAATCAACTGCACACAGAAAGAGAGGAGAGAAGAGGCAATCAAATGACCAACCAAGTTGAATGATGCGTGGCAAATTTTATAAATTCCCTTTTTAGAACCTTAGTGGATTGATTAAAATGACAATCCTCTCAACCACACAGGTGCCTAACAAAGGGGGAATGGGGAACTCGGTTGATTCTAAAGGTGACTCTCTCTCACGTATGCAACCCTAGACTGGTGTGGCAAGGTACAATCTGCCCGACGTCTGTGTGGGAATCCATGGCTCATGGGGGCTTACGGAGGTCCCGGGTAAGGTCACCTAGTCGGCTCCAAGGAATATGGAGACGAGAGGATCCCCTACTAAGGTAGGAATGCAACTAATATGGAAGATTATGGAAGAAACCTATGCGCACCAGAGTGCATGCAAGATATAACCTAAATCTAACAAACAATGATCAATCAAATATAACAAATGAAATAATGATCATGCAAAATTCAAGTGACAAACAGGGGAGATCAGAACAGCACCAACCAAATAAGAAATGATAAGGAATAGCAATCAAAGTGATAGCCTCGGGTGCACTATAGCAGTAAAATGCGGTCTAAGGGTAGACCGCTCAGGGAAGCAAACGGTCCTGGTTGGACAGTGCAACAGCAGGGACTAATAAAAAAAATAGAAGAGACACCGAACTGAGATAAACTCAAATAAATGTATACCTGAGGAGACCGGATGACCTGCCGTTAGACCGTGTAACCAGCAGGACGGCCCTAAACAGACCGTGAAGAATCAGTAAGATCACAAGCATATGAATGACAGTAATGTACCTGAGCCAGAAGACAAGGATGGCCTATTGGAAGACCACGGAGGCAGATGCACGGTTTGGAGAGGACCGCTAAAGCTGGGATCAGGACAGGACGGTCTATCGTCTGACCGCGGAGATGTGAGCGGTCCAGGATGAACCGCGTACAACTCCGAGAACAGCAATCCGAAGTGGATGAATAGTAACCTGAAATTACTTAACACAAACCTAACCAAACACAGAAAATGCATATTAGCATAACAATAGCACTATGGGCACTAGGCTCCCACCGTGATCGCCAAAAAAGGGGCTGTTGACATGTTTTCCCACCTTTCTCCTTCTTACCTTCCTTTTCCAAAATCAAGGCATAAAAACAACCGAGATGAAGGAAGAAAGAAAGGGTGGAGAAGTGTGTGTGAACGTGATCGCCACCAAGACATGGGTACCGAACGGTAAGACGTACCTTGGAAAGAGGGAGAAAGTGTTGAGTAGTGGACATCGGATCTAGAGGGGAGGGGTGAGTAGATCTGCCCCTCTTTTCAAAATGCAACCCTCTATATAGCTAGATAAAATAATTTACAGCGGAGTGTAACTAGCTTATGGAAGAACACGATGATTTGCTTGGCAAGATGAGCAACTAATATATCGATTTGAACCTAAGCATGCATCTAGAACGAAGCAATCACATAAACAAACCACAACACAAAAGATTTTAAGGTGGTTCGGACTGAATCCCCACTCCTACGTCCACCCCTCACCAAATCCGGTGAGGCTCCACTTGTGCCACGCACTGAATCGTAAATCGGAAAGACCTCCGATTGCCTTCCTACTAACCACAGGTAGGAACATCAACACCGCAGATCGGACAACATCCGATTGCCTTCTTACTAACCACCGGTAGGGACGATCTTCAGTTCCAAATGTTTGAATGAAATGAAAAAGAATAAGATATGAAAACACTCAAACAAGATATAGAATATGCTCAAGGGGAAAAGATCTTGTCTGAGATTGCTGGAGCTTGAATCTGAAGCTTCAATGGTATCTTCTTCCTTATGAGATGATCTTCCTTGGATCACCTTGAGTTGATGAAGAAGATGAAGGATGAAGATTTGATCTCCCTTGAGAATGAGCTTCTTTGGATCACCTTGAGATGATGAAGAAGATAAAGGATGCAGCTTTATCTTCACTTGGCTTGAGCTTGATCTCCTCTTGAAGTAGCTTGAATCACTTGAGGATTTGATGAAGAACTTCTTCTCGGAGTACTGTTCACTGCTATAGTACTCAAACTCCTCACCCTTGAACACACCCTTGTAGCCTCCCTTGATCTCCCTTGTTACCCTTAGGGTTTCCAACCCTTCTTGTATGTGTTTTATAACCTTTGAATGGTCCTTGGAAATCCCCCAGACCAGATCCACATTTTATGGGTGATTAGGTGACTTTAGGATTAAAGAAATCCATGGAGAATGGCCCTTCTCGAAGTGGAAAACAAAGTCAACAATTGATGGCTCGGGGCTGGCGGTCGACCTGTGGAAGCTGGCGGTCGATCGCTATTGAGAAACGCTGTAGATATTTGGTCCCTGGAATTTCGGGTCGACCGCTACTGGGCTGGCGATCGACCACCACTGAGAGTGATGTAGACAGTGGTCTGCAGGAAGGGGCAGTCGACTGCCCCTGGGCTGGCGGTCAACTGCCAGCTGGGCAGACACCGGGTTATGCGGGGTTAGTCCGTTAACCCCTTTAGCTCCGTCACTTGAGCCCTTTAGTAGCCCATTCTCATCTGTGACATCAACCTTGACTGTCTTGAAGATTTCTACTGATTATAGCGTTGCCCCCTTGACCCCCGCGACCTGACCGCGTAGGTTGATCCGCGTGCGAGGGCACAATCATTGAGCTTTCACTTTTGCCATCTCCACTCCATTCCTTAGCATATCTGTCATGAAGGAACATCAAGTAGTTTAGTCAGATAAGAGTGGTAAAACATCAATGACTTATAGTGTTTAGCCATTATCAAAACCAAGAATATCAAATAACTCAAATGACCACAGGATGATGTCGAATGACCCAAGTGACCATAAGATGACTCAAATGACCGCAGGGGCATAACATTCTCCCTCTTTTTGATGATGGCAACACTGTGAGTCATTATGTGGTAGTAATATCCAAGATGGCAAAGTTTATGACATATGCGATAAGTGCAGCTCAAGATCCATGATAGTGAAACATGTGAATGCGGATATGTATGCATGGATGATCAAAGTATGTGTATGTGAATGCACAAACCCTCATCATATATGAAGACTCAAAGCTCACAAGGTTCTCTCCCCCGTGGACTCTCCCCCTTTCATAATTCACTCTCCCCCTTTGACAACTCACAAAGGCCACACAAAGGATGGACAAAGGTATTAGCTCATAAAGGACTCACAACAAGACATTGCCTCCCCCTTTGATAGCAGCAAAAAGGAGGGATAAGGTAGAGAAGGTGATGGATGTCTGTGAGACCATAGCTAAAAGGAGTTGAGAGCAAGCCATTATATGCAAACCTGAACCAGACTGTGAGCAACATATATAGTTCAAAGCTAATGAAATCCGAGATCATCAACAGAGTTCGAAAAGCATATACATTCATATTTTAATAGAAATGAACCAAAAGCACATGGCATGGCAGTGTTTAACCTTCTCTTGTCTTATATATCCATTTTCAATAACTACAAAGGGAATAACACAAAAACTAGTATTGAGACTAAACAAGCATGAGTAAAGCATGGAATGTTATGAGTGCAGTAAATTTGATTTTCAATATCTTTTGAATTTGAAGGCACATGACTCATATTTTACGAGCAATCAAGTCTAGTACATGTCTCCTAGCCGTAAGAATACACGTTGTTTAGACGCCAGTATCCCTAGGTATTGGTAAGACTGACCGTTATGCTTCAGAATGAGCAGAGATAGCAAAGTCACGTCATGACATATCCGATCTCATTTCTTTGATGAGAAGATATATTTCTGAGCAATTATGCCATTGCTCTGCCTAGAGTCCAAATAATTAAGACAGAGATAACAGGGGCACATCATAACATATCATTTGTCACTTAATTTGATGACATGACATATTTCTCCGTGTAACAATATCATTGCTCTGTCAAACTGATTTTCAAGAATTCCAGCTCATCAAGATGTTTAAGAACAATACTTAGCTCTAGAGTATCACCAAGGTTGTCATGAATTTTGAATTTTCAGATTTAGAGATAGTCATTCAATGCACAACATGCAACCTCTAGTTAAGATCTATTAAAACCATAGAACATAGATGATTTCAAAAGATATATGAGAACTTCAAGGAAATCATTAAATCTGAACCATTTTCATTGAATGGACAATCATCCGTTCATATAATAGAAAGCTCTTACGCCGTAGTGCTGTCGGTCTCATGATCTCATATTCAGACTATAAGCCATGAAGTTCAGATTGCAAGAGATTAAGAATAGCTGTAGGACTCCCCCTAAGGATATGCAGTGGATACACTCAAGGAGTGATGTTTGAGGCAAGTGTAAAGACAAATGTCAAGGAGAGGTTGACTTGAACCATGCAGGGGTTGACCTGATCAAATATGAAATTGGCATAGATGGAATGCATGACCCAACACATAGTTGTACACTTATGAAATGTAACAGCATGAAGATGAAACATATGCATGAATGCTTTAAGAAAAATAACTCCCCCTTACTATATGGCCTATATGCGACAGTGACGCATGGTACTTGGCAGAGGTGAAACCTCATGCATATTGAGTGCTTCTAGGCAAGCATAACTTGTCTTTCCATACATCAACATTTAATATACCATGGTCATGCAAGAATGATGCAACACAAATCATGCAATGCATCGTGAACATAAATTCAACTTTATTATGCAACTACAAGCAATGCTACACCATTTGTAAACTGACATATTTACATATAAACAATGTATGGAAATCAATCTGTAAAAACACACAACCAAATTGAACAAGAGCATCATATCAAGTTTTATTGGCCTGAGGTCGGCAAAGACCAAGCTCCCTTCTGAGTGTAGAAAATATGTCATTACACAAGGGCTTGATGAAAATATCAGCAATTTGACTTAGAGTATCAACAAAATGCAGTTCAAAGTTCTTCTTAATGACCTCATCTCTAATGAAGTCATGCCTAATCTCAATATGCTTAGTCCTAGAGTGCTGGACTGGATTTTTTGCAAGGTTGATAGCACTAGTGTTATCACACAGAATCAGGACACAACTAAGATCCACTAAGTAGTCCTGGAGTTGGTGTTTAATCCATAACACTTGGGTACCATAGCTCCCAGCCGCAACATATTCTGCTTCTACTGTTGAGAGGGCAACCGAGTGTTATTTCTTGGAGGTCCATAAAACTAAACACCCACCCAGAAATTGGCAATAGCCACTAGTACTCTTGCGATCCAGCTTGCATCTAGGGTAGTCCGCATCAGAATAAGATATAAGAGATAAATCACATGATGACGAATACCTCAAACCCAAATCTTGAGTGCCGACAAGATATCTAAGGATACGTTTGATGACAGTCAAATGGGATTCTCTAGGACTAGCTTGAAATCAAGCACAGAGGTAAACACTAAACTGGATATCTGGTCGGGATGCAGTCAAGTAAAGCAAAGAGCTGATCATACCTCTATAGATTTTTGCATCCAATAATTTACCATTTTCATCTGAATCTAGTGATGTTGTGATGCTCATAGGAGTTGCAATTATTTTACTGTTTATCATGTCAAATCTTTTCAGCAGCTTCTTGATGTATTTGGTTTGACTTATGAAGCACCCATCTTCTCCTTGGTTGACCTTGCTTCTTGGTGAAAAGTGTTTGGTCTACCTTACCTCGTGTGTACCCTTTTTCAATGAGGAATGAGCTTAGTCTCTCATACCAAGCTCTTGGTGCTTGCTTAAGTCCATAAAGCACCCTGTCTAGCTTGTATACAAAATCTGCATGGTTAGTGTTCTCAAAGCCAGGGGGCTGCTCAACATAGACTTCTTCTTTGATCAATCCATTTAAGAAAGTACTTTTTACATCCATTTGGTACAGCTTTATTCTAAGAGAGCATGCAAAGACAAGTAAAATTCTGATGGCTTCAAATCTAGCAACTGGGGCATAAGATTCCTCAAAGTCTACCCCAAACTCTTGATTATACCCTTGAGCCATCAATCTAACCTTGTTTCTTATTATCTTACCATCCTCACTTAGTTTGTTCCTAAAAACCCACTTAGTGCCTATGACAGATTGTAATGAAGGTCTAGGAACAAGATGCCAAACTTTGTTTCTTTCAAACTGGTTTAACTCGTCTTGCATTGAATTTATCCAGTTTTCATCTTTTAATACCTCATCAACATTCTTGGGTTCAATCTGGGAGACAAGAGTAAGTTGATCTAATTCTTCCACAATTCTAAAATGTGACCTTTATCACATAATTGACTTATACTAAGCAGGTTGTATTTTAAACTTTCAACTAGCAGTACGTTACAAATAGAGTTGGAGAGGTTCTTACGTACATTACCTGTTCCAATGATTTTTCCCTTGTGGTTCCCTCCAAATGTGACATATCCTCCTTCCTTTTCCTCCAAGAGACAAAATTTTGATTTGTCTCCAGTCATGTGTCTTGAACAGCCACTATCAAGGTACCACATATTATGCATGACTGCAAGACATTCCCGCACAAGCAATTAAGCAATGGTGTTTGGAACCCAACCAAATTTGGGTCCCATCAAACTCTTCAGATTTTCAAAACATGAAACCATTTCTTTTGGAATCCAAACCTTCCTAACATTCATGTTTTGTTTGCTTAGAGTAGGGATTTGATTTTTCTATTCAATTTTGACATTCATTTTCGGTTTGGAGGTTCTTTGTTAGAATTTGTGGAAGTTTGAGGAAGTTTGCTTCTTAACCCATTATGGCCATTGGTTGGTTTTGGGTTGAAAGTGATTGTTTTACCACCTAGGGGATTGAGACTTATAAGATTGGTGAACACATGAATCATAATTTCCCCAAAAAAAGGGTGGTGTTGGTCTATATGAATATGCAATCTAGTTATGGTGATATCTGGAAGATTGAGCATGCAATGGCCAAGAAAGTGTTGACCTGTGCTGCGGGGAAGGTCGACCTTTCTTAGGCTTTTGGACAGACTTTTTGGGAATTTCAGTGGCTTCCTCTTCAATCTTTTCTTTTCCTTTGGATGTTGTTCTTGAGGTAGAAGCATTAGATGAGGAAATAAATGTGACTATTTTTAGCCATATTGGCCTTTTGTTGGTAGGTTCAAAACCCAACCCTTCCTTGTTGAAGTTCATTCTGGTTCCTAGCAATGCATCTAGGTTTTCTTTTCCATCTACAAATTTTTCCAAAGATTATTATTTATCCTTCAACTCTTTTTGTAAGTTTTCAATGTTTTGGCGGAGTTGAGTGTTGACTTATTTGACAGCTTCATACTTTTCATTGCTCAATTTGTTGTCATTTTCATAGCAAAGCATTTTTCATTTCATGTTATCAATCTCATTTCTCAAGTCTTCATTTTCAGTTTCCAAGTCAGCCATTTCTTTTCTTCCTTCCTCCAAGTTCTCAATCATTTTCTTAAGATCTTCAATTTTAGTTTCAAGTAGAGCAGTCTTATCATTTATGTCATGATCATGCACAAAGAAGTTAATTTTCTTTTTCAATGATTTATTCTCCTTTTTATACATGTCATATTTTTCCATGAGCTGTATATATGCTTCCTCCCAATCATCAAGTGTGTAATTTTCAAATGGAGAGTTTACCTCAGTTTCTTCATCACCTCTCGCCATGAGACAAAGATCTTCTTTTTTCTTATCCGAGGAGCTAGTTCCATCATCACTTTCCTCCTCATCGCTCCATGTGAACACCATGGCCTTGTTCTTCTTCTTGCCCTTCCATTTGCCAGCCTTTTTAAATTTGTCAGGATAATCATTCTTGAAATGTCCTGGTTTGTTGCAAGAATAACAAATTTTTTTGTCAAATTTCTTAAAGTTTTCAGAATTAGATTTGAAATCATTTCTTACCTTTGACCTTCCTCTCATGAAGCTCTTACCTTCCTTTCTCAGAAATTTTCTGAACTTACGTGTGAGCATGGCTACGTCATGATGGGAATCGACGCCGAGCATGTACATTTACTTTTGCATTTATGTCCTTTTAGTTTGTGTTATATCCTTGAGAAAGTATATGCGCAATTGTACGGCTTTATAAGCCAATGCGTCATTCCCATGGATTGTGTGGGTTTTTATGCAATTATACAGTAGGACCAGCAAGGGGGCCCTCAGCCCTTTCCCATTGGTCCATGTCACCTATGTGGGGCTGTTCAACCATCTTAGGTGGCCATCTAGAAGGGTTGAATGTCAAATGCCACATGGGTAGACAAAGGGAATAAAAAGTCTAAGGTAGGCTACCTACAATGTCATGCTTGTCTCCCACTTGGGTTATTTTATTTTTTTTGTGTGTGTTGGTCACATTTAATGTAGGCCATTTATTCCCCATCCCTAAATCCAATGGTAGAGATTGGATTAGATTGGAGGCATATAAATACTTGTATTTTCTATTTGAATATTAATGAAAGTGAAAAAATCATTGTGCAAGAACCCCTCTCTTGGAGAATTTCGACCTCTCCTCTCTCTCCCCTTGGTTTCTTCATCCCCAACCCCCATTCTAGAGTGATATATCCTTCCCCCCACCTCCGGTGATCATCGGTGTCGACGCCGCCGCCGTTCGTGCCGCCATCACGCCGTCGCGGAGCCGCCTTCGGTGTTCTGTCCATCCTGGATAGAGGCTTCTTGTCTGAATATATGCTCTCCTCCATGTGAATATCTCAAGCTACAATTTTTATGGTGTCTTCTACCCTTGCATACCAAGTGCCACCTAAATTTTCATGCCCAAAATCCACCGTTTAGTATTTTTACATTTTCGTCCAACCTGTCATCCCAGATCTGCTAGGTTTCTATCTACAGTGACAGAACCTCTGAGTTCTCCCCCTCCGACCATCTTTTTGATTTTTCCAGACCCTCCCAATTTTACTGAGAGTTTTGTCCATCACCCCCTACATCCAAAATTGTTTTTAATTTTTTATCAGCCTTCTATCTATTTTTAGAAATTCGTGTTCTTCCTCCGCTACAGTGTTGTCAATCAGATCCCAGATCCGACCACCCTCCACTTCCAAAATCAGAACAAATCACCACCACTTCCAAATCCAGATCCAAAAATAGTCCTGGTTTCGTAACTTTATTTTTCACAACTTTTATGAAGAACACAACCCCAGATTCGGATGTCTACCTCATGGTAAAGGCAATCCACAGGAAAGTTCTCTACTGACCTGAGATTTCAGACACTGTACAACAGCAACCTTCAAAATTCGCCAATCAGAAGTACAGGCTTGATTATTTTTCTGTAATCCCCTTGGGTTTAAGCCCTTCGAAGCATCTTTCCAACGGCGCCAGTTTCGTCGCATTCCGACGTCGGGGCTGATCGCAGTGTCCGTTGTCGCCGGAGCGCGTGCTGAAAAACAGAAGCGGTAGATCTGTGGCCGGTCATTCCGACCGGTGCCGAACGGAGCCGCCCGGCCTCCGCCCGGTGAACCAGCGTGCCGCCAGCCCGGGGAGCGCTTCCCTAAGTGTCCCCACTACAGCGGTTCTATAGGGTCCCACACGGCCCCTCCGGACAGCACGTGGGCCCCACAGCCACAAGTTTGGGTGCTGCCGAAGAGACGCGAGAAGCCGCCCGTCAACCCAAATTCGGTCCTCCCGGGCCCAGTTGTATAGCCCATTTACCTCCCTACGTGGAGTGGGTGATATTTTATTGCTGTCATCATTGTGTAATATTTATCCCGGGAGTACGAGTTTCGACTGGGTCCGTCTTCCCCACGCCGAGCGCGTGGAGGTATCGCATTCGCTCCCTTCTCGGCATTTTGCTTACTTCATATATATTTGTTTATGCCGTTGCTAGAGAGCATGTGTAGGGATATCTAGCTCGCTTTATCTATTCATTACCGCTGCTGCGAGAGAGTGCGAGACCATCCCGTGACCCGATCCAGACACACGAGAGAGCCGATCACCCTAGCTCACTGCCAATTTCTCAACCGCGCATGTTCGACGCTTCCCTCGTTAAGGGACAGTCACGAGCTTTTCGTGTCCGTGGTCTTGTCCTGCATCACGTCATCCTCATCTCGCAAACTTGCCGAATCCTCACCTTCATCAGAAGTGCCTTGACCGCTGGGTCCTGCTTTAAGAGCTAGGGGTTTTTTCTTAAGCACCTCAGCCTCTTTGTTCTTAAGGTTGATCTCATAGGTCATCAATGACCCAATGAGTTCATCTACCTTGGTAGTTGCGAGATCTCTCGATTCTTCAACCACGGTAGCCTTTGTGTGTCATACGGGAGTCAATGATCTGAGAATCTTTCTCACAATTTCCTGTTCTGAGTATTTCTTTCCCAAATCAGTCAGACTATTAGTAAGCACAGTTAACCGAGCATACATATTTTGAATTGACTCATAAGACTTCATGCGGAACATTTCATATTCAGAAACTAAAATGTTGGCTTTTGTTTCTCGTACCTGAGAGGTTCCTTCATAAATTACCTCTAACTTATCCCACATTTGTTTTGTAGTTGCGCAGGTAGACACTCTTGAGAATTCTACTGGATGGAGTGAGCATTGCATGATGTGTTTAGCACTCCAATTGACAGTGGATTGTCTTATTTGTTCTTTGATCCATAAGTCCTCATTATCCATAAGCTCATATGGACATTTGCGAATCACTCACCAAAGTTCATATTCTTGGGTGCGAATGAACACCTGCATGCGATGTTTCCAATAAGGATAATTAGTTCCAATAAAATAAGGAGGCCTATTCACAGAATGTCCTTCAGGTAGAAAACCTTTGGACGCTTATCCACCAATTCCCTCAAGGTCGTTCGACCCCATAATAAGAGGTTAGGCTCTGATACCACTTGTTGAGTAGTGGACATCGGATCTAGAGGGGAGGGGTGAGTAGATCTGCCACTCTTTTCAAAATGCAACCCTCTATATAGCTAGATAAAATAATTTACAGCGGAGTGTAACTAGCTTATGGAAGAACACGATGATTTGCTTGGCAAGATGAGCAACTAATATATCGATTTGAACCTAAGCATGCATCTAGAACGAAGCAATCACATAAACAAACCACAACACAAAAGATTTTAAGGTGGTTCGGACTGAATCCCCACTCCTACGTCCACCCCTCACCAAATCCGGTGAGGCTCCACTTGTGCCACGCACTGAATCGTAAATCGGAAAGACCTCCGATTGCCTTCCTACTAACCACAGGTAGGGACGTCAACACCGTAGATCGGACAACATCCGATTGCCTTCTTACTAACCACCGGTAGGGACGATCTTCAGTTCCAAATGTTTGAATGAAATGAAAAAGAATAAGATATGAAAACACTCAAACAAGATATAGAATATGCTCAAGGGGAAAAGATCTTGTCTGAGATTGCTGGAGCTTGAATCTGAAGCTTCAATGGTATCTTCTTCCTTATGAGATGATCTTCCTTGGATCACCTTGAGTTGATGAAGAAGATGAAGGATGAAGATTTGATCTCCCTTGAGAATGAGCTTCTTTGGATCACCTTGAGATGATGAAGAAGATCAAGGATGCAGCTTTATCTTCACTTGGCTTGAGCTTGATCTCCTCTTGAAGTAGCTTGAATCACTTGAGGATTTGATGAAGAACTTCTTCTCGGAGTACTGTTCACTGCTACAGTACTCAAACTCCTCACCCTTGAACACACCCTTGTAGCCTCCCTTGATCTCCCTTGTTACCCTTAGGGTTTCCAACCCTTCTTGTATGTGTTTTATAACCTTTGAATGGTCCTTGGAAACCCCCCAGACCAGATCCACATTTTGTGGGTGATTGGGTGACTTTAGGATTAAAGAAATCCATGGAGAATGGCCCTTCTCGAAGTGGAAAACAAAGTCAACAATTGATGGCTCGGGCCTGGCGGCCAACTTGTGGAGGCTGGCGGTCGACCGCTACTGAGAAACGCTGTAGATATTTGGTCCCTGGAATTTTTGGTCAACCGCTACTGGGCTGGCGGTCGACCGCTACTGAGAGTGCTGTAGATAGTGGTCTGCTAGCAGGGGCGGTCGACCGCCCCTGGGCTGGCGATCGACCGCCAGCTGGGCAGACCCCGGGTTATGCCGGGTTAGTCCGTTAAGCCCTTTAGCTCCATCGCTTGACCCCTTTAGCAGCCCATTCTCATTTGTGGCATCAACCTTGACTGTCTTGAAGATTTCTATTGATTATAGCACTGCCCCTTTGACCCCCACGTCCTGACTGGGCAGGTCGATCCGCGTGCGAGGGCACAATCATTGAGCTTTCACTTTTGCCATCTCCACTCCATTCCTTGGCATTTCTGTCATGAAAGATCATCAAGTAGTTTAGTCATATAAGAGTGGTAAAAGATCAATGACTTATAGTGTTTAGCCATTATCAAAACCAAGAATATCAAATAACTCAAATAACCACAGGATGATGTCGAATGACCCAAGTGATCACAAGATGACTCAAATGACCACAAGGGCACAACCGAAAGCACTCGCCCGAAGTTCAGCGCTGACAGGTATACACGATTCTGGAAGAACCACTCAGTGGATAGGACGGTCGCTCGACAGACTGCTCACAGCGACGAAGAAGGAAGCGGGACGAAAACAAATCTGACGACAGCACGGCTCGAAGATAGCCGCCTACAGGATCTGAACGGCTCGTAAAGGACTGCCTTTATCCGCAAACAGATGGAAGATGACCATCCAAAGTGCCAAACTTCAAAGTTGTGAGACCTGATCCTCCACCCCTTCTGGCCGGCCAGAGGGAATGGGCCTCATGCTATGATGATGTTGACCTACAAAACCACGTGGAAGACAAGCAAATAAAACCCAAATTAGCCCTAAAACGTGTAGCAACTATAGAACGAAATGGAAAATTGACGTAATGACTTGGAAGGGGCGATACCTGGGAGGTTTTTAAACCCCTAAAGAACGTCAAAAATAAATGGGAGGGTGTGAAATGATGTGAGAAGTGCAAAAACGTGGGAGAAGAGATGATGAAAGGAACATGCAATGAATGAAAAGAAGACTCAACGTCCTGAACTAGAACACAAAACAACGATTACTCCCTGAACCGGAGGCTTAAGAGGATACAGAAAGCCTCCCTCCTGGCTACCGTTCGTTCAAAAGTTCGGCAGAGCTTTGCCGTTGACGTTGGATCTCCCTCTTTCAAGCTTGGACTAGAGGTTCTATTTATAGACCGTTGAAAGTCCAATCTCGAAATTGGGTTTTTCAATGAATATTAATCCGAGATGATAAAATAAAATTCGTAGATAAACCTTTTATCTTCCACCAGGTTCAAATGGCACCTCATTCGGCTGAGAAACCGCAGAGAAAATGGCGGAGGAAGGTAGAGGTTTAGCCACGGATGGAGATAAAAAATCCAAATGAAATTCAGTTCTCGAACATATACGCGGTCTCGCGATAGACAGCCCAGCACACTGCACAGTCAATCTCTAGACCGCCCAATGTTGTCGGTGATAAATAAATAAAAATAGAAATTATCCACTTATCCATCGAACTGACCGGCTATCACGGTGTTGGACTCTCGAGGATAAAACGGTTTACTACTAGACCACTCAACAGTGGCACGGTCCAATGCTTGACTGTTTAAACATGTCGGTGATAAATCCAGAAAAATAAGATAAATAGATAATTATCTGAAAAACTAACGAGCTTAGGACTCTGGGAATTGGACGGTCTAATGACAAGCCGTGTGATGGATATAAACGACTATCTTCAAACCGTTCAAGGACTTGTCGGTTGAAATTCAAAAAATTAAATAAATATACATTAAATCATTAAACGGTTCAAAGAAGACCGCGCACTCATTGAATGGCCAGCCTCTAGACCGCGTAAAGCCTGGGCGTTTGAAATTGAAAAAATGAGATAAATAAGCCCACTTAACCCAAAACCAAGTGAAATCGAGGCCCATTAAGCCCGAATCTGAGAGCAAACCCAGCCGGGGAGGGAGATACCCATAAAATAAACCTAAAAAGCATGCCAGAAAATAACCCAACTCATAGGCAAAAAATGGGTGTCAACACCCCCGACCACGTGTGCACACACAAGCTCAATGTCTTAAGCCAGGCCTCTACCAGGTTTTCCCCTCTCGTAGGACTCTCACGACAAGAGAAAGGGGCCCACGGCAACCAGCCTACAATTCGTCTCAACTGGGAGCTCGCCCCGCCACCACTCCCAGGTGGGCCGACATACGGAAAGTGTCATCAGGCTACGACTAGTGGAGGCCTACTAGACACAGAGACTCAAACCAGTGAAGTACGAACATGCTAGGCACACACTGTCACAAGTACTATGAAGCACATGGCAGCACACCAAACTGCCGTCAGACTCAGGACAGACAACTAGACCTGCTAATAAAACCATCCTTGAGTCACCAGACTCGGGTCAAGATCGTCGCACATAGCGGTAATACACCGCCAATCAGCCTAATCCCTAAGTCAAAAACTACGGGAAACATAACATGAAAAATGGCATAGAACAGCCAAATCCACAACATCCATAATCAGTCCTTGGCTCCCAAGGCCACACAACGGACTCACAATTCCGCATAATAGGAAACACGAAACATGAAGGATTATCCAAGCCCTCGAACCACGTGGACATGCAAACCGAGGTAAGATAATACCTCCAAGCGTCCAAACTAAGTCTCGATCCTCACAGGATAGCCGAGACACTCACGAGATCACGTGTCAACCACTGGTCACAACAAAGTTGACCGGAAACCATAATGACCCTTGAAATAACACGGGATACCGCTCGGTACAATGGCACTCCCGAACATGCCATAACATGGTCACAGCCCTAATAGGACGTCCAAGACATCAATAGAACAATGGGCTAACCAAGGGGACGAAGCCACAACAATCGAAAGTCAAACCAACGCAAAAGAACACTATGGGAAAGTGGCGATCATCTCCCTAGCCGCTACTAAAACGCCTAGACAAATAGCGGTTCTAACCCTTGCCGCTAAAAGATGTTGTGCTCCTGTGGTCATTTGAGTTATTTGATATTCATGGTTTTGATAATGGCTAAACACTATAAGTCATTTTTGTTTTCCACTTTCATATGACTAACATACGTGATGTTTTGTTCATGACAGATATGCCAATGAATTGCCAAGGAATGATGGCAAATGTGAAAGCTCAATGTTGCACCCTCGCACGCGGATCAACCTGTGCGGTCAGGTCGCGGGGATCAACCTGCCCGGTCAGGTCGCATGGGGTCAAGGGGGCAGCGCCCTCCGCCCCCGGAACAAAATTCTGATTATAGGAGCGATATAATCAACCGAAATCTTCAAGACAGTCAAGGGTGATGCCACAGACATGAACGAGCTACTACAAGACTTAAGCGGCAGAGCTAAAGTAGTTAACGGACCGACCCGGGAAAACCCAGGTTCTGCCAGGCTGGCGGTCGACCGCCAGCACAGGGGCGGTCGACCGCCCCAGCCAGCAACTCCCAGTCTGCACGAGGGTTGACCGCCAGCCCAGTAGCGATCGACCGGAATTCCCAAGGATCATCAGTTTGCAGGTGTTTCAGTAGCGGTCGACCGCCAGAAGCTGCAGGTCGACCGCCAGCCCCGATGCAGCCATGTTTGACTTCGATTTCCACCTCGAGGCCATCCCCTTTCCTTGTATTTGTTTAACCCCAAAGTCACCCAATCTTTCATAGATTGTGGATCTGGTCTGGGGGATGTCTAAGGACCATTCAAAGGCTATAAAACACATGAAAGAGGGTTAGAAATCCTAGTTGATCATTTGAGAAATCAAGGGAGGCTGCAAGGGTGTGTTCAAGGGAGAGTAGTTCGAAGTACTGTAGCCGTGAACAGTACTACAGGAAGAAGCTTCATCCATACCAAGAGATTCAAGTCCAGATCTGAAGCCATCTCAACCTCCAAGGAAGCAAGAAGCAATCAAGACTTTCAAAGGTGATCTAAACTGCATTCTTCATCCTCTTTATTAACTCAAGAAGATCAAAAGGAAGATCGAAGCTATATCCATAGTCTTCTTCATCAACTCAAGGAAGATCATCTCTCAAGGAAGAAGACACCATTGAAGCATCCAACTCAAGCTCCGGCAATCTCAGAGAAGATTTTTCTTCTTGAGCAAATTCTATATCTTGTTTGATGATTGAGTATTTTCATATTTGTTCTTTTTCATTTCATACAAATGATTAAAACTGAAGATCGTCCTTACCGATGGTTAGTAGGAAGGCAATCGGAGGTCTTTCCGATTTGCGGTTCAGTGCACGGCACTAGTGGAGCCTCACCAGATTTGGTGAGGGGTGGACATAGGACTGGGGATTCAGTCCGAACCACCTTAAAATCCTTTGTGTTGTGGTTTGATTGTGTGATTGATTTATTTTAGATGCATGCTTAGGTTCAATATCCATATTGCGAAATCATATTTCTAAGCAAATCATTTTATACGTCGCTAAGCTAGTTGTATTCCACTGCAATTATTTTTAACTAGCTATATAGAGGGTTGCATTGTGAAAAGAGGGACAGATCTATTCACCCCTCCCCTCTAGATCCGCTGTCCACTACACAACAAGTGGTATCAGAGCCTAATCTCTCATTATGGGGTCCAACGACCTTGAGGGAATTGGTGGATCAGCGTCCAAGGGTTTTCTACCTGAATGACATTATGTGAACAGGCCTCCTTATTTTACTGGAGCTAATTATCCCTATTGGAAACATCGTATGCAGGTGTTCATTCGCGCCCAAGACTACGAACTTTGGCGAGGGATCAGCAAAGGTCCGTATGAGCTGCCGGATGATGAGGACTTGTGGACCAAAGAACAAATAAGGTAATCCACTATCAACTGGAGTGCTAAACACATCATGCAATGCTTACTCCATCCAGTTGAATTCTCAAGAGTGGCTACCTGTGCATCTACAAAACTAATGTGGGATAAGTTAGAGGTAATCTACGAAGGAACCTCTCAGGTACGAGAAACAAAAGCCAACATTTTAGTTTCTGAATATGAAATGTTCCGCATGAAGTTTGATGAGTCAATTCAGAATATGTATGCTCGGTTAACTGTGCTTACTAATAGTCTAACTGATTTGGGAAAGAAATACTCAGAACATGAAATTGTGAGAAAGATTCTCAGATCATTGACTCCCACATGGCACACAAAGGCTACCGTGGTTGAAGAATCGAGAGATCTCGCAACTACCAAGGTAGATGAACTCATTGGGTCTTTAATCACCTATGAGATCAACCTTAAGAACAAAGAGGCTGAGGTGCCTAAGAAAAAGCCCCTAGCTCTTAAAGCATGACCTAGCGGTCAAGGCTCTTCTGATGAAGGTGAGGATTCGACAAGTGAGCGAGATGAGGATGACATAGCCATGCTCACACGTAAGTTCAGAAAATTCATGAGAAAAGGAAGGTAAGAGCTTCATAAGAGGAAGGTCAAAGGTAAGAAATGGTTTCAAATCTAATTCTGAAAACTCTAAGAAATCTGATAAAATCATTTGCTATTCTTGCAATAAACCAGGACATTTCAAGAATGATTGTCCCGACATGTTCAGAAAAACCGACAAATGGAAGGGCAAGAAGAAAACAAGGTCATGGTGTCCACATGGAGCGATGAAGAGGAAAGTGATGATGGAACTAGCTCCTCGGACAAAGAAAAAGAAGATTCCTATCTTATGGCCAAAGGTGATGAAGAAACTGAGGTAAATTCTCCATTTAAAGATTATACAATTGATGATTGGGAGGATGCATATATATAACTCATGAAAAAATATGAAATATACAAAAAAGGAGAATAAATCATTGAAAAAGAAAATTAACTCATTTGTGCATGATCATGATATGAATGATAAGAATGCTCTACTTGAAACTGAAATTGAAGATCTTGAGAAAATGATTGAGAACTTGGAGGAAGGAAGAAAAAAAATGGCTGACTTGGAAATTGAAAATGAAGATTTGAGAAATGATATTGATAGCATGAAGCTAAAAATGCAAACCTATGAAAAAGACAGCAAATTGAGTAATGAAAAGTATGAAGTTGTCAAACAAGTCAACATTCAACTCCTGCAAAACATTGAAAACTTACAAAAAGAATTGAAGGATAAACAACAATCTTTGGAAAAATTTGTGGATGGAAGAGAAAACCTAGATGCTTTGCTAGGAACCAGAATGAACTTCAACAAGGAAGGGTTGGGTTTTGAACCTACAAACAAAAGGTCAATTGGGCTAAAAATAGTCACATTTGTTTCCTCTTCTGATGCTTCAACCTCAAAAACAACATCCAAAAGAAAAGAAAAGATTGAAGAGGTAGTAACTAAAATTTCAAAAAAGTTTGTCCAAAAACCTAAGAAAGGTCGACCTTCCCCGCAGCATAGGTCAACACTTCCTTGGCCATTGCATGCTCAATCTTCCAGATATCACCATAACTGGATTGCACAATCATATAGGCCAACACCACCCTACTTTTTGGGAAATTATGATTCATGTGTTCATCAATCTTATAAGTTTGAATCTCCTAGGTGGTAAAACAATCACTTTCAACCCAAAACCAACCAACGGCCTCAATGGTTTAAGAAGCAAACTTCCACAAAATTCAACAAAGAGCTTCTAAATAAAATGTGAATGTCAAAGCTGAAAAGAAAAACCAAATCCCTGCTCTAAGCAAACAAAACATGAATGTTAAGAAGGTTTTGATTCCAAAAGAAATGGTTTCATGTTTTAAAAATCTGAAGAGTTTGATAGGACCCAAATTTGGTTGGGTTCCAAACACAATTGCTTAATTACTTGTGCAGGAGTGTCTTGCAGCCATGTATAACAGGTGGTACCTTGATAGTGGTTGTTCAAGACACATGACTTGAGACAAATCAAAATTTTATCTCTTGGAGGAAAAGGAATGAGGATACGTCACATTTGGAGGGAACAACAAAGGAAAAATCATTGGAACATGTAATGTAGGTAACAACCTCTACAACTCCATTAGAAATGTGCTATGAGTTAAAGGTTTAAAATATAACTTACTCAGCATAAGTCAATTATGTGATAAAGGTCACAAAGTGTTGTTTGATTCTCATGAATGTAAAATCTTTGAACCAAAATCTGACAAAGTAAAATTTTCTGGTAAGAGAGTCAACAATGTTTAAATGATTGACTTAGATGATCCTGCTTATTTAAACCTTTGTCTTGCTGCACCAAAATCTGAGATTGCTTGGCTATGGCATCGTAGACTAGGACATGCTAGCTACAATATCTTACATAAAATGTTAAAGCATTCAATGGTGAAAGGGTTGCCTGAATTATCATTTAAACAAGAAAACAAATTGTGTGATGCATGTGCCCTAGGTAAACAAACAAGAAAATCTTTCAAAGGAAGATCTGAAAATACATCATCCAAACCACTCGAGCAGCAGGAAGCAGAGGGTGCCACGAATGCTCCCGAGCTCAAAATCAGGTACCGTCAGAGCCTTTGGAACTGTTGACAGGTCTACTTTGAAGCCGAACCAACGGGGATGCCAAATGAGGTTGGAGTAGTCCGGTGGCTTCTGAACACTGAAGGAGGGTCGGTGTAGATAGAGTGGAAGCAGAACCGCATGATTGGAGGAGAAAATTGATAACTTTCTGGTCCGGTCTCCAAATTAAACTCTGCTTCTTGGTGATGGTAGAGGACTCGAATTAGAAGACTTTTGCTGAAGAACTCTCGATCAGATTCGCAATAGGTTTGTCGCAGAAGAACTTCCACTCCGGCTCTCGCCTCCTGCCAGGGAAGATTCGCGCAGTCGGGGGAGAAAGGCTCTCCCGGGCAGCACCGTGCTCGGACTAAGATGAAACCACTGCCATTGCGAAGAGGATAGGCAGACGCTTCCAACGGTACCTCTTGGGACTTCAGCTTTGCCGGGATGTGGTCAGGGTTGCCTCTGCAAGCAGGTGGTCTTCTGCAGGTCGCCAGCTGCTTGGAGGATCTATCAATGGAGGTGGGAGAGGTGATGGAGAAGAGCAAGGGAGAATGGTGGAGATGAGAGAGAGAGGGGGGGCGACCCTAACCAAGGGGTGGGGTCTTGGGGGTGCCCTAGGGCTGTGGAGGGAAGGTGGATTTGAATTCAAATGGCCTAGGGAAGTGGTGGGTTGTATGGGGGAGAGGGAAGGGTGCTTGGGGAAGGGAAGAGGGTAGTTGGTGGTTGGAGGGTGGAGCAAGGATTGGAGGATTTCACCTTGGGGTTGGGGGGGAGTTAAATGAGTGTATGGGGAAGGGGGAGGGGTCTTAATGATAGGTGAATGGGGAGGAGAGAGAAAATTTCAAAATTTGGGGTGAGGGGAGAGAGAGAGAGGGGGGGACCCCTTAGAGAGAGAGAGAGAGAAAGAGATAATGAGAGAGAGATCTAGAGGGATGTGGAATTTTGGATTTCAATATTCATGCCAAAGTTGTTACATATGAGAGGAGTGGGGGCCTATTTATAGGCATTGGACTTTTCCTAGGATGAAAATGACCCTGACTAAACAACTATTGACCAAACACTCCAAGGGAGGGGCACCCTTGGGCCTAGCCCATTAGTTGGGCCCAATAGCCTAACAAACCAATATAATGACACAAGACTTTGGTAGATAACCTACTAACCTAGGTACATGACTCAAATAAAGGAAAAATTACATGATGATGACTCAAATAAAATGTAAAAATTACATGACTAGACTCAAAAAATTATGATGAACATAATGGAGCACGCTGATGAGCAATCTGAGCCTCAAAAGAAGTGGAGGGGGCGAGGGATGCCCCCATCACTATTAGTCTAAAGTATACTAAACAAAATCTTCTAAAGAACTTACCCGAAATTATGACTCCTTACCTTGATTCTTCACGAGCCAAAAGTAAGGGTCGCTCAGTTCAGAACTAGGTCCTATTTATAGGGTTTTGGCTAAGGTTTGAAGATTAGATCGATTCTAGAGTCCTTAATTTGCCAGAACCTAATCCCTAAGAGTCCTTAGTAATGTTATAAGCTCTCCCAAGTTGATCTCTTGTAGATAGGATCCCAAAGTTCCAATCTTTTTGCTCGTTCTTCCATTCACGGAATTGACAGGGTGTAACGCATCAAGACTGGTGCGTTACGTGGCAGTGACGGTCGCACGATTGACTGCTACATCCAACGTGCACAGAATTCAACATAAATCAAATTCTTTTATGAATTATCCATATTATTATCCATAAAAATAGTATTTATCCTTAAAATACGTAAATAGGCTAAATAACCTTCTAGAATATGGGCCAAACTTTATGGGCTTGGTCTATAAACCTTTTAGATTTTATTTAAATAGGCTAGGTTAATTATTTAACACATTTAGGCCTTATAATGACTTATAAATTCAATAATCCTTTTATTAATCTATTTAGCCCTTATAACTCCTAATAAATTCCAGAAAATAATCCCAATTTACTTATATAAATTTTGGGGCACTACACCCTCCCCCACTTAGAAGAATTTGGTCCCCAAGTTCAATACATGGATTATGGAGAGTGTACTTACAGTTAAATAATTTTGGGAATCTTTTCCGGATAGCTGCTTCGGTTTCCCATGTTGCTTCATATGGCCATGTTTTCTTCCATTTAATCTTGACCATAGGAATAACTTTATTTCTTAGTTGACGCACTTCCCGTTCCAGAATTTTTATTGGCGGTTGCTCGTACCTCATATCCTTCTGAATCTCCAGATTGTCATAAGTGATAATATGGTCATGATCATATACATGTTTCTTTAGCATAGAGACGTGAAATACGTCATGAACTCCTGCTAATTGTGGAGGTAAAGCCAGTTTGTAGGCCACTTCACCGACCCTTTCAAGAATTTCAAACGGGCCAATGAACCTTGGAGTTAGCTTGCCCTTAATGCAAAATCTTCGATTACCATGACCTGGAGAAAAATTGAGATACACATGGTCTCCTACTTGAAATTCCAAGTCGCGTCTTCGATTATTAGCATAAGATTTCTGCCTATCTTACGCCATCTTTATTCTCTCTTGAATGAGCTTGATCTTCTCTGTAGAATCCCTGATAAAATCGGGGCCTAGGAATTGTATTTCCCCTATTTCATTCCAACATATTGGTAATCGACAACTTTTTCCATATAGAACTTCAAAAGGTTCCATTTGTATACTGGCCTGATAACTGTTGTTATATGCAAATTCTACTACAGATAAGTGATCATGCCAACTACCTCCAAAATCAATAACACAAGCCCTGAGCATGTCTTCTACCACTTGATTCGTTCTTTCTGTCTGACCATCAGTTTGTGGATGAAAGGCTGTGCTGAAATTCAATCTAGTCCCTAGTGACTGTTGTAGACTAACAAGATTTGCCAAGCATGTAAATAACAAGTCAAGTCATGTGAATTGGCTATTATAATATCAAACAAGTAAATACCTATTCTGGGCCACGCAAGTATGTCATGTCAAGTCATGTCAAGCACTATAGAGTTTGTGGAATGCCATAAATCATGCTAGTCATGCACTTCGGTGCAATGTCACACTGTGATCAATCAACTCCCATGGACACAAGTACTTTCGGGTGCTCCTCCTAGGACAAGATCGGGCCCTATATGCATAAGCATTGAGTCATGTATACTTTTAGACATCCACTATTGTTATAGCCAATATAGAGTTCCAAAGGAATAAACTATTATAGGATGATAAGGTTGATTTCACGAATGAAGGAGTTTGGGGGCAGAACTTGAACAAGTACGACACATTGTTAAATCACATGAGAAACCAAGACATATTAGGGAACTGGGTAATTGGCGTCCACTCAGTCTCCATCGATTACCGAAATAGAGCCCATTGTGTGGTCGCTAATTCTTATGAACAGTATAGGCTCGATGAAATAGCGTCCTGGTTCAGGTCGCTAAATCAGTGAAATAGCGCCACTGTCCAGGTCGTGAATTCCTTTTGGCGCCCAAGGCATGGTCGCTAATTACTGACAGAGACAGACTTCTTAAAAGAGGCCAGAAATAGTGCTCTATGATGGCTAAAGCATCATGTTTCTTTAGAGTGACATGACAAGTAAAAGGTTCCAGGGTTTTTAGGGTACAACTTGCTCCGCTGCCTTGAGGGAATCCAAGGCTAGCGTAGACTTACGGAGGTCTCAATGAAGAAAGTACCAGTCCAAAGGAAGGAATATCCCGTGGAGGGTCCAATCATCACCAAGAGTTGAGTGTGTAACTGATAGAAACAAAACATGGACTCCATCTACGGATATGAGATGAGAGTGCCAAGTAAACCCGCGATATGGGCCTGAAAATGTGATGGAAATAAAGAGATGAGAATTGACGACCATTCAGATGGGCGCGCAATCATGATTGTGCGTTCGTGTGAGGTGTCGCTTAATCAATTATCTTAACCGAATTTCAAAGAAAATCCTCAGATTTAGTGACTTAGTGAACTGGCGCTCATTCTAGTAAATTCCAAAAATCAACATAATTCATTCTAAATAGCGACATTGTAAAAGGGCGCTCAATCATTAAATAAAGTCTATTATTCCGTCACAGCTTCAGGATTTTCATACATTTTCTATTTTATTAACTTTTATACAAAACAGTGCCTTCTTAGGAGGGCACTCAATCATTAATAGGCGACTGGGTGACAGTCATTCATTTTTTCTTTGATGTTGTGCATCGGGCAGGTACATTCCTAGACTCATAGCACTGTTCATATACTTTAAGTTTACATAATCAGGAAGGTGAAGACATGGATAGATAGATAAAAATATCAAGAATCTAGAAACATGCTCATGCAATAATTTTAACATTAGGTTACTGGAGAGGGGGATTTCCGCAGCACACCACAAAGGCAGCCCAACAAGACCTACAAGGTCCAACCGGGCGAGCCCACCCAAGTGATAGCCCACAGGGCCCACTTCGGGAGAAAAGCCCAATAAATAAAGACTCGAGGAACCAACTCTCCCCGGCGGCCTTCTAGGCTCAGAGGGCCCGAGACAACGGTCAGGTCGCATGGAAGGTCCGGTCTAAAGCCCACTCTCCGACCGAGAGAAAGAGACTCCAGCCGACCTATCCGACCCCACCTTCGCCGGGCCATGCCTATCGCTCGGACACAAGCCAGCATCCCCGTAGCTCGGTGAGACCGCTTGATTATCTGCAGGTGCGGCCGTTCAGAGTCCTCCGCCAGCGGGAGAGTCATGGGAGCTGCCGAACTCCAAGGGGATAACGCCCCCACGATCCGGCCATGAAAGTCCCCGCTGAAGACGTAACTCCCGCCGGGAAGCCCTCAGCTCACCGGACTCTTAAAAGGCGACGCACTATTTAAGCCAGGGATACCCTCCGGAAGATGGTAAGATGAACTAGCCATTCACATACCCTAAGCTCCTGAGCACGATTCGCTTCACCCTTGGTGGAGAGGATTCTCGCGCATCAGCTCTCTCCTCCCCCGTTATCGCTTCCACCATCGCTCTACTGACTTAGCCATCGGAGGGTTTTCCCCCAGGGAGATCCCCTGGGCCCTCTGATACGTTTCCCTTCTCTTGCAGAAACATCTTCTGGTGATCTACAGCCCGCTCAGGACACAGCGCGAGATTCCGCCTCTTCATCTGGCGCCGTCTGTGGGAAACGCACGAAGAGTCAAGATGGTGAGAAAAAGCTCAGGGAGGAGATCCGCCGGCGGGGCAGGTAAGGCTGTGGCAGCGGCGGGAGGCGTCCCCCCTAGGGTCTCGCAGAGCCCCCCCTCCAACGCCAGCGTCCCCACTAACGGACCACCACCCCCCCCGGCGGAGACAGGGGCACCCCTCGACGGTGGCGCCAACGCCTTCCAAGCCCTCAACGAGAAGATGGACGTCCTCGTGGAGCTCATGAGGGCCCAGGCGGCCCGGGACGCGAGGTCCCGCGCCCCGTCAGGAAGTCCCCCTCGAAGGAGTGCAACGCAGCACACCGCCGGAGGCCGCTTCACCCTCCGCGGCCGACAGCTCCTCCGCAACGACGTCGGAGGACCCTCGCAAGCTCCGCCTGCGGAGCAAGAGGCTTCCTCCACGCCGAGGAGAGGGAAGCAGGGGGCGAGGCCGCCGCGCCCGGGCACCAGTGCTCCGGGAGATCGCCACGACGCCCCCCCCAGCCCCACGGCGCGGCCACAGCCGGAACTGTCCCTCCGGCTACGAGATTTTGAAAGACGGTTCGCAGAGCAAGAGCGCGCTCTCCGCGCCCTGCAGAAGACCTCTTTCCCGGAGGACGAGGAGAAATCCCCTTTCTCCGAGTACATCTTGAAGGCAGAGGTCTCTCCTAGAGCCTCCATCCCAACCTTCAAGCTCTACGACGGCCAGGGCGACCCAGCCGACCACTACGACAGCTTCGACGCCCTGGTGACCCTGCATGGAACGCCGGATCCCATCAAATGCCGAGCCTTCGCGGCCACCCTGGTCCAGGGCGCTCAGGCATGGTTCCGAGCCCTCGCCCCGGGGTCCATCCGAGACTTCAGGCAATTCGGGCGAATTTTCAAGGAGAGCTTCGCCGGTAGCGCCCCCCCAAGGTCAGTAGCGGGGCTCCTGGCTCTCAAACAGGCGCAAGGGGAGAGGCTCCGGACTTACGTCCACCGATTTAAATCGGAAGCCCTTAGGATCCCCCGCCTGGATGTGGCCTCAGCCACAACCGCACTGACCGGGGGCACCCGGGACGAGAATCTCCGCCGCGAGCTTGTCCTCCACCCTCCCTCGACCCTTGCCGAGCTAGTGACTCTGGCACTGCGCCACGCCGAGTGCGAAGAAGTACTCAGCGCCTGCCGAGACACAACCGGCTCGGGTCGGGAGGGGGACAAAAAGCGGACCTCCGAGCCAAACCCTGGCTCGAGTAAGAAGCGCGATCGAGAAGGAGAGCGCAAGAGAAAGTACGAGCGGTATACCCCCTTGACCGCACCAGTCTACGAGATCTATGAAGACATCAAAGACTCGGGACTTCTCCGCCAGCCCGAGCCGATGAGGTCGAAGAACCGCAAGCGGGACAGGCATTGCCTGTTCCACGGCGACCACGGGCACCACACCGGAGATTGCCATCAGCTCCAAGACGAGATCGAGCGCCTCATCCGTCTGGGGCATCTAGCCCGGTTCACAACCGGGCACAAAGAAGACCGAGACGCCGCAGAGGAGATCGACAACGCCCCCCGAGGGGTCCACATCAACGTCATCTCCGGAGGAGCGGCATCGGGAGGCGACACCAGCCGAGGAAGGAAACGTCATGCCGAGCGGGCCAGCCGAGCCTTAGAGCCCCCCAAAGGCCCGCCAATGGAGCCCCAGGTCATAGTCTTCTCCGACCAAGACCTGGAAGGGCTGAGCACCCCGCATGACGATGCCCTCGTTATCTCGGCCACGATAAATCACTGCAATGTAGATAGGATTTTGGTTGATAATGGGAGCGCCCCCGATGTATTATCTTATGACTATTTTCTCAAGATGGGGGAAGACCCATCCAAGCTCCGCCCGATCCGAACACCCCTGTGCGGGTTTAATGGCCTGGCCACCTACCCCGAGGGAGCCCTAAGCCTGCCGGTCACTATCGGCACCCCACCCAAAACCGTTACGGTCATAGTGGACTTCATAGTGATTAAAGGTATGATAGCGTACAACGCCATTTTCGGCCGAAAAATTCTCAGCCGAATAAAGGCCGTACCATCTACCTATCACCAAAAAATGAAGTTTCCCACCAAAAATGGGTTGGGGGAAGTCCGAGGTAACCAGGCCACGGCTAGAAGGTGCTACAATATCTCGGTGGAAGCCTCAAGGCCGGACGGGAAGGATAAGGGCCCCAGGGGAGTCGAAGGAAAAACCGTGACCACCGAGCCCGGTGGCGAATTATTAACGGTATTCCTGAACGACGACCCGGCCCTTGGAGTGAGGATCGGTTCCGACCTACCACCGAAGGAACAGCAGCAATACAAGGAGTTTCTTTCTGGGTACGTCCGGGTCTTCGCTTGGTCCGACGATCAACTCCCTGGTATACCAGAGGAAACTGTGATGCACAAGCTTAACCTCGATGCCACCGTGAGACCCGTACAGCAGCGGAGGAGGAAGCATGCGCCCGAGAAACAGGCGATCATCAAGGCGCAGGTCACCAAGGGACAAGAGACTGGTCTTTTCAGACCGGTCCTGTACCCAACGTGGCTAGCCAACGTCGTCCTGGTGCCGAAGACCACCGGCAAGTGGCGAATGTGCGTAGACTTCACCGATCTGAACAAGGCCACCCCCAAGGACTGCTATCCGCTACCGAGCATCGACCAACTGGTTGACTCAACCTCGGGCAACGAGATACTCAGTTTCCTGGATGCCTATTCGGGTTATCATCAGATCCGAATGAACCCTGAAGATGTCGAGAAGACCGCCTTCATCACCGACTACGGCGTGTACTGCTACACCCGGATGCCCTTCGGATTGAAGAATGCTGGAGCCACATACCAGCGACTGGTCAACCATATGTTCGAGGGACAGTTAGGTCGGAACGTCGAAGCCTACATCGACGACATGCTCGTCAAGACCCCGAGGGCTCACGATCACCTCACCGACCTGACCGAGACTTTCGGCACCCTCATGAAGTACAGCATGAAGCTCAACCCCGCCAAGTGTGCCTTTGGAGTAAGATCCGGGAAGTTCCTGGGTTTCCTGGTCACTCAGCGGGGGATCGAAGCAAACCCTGACAAGGTCCAGGCCATCCTGGACATGCGCCCGCCCACGTGCATTAAAGACGTCCAGCGTCTGACGGGGCGTGTCGCCGCTCTCAGTCGTTTCCTGTCCCGTGCGGCCGAACGATGCTTGCCCTTCTTCAAGCTAATGAGGGGGCCTAAAATAGCGTCTGCTACGTTCGCATGGGACGGGGAATGCCAGACAGCGTTCGCCGAGCTCAAAGAGCTCCTAGCTTCACCCCCGGTGCTTTCCAAGCCCGTTGCGGGCGAGGTTTTGCTGCTCTATCTCTCGGCGACGCCATCAACGGTCAGCTCGGTCCTAGTCAGAAATGACTCGGGAGTCGAGAGGCCGGTCTACTACACCAGCAAGGTGCTCGGCGAGGCCGAGCGGAGGTACCCCGCAACCGAGAAACTCGTGCTAGCGTTGGTTACCTCCGCAAAGCGCCTCCGACCCTACTTCCAGGGGCATCCCATCACCGTGCTAACCGGCGAGCCACTGAAGAAGATTCTGGCCCACCCCGAGGCCTCGGGGCGACTTGTCAAATGGGCCATCATGCTCGGGGCATACGACATCTCGTATCGGCCACGATCAGCTATCAAGGGGCAAGCGCTCGCCGACTTCATCGCCGAGAGCACCGTTCCGGTCGAGGACAGGCCTCCGACAGCAACCGGGCCAACCTGGGAGCTGTTCGTCGATGGATCGTCCAACTCGGTCGGCAGCGGCGCAGGGATCCTCCTAAGGTCCCCCGAAGGAATAGAGTTGCAGTACGCCCTAAAGTTCAACTTTCCGGCGTCCAACAATGCTTCCGAGTACGAGGCCCTTATCTCGGGGGCCCGCATGGCCCGACGGTTGGGGGCTGAGCGAGTCAGGATCCACACCGACTCCCAGCTGGTCGCAAGCCAGGTCAGTGGCGAGTACGAAGCTCGGGAGGCACCTATGATCAAATACCTCCAGTTGGTCCGGAGCCTGGCCCAGCAGTTCGAGGAGTTCGAGGTAGTCCGAATAGCTCGGGAGCAAAACTCTCGGGCGGACGCCCTCTCCCGACTGGCCTCCTCCCTAGACCCGGAAGGTACACGATCGGTCCTCCTAGAAGAGCTAGAGCGCCCGAGCATAGACTCGGAGCTCCTCGCCATTGACTCGGCCACTCCCGACGACTGGCGCTCCCCCTACCTATCCTGGCTACGAGACTCCCAGGAACCCTCCGACTCTCGAGAAGCCCGCCGGATGAAGTACCAAGCTCGGCGCTTCGTCATCCTCGACAACGCCCTCTACCGAAGATCGTTCTCCGGGCCCCTTCTGAAGTGCCTCGGCCCCGACGAAGCGAGCCAAGCTATTGAGGAGATTCATCGAGGCCTGTGCGGAGCACATTCAGGAGGTCGGTCGCTGGCCAGAATCCTGCTAAGGCAAGGATACTGGTGGCCGACCCTCCAGCGCGACTGCACGGCTTACGTACAACATTGCGACCGTTGCCAGCGGTTCGACCATTTGGTCCACCAGCCGGCCACGGAACTTGTCACCCTTACCGAGCCCTACCCTTTCGCTCGGTGGGGGATCGACATCCTTGGGCCATTCCCAACGGCTCAATCCCAGAAGAAGTTCATCATCGTCGCCATCGACTACTTCACCAAGTGGATCGAGGCTGAAGCAACAGCGAGGATCACCGAGACAGTCGTCTGGGGTTTCGTATGGAAATCGATCATTTGTCGCTTCGGCATCCCCCGAGTGATAGTGAGCGATAACGGGCGGCAATTCGACTCTCGATACTTCCGAGATAGATGTGCCGACCTAAATATCCGCAACCACTTCACTTCGGTCGCCCACCCTCAGGCCAACGGGCTGGTTGAAAATGCCAACAAGACCATCTTGAAGGGCATAAAAACCAGACTCGGCAAGGCTAAGGGTAGCTGGCTCGAGGAACTGCCTAGCGTACTATGGTCGCACCGAACGACCCCCAGAACGGCAACCGGTGAGACCCCTTTTCAACTGGTATATGGCACCGAAGCCGTCGTTCCATTGGAAATCGCCAATCCGTCTCTCCGAGTGATCAGCTTTTTGCCCGAGGCAAACGAGCAGAAGCTGCTCGAGAACCTCGACCTGGCAGACGAACTCCGAGAGATCGCGAACGTCCGAGCTACGGAGTACCAGCGCCGCCTCACTCGGTACTACAACGCCAGGGTCCGAGGCAGACAATTCCGACCAGGGGACTTCGTCCTCAGGAAGGCAGAAGCCTCTCGACCACTAGAGGCGGCGGGCAAGCTATCCCCCAATTGGGAAGGCCCCTACCGAGTGATCGAGACGCTCGGGAAAGGTGCGTACAGGTTAGCCACAATGGAAGGGGAACCCATTCCCCGGACATGGAACGCAACCACACTACGCAGATTTTATTTCTGAATACTGTATCAACAAATTGGGTAAAATAAACCCCCTTATCTTTCGCATTCATTCAAGATAACTGTTGGTACATCAGAAAGGCAACTGCCAATACATTACATAACAAAAAGCGAAAATCCATCTGGCACCGCAGCAAACGGCCATCGCCCGGTCGACCCGGTCTTGACCTTCTCGCATCCAGCCACTGACTCTGCCTCGCGTAGAAACTGGCTCGGACAAGAGATGGTCGACCCAGTTGGCTCGGGTGGTCCGTGACAAAGGTGACAGAGGGACGGCAAGGAGAAGGCCACCTTTCACGCAAGGAAGGCTACCTTCCAAGTTGGCAACAACCTGGAAAAAGGGCACGCCGCGACGGTCCCCTTTCTTCCAAACTGCCAACTCTTTGGAGGCGAACAGAAAGCAAGCAGCCCCCGAAGAGTGAAAGAAATGAAGAACAAAAGAGAGAGAAAGAGGCAGCGGACGGGGGTGAGGAAGGGACTGGAGCCGCCTCCTCCCCTCCCACGGAGGGGAATGGCGGCCGGCATCCCTAACTCCCCCGTCCACCCTCCATCTCGGCGTCCGCCCGGAAGCCTCGCCGGAGCCAAGAGGAGGCAAACGGCGTGCCCCCGCACGTCGAAGCCCTCTCCCGATCCGCGCGGTGACCGTCGGACCCGTCTCATGCACGCGCGGCGACCGTGGGACCCGACCAATATTCCAGGATAGCTGGAACTGGCCGCTCCCCGTCGTCTGCAGCATCACCTTCTGAAGGGTCCTCCATGCTCCGATCGCGGCGGCTGCAACGCAAAGCGAAGACGAGGGAATAAGAGCAGACCGCCGGCGAAGTCCTAAGTGTTAAGAGAGAAGGAGCACCCTTCGGTCCTTTTTATAGGCCAAGGGAGGCCACGCGCCTTAAATGACTCCCCCCTCGAAAACACGCTACAGGACCTCCCTGGGAAGGTCACCTCAAAATCCTTGCCCCCCGCCCTAGCGGGATTCGCGAAGCACCTCGACTTTCAAAGCATGGTAATACGGAAGGACGCCCGCCAGAAGTCTCCCGAATCGACGTGCGAAAACGGCGCAAAAAATATCGGCACTTTCCAACTGCCCCGATACGCCAACCAAATCACAGCAAAGATAGCGATCAAATAAAGTAAGTTATTTATTGCCTCCCATAAAAGCCTCTTACAACAAAGAAGACGAACAAAAAGAGGAAGGGGCAAAATAAAACAAAATACATCAGGCCTCGGGCCCACTTTGAAGCTCGGGAACCGCAGTAGGGGACGCGTCACCCCCGGTACCCTCGGCGACGGCCGGCCCGGACACTGACCTCGCCTGTGCGAGAACTGTCCCGGTCGCGAGCCCTCCCGAGGCCTCCGGAGCTGGTGACCCCGCAGGGGGCGACTCCTCCGGTGCTTCCCCGGCCGAAGATGAGGAGCTGGAATCTGACTCGTCCGAGTCATAACGCTGGCCATAAGGAAAATCACCTCCGGCCAGGTGCTCATTAGCATAGTTCATCGCCCGGCGATAGCCCTGCTTGAACCCCTTTCGAGCACCCCGGCGGAGCGCTACCTCGTAGTAGGGTAGGGCGGCTGCAATCAGGTCGGCCGAGTAAGCTTCCGAGCCTTTATAGCGCTCGATCGCCTCCGCCTCGACCTGCCGGTCCCGAGCCCGCTCCGCCTCGGCCGCACGCTCTTCCGCCCTCGCCAGACGCTCCTCCAGCTCGGTCATCCTCCGCTCGGCCTCGGTCATCCGACCCTCCGCCCGGGCTCGGTCCGCCTCGGCCTCAGCGCGAAGGCGCTCCGCGTCCTCCGCCCGATCCTGCAGCTCGCCGCGCTCAAGCTCCCAGAGGCCATCCAGCTCGATGTGACGTTGACGCTCGTCTTCTAGACGTTTGCTCTTCCTCTCGAGCGATTCTTGGGCCCTTGTCAGCTGCTCGGCCAGTACCTCGGCTTCCCGTCGGCTCGACCGCGCCAACTCCCTGAATGCAAGGAACTCCCGCCGGAGCCCCTCGTGCTCCCCCTCGAGTCGGGCCAGTTTCCCCTCGCATCCACCAAGGGTCCAGGCGAGCTTCGACCGCTCCGCCTCCGTCCGGGCGTGCGCCTCTGCCATCACGGCCGCTGTCCGAGCTATAACCAGGCCGCCCTCCATCAGGATGTCAAGGACCCCGGCAGGAGTGCTGCGCTTTTCTCCTCCCCTCGTCCTATCGGCGATCGACCGGCAGATCCGGTACAGATCACCCGAGACACCAAGCCTGACCAGAGCTTCCGGCAAAGGGGACCGCTCCACCCTGGGCACCCCGCCAGAAGGCCCTGTTGTGGCGGCGAAACTAACCGCCCCGCGCACCACGGTCGGTTGGGGTTGCAACGCCTCCCCGGGCGAACCCCCACCCTCGACCGGCGCCGCGGGATCAACGGCACCAGAAACTGCCGGCACTTGGGGTTGCGACGCCCCCGCGGGCACACCCCCATCTGCTCCGACCGAACTCTCGGTCCCAGCGCCGGCCACGCCGGCATCGGCCCCTTCTGTCCCTACAGAGGGGAGAGCCGACCCATCACCTCCCTCTGCGGGGCCCCTGGTCTCCTCGGCCCCCTCTCGCTCGGCAGATGGGAGAGCCAGCCCAGAAGGGTCGGCCCCATCCTGCCCCCGAGAGGGGAGCGCCGCCGAGCCAGAGTCGCCCCCGACGGCGGTAGGAAGACCGGCTTTCCTGGCCCTCTTCCTGGCCTTCGCGGCCTCCCGCAATTTCCCCACCAGGGGATCCTTGCGCTTCAGGCCGGTCGATCGAGAAGTCCCCTCGGGAGCCGCCCCCTTGCCCTTATCTCGGGCATGAGCGCGACCCGCCGAGACATCAGGTTCGTCGGCTGCCGAGTCTTCTCCCAGATCGATGACCTCGGCCGCCTCCTCCAGAGGCTCCCGCCTCACATCTGCAACAAGAAGAAGCCCCGGTCAGGAGGAGGAAAAAGAGTTACCACCCCAGAAGAAGAGCCTCAAGAGCCGTACCTGACGACGTCAACCGCGAGAGAAGACACCGTTCGATGTTCTCCGGCGTCACCAGCTCCTCAGTCGATTGGCGATTCTCCAACAGACGGGTAGCCTGCTGCTCCACGTGGGGAGGGAACTCCTCCTGGCGAGGGGGCAGATTCGGGTGAAAATTGGGCGAGGTCCGGCATCTCCAGATCTCGTCCGTCGCCACCGCCTTCACCTAGAAGAATTGAGTCTTCCACCCCTTGTGCGAAGAATCCTTCGCCGCGAGCGAGATGCAGCTCCTGTTCCTTTGCGCCTGGATGAAGTAAAAACCTTTCCCAGCCGATGGATGTGCCTTCAGCTCGAAGAAGAAGTGGAAAAGGTCCAGAGACGGGAAGATGCCGCGTTGATGGCACAAGATCCCAAAGGCAGAAAGAAGAAGATAGGAGTTGGCCACCAACTGGATAGGCGCCAACCGGAAAAAAGTGAGAAGCTGCAGTACGTAAGGATCGAAAGGAAGCCGGAATCCACTCTTCCAGGCCAAAAGGAAGGTGCAAATGTGCCCATCGCGGTCGTCCAGACTCGTCTCATATGGAGTGGCAACAGCAAAGCTATAGCGGAAAGGTAGACGGAAACGGTGCTCCAGCCTCCGCACCTCCGCTTCTCCCAACTCGCTACAGTTGGGGACGGGATCGCGCCTCACGGGCACAAGCTCCGGACTCTGATCCGCCATCGGATCGGGAGAAGATCCCTCGTACGAGCTTAAAGACTCTGGGGGAGAAGGAAGCTGTCGGACCGCCTCCGCGGTTATCCTCGCCAACTCTTCAAACGCCGCCGCAAGGCTCCGCGTCTCCGCTGTGCTCTCACGGCGCATCAAGAAGCAAGGAAAGCCTAAAACCCTGGAAGCCTAGAACGATGAACAGCGCCCCCTATAAACCCTTGAGGGTGGCGGCGCACCGTTCTGTGCTCCGAGAAAAAGGGGGGCCCCTTCGTTTCAAATCCATCAGGATCATCATTACGGGCCTCGGCGATCGCTATAAGCGGCTACATAACGCCAACGGAATTCCACCCACCTGAGCCACGCCTGTCCAAAGCCTCGAAAAACTACTCATCCGAGCCTCCTTGGCTCGGGAGTAGGAGGGGGACAAGTGGAGAGGGGGATTTCCGCAGCCCACCACAAAGGCAGCCCAACAAGACCTACAAGGTCCAACCGGGCGAGCCCACCCAAGTGATAGCCCACAGGGCCCACTTCGGGAGAAAAGCCCAATAAATAAAGACTCGAGGAACCAACTCTCCCCGGCGGCCTTCTAGGCTCGGAGGGCCCGAGACAACGGTCAGGTCGCATGGAAGGTCTGGTCTAAAGCCCACTCTCCGACCGAGAGAAAGAGGCTCCAGCCGACCTATCCGACCCCACCTTCGCCGGGCCATGCCTATCGCTCGGACACGAGCCAGCATCCCCGTAGCTCGGTGAGACCGCTTGATTATCTGCAGGTGCGGCCGTTCAGAGTCCTCCGCCAGCGGGAGAGTCATGGGAGCTGCCGAACTCCAAGGGGATAACGCCCCCACGATCCGGCCATGAAAGTCCCCGCTGAAGACGTAACTCCCGTCGAGAAGCCCTCAGCTCACCGGACTCTTAAAAGGCGACGCACTATTTAAGCCAGGGATACCCTCCGGAAGATGGTAAGATGAACTAGCCATTCACATACCCTAAGCTCCTGAGCACGATTCGCTTCACCCTTGGTGGAGAGGATTCTCGCGCATCAGCTCTCTCCTCCTCCCGTTATCGCTTCCACCATCGCTCTACTGACTTAGCCATCGGAGGGTTTTCCCCCAGGGAGATCCCCTGGGCCCTCTGATACGTTTCCCTTCTCTTGCAGAAACATCTTCTGGTGATCTACAGCCCGCTCAGGACACAGCGCGAGATTCCGCCTCTTCAGTTACATAGATATTTAATTTTTAAACATGGTTAATTATTAATTCTGTTTACAGTAAATAGTAGCAAGGGTAGGGTCGCACATTAAACTGCGCCCCAAAGGCTGTCGCCAATTATAAACTGGCGACCTTGTGAGAGGTCATTTATTAATAGACGGCCAACGCTTGGTCACTATTTTTATGCAAGCCATAAATCTTAAAAAAAACTACGTAAAACGACTGACAGGAGATATAAACTATGATAACTTGATTATATGCATGTATTATACTTATACGACGGGTTTGTGCTTCAAATATTTAGAAAACCTACCTTTGACTGAAGACGAACATAGAAGAATTAATACTGCAGCAATAGTAGAAGACGATAGTAGCAACAGGCTATGGCAACATCCATAGTAGAGGATGAACAACCCTGCGCAGAGAATAAGACTTCACAGCAGTAGGAGAAAGATGGCAATCAGTGCAATCGGTCAGTGCGCCAATCGACGATGAAGATGCTTAGCAACAACCGTGTTAGCGGTATTTCACGGCAACTATGATGGGAAGAGGATGACCACACCCTTTCTACAACGTTTGTAGCGAGATGGCGACTAAGGCAGAAGAGCAGTCGCAGTAGTACGACGATGTAACGACGGCAGGAAGGATGACTACATCGGCAACGATGGCCACGATCATATATAGCAACACGCAGAGGATGTCGTCGATTAGTAGCAGTAGCACAGTTTACAGAAGCAATAAATAGGCTTTTGTCGATCGAATAGGGCCTTTTGTAGACGAGAAGGCCTACTTCTGTGTACAGAAACCTAATGAGATTTAAACTTCCCACATAAGAATCCTAACTAGTCTAAAGTTTCTCATGTATATCACTACAAGAAAAATGGGAAATTCTGACGTCCATTTGCCGTCACAAATATGTCGGAGATACATCGCATTGTGAATTTTTGACGTATTTCTGACGTATTTACGATGGAATATGGACGTCGGAACTCTTATGTCGCAAATTTTTGACGTACTAAAATAGCGTCACCAATGGGTCCGAAATTATTGACGAAACTATATCGTCAAAATTATGGTGGCTTTTTATGTCGGTAATTAATTATAGGAAAATTAATTAATCATTGCAATGGAACATAATTTAGTTGAAAATAGGTCTAAAGTTTTCGACGTATTTCTGATAGATATATTATGTCGTCGCAAACATAGTGGTTAAATTACTTCCGACGAAAGGTATTTTGGTGGGAAATACGTCGTTAATTTTTGACGTATTTCTATCGGATAAATAATACATTGAAAACATGTGGGTCAAATTAGTTCCGACGAACTATTATTGTGTAAAAAATACATCATTAATGCTCGACGAATTTGAGACGGATAATTAATACATCGGAACTAGTTTGAATCAAATTACTTCCGATGAAACTACCTTGGGTCGAAAAGACATCGTTAATGTTCGACGTATTTGAGACGGATAATTAATACGTCGAAACTAATGTGTATCAAATTTGTTCCGATGAACATTTAGTTGGTCGAAAATACGTCTGAACCTTTCGACCGATTTGCGCTGGAAAATAAATACGTTAGGAAATAAGTACGTGAAATTAGTTCTGACGAATTGTTAGTTGGTCAAAATTCCGTCGAAAATTTTCTCCACATTTTTTTATATATTTTAAAATTTTAAAAATCTATTTAAAGCTACAATTATACACCATAATCGACACAACTTAACATAAAACACGCAATAAACAATATATATAGCACACAATATGATAAAATCCTATTGTAAATTAGAATAAAGAACGTCCACAATACATAAATCTTTGAATAAAAAAAGTTACAGTTACATTAATTGAAATGTATCATTTTTTCACAATATCATTAAAAAAATCAAGAGATATCCACTTCATCATCCTCATTCGTCATTCGCAGCATCTCCACCATCACCGGCTTACGAGGATCCTACATCACAAAAAATTAATAATAAATAGATTTTAATAAATATAATTATTAATAAATCTAGTGAAATATCCTTTTGATTTTCTAAGGCCGAAAGTAGATAACATGAAGATGATTTCTTTCACTCTCAAATGTGAATTCTTTGAACTAAGTAGTAATGTTATTGTTGTGCCCTGTGGTTTTGATGATGTCTAACACTATGAATCATATTATGATAATGATTTTTTATATCATGAATTTGATGTGTGCTGGCTAATGTCGATATATTTTCTAATGCCTTGAACTGCATTTTCATATGAAGGCTTGAAAAGTTGTAATGTCAATGTTATGAATGCTTGAACTGTTATGTCTGTATGCTTGAAGAATGTCTACTTGAAGAACTGTAATATCTGAAGAATTCAGGTAAGCATAAGTATGGCAGTGTCACAGCAGCCCTATAAGCAACTCTGTAAAAAAGCCTCCAATCGCTGAAGAAACAAGCTGATATATCACCTTAAGATAGACTCTATACTCGCTGAAGAATAAGGTTGCAAAATATCCCTTAAGGCTGACAAATGTGCATTACGGGTGACATATACTACCTTAAGGGTAACAAATAGATGGACTAGGTGAATAATAGGCAACGATGGTGACAAATAGCAGTGCAAAGGTGTATAATAGGCAGCAGATGTGAAACAGCTGAAAACTAAGAACCTCAAGCTGACTCAGAAGGGCTTACAAGTCGACTTCTGACAGAAGAATTAACAGAATGAAAGAAGACTTATTAGCTACGGATTAAGGGTGAAAATAGGTGGACAAAGCTGACAAATGGCTGTATAGTAGTGTGAAATGGTTGTTCAGTGGTGTAAAGTGGCTCATGGCTCTGACATTTGAAGAATGATCAAACTGGTTGAAGAGAATGATTCCCTCTGTGCTTCAGAGGAAGAGAGGACTGGTCCTCTAGTTGTGGGTAACTGGGTGTTACTCACGGTTCCTTCTAATTTGATCAGAAGAAGAGAGGAGAGTGTTCTTCTAGGTCAAGCTGTAAGTCAGCATTTGTTTGCAGACTGAGTTTACGGTTATTACTGTTGCAAGGGGAAGCCATACTCAGGTTTGAGTGTGGGGGGGACGTAGATCTGCGTGGCAGATTGAATCACCTAAAAATCCTGTGTGTCGTGATTTGCAATGGTGTGATTGGCCCTTATCATCTTCCTCCATTCACAGGTTTGCGTATGAACAGATCTTGCTTATACGCTAAGTGGTTGTATTGCAGTCTGTTAGATCTATCTAATCTGAGTGGATTTTGTGAGATAGCATTCTCTCAGTTGGTGCATTCTTATCACTCTCATTTATATTGTTCTTACAGATATCATCCGAGCTCGTGATTTGATAGCTGAGTGTTAAATTGTCTTAGGCTTAAAAATTGAGGTTAAAATTTTTATAGGATCTATTCACCCCCCTCTATATCCTGCTGCGTACACATATTCATATACTTGCTTCCGACTTTGCCTATAGAGCACACAACATTGGTATCACAAATACTCCGCTATTATAACTCTAAGGTCTACGAAATTAAAAAGTAAATTAAATACTCACATGAGAGGGTTGTGGTGTGCTCGAGGGTGCTCCCTGAGACAAAATCCCCACCTGGGCCAGGAGGGTAGCAACCACCCGAGTAAAGCGTGCCTCCATGCGTTCCTCGACTAGGTCTACCGCATGTTCGACGATGGATGTAATCTGGTTCGTAGAAGTGCCGATGGAGGGAGTAGAGAAGGAACTGCTACCGGGGTAGGACGAAGCTGAGCTCGGAGAAGATGCTAGAATCGGGCTGGTGTCCAAGCTCTGCCCAAAACCGTATACTCATCCTTTCTTCGGTGGGCCGGCTGTTGCTACCCATGCCTCAGGATCTAGTTGCGGCCACTGCGTCTCCTCGTCCCCATACTTTTAAGTCAAATGCCTGTCATATGACTCCTGTAAATTGAATAAAAAATATTGTAAATGTCATATTAATCAATCATATTTAAAAATAGAAATAGAAAAGAAATGTGTATGTATATAATCTTAGAATCGTGATTGTTAATAGAATCGCGATTGTTAATTTGCAAGTGATCGACGCCATGATGTACCTCCTCCACTCACGATTCAATGATTCTGACACCTTTCATCAGTGGGTTTGTTTTCCCACAACTTTAGTGAATCACATAAACGGGAGGACAGTGGCCAACTCCGAAAATTCCAACGAATTGCTGGAGTGCGCCTATGAGAATGTTGAATTATCAGAACTACAGAGGAACAAATATTTATTATTCGTGTTACACTCTGGAGATCACTAACATCTACTTACTGTTGACACGGAGAATCACTGCTTTGTCTCATACAATTCCATGAGAGGCATGGCCATCTATGATGCCACTATAAGAAATTGGGTATTTTTTCTTATCCATGTACCCAATATCATATATATTTATATTATCTTTTAATTATTCTTTAATAATCTATAACCTTTCATTTGTAGGCTACAGTTGTACGGGGGTCTCTGAAGCTCTATGGGACATTCGAGGGAGTTGAGAAATGAGATCTTGTATTAGACAACGAATGTCCCCAACATGCAGCTGGAAGCCTCAACTGTGACATTTATGTGCTGAAATATGTTCAAGAATTGTCAAGGAAGGGGGAGACATCATGGACATTTAATGAGGGTGATTGTAATATGTTTAGAGCCCGGTTAGGGGCCGACCTCATTACCTTTGAAAATATAACATCTTAAATATTTCACGTCTGAAATCTCGGAATGTGGCATACATGTCTTCATTGATATTTCTTTTGTCATACATTTTGATCTTCAAAGTTTTATATGTTTTAATGTTGTTAATGTGTGTGCTTGATAATGTTAATTAATAAATATCAATGAGTTTTCTGAAGATAGATTCAAGTTTGGTTAAGGAACTAGGCTGAAGTGTGAAAAGATGAAGGCTTTACTTGCACAAGTGTAGACTAGAGTCGACCGTGGAGCTGACTCCAGTTCAGACTGTTGAAGAGAAATATCCAAGTCACTCGCTGGATGAAAAGGGCTTTGGCTACGCTTTAAGGGTGACAAATCGGTGGCCAATGGTGAAAAATAGGCCTTACTGGTGTAAAAGAGGCGACAAAGGGTGAATAATAGATGATCAGGCTAAAATATGGAAATATCCTTGTCCCATGAGAGAGAATATACCTCTGACAGGGTAGCCTCGGATCACATGCAAAGCCTGTGCCCCTGGCCTTCGAGTTGAGCGTGTGCCAAACACACCGAGCCTGTGATTCACCCTTTCAGCCCATTTGTCAGCCTTACTGGCTAATTTACACGCTTATCGTCCATTTGTCACTCATACGGGCTATTTGTCACCCTTACTACATATTTATCACTCTTATCTTACCACATGACCAGTCGTTGGCTTCTTCTCTTCATTAGCTACTTGTCTTTGACCTGGATCACTGTAGCTGACTAATCTATTAATTAACATTTGACTTTGATTGGGACCTCATGACTGTAGTCAAGAAAACGTTTATCTTTCTGGAGTCCTCGTTGACTAGCGTTGACCTTGACGATTCGACATTGACTACCTTGGCATTGACCACGTCCCTTCGTTCTTCGATCTTCTGATTGCTCTATAAACTCTTGATACACTGTTCACATTTTTATCCTCTTGTGAACTTGACACCTCCTTTCAGCTCCTTCTACTTTTCATTGGTTAGTTCGAAGGATCTATTTTTCACCCTTACCATTGTATTTGTCTACTCTGCAGATCCAGTTGTCGCCACTGATAGGTATTTTTCACCCTTATCGAGTGTATTTGCCAACACCCTCTCTTGTCCAATCACCACTGCAATATGCTCCGATCGAACGACGATCGTTCGGCTAGGGTTCCCGACGTTCCCCTTTTTTCTGCTCCCGAGGGGCTACGTTACAACCTCCATTGCAGCGATGTGTTAAATCGACACACCGATCCCGCTCGTGACCCTACATTGACACCCGCTCTTCTATTTTAAGTTATTAAGGCTCCTCCGCAATGTCATCCCCTTCATCTGTGCGCGTAGCGGTGGCTTCCACAGCAGAAGAGCCCGTCTCCTCTGCATCCTCCTCGGTCCCTTGTCGTCACTAGTTCCTATTGCAGATGCCCTCTTCCTTTTTTTTAATCATCTTCCATGTTTATGCATTTTACAGGCCTTTTATATGTTCGTATATGATGTGCTCTGGGTAGTTTCATATTAAACGGATGTAGTGGTAGTTTCATTTTACATGCTTTCTAATCTACAAACTTGCTCTTATGGATTGGACTTCATATTAAATTTACTGCAATTATTATGTCTGTCATGCCTATTGTCTTTTATAACACCCTACATGCAGAGAATTGAGGTTCAGAAAATGGGAAGGTATAAATGCTATGTAGTGTGGGTTGGTCGCGAACCCGGTATATATTATAGTTGGCCCGAATGCTTTCTCCAAGTGAATGGATACCCTGGAGCTCGTTATAAGGGTTTTCACTTGGTAGAGGAAGCACATGCTGCTATAAATGGGGTTAGCAATAGTAGGCATACGTATGTTGATCATCCTCAACTACAGGAAAGGCCCATGCCTACATATCATGTAAGTCCCGGGCCTGACTATGATTCAAGGAACCAGGCACTATGCCAACAGACTACACAAATGTTAAATGTGCCTTGTATTGTTGTTGTTCTATTATGTACTCTAGTAGTGTTGCTCCTCTTCATATTACTTACTTTGTTATTACTGTTGTTGTAGGTAAGATAGTGTACTACGCTTGGTCTGCATAGGGAAATAATGTACTGGACATTTTACTCGTTGACACCGTTAAATCCTTCAAACGAACTTGAGTTTCTTCAAGTTTCACTGCCATGAGCAATTTGTCACCGTTACAGAGCTATTTGTCACTTGTAATGGTTATTTGTCACTCATGACGAGCTATTTGTCACCCTTATTGCTCGCTAGGCGTCGCCTTTGTTTCACTTCATCACATATTATGACTTCTGTTATCAATTTATCACCCTTACGAGACATTTGTCAGCTTTGAAGCTTATTTGTCACCACTGATGACTATTTGTCACCACTATGCGGTGTTAGCCGTTGCTGTATCTCTCTCCGGCCTCTCGTCTACTATGCGACTGATATATCTGGACGAAAGGAATCTCAGTCTAAGCGATCTCATGACCGACAAAAAGGAAGGACCGAGAGTCAGAAAAGTTAGGAGAGATGGAACGATCTTCGCGGTCCCGTCGCTTCGATTTCCACAAAGTTGGGGAGGCATGAAGACTCTTTTTTCCTCTGGGGGTTTCGTCTCCTTCCTATAAATAGAGACTCTGTAGGGAACCCTAAGGAAATCCTGATTTCCTTTGACTCTCGTGAAGATGTCATTGTCTGAGAAGTCAGATTCTTCGTCAGAGCAGGTTCCCGCCAAAAGGCTGTGCTTCCGAAAGGAAGCCCTACCGGTGCCGGACCAGCCATCAGGGGAAAGCAGCGACGGTGACCTTTCGGAGGAATACACGTAGGGGTACCTGCAAGGGTGGCAGGATGCCTTAGCAAAGGTGGACCGCCTGTTTTGTAACAAGGGGGTGTTGAGCCTCCAACTTGACAGGTTCCGTCCCAAAGAGGACGAGTAACCGCTTGTACCCTCTTCCCCTATCAATATAATTTCTTTTTCTACAACTTTTCTTTGCATGATGGATGCTTGATCTTTGTGTGATGTGGTTGCCGTCAAATGAAGGATACCATCCATCACAGGTAGGGGTTACCTTTAAGAATAGGAGTTCTTCCCCTATAAGTAGCAGGGTTTGTCGATGGTTCTAATATTAGTAGGGCTTATCTTCATGCTCATAATTCATCGTTAGGATCTATTTGTCACCCTTCATGCGTATTTGTCCCCCCTGTTGATCTATTTATCACCACTAATAGGCATCCTTCACTCTTATAGCATGCAGGAGCCGCCCGCCTTTGCCCCTGGGAGCTGTCGCCTTAGTGCATTTTTTCACCGTTAAGAGCCTTTTGTCACCTCTCATGCGCATTTGTCGCCCATGTCAACCTGTTTGTCACCACTAATGTACATTTGTTGCCTTTGTAACCTTATTTGTCACTAATAATATACATTCATCACCCTTATCATTCATTTTACTCACTGCTCTCACATGCGGAAGGTGAACCCAAAAGAGAAAATAAATATAACAATTTAAAAAATCCATAAAAAATGATAATCAATAAATAAAATAATTTGTCACATAGGCAAGAAAATAACAAACAAACCATGAATCATTCCGACGTATTTCCGATGAAAACTTTTTAGTCGGATAATACCGTCGATATTTCCCATTTTTCTGAGCTATATGTCACAATTACAGAGTTATTTGTCACTGGTAACGGCTATTTGTCACTCACAACATCTATTTGTCACCCTTATCGGTAGCCAGCCATCGCCTATGTTTCGCTTCAAAACACATCTTTTACATCTGTTATCCATTTATCACCCTTAGGAGACATTTGCCAGTCCTGAAACTTATTTCTCACCACTGATGACTTTTTGTCACCACTATACGGTGTTAGCCGTCGCGCTTGATTTTGGCTTATCTGACTTACTGGCTCCAAAATATCAAAACTTGTTCTTCTTTCTGTCAAATAGTGATAATTAATAAATATAATACTGTAATTATAATAAAATATATAGAAATGCCAAAAAAATCATATAAATTAAAAATTTATAAATATAACAGAATAATAATAATAAAATAATTATGAAAAAGAAAAAATCATTCTAAATGATAATTAATAAATGTAACATCATAATAATAGTTAAGTAATTATGAAAATAAAAAAACAAAAAATTGAAAATGATAATTAATAAATGTAACGGTAAAATAATAATGAAATAACTAAAAATGAGAAAAACATAAAAATGATAATTAATAAATGTAACAACATAATAATAGTAAAATAATTGTGAAAAATGACAAAGACCATAAAAATGATAATTAAAAAATGTACTAGTATAATAATAGATTAATTATAACATTGATAAAAAAATTATAAAATTGATAATTAATAAATGTAACACTATAACAATAATATAAAATCACCAAATTGTGAAAAATGATAGAAAAATAATATAAACGTTTCGCTTCATTTAATCAGTGTTGTTTGATGACTAGGAAAGATTCAGAGCCGTGTTAGTAGAGTTAGGAAACCCACACACGGTTAAACCCTCTAAATGAACTTGAGTTTCTTCAAGTTTCACTGCCACGAGAGTATTGTCACCGTTATAGAGTTATTTGTCACTGGTAACGGCTATTTGTCACTCACAACATCCATTTGCCACCCTTATCGCTAGCCAACCGTCACCTATGTTTCGCTTCAAAACATATATTTTACTTATGTTATCCATTTATCACCCTTAGGAGACATTTGTCAGCCCTCAAATCTATTTCTCACCACTATGTGGTGTTAGCCGTCACGCTTGATTTTGGCTTATCTGACTTACTAGTTCCAAAACTTCAAAATTTGTTCTTCTTTCTGTCTAACAGCGATAATTAATAAATATAATACTGTAATTATAATAAAATAAATAGAAATGTCAAAAAATCATACAAATTTAAAATTAATAAATATAACAAAATAATAATAATAAAATAATTATGAAAAAGATAAAAACCATATAAAATGATAATTAATAATTGTAACATCATAATAATAGTTAAATAATTATGAAAATGACAAAAACCCAAAAAATTGAAAATGATAATTAATAAATGTAACAGCATAATAATAGTAAAATAATTATAAAATGACAAAGACCATAAAAATGATAATGAATAAATGTACTGGTATAATAATAAATTAATTATAAAATTGACAAAAAACATAAAATTGATAATTAATTAATTTAACACTATAACAATAATATAAAACCACCTAATTGTAAAAAATGATAGAAAATAATATAAATGTTTCACTTCATTTAATCAGTGTTGTTTGATGACTAGTAAAGTTTCAGATCTGTGTTGGTAGAGTTAGGAAACCCATACACAGTTAAACCCTTCAAACGAACTTGAGTTTCTTCAAGTTTCACTGCCATGAGATATTTGTCACCGTTATAGAGTTATTTCTCACTGCTAACGGCTATTTGTGACGTGAAATAGACCTCCAAGTCCGATATCTTCTTTTCTTTTCACAAAATAATTTCCCTCTCTATGTTTTAAACCTTCTCCTTTTTTTTTCATTTTCTTTCCTGAAATTCTCGTCATTTTTTTGTCACTATTTCCTTTTTGTTTCTTGAAACAAAGTCACATTTTTTTCACATTCTTTGCAACCTCTTTCTTTCATCATTTTTTTCATAACCAGAGAGAGATAAAGAGAGGGAGGGAGAATTGAGAGAATGAGGATGACGTGAGAAAGAAAATGAGAGAGAATTGACAAACCCATGCACCTCACGTGACTGCTCCCTCTCTTCACATTTTTTTTGTTGGCTTTGTCATTCTACTACGATGGTTTAACAGAAAATGATAGTGAAAGAGAAAGATAGAGAGAGAGGGAGGGAGAGAGAGCCACGGTGGGTGCCTGTTGTTCCCTTTCTTTTTTTTTGTTTAACTATTGTAACTAAACATGGGAACGAGAGAGAGAAATGAAGAGAGAGGATATAAAGAACACGGGGGTGACGAGAGAGAGAGGAAGAGAGAGATGGTGATTGTAGAGAGAGAAGGGAAGAGGGGGACGTATGGCAGTGGTAGCGATGGGGGCCAACTGTGCCCGGCATGATTTGGGAGGGAAGAATGAGGGAGAATAGCGAGGGTGAGAGCGAGGTGGAGAGACGGCCGGCGAGGCCGTGATGGGGAGGGGCGTCGTGAACGCCATGCTTGGAGGGGGGGGCGTCGTCATGCTCGGAGGAGCCATCGTGGTGCTCGGCCTATTCGACAGTGCAGTGCCAGTCAAGCGAGCTCGGAACGGTGATCGACTGGGGGCTTCGCAACCGCCGACGTTCTACATGGCTGCCGCTCGAGGGACGGGGCTGCAGGTGGTGGCCGGTGAAGGGTGGCCTGGCTCTGCATGGCGGCCGCTCGTGACGGGATGACAGTGGCATCGTGGGTGCGACGTGGGCGCTGGCGTGGGTTCGAAAAGCACCGTGCTCCGATAGTGGGTCACGGCACGCTCGGACCGTTGGCGATGACGGCGGGAGATGCACTAGGCGTGGGGTGCATGGCAGAATGCCATGCTCTCCGTGTGTCCCGCGTGATCGTCGCTCTGTGGATATCACCACGCATAGAGGGTGATTGTGCTCAGAGGGAGGTGGAGCTGCATGCCTTCGCATGCTCGGAGGGAACAACGTGCCGGAGGAGACATCCGAGCTGAAGCCGCAGCTGCCCACTGTGTTGAGTGGCGTGCTGGAGTTGAGGGGTTGGAAGTAAGGGAAGGAGGGCAGGAGCATGGTCATTGCAGAATAAGTTGAAGGGAGGGGAAGATGGCAATCGGTTGTGCTGGCCGTAGCAGAAGATGTTAGAGGGAGAGGGGGGGAGAGGAGAGACTGCAGTTGCAGGGAGAGAGGGGGTTGAGGGACGGAGGAAGGGGGGGTCAGGTAGCTGGGCCAAACTATGGTTGTGAGGGAGGGGAAAAGGAGAAGCAAAGGGAGGGGGAGAAGGAAGAGAAGGCCAGCGGCCAGGGGGTAGCAGGAAGATTGAGAGGGAGTGGAGGACAACAGATGGGGTAGAGGGAGAAGACAAGAGAGGGCAAGAGGGAGGGCAGCCTGCGAAGTGGGAAGGCTGGGAGGAGGGAGAGGATACAACGTGGGAGAGAAGGGAGGGAAAAGAGATAGAGAGAGGAGTAGAGGGAGACGAGAGAGTGGGAAAAATGGAGAGAGAGAGAATTAGGAGAATCCACTCCTAGAGAGAGGTGGGGGTGGGGACGTAGGAAGGAAAGGAGGAGAAAGTGGTAGATAGTGGGGGTTTCCCCATCTTTCCAAAAATTAACTTCACTTCATTCTCTTCTTTAACGTGGGCTTACGTGAGGTTTAAGTAGAAGTGGTGGGGAAGGGGAAAGGACACAAAGCATGGGGAGGGGAGAGAATGCCTTGGAATCCCATCAATCATGGGTTCCACGAGGCATCCTTACATTAAGGAGGTGGATATATATCTATTTTTCTAATAAAAGAAAAGCACTCATTTTAGGCCCATGCATGTGGCCCATTAGCACAAGACACTCTTATATAGTTAATATGGCTTGATAGTTGCCGGCGTCGCTTCGACGATCGTCCGTTGCCGCCTGTCGATCCCACGATGATCCCGTCAAACCCATCCATTTGGAGGAGGTTTGACCTTGAACCTCGTAGCTCAGGATCCCGGTTGGATGGAGCAACCCGGTTCCCTAAGCTCTGATACCATTTGACGTGAAACAGACCTCCAAGTCCGATATCTTCTTTTCTTTTCACAAAATATTTTCCCTCTCTATGCTTTAAACCTTCTCCTTTTTTTTCATTTTTATTCCTGAAATTCTCGTCATTTTTTTGTCACTATTTCCTTTTTGTTTCTTGAAAAAAAAGTCACATTTTTTTCACTTTCTTTGCAACCTCTTTCTTTCATCATTTTTTTCATAACCAGAGAGAGATAAAGAGAGGGAGGGAGAATTGAGAGAATGAGGATCACGTGAGAAAGAAAATGAGAGAGAAATGACAAACCCATGCACCTCACGTGACTGCTCCCTCTCTTCACATTTTTTTTTTGTTGGCTTTGTCGTTCTACTACGACGGCTTAACAGAAAATGATAGTGAATGAGAAAGATAGAGAGAGAGGGAGGGAGAGAGAGCCACGGTGGGTGCCTGTTGTTCCCTTTCTTTTTTTTTGTTTAACTATTGTAACTAAACATGGGAACGAGAGAGAGAAATGAAGAGAGAGGATATATAGAACACGGGGGTGACGAGAGAGAGAGGAAGAGAGAGATGGTGATTGTAGAGAGAGAAGGGAAGAGGGGGACGTATGGCAGTGGTAGCGATGGGGGCCAACTGTGCCTGGCATGATTTGGGAGGGAAGAATGAGGGAGAATAGCGAGGGTGAGAGCGAGGTGGGGAGACGGCCGGCGAGGCCGTGATGGGGAGGGGCCCCGTGAACGCCATGCTTGGAGGGGGGGACGTCGTCATGCTCGGAGGGGCCATCGTGGTGCTCGGCCTATTCGACGGTGCAGTGCCAGTCAAGCGAGCTCGGAACGGTGATCGACCGGGGGCTTCGCAACCGCCAACGTTCTGCATGGCTGCCGCTCGAGGGACGGGGCTGCAGGTGGTGGCCGGTGAAGGGCGGCCTGGCTCTGCATGGCGGCCGCTCGTGACGGCATGACAGCGGCGTCGTGGGTGCGACATGGGGGCTGGCGTGGGTGCGAAAAGCACCGTGCTTCGATAGTGGGTCACGGCACGCTCGGACCGTTGGCGATGACGGCGGGAGGTGCACTAGGCGTGGGGTGGATGGCAGAATGCCATGCTCTTCGTGTGTCCCGCGTGATCGTCGCTCTGTGGATATCACCACGCATGGAGGGTGATTGTGCTCAGAGGGAGGTGGAGCTGCATGCCTTCGCGTGCTCGGAGGGAACAACATGCCGGAGGAGACATCCGAGCTGAAGCCGCAGCTGCCCACTGTGTTGAGTGGCGTGCTGGAGTTGAGGGGTTGGAAGTAAGAGAAGGAGGGCAGGAGCATGGTCATTGCAGAATAAGTTGAAGGGAGGGGAAGATGGCAATCGGTTGTGCTGGCCGTAGCAGAAGATGTTAGAGGGAGAGGGGGGGGGAGAGGAGAGACTGCAGTTGCAGGGAGAGAGGGGGTTGAGGGACGGAGGAAGGGGAGGTCAGGTAGCTGGGCCAAACTATGGTTGTGAGGGAGGGGAAAAGGAGAAGCAAAGGGAGGGGGAGAAGGAAGAGAAGGCCAGCGGCCAGGGGGTAGCAGGAAGATTGAGAGGGAGTGGAGGACAGCAGATGGGGTAGAGGGAGAAGACAAGAGAGGGCTAGAGGGAGGGCAGCCTGTGAAGTGGGAAGGCTGGGAGGAGGGAGAGGATACAACGTGGGAGAGAAGGGAGGGAAAAGAGATAGAGAGAGGAGTAGAGGGAGACGAGAGAGTGGGAAAAATGGAGAGAGAGAGAATTAGGAGAATCCACTCCTAGAGAGAGGTGGGGGTGGGGACGTAGGAAGGAAAGGAGGAGAAAGAGGTAGAGAGTGGGGGTTTCCCCATCTTTACAAAAATTAACTTCACTTCATTCTCTTCTTTAACGTGGGCTTACATGAGGTTTAAGTAGAAGTGGTGGGGAAGGGGAAAGGACACAAAGCATGGGGAGGGGAGAGAACGCCTTGGAATCCCATCAATCATGGGTTCCACGAGGCATCCTTACATTAAGGAGGTGGATATATATCTATTTTTCTAATAAAAGAAAAGCACACATTTTAGGCCCATGCATGTGGCCCATTAGCACAAGACACTCTTATATAGTTAATATGGCTTGATAGTTGCCGGCGTCGCTTCGACGATCGTCCGTTGCCACCTGTCGATCCCACGATGATCCCGTCAAACCCGTCCACTTGGAGGAGGTTCGACCTCGAACCTCGTAGCTCAGGATCCCGGTTGGATGGATCAACCCGGTTCCCTAAGCTCTGATACCATTTGATGTGGAACAGACCTCCAAGTCCGATATCTTCTTTTCTTTTCACAAAATATTTTCCCTCTCTATGTTTTAAACCTTCTCCTTTTTTCTCATTTTCTTTCCTGAAATTCTCGTCATTTTTTTGTCACTATTTCCTTTTTGTTTCTTGAAACAAAGTCACATTTTTTTCACTTTCTTTGCAACCTCTTTCTTTCATCATTTTTTTTCATAACCAGAGAGATATAAAGAGAGGGAGGGAGAATTGAGAGAATGAGGATGACGTGAGAAAGAAAATGAGAGAGAAATGACAAACCCATGCACCTCACGTGACTGCTCCCTCTCTTCACATTTTTTTTTGTTGTCTTTGTCGTTCTACTATGATGGCTTAACAGAAAATGATAGTGAAAGAGAAATATAGAGAGAGAGGGAGGGAGAGAGAGCCACGGTGGGTGCCTGTTGTTCCCTTTCTTTTTTTTTTGTTTAACTATTGTAACTAAACATGGGAAGGAGAGATAGAAATGAAGAGAGAGGATATAAAGAACACGGGGGTGACGAGAGAGAGAGGAAGAGAGAGATGGTGATTGTAGAGAGAGAAGGGAAGAGGGGGACGTATGGCAGTGGTAGCGATGGGGGCCAACTGTGCCCGACATGATTTGGGAGGGAAGAATGAGGGAGAATAGCGAGGGTGAGAGCGAGGTGGGGAGACGGCCGGCGAGGCCGTGTTGGGGAGGGGCCCCGTGAACGCCATGCTTGGAGGGGGGGACGTCGTCATGCTCGGAGGGGCCATCGTGGTGCTCGGCCTATTCGACGGTGCAGTGCCAGTCAAGCGAGCTCGGAACGGTGATCGACTGGGGGCTTCGCAACCGTCGACGTTCTGCATGGCTGCCGCTCGAGGGACGGGGCTACAAGTGGTGGCCGGTGAAGGGCGGCCTGGCTCTGCATGGCGGCCGCTCGTGACGGCATGACAGCGGCGTTGTGGGTGCGACGTGGGCGCTGGCGTGGGTACGAAAAGCACCGTGCTTCGATAGTGGGTCAAGGCACGCTCGGACCGTTGGCGATGACGGCGGGAGGTGCACTAGGCATGGGGTGCATGGCAGAATGCCATGCTCTCCGTGTGTCCCGCGTGATCGTCGCTCTGTGGATATCACCACGCATGGAGGGTGATTGTGCTCAGAGGGAGGTGGAGCTGCATGCCTTCGCGTGCTCGGAGGGAACAACGTGCCGGAGGAGACATCCGAGCTGAAGCCGCAGCTGCCCACTGTGTTGAGTGGCGTGCTGGAGTTGAGGGGTTGGAAGTAAGGGAAGGAGGGCAGGAGCATGGTCATTGCAGAATAAGTTGAAGGGAGGGGAAGATGGCAATCGGTTGTGCTGGCCGTAGTTGAAGATGTTAGAGGGAGAGGGGGGGGAGAGGAGAGACTGCAGTTGCAGGGAGAGAGGGGGTTGAGGGACAGCGGAAGGGGGGGTCAGGTAGCTGGGCCATACTATGGTTGTGAGGGAGGGGAAAAGGAGAAGCAAAGGGAGGGGGAGAAGGAAGAGAAGGCCAGCGGCCAGGGGGTAGCAGGAAGATTGAGAGGGAGTGGAGGACATCAGATGGGGTAGAGGGAGAAGACAAGAGAGGGCTAGAGGGAGGGCAGCCTGTGAAGTGGGAAGGCTGGGAGGAGGGAGAGGATACAACGTGGGAGAGAAGGGAGGGAAAAGAGATAGAGAGAGGAGTAGAGGGAGACGAGAGAGTGGGAAAAATGGAGAGAGAGAGAATTAGGAGAATCCACTCCTAGAGAGAGGTGGGGGTGGGGACGTAGGAAGGAAAGGAGGAGAAAGAGGTAGAGAGTGGGGGTTTCCCCATCTTTCCAAAAATTAACTTTACTTCATTCTCTTCTTTAACGTGGGCTTACATGAGGTTTAAGTAGAAGTGGTGGGTAAGGGGAAAGGACACAAAGCATGGGGAGGGGAGAGAATGCCTTGGAATCCCATCAATCATGGGTTCCACGAGGCATCCTTACATTAAGGAGGTGGATATATATCTATTTTTCTAATAAAAGAAAAGCACTCATTTTAGGCCCATGCATGTGGCCCATTAGCACAAGACACTCTTATATAGTTAATATGGCTTGATAGTTGCCGGCGTCGCTTCGACGATCGTCCGTTGCTGCCTGTCAATCCGACGATGATCCCGTCAATTTGTCACTCACAACATCTATTTGTCACCCTTATCGCTAGTCAGCCGTCGCCTATGTTTCACTTCAAAATATATATTTTACTTCTGTTATCCATTTATCACCCTTAGGAGATATTTGCCAGTCCTGAAATCTATTTCTCACCACTGATGACTACTTGTCACCACTATGCGGTGTTAGCCGTCGCGCTTGATTTTGACTTATCTGACTTACTAGCTCCAAAACTTCAAAACTTGTTCTTCTTTCAGTCTAACAGCGATAATTATTAAATATAATACTGTAATTATAATAAAATAAATAGAAATGCCAAAAAAGCATACAAATTAAAAATTTATAAATATAACAGTATAATAGTAATAATATAATTATGAAAAAGATAAAACCATTGAAAATGATAATTAATAACTGTAACATCATAATAATAGTTAAATAATTATGAAAATGACAAAGATTAAAAAAATTAAAAATGATAATTAATAAATGTAACGGTAAAATAATAATGAAATAACTAAAAATGAGAAAAAAATATAAAAATGATAATTAATAAGTGTAATAGCATAATAATAGTAAAGTAATTATGAAAATGACAAAGACCACAAAAATGATAATTAACAAATGTACCAGTATAATAATAAATTAATTATAAAATTGACAAAAACATAAAATTGATAATTAATAAAGGCAACACTATAATAATAATATAAAATCACCAAATTGTGAGAAATGATAGAAAAATAATATAAACGTTTCGCTTCATTTAATCAGTGTTGTTTGATGACTAGGAAAGCTTCATATCCGTGTTGGTAGAGTTAGGAAACCCATACACGGTTAAACCCTCCAAACGAACTTGAGTTTCTTCAAGTTTCACTGCCATGAGATATTTATCACCGTTACAGAGTTATTTGTCACTACTAACGGCTATTTGTCACTCACAACATATATTTGTCACCCTTATCGCTAGCCAACCGTCCCCTATGTTTCGCTTCAAAATATATCTTTTACTTATGTTATCCATTTATCACCCTTAGGAGACATTTGTCACCCCTGAAATCTATTTCTCACCACTGATGACTGTTTGTCACCACTATGCGGTGTTAGCCGTCGCGCTTGATTTTGACTTATCTGACTTACTAGCTCCAAAACTTTAAAACTCGTTCTTCTTTCTATCTAACAGCGATAATTAATAAATATAATACTGTAATTATAATAAAATAAATAGAAATGCCAAAAAATCATATAAATTAAAACTTTATAAATATAACAGAATAATAATAATAAAATAATTATGAAAAATAAAAAATCATATAAAATGATAATTAATAAAATTAACATCATAATAATAGTTAAATAATTATGAAAATGACAAAAAGCTAAAAAAATTGAAAATGATAATTAATAAATGTAACGATAAAATAATAATAAAATAACTAAAAATGAGAAAAAAAAATATAAAAATGATAATTAATCAATGTATTGATTTAATAATAAATTAATTATAAAATTGATAAAAAAATATAAAATTGATAATTAATCAATGTAACACTATAACTGTTGAGTCCCGAACGGTGGCAATCAAGAGGGGAGGGGTGAATTGATTGGCCAATTAAAAAATTTCTTCCATGTGGAAACTAAGTTAATTAAGCACACAAGCACTTGGCCTCACACGAACATGATCACACTTGTGAATGCGTGTAAATAAGGGTATGCGTTTGATTAAGGAAGTGGTGTATGCTCAACTCACCGTGAAGCCCACTCGATAATGAATCCGGAAAATTAAACCACAAGCAACACACGGAGTTTTTAGGTGGATCGGGTACACTGAAGTGTCCCCTACGTCCACCCCTCACAGTGAGAATTAAGACTACACTGTGAAGTGAGCCACACACACACGCTGTGTAAAACAGTAAACATACACACACTGCACCCGATTTGGGCTGCCACACACATATACATACGCGTTCGTATTTCCGAACACGAACACCACACACAAGAATCTGAATCAAGTTTTACAACAAATGCTCAAGTTCAAACTAAATGATTCTGAGAATAAGGAGTGAAGAATGATTTATCATGGTTGGAGCTCCCCTTTTTGCTTCCTTGAATGTAATTGAATGCTTCTGCAGGAGGAAGATCGATCCTTGAGGAAGAATGAAGCTATGTCGCATAAATAAGGTTGCAGCTTTGATATCGTACGCAGCTTGCTGTTGGGGATGATGTGGAGGCTTGATTCAAGCTTCTTTCCTTCACTTTCAGGTTCAGAATAAGGTGGAAGAAGGCTCTTAAGCTACTGCTGCGAACCTGCACTCACAAGGGTTAGAAAAATAACATATTTTTAGATCCCTCTCTTCCTTAGGGTTTCATACCCCAATAAGATATATATAAAGAGCTTGGTTTGTTCAAAGACACCCTAGAGACCATATCCACAATTCCTGGAACGATTTAGGGATGTTGGACTTGATTGGAAAGACTTTTGGTGCATGTGCACGCAAGTCAAAGAAGACGGCTCAGGTCCGTATCTGAAAGGGTCGACCCTTGGTGTGACAACCTAGAGTTCAGGATACCGATATACCGATAACATCGATGCACCGATACCAAGAACTGGGGAAGCCACCCAAGAGGCTGATGAGGCCCCTGAAGGGTTAGTGAAGTTTGTCGAGGGGATGCACAGCGAATTGCAATTTGGAACGCGCATATTACAATTAAGCAATAAAATTAATACAACTACGGAAGCAATTCAAAAATAACCAGAGTGATAATTATATAACTAGTCCAGAAGCACTAGAGTACCAGTCCAAAAAGTACAACTACGCGGGGCATACCCCGGCGAAAGTACAACAGAGCCTCACAAAGGTGACCCGTCAACTGCTGGCAACTAAGCACGGTCTCCGAGCAACCTCACAAAACATCGGGAGATGGCGGGCTCGGCTCACCTGAAAGGAGAAGGGTGAGTCACAGCCAGACTCAGTAGGGGTCACACGGATCCCTACCTCGCACTAAACAAGCATACACGCGAAAATAAAGGCAGTTGGGCATGCATTTAAATAAAATAATAGGCATTGGCATGAATAACTAATCACAAGAAAGCTGTAAACTCTATCTAAGCAGGTATAATAGCTAACACATGCCAATAATAATTAAATGCAAGCGACTGAAACTAAATCTACCAAATAGGATAAGCCTTAACCAATCCAAGCAATAGGGAGTAGGACAACCACTGGAGCAGAAACCAAATGCGTCCACTGACGACTTACACTGCGTCTCAAGCACTCGCAGTCGGTAAAACGACAAGATGAGCACGCAAACAGTACCAAACCAAGTGACCAGCCAGAGTGACACTCGTCAGTGTCAGTCCACAGCCTCTGACAACGTGTGCACACACTGACTCTCGCCTGAGCCAGGCCCTCTAGCTAGTTTTCTCCCTTGGTAGGACGCTACCATTGGCCGGGAGCCCATGGAACTAGCTTACAAACCGCGTACGGGAAACACCCCTCCGCTATCCCCAAGCGGGTCGGCACTCAACAGACCTTAGGGCAACAACAGTGGCTCTATTGCAAGGAAAGAAAAGCTACTCTATTGGGATATAGAAACATGCCATTGTATAATACAATAGCTAAACATGGCATAATAAATAACTCGAGAAGCATTAACGCATAAGCCATCATTCTTTAAAACCAACAGGCACGTACGGTCCACCGCCCACGCGCCACAGGTAAGTAACGGTCATGGGTAGGCGCGCTACATGGGAAGTGACGCGCCTAGACCTGGCCGTTACCACCGCTGCCGAGCCCAATAAATCCAAAGAAACGGGCATGTAACGCGCCATCCTACGCGCGTTACATGGCTCTGACGGCCGGCCGACTGGCCGTCAGATCCACCCGAGGCTAATTTACAACTAACAGATAAAACTGCATGAAGCAGGATGTAACGCGCTAGCCTAGGCGCGTTACAGCCATCTGGCGGTCGGCCAATAGACCGCCAGAAGAACCGCCTTAACTAGTCAACGATAGTCAACGAGTAAATAACGGTCGAAACCTGGCCGTTACACTCAATGTAACGCCCCTTCATTAGGCCGTTATATTTAAGTAATGCGTCCATCTAGGATCGCCAGACGTGTGACGGTTCCTGGAAGGACCGTCACACCGCCTGGGCCAGGGACGGGTTCGGTTTGATAACCGGTTCCCTCCCGGACGATAGAAATCACCGGGTAACGACGTAAAAACCTGTTTCCTATCAAACCATACATCCCATACAACAATATAACAGCTAAAAACATCACATGCAAAGCCCACAATGTATTAAACTCAAGAATCAAGCTAAAACCCCAAATATGGAAAAATGAACATTATGCATGCTACGGGGTTCTAATCAAACGAACTAGCTACAGGAATTGATCCTAGCAAGTTCAGGAGTCCATCCCCCTACCTCTTGCAAGCCGAAATGGCCGGAAACGCCGCATGCACGGAGGAGGGTTCACGGAGCCTTCACACACCGTCCCGCTCCCACGATCACCGAACCACACCGAAATGGGTACCCATGCGTTCCTCTCGACGCGAGGAATCCACCGGCACCAACCACGCTTCAATCCGACGTCGTCTCGCCTGCTTTCCCTAGGAGAGGGGAGAGGGGCGATCGCGTGAGGAGAGAGAGAGCGTGAGGGTGAGAAGAGATCGACGAGGGGAGAGAGAGAGGGTGAGGGATTAAAAGAAAATAAAATAAAATTAAAATATATATAATATAATTATTATATATATTAAAATCTTATTAATTTCTAATAACTCTCAATTAACTCCAAATAAATCTGAAAAAATACCAAAAAAATTCCTAAAAATACAGGAAAATAGTCGGAATTCCAAAACAAATATTAGATCCAAACCACTAAGGATCCATTAAGGCACGGACCTTACAGTCCCTCCCTCCTAAAAGAAATTTCACCCTCGAAATTTACAACAACGGAAAAGGAGGAAACTGAGAAGAGACTTATACCTCACTGGAATAAGAAAGGAGAAAGCTGACGCATCTCATCTTCATGTTCCCAAGTAGACTCATTACCAGAGTGACGCTGCCAAGCTATCTTTACCAGAGGAATAACCTTATTTCTCAACCGCTGCTCATGACGGTCTTCAATTCTGATAGGAAACTCTGGCGTAGGCAAATTAGCAGTCACCTCGGGCCAAACTGAATCATCGAGAACATGAGAAGCATCTGGCACATATTTCCTGAATTGAGACACGTGGAAGACATCATGAATAGCTTGCATAGCCGCTGGTAGTTGCAAACGATAAGCTACCGGACCCACAGCTTCAAAAATAGGAAACGGGCCAACATATCGCCGACTAAGGTTTCCACGCTTCCCAAACCTGGAAACACCCTTCATCGGAGATACCTTAACAAATACCATATCTCCTGGCTCAAACTGTAGTGGACGTCTGCGCCGATCTGCATAGCTTTTCTGTCGACTCTGGGCTATCAACAATCTCTGCCTGATCAGACGAACCACATGGGAACACTGCTGTACCATGTCCGGTCCTGTCAACAATCTGTCCCCAACATCAAACCAGTTCAAGGGAGTACGACAAGGACGACCATACAGCGCTTCGTAAGGAGCCATACCAATACTGGAGTGAAAACTGTTATTATAAGCAAATTCAACAAGTGGCAAATGTTGACTCCACGAACCCTGCCAGTCAAGGCAACACGATCTCAGCATGTCTTCTAGAGTCTGAATAGTCCTCTCTGACTGTCCATCCGATTGTGTGTGATACGCTGAACTGAACGCTAACTCAGTGCCCAAAGCTTTCTGGAAACTACGCCGGAAGCCGGAGGTAAAACGTGGATCACGGTCTGACACAAGTGAAACAGGAATTCCATGCTGTGGCACAATCCTCTGCACATAAATCTCGGCCAACCTCTGCACACTCCAAGCAACTTTAATCGGCAACATTCTGGTTGTTTTAGTCAATCTGTCGACAAGCAACCAGATACCATCAAAACCTTGAGAAGTCCGAGGCAAACCCACCACAAAGTCTGTAGTAACGTGGTCCCATTTCCACATTGGAATCTCTAAAGGCTGAAGTAATCCACCTGGCTTTTGATGTTCGACTTTAACCTGCTGACGAGTCAAGCACTTAGAAACAAATATAGCCACGTCTTTCTTCATACCTGGCCACCAGAACTACTTTTTCAAATTCTGATACATCTTGGTGACACCGGGGTGAATAGAAAAACGGGAACCATGGGTTTCACTCAGAATCTCATGCCTCAATTCATCAACAGTGAGAACATACCATCTGCCCTGGAAGCTGACGACCAGCTCGTCATCAAATTCCACATCATATCTTGATATAACACGGGCCAAATCAGAATCAGTTTGCTGAGCTTCTTTAATCTGCTGACACAAAGCTGAACCTAAAACCAAGCTTGCACAAACTGCCATTCTCAGATCGGCAGGAATCTCCACGCTGAATGCCTCACTCGTAAGCTGTTCCCACAATTTCCATTCATGAAGCAACAATTGATTGACTTGCACCTTCCTGCTCAGGGCATCAGCCACAACATTCATTCTACCCGGCTGATAGGAGAGTGTAAAGTCATAATCTTTCATGTATTCCATCCATCGCCTCTGCCTGAGATTCAGATCTTTCTGAGAGAATATATACTGTAAACTCTGATGATCAGTAAGAATCTGAAATTTCTCACCATACAGATAATGTCTCCAGATCTTCAAGGCAAAAATAACTGCAGCTAGCTCCAGATCATACGTGGGATAATTTTCTTCATGCTATTTCAATTGTCGAGATGCATATGCAATAACCTTACCATGTTGCATCAGCACTGCACCCAAACCCACTCGAGAAGCATCTGTGCAAACAAGAAATCCACCCGAGTCGGAAGGCAAAGTTAACACTGCAGAAGAAGTCAATAGCCTTTTCAATTCAACAAAGCTAGCCTCACACTGATCCGACCAGACAAAAGGTACATCTTTACGAGTCCGTCTAGTCATCGGTGCTGCAATCTTCGCAAAATCCTGGATGAACCTACGATAATACCCAGCCAAACCTAAAAAGCTTCTAATCTCAGTGATCATTCTCGGTCTCTGCCAATCCAAAACAGCTTCAATCTTTGTAGGGTCCACTACCACTCCGTTACCAGAAATCACGTGGCCAAGAAAATGAATTTCCTAAAGCTAGAATTCACACTTACTGAACTTCGCAAAGAGCTCGTGATCTCTCAGAGTCTGTAGAACGATCCTCAAATGCTGTGCATGATCTTCATCAGAGGCAGAATATATCAGAATATCATCAACAAAGATCACCACGAACTGATCAAGAAATGGATGAAAAATACGCTGCATTAGGTCCATGAAAGCTGCTGGGGCATTAGTCAATCCAAACGGCATTACCAGAAATTCAAAGTGACCATATCGAGTGCTGAAAGCTGTCTTCTCCACATCAGATTCTCAGATTCGCAATTGAAAGTAGCCAGACCGGAGGTCAATTCGTGAAAAGACAGTAGCAGACTGTAACTGGTCAAACAAATCATCAATCCCGGGAAGCGGATATTTATTCTTGATAGTCACCTGATTCAGCTGCCTGTAATCAATACAAAGCCTCAGGCTTCCATCTTTCTTTTTCACAAACAACACTGGGGCTGTAGCAACCCTGATAAAATAAAAAGGAATAAATAATACAAAATAGATTAAAAGATTTAATAAAATAAACGAAAGAGCTTGGAAGAAAAAGAATTAAACCCTGATGAAAATAACGCCTCAGATAAAGGCGCTACCTTACAAGAAACGCCCTCACCTAAGGCGTGAATTAAAGAAAGGACGCCCAAATAATAAGGCGTCAAATTTCAAACGACTAAAATAAAATAAAAAGGGCAAGATAGCGTAACGCCCTTTGAGTGGACGCGTTTCAACAAGTAACGACGCTTGACAAGGCGTCAATTTCAATTCGACGCCCTTACTTAGGACGCTAATTCAGTTTGAGTTCCGTTCGACCCGGGAGTCTATCCAGGGTAAGTTGATAACTATGAGAAAGAGTTCGAATGTAGTAATAATTCTATCTTGGAAGTATTACTTCCAATCAAACACTACCTTTGTTAGGATTTCCAAAGTCCCTATAAGTAATCCCCCGTCGAACCCTAAAGATCTATTTGGACGACCTACTGCTGTTACGGTATGTGAAGAACAGTGAGTTCTTCTTGTATCTTTCCCTCTGTCTTTTTGATTTCATGAAGGATATTAATCTTTCATCTTCTTCCTCTAATACAGGTTAAGCGATCAATTGCGTACGTAAAGAACAAGGTAATGTTCTTCAAATCTTTTCCCTAACTTCGGATATATTCTCATCATCCTTCCTTTTTCTTCCCCTACAGGTTGATCGAAGATCATCATCTTCATCATCCTCATCAAACCATCTTCTGTCTTGGTGCTGACTATTAGAAGCTTCAGAGCATCAGTTTCTAACCAAGCCTCCGTCCGTTCATCAGATAATTCTCATAAGGTAGGTTTTCTCAAGCACTGTAGCCCAAATCACCATAATAACTATGTTAAACCATATATATTAGTTCATGCATATAGTTTTCACGAGTTTTAAAAGTTTCTATTGTTGGAAAGAAACGCCCTTTCCAAGGGCGCTAATTGTATACGCGACCCAGACAAGGGCGCTACCTTGAAAGAAACGACCATGCCCAGGTCGTCAATTCCAGATTCGACGCCCTGTACACGGACGTCAATTTTCTCAATTGTTAATTACCCATGTTAATTATCCAATATCCACTTAAACATGATTCTAAAATCAGTGCATGATCATATCCCGATATTTTTCCTGTCATGACCATGTCTCTTGTTTCTGGAAATTATAATACTTGAAATCTGAAAATTCTTGAATTCACGACCCTGTATAGGTCGTCTCTAGTTTGACTAACGCCCCTGTTCAGGGCGTGAATTGAAAAGTAACGCCCCTGTCCAGGGCGTGTTTTGATAAATTTCTGAATATATATATATTGTAAAAATAGAAGTAAAGAATGAACGACCAATGTACACGTCGTCAACTTGTAATTAAACGCCCCTTACCAGGGCGCGTTTTTGGTAAAATATTGAAATATTAAAATCTTGCAAAAATGTAAAATAGATAAACGCCCTTACTGAAGGCGTTAATTACTTGAGTAGTGACTTTACTTAAGTCGTTATTTTCCTGTAAAAATGTTTTTACCTGTTTCTGACAACCGATGGTTTCAGTATATCTATATATATATATGTATATCGGCACTATATCTCCACACCGTGAGTATAGTCCCACGTTTCATGATGTTTTATCGATCACCCTCAATTCTCATTGACATACAAGCTCTCCATTGGACATTCCGTTCCTTTAGACTAGCGAGTTAGTCATAGAGACCTCCGTAAGACTCCTCGAGCCTTGGATTCTCTCAAGGCCGACTGAGCTGGTTGTACCCTAAAAACCCATTACACTATTGAATGCCATGTCACTCTAAAGAAACATGGTATACCGGCTCTTATGATATGCAAAGAGTATATCATGAGAATTCTTAATGGGATGATGATATCATGCCATTTGTTGATGTTCTTGTGGACCTCAATTCTATAATAAGAATGAGGGTATCTTGCCTTTGATATACTGTTCATGTGGACCTCAATTCTATAAAAAGAATGTCCATACTTGTTTGTCATGGTACCCGAGTTAAGGGAACCTAATTCCACCTAGTTTCATCGTTCATCGTGATTGTACCGTTGTTATCGCCTATCTATGTCCAATGTCGTATTTTTGGACTCCATTCTCTCAAAGTTATCCTACGTGTCTACAAGCTTAAATTGTTGAAATTCCATATTGGCTATATATATATATATATATACAAGAGTGGATGTCAAAAATACATGATAAATACCTACGCATATAGGGCCCGATCTGGTCTTGGGAGGAGCACCCGAAAGTACTTGTGCCCATGGGAGTTGAATGATAAGGTATCTGACATTATACCGAGTGCATGACTAGCTTGATTGGACATTCCACACAAATCTTGTACTCGACTCGTGCTTGACATGACATGAATTGCGTGACCCGAGAAAGGGTAATTACTTGTTTGCTTGATACATGATAGCCAAAGTTCTTGACATGACTTGCTAAAAAGTACTTGCTTGAATATCTGTTATCTTTTCTTGAAAGCTCATGACTAGTTCATCTTGCTGTCTTATTGATAAATTCTTTCTCTATCTTGTCGTTTTATGCGAGCATGCATAGCTATAGTACATTCATGAAAAATGTAATTACTTAAACCCCTTGCTAAGCGTTTGAGATATAATTTCCTACTGAGCATTCGCTCACTCCGTGTGTTCCCTACTTTTCAGGTAATTCCGACGACGAGGGAAGTCAATCGGATGGGAATGGTCAAGAGTGAAAGAGATAGAACTTCTCCAAGTGTCATCTAGTCTTTTTCCTATTTTTGAGTCAACTATGTACTTTTCCTTTTTTTTTGAATAGAGTATTGGATTTGTAATAGTCTATCCATTATGAAATAAAGGATTGGGTTATCTTTCTATTTTGCGCATCTCTGTTTTGGTGTCGAATACACTACTACTCTGATTGACATGATGGATATAAACTTGTCGCGCATATCCGAGTATCTTCCGCGCTCGGGGCGTGACATTTTTTGTGGTATCAGAGCCTAGGGTATTCAATTCCTAGGAAAACCCAAGTCCAAGGATATGTTCAAACCTTTAACCAGTGAGATTGGGTAGAACCAAGGGTTAAAGTTAACATAGAAGGCTAGTCTTTAAGATACAAATCACGTATTAATCTAGTTATTATAATTGTAGGATAATGGCTGCCGAACGTGCTCAATGGCGCAACATGCAGCGTACACTGCAAGGCATGACTCAAGTGCTGCAGCAAGTAACACTAGGAGGTGGACAACGAGCAGGAAGTCTCCACCATACTTTCAAGAACATGAACCCGCCCAAGTTCACGGGTTCTACTGATCCAGATGACGCTGAACACTGGATTAGGGAAACAGAACGAATATTCCATGTTATGCAATGCACGGATCAAGATAAGGTCTTATTAGCTACTTTTCAGTTAGAAAGGGATGCTAGATGCTGGTGGGAATCAATAGAGGCTACTATAAATCAAGATCAAGTTTCGTGGGAAGAATTCGTTGAACACTTCAACGCGAAATATTTCTCGGACCGAGTTCAGGAAAAGAAGGCTGCAGAATTTGCTGCATTAAAGCAACGATCTTTGTCAGTGGCCGAGTATGAGGCCCAATTCTCTAGATTGTCTCGGTATGCTAAGCATCTAGTTAGCACCGAGAAAATGAAAGCTATGAGGTTTCTTAATGGGCTCAGGCCCCAAGCTATTACTCAACTGGCGCCGATGGACATTCAAGTCTACTCGGAGATAGTACGCCGAGCTCAACTATTAGAAGATGCCATGGAACTGTCTGATAGGATTCGTGGTAAGGATAAGAAGGAATAAGTTACAGGTTCGGGTTCCTTTAAACCCAACTTCAAGAAGAGGCCTAGCAATGGAGGTATTCCCTCGCAAGAGCAAAAGTTTAAGAAGACCAAGCCCTTCTCTATCACCACTACCTCTCCAAATACAGTGTGCAAACATTGTGATAAAGCGGGTCATAGAGCAGAAGAATGCTGGAGGAAACTAGGAGTATGTCTCCGTTGTGGGAGTCGTGAGCATCGGATTCCCGATTGCCCACTACTAAATAATCAAGCCGATGACGGAAAATGCCCAGTAACCAAGAATGCTCGCCTTCATGCAATCAAGGAGACCGAGCAAGAAGAAGAAGGCGGCTTAGTGGAAGGTACATTGAAAGTTTGTTCCAGGAATGCATATGTCTTAATTGATACTGGTGCATCGCATTCTATTGTTTCTAAGAAGTTTGCTGACCCATTGCCCCTAGAACCGGAATGGATAAAGTTAGTTTTGTCTACTCCTCTGGATGATGAGACTGATATTACACATCATTACCAAAACTGTGAAGTATTGGTTCAGGGTAGAAATCTCCCTATTGATCTCATATGTTTAGATCTGAAAGAGTATGATGTTATACTAGGGGCAGATTGGTTATCCAAGTATCAGGCAACGGTTGATTGCCGCAATAGTAAGGTTACATTCAAGGAATTTCCAGAACTAATCTTGACTAGCCCCAAGGGTCGGAGCAGATCCCCTCTTATTTCAGCTCTCCGAGCTAGCAAGCTCATCAGGAAAGGATGTGCATCTTTCCTTGGCTTTGTCACAGTTAAAGAAGCTAAGGAAGCTAAGCTAGAAGACATTCCAGTTGTACAAGAATTTTCGGACGTATTTCCGGAAGATTTGCAGGGATTACCCCCGCAAAGAGAAGTGGCCTTCACCATTGACTTAGTCCCTGGTGCTGGTCCGATTTCAAAGGCACCTTATAGGATGTCACCTGCTGAACTCAAGGAGTTAAAGGAGCAATTGATGGAACTCATTAAGAAAGGATTCATTAGACCAAGTACTTCCTGTAGACACGCCATTCCTGACGTCTCCTGAGAAAGTCTCATATTACTATACGACGCCCCGCGACGGCTTACGCATTTCGAATCACTTGAGTATTTCCTTTTCTTGAGTCTTCTTCCGCCCTTTTCGGCATCCGGAATCGTCTCGTCACGGCATTCGGACGGCATCAACACCAGTCAGACGCATCAAAAGGTTCCGGAACCAAGAAGGGTGTCTTCCGGGCGCCCGCCGACGCCTGATCTAAGGGCCCGGGTGGGTCTTAATGGGGGCATCCAGGCCCCTGGACGCCCCCATATTTTTAATTTATTTTATTTATTTTCTCAGGGCCAAAACTAAATAAAAAATATATAAATTAATGGAGGCGTCCAGGACCCTGGACGCCTCCATAAAAACAAAAATAAAAATATATGTAAAATGCCAGTTGGCATAAAAAACAAAAAAATAAATAAAAAAATATATATTAATGGAGGCGTCCAGGCCCCTGGACGCCTCCATAAAAACAAATAAAAAAATAAAAATGCCAGCCCTGGTATAAAAGACAAAAGAAAAATAAAAAATAATATAATTTTGGAGGCGTCCAGGCCCTTGGACGCCTCCATCAAAACCCTCACGGGCGCCGGCCACCGAACGACGGTTTGTCGTGTGTGAAAAAATCCAAATTATGAGACGTCCAGTCAGCTGGACGCGCCCATTTCTGAATCACGAGGCGCCGCTCACAAAACCACGCGTTGTGCCAAACCGCGTGCGGCCGTCGTCGATTTTCGGTGGACCTGTTTGAGGCGTCCGGGCCCTGGACGCCTCCACAAAAGTATTCCAAAAAAATAAATAAAAATAGAATAAAATATTATTTCGGCCCTGATGGAGGTGTCCAGGGTCCTGGACGCCTCCACCCTCCGGAGCCCTATAAATAGAGGCCCACCCCCTCAGTTCTAGGGGAGCTAAGAAGTGATCCGATAGGCTGCCGGAGCCCAGAGGCTACGGAGTCATTTTCTAACCCGTGGGTTCTTTTGTAGGTGGAGGTTCTGCCGGCTTCTCGGGTGCTCACGCTCGCGAGAGGAAGGTCGTCTTCATCCACCGCGCTTCCACGTCGTCCCCACGCTGCCGGAGCTCCGCCGGATTTCACCCTCGGCTCATCCAATAAGCCTTTTCTTCCCCTTTTTCTTCGTAGTTCTTTTGCATTCATCATCTCGCATCCTCTATCCCCCTTCATAAGGGCGCCTCTTCTTTATACTTCTTGCATCCATCATCTCATTTTCCTCCTACTCGAGTCCGAGAGGGGTTTAAAAGATAACACCAACCAGGTGTGTGTCTTGCCATCATTTCGTTATTTTTATCGCAAGGATTTGAATACTACACCTCCATCTTTCTAATCCACTTGTCATTTGTTTGTCGTTGTTTTGCAAGGGTAGCCGAGGAAAGCCCTCTCCGTCGGCCGGCCGAGGGAGAGGAAGAAGCAACCCGCCATCTCCCGCTCTTGAGGTAGGCGCGATCACTTTCTTATTTTGGGGTCTTTCGGCCCCTGGCGATCACATCTTTTCATCGAGGCCGCGGCGAGTCACTTCCCCAATGGCCGTTTAAATTTCGTTCTTATATTCTCTTTATACTCTGTTATATTCTGCTCATATCATCGAGGCCGCGGCGAGTCACTTCCCAATGGCCGTTTAAATTCTTTTCTATATCTTTATATTCTGTTATATTCTGCTATATCATCGAGGCCGCGGCGAGTCACTTCCCCAATGGCCGTTTAAATTCCGTTCTTATATCTTTATATTCTTATATTCTGCTCTTTCTCGAGGCCGCGGCGAGTCACTTCCCCAATGGCCGTTTAAATTCCTGCTCTTTGTATTCTCTCTATATTCTGTCATCTTATTATCTGCTCATATTCTCGAGGCCGCGGTGAGTCACTTCCCCAATGGCCGTTTCAATTCTTGTTATTTAATTTTTGCACCATTCCCGTCCCCCCGAGGCCGCGGCGAGTCACTTCCCGCTATGGCCGTTTAAACCCCATATTTTGCTATATCACACTTGTCCCGCTCGCCCCGCCGGAGCAATCTCCCGTGGTGGCCCCTTCTCGATCTTCTCTTATTTCTGTGTTGCAGCAAACACAAAACAAAAAGAGGAGCCCGCGCGCTCCGCGTCCTCTCCGCTCTTCCCCGAACCGCGTGACGTCGCTCACAGATTGACGATCACGGTGGGACAACTACTGCTTCCTTTCGGCTACCCTTGCAAGTTCGGCACCATCCGTGCCTCTCCACCTTGGCGCCCGCGCGCGCCCCCGTTGTGCTCACGGCAGCACTGTCAGTTTGATTGGTTCTTTGTTTATTATATGTCTGTTATTTCTGTTGTTTTCCCACTCCATATATCTGTCAGCATTCCATTGCATACATCCATTCCTCTTTTCTATCCTTTTTTTCATTTTTTTGAGGATCACCCTTTCCCGGTGAAGGAAGGACTCTCCGTTTGGGAATTCCTCTCAACGGACTAGAATCTCCTACACTGGGACCTCCGTAAGTCCCCGACATCGAAGAATCTCCTCTTCGTTCACTGGGCTGGTTGTACCATTGAAGTTCCCCGGAGTTAGTCATTTCATTCGTGGTGAGACGAGAGACCCTAGCTGACACGGCGGTGAAACAAAAAAAAAACTAGGGTCCCCATTTTGTGTGAACTTCGGATCTCGCTAAAAATACAAAAAAAATCATCAAAATCAAAACACAAAAAAGGGCGTAAAGGCATCCACTTGTTTGATAATCTCTGCTACCTACTTGCTAGTGTATGTTTTTGCGTTCTGGGAAAACTGTGAGCATGTCTCACGAGTCTTTTGAGGAGAACCACCCTAGCCGTGGTTTGACAGCCGACCCGCGAGTCTATGCTATGGACTCGGGTCCTTCTCATGACCCCTCGCATGAGGTGCAGGTTATTGCCGGGGACACGTCCCCGCCACAGGATATCACTTCCTTACTGGGCGTCCTCGCCAACACGGAGCTTACCTCTGAACAGCTCCGGGCCTTCCAGGCCATTCTAAAGGGAAATCTGTTTCCCCCACGCCCCAGGAATCAACTCCGGCCATCGCACCTCTCCAAGAGTCCGTGCAGGCCATTCCATCTCCCTCATTGGCGCAAGCCATCCAGTCTCCCTCGCTTCAAGGACAAGCGAGCCAACAACCACCCTCATTCCAGTTCCCGTCACAATCTCAAACTCCCGTTGTTCCCCACACACCGCTTCAGCCAGGGCCAACTGTCGGCGGTCCGACAGCTCCCTCTCATTCTGGGTTCCCCCCTCAAGTCTCCGGGAGACAGTTTCTCCCCCAGTGGCAAGTGCCACCTTCACCTCCAGAGGAGCTCGCCCAATCGCTCCTCAATAGGTTCAACCGCATGGACGAGCAGTTTCAAAATCTGAGAAGGATGGTGGACGTGAAAGCCACCCCGGAGGTTGCTTTGCCAATCCTTCCCGTCATTCATCTTCCTCCCTCCGAAATGCCCACGTACCGCAGATACAATGGTACCGGCAACCCCTTCATTCATCTCAAGGATTTCATGTATGAGTCCTCTTACTGGCAAAACGATCAGAGGTCCCTGGCATACCTCTTTCGGAGATCATTGGATGGTCCCGCGCTTGAGTGGTTCTATTCTCTGGAGCCCCGCGAGGCCGAGAATTTTGAAATAGTCCAGAGAAGGTTCTTGCAGAAATATAGGGATAGGGTCGGTCCCTCACTCTCCATTACCGACCTAGTGGCCGAAAAGATGAAACCCGACGAGGATTTTGTCCGATATGCTGATAGATGGAGGTCTCTGGCGGAAAGAATAAGGGATACCCTCTCCGAGCCCGAACAAGTGAAGATGATTGTGTCTAATGCAACCCCACAGTTCAGACACGTCCTGGCCATGAATAAACTTACTACAATGGAGGAACTCTATGAAAGGGCCCGATACATCCAAACCCAGCTAAAAGACTCCCCCATCATGAACATGTTTGAGTCGCCGAAGCCCAAAGTGGTTAGAAAGACAGGCGCTGGTGTCCCGGGCGGAGCCACAGAAGGGGTCGTGACAAATGAGCAAGTCAGTGCGGTCAACAATGCCAACTATGCAGTCAACCCAAGGCCTCCACAAATGCCCCGACTTCCCCTTCAACCAGGTCCTTTCCCTCTTCGTCCTCCACCCCAAAATAATCCACCCCAGGATAATATGCCTCCATTACGCCAACCCCAGCAACAACAACCACAACCTCAGCAACAACAACCACCGCTTCAGTACAACCAAGTTCCACCCCCGGGGAACTATGGTCCCCAACAGCAACAAAGGAGGCCGCTCGGTCCCAAGAGAGCCTACTATCCACCATTGCCAGAAACCTTAGCAGACATTTTTAATGCCCTCATGGCATCAAACCAACTCGCCCTACCCAGAGAAAGGCCCGCGTGGCCCCCCAATGTTGATACCTCCAAATACTGCGTCTACCACAGGCAGCCGGGACACACAGTAGATTACTGCTTCCATTTCAAAGATTACATCCATGATATGAATGATGAACATCAAATAGATTGGGATGAGATGAGACGGTACGTCGCGGCTCTCAAGGCTAGGAGACCTCCTCAGAGGCCACAGCAGCAGTTACAACAGCAGCAGCAGCAGCAACCACAACAACAACAGCAGCCTCAGCAGGCCCCACAACAACAGCCCGACATGGGAATAATCCAGAATCCATTACCGGAGCACCAACAGCCCAATCATCAGGTTAACCCCATCTCCTCCTTCCCGGAAGTCGGGAGAGAGCAGGTGTGGCACCAGGAAAGTACCTCCATTCTTTCTACCTCCAACCCTATCGTCATGCAACCCCCTCACCTTGCCCGGGTAGCACCTCTCTCTCATCAACCCGCGTCAGTATCACCATCACCATTTCCACTACCATTACGCCCTCTCATCCGCACCCCGACCTCCTATCAACCGACACTCTCCACTACGCCTTCACACCCTCTCATCTTCTCTCACTCCCCCACTTTACCATCCACCTCTACCACATTTACCCCTACGCCTTCTAAACCCCTTATCATCCGTCAACCATACATAACCCCGTCTTTCTCCACCACATCACCACTAATGCCTTCAAAACCACTCATCACCCACCATCCACCTCAAAACCATTACCCGTTTCAAACCTTACCCACTCCACTTCTCCTCCACCTTCCAAACCCCTTATCCTTCATAATCCGCGCGATATCCCCTCTACCTCCGCCATGCCGCCACCTAACAAACCCCTCATCAGAATCCCTGCTCCCGTCATCACCCCTGCTTCATCAACCATTCCTCCACTACTACCCCTCAAACCCCTGTTAAAACCCACTGCTACCCCCACAGAGGTACAAAAGCCGCAGGCAATGGTGCTCCGGAGTGGAAGGATTTTCCACAGGGTTTTCCCCCACAACAGTCAGAATCCCGAGCAATCTCAGCCAGAGAAGGATGATGCAGAACAACCAGAAAGAGCTATCCCTGGAACACAGTATGATCTATTGAAACACTTGGACAAGACACCTGCCCGGATCTCCATCCTGGAGCTACTTCAAAGATCCACATCCCACCAGGCGGCCTTGATGGAATATCTTCAAAAGGTCATGGTTAATGAAGACCTCCCCGTGGAGAAGATTTCGACCGTCCTGACCCCAACAGACACACAACCAGCCATCATGTTCACAACTACGAGCTCGCTCCCAAGGAAGCTCGGAAATATGCATTGTGCATTTCAATAAAAATTAATGGGGTATCCATAAACCCGTGTCTTGTGGACACGGGTGCATCCATAAATGTGATCTCCATGAGCACTCTTCAGTTGTGTGGGGTCAACGAGGAACAAATAAGACCTTCCTCGATCACGGTCACGGCTTATGACAATAGCAAAAGGCCGCCGCAGGGGATGATTATTCTGAAGGCAGAACTAGGCCCCATGTCAATTCCCACGGAATTCCATGTCCTCGACATGGACCCCACATTTAAGGCTATACTGGGTCGCCCTTACATCGAAGCCATGGACGCTGTGCCTTCCACCAACCATCAGTGCCTGAAGTTTCCTTACAATGGGAGAATTATTAAAGTGGTCAGTACACCTGTCCTTCACACAGTGGATGCTATCAACACCTCTCTGCCTTCTGTTTGGCCGTCTCATCGGCCCATATTGTCACTGCTGGACGTACGTGATCCATCTCATGTTCCACTAGCACCAAAGGAGCCGGTCAGGGCAACCGCAACATCATGTCTCCCTTTTCACTCCAAAGGTTGGGAGATTATGAGGAACATCGGCTATCAACAAGGAAAAGGTCTGGGCGCACAGTTACAGGGTATGCTCAAACCGCCAAAGGAAATTAGGCCGAACCGCAGGTTTGGCCTAGGCTTCAAAGGACCGTTCAAGGCAGATTGGAAGCCCCTCACGTGGACTCTATCAAACCACTTCAACAGAGGGCCCGTTGTTCAGATGGGAGATCACCCACGAGAAGCATATGGGGGATCACATGCTGTATATTTGGCTGAAAAATGTCCGAGGATCACCAAAAGAGGCAAGATCAAAGATCCGGAATGCGAGTGGGACAAATGGTTCGACATACGGGACATTTCCGTTGCACTGGAAAGGATGTTCTCGTCTCCGCAGCTTGAAGGACCACCATTGATCTCCGAAATACCAGAGAATATTACCACTCTTGCCAAGGTTCCAAACTATCCTCGTCCTCGCCAGAAGGACTCTGTCATCGACGGATCTTCATCCGTCCTCAACATTGCCGTCGACGGCTCATTAGCCGCCATCCTCTCCATCCACTCGTCTCAGCCTTTGCTGATATCTTCTTCCTGGGCCAGACAATTGTCTGATGATCTTCCCAGGTCCCCTTCTTTGCTTACATACCTACGCGGGCTTTTCAACCCGCGCCAGGTCTTCAACCATGATCTGCTCTATGAGCCTCACAATCCTCTAGCCATAACCCCTTTTCTCTCTCCTCCAATCTCTTTTCACTGCTTTGTCATTAAAAATGAAAACGAAAAAAAAAACGTCAATTTTCAAACTCCCCAACAACACATCTTCGTTGAGGAAACCTCCTACATCTCCCACGGGTGCGTACCGCCTTGCGGACCACCCGTCCAAGGTCCGATGAGCGACCTTTTCTACCCCTCCTCTGAGGGGTCTTCTCCTGTACATTCTACACCATCCTCTTCGTCTTCCTCTTCTTCTGTAAATATTGTCAGTCAATCTAGGAATGATAGGCCAAGGGTAGTACCTAGGAAGAAATCCAAGGGTAGGCAGATCCCTCGTCGATTCCTTCTGGATTTGGCCGCCAGGTGTCAGGCCCTTCTTGTCATCCCCCAGTTGTTAGAAAATCCCATCCAGCTACCCGAAATAGAATGCGAGGGCGACTGTGCATCTGATGAAGGGTATGGAGTCTACGAGATCACGGATGAAGAATGCCCCACTGAAGATGAGGGTGAAGAATATGAGGATGCGGCGGGCGCATACGCTAGTGGAATGAGGAGATTCGACGAGCCGTCAACCGCCGTAGAAGAATCCACCAAAGAAGTCAACTTGGGAACTGAGGAAGACCCTAGGATCATCCTCATAAGTGACAACCTACCACCCTCTGAAGAAGAGGCATTAATTGAGGTTCTCAAGGAATATAAGGACACGTTTGCATGGAGCTACGAGGATATGCCGGGTCTGGATTCAACCTTGGTCGAACACCGTTTAACCCTAAAACCAGGGTCCATCTCGGTAAAACAAAGGTTAAGGCGTTTCCACCCTCAGATGGCTTTGAAAATGAAGGAAGAGGTCGATAAGCTCCACAAAGCCAGGTTCATTAGAGTCGTCCTTTATCCTCAATGGGTGGCGAACATTGTCCCGGTCATGAAAAAAGATGGGAAAGTCAGGATTTGCATCGACTTCCGGGACCTTAACCGCGCGTGTCCAAAGGATGATTTTCCCTTACCTCACATTGATGTGTTGATTGATAACACGGCAGGCTATGAAACCCTCTCATTCATGGATGGATTTTCAGGATACAATCAAATTCGTTTGGCAGAAGAGGATCAGGAAAAGACGTCATTCACTACCCCTTGGGGAACATATTGTTACGTGGTCATGCCGTTTGGGTTAAAGAATGCTGGAGCTACTTACCAAAGAGCGATGATGGCCATATTTCATGACATGATGCACATATATCTGGAAGTGTATGTGGATGACTTGTTGGTAAAATCAAGGACCAGGATGGAACATCCAGAAGTTTTGGCTAAGGTCTTGCAGAGGTCAAGGGAGTTCCAACTGAAAATGAACCCGAAAAAGTGTGTGTTTGGTGTGTCGTCGGGTAAATTGCTGGGGTTCATTGTGAGCAAAAGAGGGATCGAGATAGATCCCGACAAAGCCAAGGCTATCAGGGATATGCCGCCTCCCAAGAATTTGAGGGAAGTCCGAGGTTTAATCGGGAGGTTGCAGTTTATTCGTCGGTTTGTGTCTCAACATTCACAAAGGTGTAGACCTCTCTACGAGTTGACCAAGCCAGGAGTAGAATTCCACTGGAATTCTAAATGTCAGAAAGCTTTTGAAGGGTTGAAGGAATATCTGGCTAGTCCACCCGTTCTCATTCCACCCAAACCAGAAAAACCTCTGATCCTTTACGTCTCAGTCTTGGATGACTCCGTGGGAGCCGTCCTCGCACAAGCTGATGAAGAAGGCAAGGAACGGGCAACCTATTACTTGTCCAAACTTCTCAATCCCTGTGAGCAGAAGTACACCGGCATGGAGAAAACCTGTGCTGCCCTCGTTTGGGTAGTGCAGAAATTGAAGCACTACTTCTTGGCTCACGAAGTCCACTTGATTGCTCGAATGAATCCTATCAAATTCCTTCTGGAGAAAGCCGTCCTTACGGATAGGCTAGCACGCTGGCAAAGTTTTCTCTCTCAGTTCGACATCACCTACATCCAGCAAAAGGCGATTAAAGGCTATGCCATAGCCGAGCATCTCGCTCACCATCCTCTTCCCAAGTTCGATCCCGTCCAATCAGAGTTTCCAGATGAGGAACTAATGTCCGTCAACCAATCAGATGAGCCAATGTGGACACTATATTTTGATGGAGCTCTGAATTCTCAAGGGAGAGGAATCGGCATCGCCCTCCTGTCGCCTGAAGGCCTCACATTCCCATTGGCATACCAGCTCAAATTTCCAGTCACCAACAATATAGCCGAATATGAAGCTCTTCTAGCTGGCCTAGAACTCGCCCATTCTTTTCGTATCACTGAGTTGCGAGTCGTAGGTGATAGTCAACTCATCCTTCGCCAGGTGCTCACTAAATATCGCACTCGCGATCCCAAACTCAAGCCATACCAAGAACTCACTGCTGCCTTTGCCAAACTGTTCGCCAAACTGATCTTTGTTCATGTCCCTCGTCATCAGAATATTCTCGCCGATGCCCTCGCCTCGTTGGCATCATCCATAAGGTTCCCTCTAGGAAGATGGTTTAAGTCCATTTCCATCTACAAACTTCACGCCCCTGCAATCGATGATGCTTCCTACGTAAATATCAAAGACAGGATAGCAAGGAAGATCCTGCAGGAAGATATCCTTGAAAAGAGGGAAATCATGTTGGCAGAGGCCGAAGAAGAACTGGCTGATGAAGAGAAACCATGGTTCTATGAAATTGTCAAATACTGCCAAGATCAGTCTTATCCTGAAGGGGCCACCGCAGAGGACAAGAAAGCCATAAGAAGGGTGGCTCAGAAATACACATTGGTTGGAGGTCTACTCTATAGGAGGAGCCTTACTGGTATTCTGTTAAGATGTCTTGGTGACGATGAGGTTTGGAAATGTGTAGAGAGACGCACTCGGGTGTGTGCGGTGGCCACGTGAATAGTCAGATGCTCGCCAAGAAGATCATTCGCAAGGCTTTTATTGGCCCACTATGGAAGAAGATTGTGCTATCTATGTCCGTAGGTGTGTCAAGTGTCAACTTCACGCCGATAAAATCCATTCACCATCTTCCTCACTTCATCCAATATCCTCCCCATGGCCTTTCTCCATGTGGGCATTCGACATCATTGGTCCCCTAGGTGATCCCAATTCCCTCACCAAGCAGAAATCTTTCATCCTTACTGCGACGGAATACTTCACCAAATGGGCCGAAGCCGAAGCTTACGCGGAAATCAAGGCGTCAACAGTCTGCAAGTTCATCATGAAGAACATTCTCGCCAGATTCGGCATCCCAAGCACGATCGTCACCGACAATGGGCCACAGTTCATTTCTCAGGACCTACAGGACCTCTGCAAAAGGTACGCAATTGCATTGCATCATTCATCGCCTTATTACCCACAAGGTAACGGCCAAGCGGAGGCCACCAATAAAACATTGCTCAAAATCATCAAAAAAACCTGCGAGTCTAGTAAGTTTTCAGACTGGCCAGAAAAGCTTATCGAAGCCCTATGGGCCTATCGCACTTCAATCCGTACCCCCACCGGGCAGACTCCATTTGCCCTCACTTATGGTATGGAAGCGGTAGTCCCGTACGAGACTCTGATCCCTTCTCTCAGGGTACAATTGGACGAGGAATTTCCCCTCGACGATCGTCGTAATTCACTCCTCGCCCAGTTGGAACTCTTGGATGAGAAGCGACTGGCCGCTGCCGAACACGCGCGTGTGTATCAAAATAGACTCGCTCGCTTTTACCAAAAGAAAGTCGTTGAGAGAAAATTCAAAGTCGGTGAGATGGTCGTAAAAAGAATTTTTGTCAAACCTGGAGGGCCGCGTTCTAAGCTCCAACCCAATTGGGAAGGACCATTTGTAATTCAAGCCGTGTACCCTGGCAACGCCTACAAGCTAGTCAACGCCGAAGGGACCGAGTTATCCCACCCTTGGAATGGGCTTTATCTTAAGAAATACTACCCTTAGCACAAAACAAAAAAAATGATGAAAAGATAAAAAACATCAAAAACAAAGAAATATTGAAAACCACTAAAAATATGGAAAATTCAAAATGCCGATGCCCGGCAGTCACCATATAGTTAAGTCTCTGCATTTAACCTTCATGTTAGGATAGGGCCCATTAAGGCTTGGTAGGCACCAGGTCTTGGTTTGCCAGAACCGTGGAGATCCCTGTCCGGCCACGTCGGCCTATGCTCGCTCGAAGGAAGCTAACATGTGTTCACTTATGTATTTTATTCAAAAAAGTTGGTAGCATCACCTACGGTAGGGCCACACCTAGAAGATCTCCGGAAGCTGTAATCTTTATTCTTTTCTCTTCGACCAAATGAGACAGTCGGCGCCCTTAAAACGCTGAGCATGAGAAACCGAAACTCAAACCCCAAGGGCAAGAGTAGGATCCATTTCCTCGAGCATCGATCAGTGCACGAGAAGAGGGCAGTGTCCCCGCAGGCATACAAAAAGGGAGCCCACAAACGTCAAACGACTATATCTCCCTCACAAAAAGAAATACAAAGTCAAAATCAAGAGAAAAGCCTGGTCGTGACCGTGCCTGTTGCGATAAACAGAACCCCTCAAAGCAAAAG